>CM028358.1:37259898-37945970 GCA_016618105.1 Dendrobium huoshanense
GATAGAGGAATGACTTTGAAGAAACCTTTGCCCGGTTGCTAGACTAGAAGCCATAAGAGTGCTCTTAGCTTTTGCTTGCTTCAAGATTTAAGTTATATCAAATGGATGTGAAGAGTGCATTTTTGAATGGGGTAATTAAGGAAATGTCTACGTTGAGCAACCCCCCGGATTTGAAAACTCACAATTTCCAAACATGTATTCAAATTAAAAAAGGCACTATATGGATTAAAGAAAGCACCTAGAGCATGGTATGAAAGACTTAGCTCATTTCTTTTGGATAGAGGATTTCAAAGGGTAGTGTAGATACTACACTCTTTTTACAAAAAGGTCAAAGAAGAAATTCTCATTGTTCAAATATATGTAGATGACATATTGTTTGGATCTTCGGATAAAAACTTATGCGATGAATTTTCAAAAACAATGAGTAATGAGTTTGAAATGAGCATGATGGGAGAGCTTAATTACTTTCTTGGCTTTAGTGTAAAACAAATGGATAATGGAACCTTTCTTAGCCAATCAAAGTATATTAAGGATATTTTAAAGAAATATGAAATGGATAGTGCAAAACCCATGAACACCCCAATGAGTTCGACAATCCAATTAGATAAGGATCCTAGTGAAAATCAGTAGATCAGAAAAAATATAGAGGAATGATTGGATCCCTACTTTACTTGACTGCCAGTAGACCGGACATAATGTTTAGTGTGTGCCTCTGTGCCCGTTTCCAAGCCGATCCTAAAGAGTCTCACTTAACTGCTGTCAAAAGAATTCTTAGATATCTACTAGGCACCCAAACTTAGGAATTTGGTATCCCAGACACAGCACTTCCTTTGAAATCCTAGGGTACTCAGATTCTGACTTCGCAGGATGTAGGATAGATAGAAAGAGCACCTCTGGTACCTGCCAATTCATCGGACAATTATTAGTTTCTTGGTCCAGTAGGAAGCAAAACTCAGTAGCACTTTCCACAGCTGAGGCAGAATATATTGCGGTAGGAAGTTGTGTTGCACAAGTACTATGGTTAAAACAACAAATTCTTGATCTTGGACTACCTGTTGGAACCATCTCGATCATGTGTGACAACACAAGTGCAATTTGTATCTCTAAGAATCCAATTCAACACTCTCGAACGAAACACATAGACATTAGACATCATTTCATTAGAGATCACGTCGCTAAGGGAGATATAGAATTACATCACATCGCTACAGGAGATCAATTGGCAGACATATTCACAAAACCATTAGCTTTTGACACTTTTAGCACCTTGAGGACTAGATTAGGTGTCATAGATATAAATGCATAAAAAAAAAAAAAAAAAAAAAAAAAAAAAAAAAAAAATTCTTTAGGGCTGCTCCTGATCACCACACACTCACCACACCACACTTATATGACTGTGCATCGTACTGTACGATCCACTTCGTACTGTACGATCCACGTCAGCACGTATGTGGACGAATTATAGCTGATTGGTACGACATTATTGATGATCGTACTGTACGATACATTCGCTTCGTACTGTACGCTCCACGTCAGCACGGATTGGGACGAATTAAAGCCGGTTGGTACGATATTATTGATGATCGTACTGTACGATACATTCGATTCGTACTGTACGATCCACATCATCACAAAAGGACAATCTGATTAATTGCTGTTCGGTACGATATTTATTATGTATCGTACTGTACGATCCACCTATTCGTACAGTACGAAACTTTTGGTCAAAAGTCGTACTGAGGGCCTCGGGACGATCGATATTCGCCTAATCGTACTGTACGATACAGATCGTACTGTACGAGTTGACTGCCTTTTCCCGAAACGAACGGTCAGAACATTTATTGGATATCGTACTGTACGATCTCTAATCGTACTGTACGATTTCCGGAAAATTCTATATAAACCCTTGCCTAGGCTGTTCAATTCACTCAACCCTCTCCTCACTCAGCTTCACTTCGTTTCGTGCCCTCCTACAATGTCTAAACGAGGTCGGATGACTGCCGGAAGCTCGTCCTCCTCCAGTCGTCAACCCGATCGCTTTCTCAATAGTGAAAATGAGGAAGCCTACTACCGCTACAGGGCTTGCAAAATCTCTCCCTCGAAAATGCTTAATCAGGCGCTCTAAAATTTCGAGGTAATGGGCCTCTTTGCCTCCACTACCTTTCAATTCCTACTCACCCTAGCATTTCCATACAATTCTGAACTCTTTTTTGAATTTCTCGCCAACCTCACCTACACCATTGATAACACCACGTTTCACTCCTTTGTTTGTGGCCGCCCCGTTGAAATAACTAGAGCTGACATCGCCCAAATATTGGGCTGTCCACCGAAGGACCTATGGTTCGCTCGTTTCTCACCGATGATTTTGACTGGAGCGATGTAAATAGAGTCCTTAGGAATACTGTTTTTCACCAACACCAGCCTCTAGTCCAATCCTTAACCCGCAATGCCCGTATAATTCAACATGTTCTTCGAACCTCTATCATTCCCAAAGGTGGCGACCGCATCAATCTGACCCCTACCCTGTCAGTCGCTACTTACCGGATTATGTCCAACATTAAGTTTGATGAGGTCGATTTGATTAGCAATTATATTCAGCACATGACTTTTGTTCGTCTTCCCACCACTCGACGGAAACAAAATCTGGCTCTTGGTCACCTAATAGGATATATCCTCTACCATAAATATCAGTTATCCTACCCTGGTGAACCCGACATGCTTCCTATTTTTTATACGGATGCTTCTTTCCGTATCCTCTTTCATCGGGGACATGAGCCTGAAGAACCCGTCTTTGATGAAGAAGAAGGAGAAGATGCACCAGCCGCAGCTCCAGCTCGACCACGACGCCATGCTGCACCCCGAGCACCAGCACCAGCACCAGCGCACTCTGATGATGACTTAGTCGCCCGCTTTGACCAGCTGCAGACTCGTCTCGACATGCATATTCAAGAACAGCATCACCAACACGAGACTGATATGCAGTGGTTTGGCGAACGATTCACTGCAATTGATCACCGCTTCGATGCTCTCTTTCAATATTTTCAACCAAATCCACCTCCACCACCACCAGATCAGGACCCGTCTGCTTAGTTTATTTATGTTAGCATTGTAGTTTCTGTTTGTTTTCTTCTCTTACTTTTTGCTTTTAGTAGCTCCTCCTTTTTGTGCTGTCAAAAGGGGAGAAGTTTGTTGTAATGCCTATTCATCTAAATGCAGTATCTTTTGTTTTGTACTTACTTGTAGTAATTTTTTTTCTTGTGTTTAATTTAAAAAAAAAAAACAAAAAAAAATTAACAACAAAAGAAATATTTTTCAAAAGAAATGGTTTTCTTTCTTACTTGCAACAAATTATTTGACATCATCAAAAAGGGGGAGATTGTTGCAACCCATGACCCCGAGTTTGAGATTTTGATGATGCCAAATAATGACTGTTTTGGAACTGCTTTTCATTGATTATTATTTTATCTGTTATTTTTCTTGAGCACTAACATTTCAGGAAGATCACAAGTGACTCAGGAAGAAAGGAAGACTCAAGACCGGGTAGATTAGGAGTATGAGTCAAATATTATATTTTTCATTTATTGCACTTTTTACTTTATTGAGTCTGGCCACAAAATGCGTAAGAGTAAGAGCAACCATGCACACACACAGGGGGAGAGTTTTTTTTTTAACTGAAAATTATAACTAAAATTCTTCTCTGTAGATCGTACTGTACGATTTTATTTCGTACTGTACGATCTAAGCTATGTGGACAATTCTGTGAATAGATCGTACTGTACGAAGTCTTTCGTACTGTACGATATGTTCAGATCCAAAACCCTAGCCGTGATATAGTTTAAGTAAGTGATTTTGCGCCGTTCGTACTGTACGAACAAGTTCGTACTGTACGATATGTTTTTAATACTTACTTAAAATTAACCCGTGATTAGTGCATGTAATCCAGGGCTAATGAAAATTTGAACATCGTACTGTACGATAGTAATCGTACCATACGATGAATAGAGACGACATCCGATCGTCCAGACCATCGTCCTGTACGAGTAGTAGCTTGTTGGATCGTACCGTACGATATTATATCGTACAGTACGATTTATTTTTGTACTGATCGTACATCTTCGTACCAGGACGACGACTTTTTGTGAAGATCGTACTGTACGATGTTGAATCGTACTGTACGAACAGTAACGGCTAATTTTGAAATCAGAGGTTTTTGGAGCCCGTTTTTAGGTGTCAATCAACTCTTTTTGGGTAACAATTACAGAGGGGGTGAACGTGGTTAGAGAGGGATTCCAAGGGAGAAAATTCTAGAGAAATTCTTGAGGGTTGAGAGGAAGGAGGAGGTGAGCGTTGTGAGGGAGAAGAGGTGTGAGGGAGATCACACGGTTGCTCCAAGCTTGCTGCATCTTGCTCCTCCTGTGGCCCGAGAAGGATTTGAGGAAGGATCTCCAAGGGAAAGGCTCGTCTACATCCGTTACCTCGAGGTTCTCTGCCTTCTCCAGGAGGGAGAAAAACGAGAAGGTTCTCTGCCGTCGCCAAGAGGGTGAAAATAGAGTTTGGTATTCCGCCACGCCGGTTGGTGAAAGGGAGGTTTGTACAGGCTTCTCCGCCTTGCCAAGGGGGGCAAAAGGAGAACTATTTTGATAGTGAAAATCCCGGAGTGGAGGACTCCGGGGAGTGGACGTAGGTCATATTTTGACCGAACCACTATAAAATTCTTGGTGTGTTCTTTCTTTATCATTGCTTACTTTTTGCTTGCACTTTAATCTTGTCATATCTATTGCATGTGTTTCTTGTGAAAGCAAATTTGCATAAATCTTTGTTTTAATATTTCAAAAACAACAAAAAAATTAGAACTCTTGTTTAGGGTTAATTTTATTAATCGAAAGACTTTTACAATTTACCCCCCCTCTTGTGGTTTAGTAATTACAAAAGTCTGTGGATCTTAAAGGAAAAAGACCTAAATCTCCTGAAAGGAGATATGTGCCAAAGAGAACCAAGTTGGAGAGTCTGCCACCACCTCCTAGAACTTCTAAGTTCATTCTGCAGCTCCAACGAGTTTCAGCCAACCCCGCTCCGAGTGCAGTTGAATTGATGGATGTTCAGGCTAGTACTCCAATTGTTACAGTTGATAGTCCTGCCACAGCCAGTTTGATTCCGGATCCAATAGTCACCGTTCCTGCTACCCCAGTTGATGATCCCCAAAGTTCGAGTGTCATTCCTAGGCCCCTTAGTCAGGTGTCTGAGGACCTTACCTTACCAGATGTGGGAACTATCACTTTACAAGCTCCTACTTCTCCTGAGGAATATGTCCCTCTCCCTGTAGAGGATGCCACTCTTCTGACTACCAGTTCTGGGATAGTCGAAGAGGAGAGAATTGACCAGGATTTAGAGATGGAAGATGAACCAGATACAAAGTCTCAACCAGATCCTAATCCAAAACTTACAGAAATCATTGCCCTTATGGATTCTGAAGAGTTGTTTGATATGGCTGAGTATAAAGGATACTTACCCCTTGACCCTAAATCGATTGGGGATAGACCGGTCGAGGAGGTAGTCCAAGAAATAAGGAACATCTTGTTGAACAAAGAAGGAACGGCTTCTTTCGACCCTGATATGGATGATCTCCTTGGAGATGAAGATGATTATGTTGGGGGCATTCATGTGGTTGAAACTAGAGGATCCAATAAAGAAGCTGAGCCCAGCAAGCGCCGATTTGTTAAAGATGATGATCCGCATGCTGTTGAGTCAGAGTCAGATGAGTCTGTAAAAGATAGAGATGAAGAACATATAAAAACTTGGAGACTCAGCTCGCTAGCATGATGTCACAAGTTAGAGAAATGCAAGAGAAGTTGGACAAATCACAGCAAGAGTCTTTTGTGATCCACCAGTAAGCTCGAGAGCTCACAGAAAAGGCCAAAAGGGCAGAACTTAATTCCAGACCTCTCGAGTCACCACCTGTGACTCTCCCTTGTCCAGTAGAGACACCTCCAGTTCACCCTGCAGTTTCCACCATTCCTTCGATCCCACCTCAGAAGGATATCAAGCAGTTAATTGAGGACCAGGTAAGGGAGGCCTTAGCCCATGCCCAAGGAACTGTGTCTATTTCAAAGGGTAGACCCTACCCCGAGGAATATGACTTAGTTCCTTACCCAAAGGGCTTTGTGCCACCAACTTTTAAAGTTTTCACCGGAATTGAAAATCCGAGACAGCATTTGGCCCACTTCCGAGCAAGCTGTTGCAACGCAGGAGGGTCAGATGCTCTACTATTTCGCCAATTTGTAAGTAGTCTATCCGGCATTGCTTTTGAATGGTACGCTGATCTGCCCAATGGTTCAGTAAGAACCTTTAGCGACCTAGAAAACCTCTTTCTTAAGAGATTTTCTGGAGCGCAACAACGCACCACTGTGGGCGATCTCGTGGTTGAAAAGCAAAAGCCGGGAGAGTCTCTAGTTGAGTACATCTTGAGGTGGCGAAACCTCTCGATGAAGTGTGAACCCCAGTTGCAAGAACAACATGCTGTGGAGATTTTGTTGAAGAATATCCACGGTCCTATTGCTTTTCTCCTGAAGGGTTTCACTATTAAAACTTTTGAGAAACTTCTTAATAAGGCTAGCAATTTGCAGGAAGAGGCTCCTAGGATGCCATTCTTACGAGAGCAGTCTGAAGAAAGGAAGGGTCCAAAACTGGTGAAGACATTTGAAAAGAAAGCTGTGGTCTCAGCAGTAGATAAAGGAAAGAGGCCAGTGGCTAGTCAGCCTAGCACTCCACTTCCACCACAGCCGCCTCAGAAGCAGCCTTTTCAGATAGTCCCTCAACATACTAGAGATCCCTCTTTCATCCCTTTTAGAGAGAGATTGGCAAAGCCTTATCCATTTAAAAGGGAGTCAGTTAAGAAGATCTTCAGAAGTCTGTTAAAGAAACCAGATTTTCAGTTGCCAGAGGCTAGAAGGCCTGAGGATGAGAGCAAGAAAGATGACCCCAAGTATTGCCCGTACCACAGGATGCTTAGTCACCCTCTTGAGGACTGCGTTGTGTTCAAAGATTGGCTTGAGAGGAACTACACCCAATGTAACATCATAATACCTAAGGAATACTTGGTCGATCCAGAAAAGGCTTCAATTAAAACCATTTCAGGTAATCCTCTTAACTCTTCTTATTTTGTTGAAGATGGTTGGGACATTGCTTTGTCCCGGGCACTTAAAAAGTCAATTAACAAGTCTTTTCGTCTTTCTCAACAGCTGACTACGATAGCCCAGGCCCCGGTGTGGAAAGTTGACCTGGACGCTTCGCAGAAGGATGTTGAGCCACTTCCCTCTCCAGTAGTCTTAGGAACTACTGAGAAAAATGTGAAAGAAGAGAAATCTGATTTTGTAGAGAGGAAGTGTGTAGATGAGAGATGTATTAGAATGGCGGATGGTGGTGTTAAAACCCTTTCCCCTCTTTTGTTATCTGATTTTTACTTTGCCCCATCAAAGGCGAAGGGTCAGAAGATGAATAAAAAACATCCTTCTACTTCTGTCTTGATGATTAACCATGAATCTCAAATGCAAATTGATGACTCTCCTGTTTCAAATCAAACTCCTAATGAACCAAATATCGAGGTTAATCAAACCGACCTCCCCGAATCGACTATTCAAGAAGAGGTCGAATATGAAGCTTTATCAGAAAGTGATTTCCCTCAGATTAACTTCCAAGGAAATCCTATCTTGATAGAACTTTCAGATTCTGACTCGCTTTCAGAAAATGATGATCCAACACCTATGGTGTGTGTAGACACTGCCCTAGTTTGCCCGCCCGAAGATGTCGAGCAGGTGCAACTCCGTGGCGGTAAAGTCTTACCCCCTAGGTTGCCCCCTCAGGATAAAGTCAAGCAACCTTCATTCGAAAATCTAAGTCCGGATTCCTCTCAACAACCAGAATTCCCTTTAATTCCTCCGGGTTTCGAGTCTGTCGTTCCTAAGGTTGATTACAATGTTCTAGCCCACCTTAGGAAGTTGCCAGCAAAATTAAGTATTTATGACGCCCTCCTTCTTTCCAAAGAAATGAGGGAGTCTCTAATTAAAGCACTTCTCGATCCCGAGATTTGCTTAACACAGTTGGCTGCAACTTCAGAAGGTGAGGCTCTCTACTTCAAAGAGGTCCCTGGCGTTACCTTTTCAGACGAAGATTTACTCTTGAGAACTGCTGACCATAATCGTCCCCTCTACATTACTGTAGATGTGGGAAATTTCAAGTTATCAAGAGTCCTTGTTGATCCGGGTGCATCGGTCAACGTGATGAACATAAAGACCCTTGCTTACCTCAGAGTTGATACTAGCAAGCTTTCAACCGACAGGTTGGTGCTTCGTGGGTTCAATGAGAAGGGCGAGAGAGCTTTAGGTTCCATCACTCTACTCCTAGAAATAGGAGGTTTAAAAACTGAAGCTAAATTTCATATAATTGATTCAACTACGTCCTTTAACGCACTTCTAGGTAGACCTTGGATTCACGAATATAGAATGGTTCCATCTACCCTGCACCAATGCATTAAGTATCAACGAGACG
This sequence comes from Dendrobium huoshanense, assembly GCA_016618105.1. Classification (NCBI taxonomy): domain Eukaryota; kingdom Viridiplantae; phylum Streptophyta; class Magnoliopsida; order Asparagales; family Orchidaceae; genus Dendrobium; species Dendrobium huoshanense. The sequence goes on from CM028358.1 coordinate 37,268,443, forward strand.
GCATTGAACATGTGATTAAGGGTGATTTGCAACCATTCTCGATTCAAGAAATTGGGATCTACGAAGATGCTGCATATTTTGTACCAAAAGGGTCCTCGTCCCATTCTAAATTAGAGATCAAATTTGAGGAGAAAATGGTTGAACAAAAATTCAACCAAAAGAAAGAAAAAGATAAGAATATCAATCAAGAAATGATTCAATCGAGTAGTGAAGACGACTCTGATATTGTTGTCCTTAGACCTCCAAGCACATTACCTCAAAGAGGTGGGAGGATGGCTTTAAGGGCACGAGGTCGAGGCCGCGCTTCATTAGACAGGAGAACAGCACCCGTATACATCGATTTGGAATCAGATTCCGATAACGAGCTAGAAAGTCAAGGTGCTGCCCTCTCTCTTGATTATCAAAACATAAATACTCCTCCAAAATTTGATCTCACCTTAGATCAGGACAGTGACCCTGAGGTAGATATTTCAAAAGTTAAAAGTGACGAGCCTGAATTAACAATGTATGAAAAGCTCACTAGAAGGATTGAGGCCCTTTCTCTGACCCCACTGTCGGCAGGCAGGGTTGTAGGGTTGGAAGTCAAAGTGGCCCCCAACTTGGATGGTGAAGTTAAGAAAGTCCAGAAATTCTTTCCTGGCTCCTCCTCCGCAAGGGACGAAGGTGATGTAACCCTTGAGGAGGCAGATTTTAATGAATTAATGGAATTACCTTTCGGCTACTTCCCTGTTTGTGTAAAAAATACTTTTTCTAAAGGTTCTATACCATACCAATGGACTAAGGGTCAAGCTAGATACCACGAGAATATTTGGCGAACAAAAGTAAATAAAAATCCAACAAGTGGTATTGGCTTTGGAACAGTTAGTTCATTCGATGATGATGAGTATTGCCTAATGATAACTTACCATCTCGATTCTCCAAATGTCCCTACAGATCCTCCTTGTCCTTTGGATGGACTCTGTTTGGAGACTTTAGACGATCCCGATGATCTTCAAGTTCGGGATGCACCCCCTGAATTTGAAGAGGAAATTAAGTCGACAGTCGATGAGTTAAGAGAAATTAACTTGGGAAACGATGATGACCCCCGTCCGATTTTTATAAGTACTCTGTTAAGCGAGGGTAAAACCCGAGACTTAATCCAGTTGTTATTCGAGTTCAGGGATTGCTTTGCCTGGACATATGACGAAATGCCAGGTTTGCCTGCTGAGGTAGCAGTTCACAAACTTGGAGTTCGGCATGATGCCATCCCTATTAAACAAGCTCCTCGACACATGCGCTTAGAGATTGAGCTACAAGTCATTTCTGAAGTTAAGAAATTGGCAGAAGCCGGATTCATTCGAGAGGAACAATATCCCTCTTGGGTGGCCAGCGTCGTGCCAGTTCGAAAGAAAAATGGTCAGATTCGGATTTGTGTCGACTATAGGGATCTGAATAAGGCATGCCCTAAGGATGAGTTCCCCCTACCAATACCAGAACTCATGGTGGACATTGCCTCCTCACATGCTATTTTCTCCTTCATGGATGGCTCGTCGGGTTATAACCAAATCAAGATGGCCCCTGAAGATGAGAGAAATACGGCGTTCAGAACCCCTATTGGAATCTTTTGTTATAAGGTAATGCCATTCGGCTTAAAGAATGCCGGAGCAACCTATCAACGGGCTATGACCCGTATCTTTGACGACTTAATTCATAATCAAGTTGAATGTTATATTGATGATTTAGTTGTCAAGAGCAAGGTTAAAGAGTCTCACCTGTATGACTTAAGAGTTATTTTCGAACGGTTGCGCCGCTACGATTTGAAAATGAACCCCTTGAAGTGCGCCTTCGGCGTCGCTTCGGGGAAATTCTTAGGATTCGTAGTAAGGCACCGCGGAATTGAGATAGATCCTGCTAAAATTGAAGCCATCTTAGATATGCCATCCCCTAAGAGCCTTACTCAGTTAAGGTCTCTACAAGGTAGATTGGCATATATAAGGAGGTTTATTTCTAATCTTTCCGGGAGATGTCAACCCTTTTCTGTCCTTGCAAAAAAGGATACTAAATTCGTATGGGGCGAGAAGTGTCAGAATGCTTTTGACGATATCAAACAATACCTTTCTAACCCGCCAGTCTTGGCAGCTCCGATTCCCGGAAAGCCATTAATCCTCTACACCGCAGCTCTAGATGAGTCTTTAGGTGCTCTGTTAGCTCAAGTTAACGACGAAGGAAAAGAGAATGCTCTCTACTACCTTAGTCGAAGACTCCTTCCTACTGAAATTCGATACCCGTCAATTGAGAAGCATTGTCTTGCTTTAGTTTTTGCAGCTCAGAAACTGAGGCATTACATGCTCTCCCACTCAATCAGTCTGATTTCAAGAGTTAATCCTTTGCAATATCTTATGACCCGATCTACGTTGTCAGGACGTTTAGCTCGCTGGTCTATGATATTGTTGCAATTTGAGATTACTTTCACTCCTCTTCGTGCTGTGAAAGGACAAGCTGTTGCCGACTTTCTGGCAGCACACCCGCTGCCAGCAGATTCTCCTCTGAATGATGACTTACCCGATGAACAAATCATGAGTTTGGGGGAATCTAGCGAGGCCATCTGGGAATTATATTTTGATGGGGCAGCATCCTCTCGTAGGATTGCGACCCAACAATCTGTAATTCCTGGAAAGGCTGGAGTCGGTCTAATTTTTATTACACCAGAAAAAGGAATGATGCATTTTTCCTACCACTTGTCGGAGCCTTGCACAAACAACGAAGCTGAATACGAAGCTCTGATAACTGGTTTGGAACTTGCAATTCTAATGGAGATTAAAGAGATTAAGATCTTTGGAGATTCCCAACTAGTTATTAACCAAGTCGCCGGAACTTATAAAGTCTTGAATCCGAATCTCCTAAAATATCACCAGTACACGCTTCACTTGCTGGAACAAATCCCCATTGCTACTTTGTATAGGGTTCCCCGTGGAAGCAATTCTGCGGCGGATGCCTTAGCAAAACTTGCAAAGGAATTTGCATGTCCTGAGGAGGATTCCATCCCTATAGAGATACAGGGTCGTAAGACTCTCTCCCTTATAGATTTGGAACACCTTAAAGAAGGGAAGCTTCCCCGGGATAAATCACTCTCCAACTAGATTAAGAAACGTGCCCTATCATATGCACTAGTTAACGATCTGTTGTACCGTCGGTCCTTTGATCACATGTGGCTGCGCTGTTTGAACAAGCGAGAAGCCCAGAAAATTGTTAATGAAGTTCATTCAGGACTGTGCGGTGCTCATCAATCGGGTCCAAAAATGAAATTAAAGATTAAAAGACTTGGATACTACTGGCCTACAATGATTGACGATTGCATGAATACTGCAAAGCACTGTCATCAATGTCAGGTCCATGGTGTGGTTTTACATCAGCCGCCTAATGTGTTACACCCTACGATAGCCTCGTGGCCCTTTGAAAGTTGGGGCACGGATATCATTGGGCCGATTGACCCTCCCTCCGCGAGAGGTCATCGTTTCATATTAGCAGCGACTGATTACTTTTTAAAGTGGGCGGAAGCAATTCCCCTACGAAACGTAACATCACACCATGTCTTAAAATTCTTTCGTGACCATATTGTATATCGATTCGGCGTACCCCGCAGAATCATATCCGATAATGGGTCCGCATTCAAGTCTACAAAAATCAATAGTTTTGTAAGGCGCCATAATATTGATTGGAGATATTCGACGATCTATTACCCTCGGGCGAATGGATTGGCCGAAGCCTTCAACAAAACCTTGGTGCAAATTGTCAAAAAGACCCTTGATGATAACAAACGGCAGTGGGATGAGCGGTTGGTGGAAGCTTTGTGGGCTTATCGTACCACTTATAGAACCCCGACCCAATCCACCCCGTTTGCACTAGTGTATGGATCTGAGGCTGTTCTACCCTTGGAAATACAAATCCCTTCGCTTAGAATTGCAGTTCAGAATCAAATTACCAATGAACAAAATGCAAAACTACGATTGGAAGAACTCGAAGGCCTTGAAGAGCGACGTCTCCAAGCTCAGCAAAGTTTAGAGTTGTATAAATCCCGTATGGTTCAAGCCCATGATAAGTTAGTGCGACCTAGGACCTTCCAAGCGGGAGACTTGGTATTGGTCCTTCGGAGGCCTATCTTGGCCCATCGAAAGTTGGGAGGCAAATTTGAACCTACATGGGAAGGACCCTTCGTTATAGAGACTGTCTACGAAGGAGGCTCGTATCAGTTAGTAGATTGTAAAGGGAACCACCCAATGCTACCTGTTAATGGGCGTTTCCTTAAGAAATACTATGCTTGATGTAGCTCATTTTATCAATCAATAAAACTTCCTTTTCTTGATTTACAGCTTGATTCTACCTTCTTTTTTTTTAAGTTTTTTTTTTTACGTTCTTCGCCTTTTCCTTAAGGTTAGGTCCTTCCTTCCCTTAGGATTAGACCCGCTAGTGGTGGAGTACGCCCTATGTGGCACCACCCTGGCATTTGACCCGGAGATTAGTGGTGGAGTACGCCCTTCGTGGCACCACCCTGATTCCCATTCGCTAGTGATGGAGTACGCCCTTCGTGGCACCATCCTAGTTTGCCAGTTTCTTTGCCTATTTGGAGTAAGTCTTCTATCAGCATCCTATAGGCCTAAGGTTGGGTGATGCCCTTCCTTAGACCCAAGGTTAGGTATTCCCTACTTTGGTTTCCAGTTAATCTGCCTATTAGGAGTAAGTCTTCTATCAGCATCCTATAGGCCTAAGGTTGGGTGATGCCCTTCCTTAGACCCAAGGCTAGGTATTCCCTACCTTGGTTTCCAGTTGATCCATCTACTAGGAGTAAGTCTTCTACCAGCATCCTGTAGACCTAAGGTTGGGTGATGCCCTTCCTTAGACCCAAAGCTAGGTATTCCCTACTTTGGTTTCCAGTTAATCTGCCTATTAGGAGTAAGTCTTCTATCAGCATCCTATAGGCCTAAGGTTGGGTGATGCCCTTCCTTAGACCCAAAGCTAGGTATTCCCTACTTTGGTTTCCAGTTAATCTGCCTATTAGGAGTAAGTCTTCTATCAGCATCCTATAGGCCTAAGGTTGGGTGATGCCCTTCCTTAGACTCAAAGCTAGGTATTCCCTACTTTGGTTTCCAGTTAATCTGCCTATTTGGAGTAAGTCTTCTATCAGCATCCTATAGGCCTAAGGTGGGGTGATGCCCTCCCTTAGACCCAAGGCTAGGTATTCCCTACCTTGGTTTCTCCAGTTTCCTTGTCTACTAGGAGTAAGTCTTCTATCAGCATCCTGTAGACCTAAGGTTGGGTGATGCCCTTCCTTAGACCCAAGGTTAGGTATTCCCTACTTTGGTTTTACCAGTTTTCCTTATCCAATAGGTGTAAGCCTTCCATTAGCATACTATAGGCTTGAGGTTGGGAGATGATCTCCCTTTCACTCCCAAAATTCTACTTCCATTCGGTCAACGCCAATGTGTGCAGCAGAAGTTCCTTCTACCACACACATTGGGGGTCCATTTGTTGACCTCATTTTTGTATGAGGTCACTAAAACCCATCCAGAATCCAGATTTAATCCTAGGCCCTAGGATCCACTCTAGACCTTAGGATCTTTCCTAGAACTAGACCTTAGAGCTTATTCTAGAGCCTAGGATTCCCTTAAATCCTAGATCTTAGAACTCTTCTAGATCTCAAAATCACTCCAATTTCAAATCAATCTCCACCCTTGATCAACCTCAATTTTAAATCAATTTCTATATTTGATCCACTCCAATTTTAATTTGATTCCTACCTGTGATCAATTTGAATCTCAAACTCCATCCAATTCAAATCCAAATTAATTCAAATTTCAAACATATCCAAACTTTGATCCAATCAATTTGACAATTCAACCTTCAACTTAGACTTTGATCCAAACTTCAATCTAGCTTTGACCCCATCCATTCATTAACAATCATCACATGATTGTAAATGATTTGGATACTTCAATACTAATCATTCAAACTTAAAATCCATTCCAAATCCAGAAGTTTAAACTCAAATTCAAACCTTTAAGGCCCTGTCCTAAACACCCTTTTCAGAGATTTTTCAAACATTTCAAAACCCAGTCAAATGGCCTCTGATTCAGGGTCTATCACTTGCAAAGTGATAAGACATGTCTCTAGAGGTTACCTCCAACTTTGAGCTCATTCTGAGGTCTCTAACCCCAGAATTTGAATTAAAATCCAAAGGCTGTGAAACCTTCAAATATTTACAGCCTATGCCACTGAGCCTGACCCCTTTGAGATCTTGACCTTGGAACCCTTATCCAAGCCTCCAATCACCTCCAGACCCTTGATTTTAACCCATTGAGCAGTAAACTGAATTTTCCAGACCCTTTTTTGACCATAGTTGACCAATAGGTCAAAATTGACCAAAATACCCCTATGGGGCCCAAATGGGGATTTCAAACCAAATGAGCTCCAAATGGGATGCAACCACCTTTGACAAATTTCAAATGTCATTTCAAATCTTTTGAACCCATTTCCAACCCTTGAGTCAACCTGGTTGACCAAGTCAACTGGTTTGACCCAAGGGGCCCTTTAAGGGTCCAAACATGTGTTTTGACCCAAATGACCTCTTTAGGCCACCCAACCACTTCCATTAACCTTAAAATATCATTTCAAACCTGTTGAGCCCAAACCCAGACCCTGGGTCAACCTGGTTGACCAAGTCAACCCAGGTTGACCAAACAGGCCCTTAGGGACTCAAATAGGGATTTTGATCAATTTGACCTCCCCAGACCCAGGAACTACCCTCAATGGTCTCCAAATGTCATTTCAAACCTGTTGAACCCAAACCCTGACCCTGGGTCAACCTGGTTGACCAAGTCAACCTAGGTTGACCAAACAAGCCCTTAAGGGTTCAAATGGAGATTTTGACCAAATCAACCCCTCCAAACCCTGGGACCACATCCAATAGACTCAGATTGACATTCTGAATTTGTTGAATCCATTTCTAGCCCCTGAACCCAACTGGTTGACCAAGTCAACCAGTTTTGGCCTAGAAGCCCATTAAAGGCCCATTAAGCCTTCTTAATCCATTTGACATGCTTGGCTCTTGGAACCACCCTCCAATCCACCTAATCAACTCATTTGAATCACCTAATTGAAAATTTCATAATCCTTGATGGAGTTGACTGGTCAACCAGTCAACTCAAGGCTTAAGGGACCATTTGTATGGTCAAACCTTTCAACCCCTTTGAACCTAGCTCAAGCCACACCCATCCAGCCACTTGGAGAGACTCCATGACCTGCTTGGATGCCACATCAGCCCCATTGACCAGTTGACTGGTCAACTTGGTCAAACCCAAGCTTAAAACTCTTCTAGAAGGCTTTATCACATGCTAAGCTCCTTTCCCTTGATTTAAGCTGCTTTAGGCCGACCCCTTAATGTCCTAAAGCTCGCTTGGAGCTCTTTTAACCAGGCTCAGGGCCTGGTTTAGCCTTAAATGGCAATGTCCCCTCCACTTATCCCAAAGCCGTCTAATAGGATTGAGGCGTGCCCAGCCTTTGGGTCAGCCTTCTGGCTGTCCCAGGGACACTTGGCAACATCCAAGGACCTGGTGAGTCAATCCCAGCCATCCGTTTGGCCTGGGGGCGTTTGAATAGGGGGAAAAGGCCTTAATGCCATACATTCTAACCCTAATCATCTCTCACTACTCAATCCCTCTCAAGTCCTGTCCCCAGTTCATTTTGAATCTCCAGAGCTTCCTCTACCTCCCCACTACAAAATCCAAGTGGTTGCACGTCACCGGCGGCGAGTTCTCCGGCGAACCCACCACCTAGACCGTCCCAAGCCTGTAGCAGTCAATCCAGACGCGTTCGAGCTTGGATTTTTGCTGGGAATCTTCACTTGGACAATCTACAAGCTCATCAATCCAGAAATTTCGAAGATCTAACGGTATAACTCCTTAAAACCCTAGATCTTGTTCACATTAGTTAGATCTAAATAGCTCTATGCTTTTAGGGTTTTAGCTAAAACGAACTATTCCCCACGATTTCTGTTCATGACTTCAATCTACGTTTAAAATTTCAAGTGAAATGATCGATCCGATCGAGAGAACGAGCCGAAATACGTTCTCTAGGGCGTCACTCACGGTCTCCGGCGAGTGTACGTTTTCTGGACCGTTGATCGCTCGATCAACGGTCCAGATCGAGCCCTTCCGCGGTCTGATCCGACCGCGCATCCGATCTGTCGTTCGATCAGCCGTCCGGCGAGATCAGGGCCGTCCATTCGGAATAGCGGGATCGAAGCTCCGCCGTTTGATCTTCTCCTGGTAAGATCAAACCGCGGGATCTGATCTCAGCCGTTAGATCGAACCCGCGGTTAATCCAACGGCTGTCAAGAGCCGCTGACGTGGTTAAGTGGAAACCGCGTGAAGCGGCCAGCGGCCGACGCGTGTCCCCGTTGTCACGCAGTTTCGATCCCGCCAATCCCAGCGCGCCGCGTGTCTGACCGCCGCCGTTTAATTAAGAAAAAAATGTGTTTTAATTGATTTTAATTACAGAAACTTTGGAAAATTACAGTAAATCAAATACATAACCAAAAATTAAGTATAATATATCAAAATTTTCAAAATTTTATCTAGTTTATTTTAAAAATAAAATCAAACTCTTTTGGTTATTATTTTATTAGTAATTTAAGAAATACAGAAATATGTATTTTATTTTTAATTAATTATGTATAAATTATTTTTATCTGAAATTTAGCATGCATGTTGTTGAGTGCATGGCTGGTCTCCAGAAAAATTTTCAATACTATTTGAATAGATTTTAATGGTATTTTGAATTATTAAAGCTTATTAACCATTTTTTTATATTTAATTAAATATTAAGTATTTTGAAAAATACAAGGAAAATCTTTTATTATTTTCAAACTTCTATGGAGATCAGTGGATCCTTCAACCCATTAACATGTATTTTAATAATATATTTAATTATTTTATAATATATATTTCTATTTATATATATAAATCCATTTATATTTATGTATTTTAATATATATTTTGAAGCTATATATATGTAAATCCTTAAGTGTTCAAGATTTCATTTGAGATCTTAAATGTTGATTGAGCATGTTTGAATGGAATTTGTTTGAATAGTTGCTATTTAAATGATTTATATTTGTGCAACTTATGTAGTTTTGATGATTCCAAACATTATTGTTCAGATGTATAGTTATCTCCTAACAATTTAGAAGATTTGCACTTGCTCTTGTGTGTACTAACATTTCAGGAAAATCAGACTCCATACTACAAAAACTTCAAATCAAATTCAACATGAGAAATTTTGTTTATTTGAAGTTTGTCTTTTCTTTGAATTAATTTTGAAAGGGAGTGATTGTAATTGAGTGAATAAAATCTCACACACACAAACTAAGGAGATCTTGAAATTCTATACGGATCGTACAGGACGATATATATCGTACTGGACGATCTGTCAGTTATCTCCTATAGAGCATTTGGAACGAATAGGAACTTGCTTCGAAAAATTTTTCTAAGTCCTATTCGTCCAGGACGAATTTTTATATCGTCCCGGGCGATGGGTTCTCTGTAAACATTTCATCCAGACGAATTTTACCATCGTACTGGGCGACCAGTCCTCTGGAAAAATTTCGTCCAGACGAAAATAAATATCGTACCGGACGAACAGCTCTCTGGAAAATTTTCGTCCAGACGAAACCAAATTATCGTCCCCGGCGATGGGCGCTCTGGAAAATTTTCGTCCAGACGAAATAAATAATCGTCCAGGACGATCGGCTCTCTGGAAAATTTTCGTCCAGACGAACATATTTTCGTCCAAACGATAAACCGACTTAGGACAGTTTTCAGCAGTTTCTAGAACCGACCTTGTAATAACCGTTCGTACTGGACGAACCTAGTTCGTACAGGACGATCAGCTGTACGAAGTCATTTCGTACACATATACAAATTGGGTCGTTTCAGATCGTTTAAGTAAAATCGTCCAGGACGATCCAGGATCGTACGGGACGATCCACTGCGTACAGAATTGAAAATTTGCAGTTTTTGGGCGGTTTTTCTTGTCTTTTGTATAAATACTTAAAATTAGACTGCCACCCAATCTTTTTGTCATTTGATCTTCGTGCCTATTGAGAGAATAGCTAAGGGGAGAGTGGAAGAGAGCATTCAAAGGAGGATTCCTACCATTGGAGCGAGAAGGCTTCACTTGGATTGCAAAGGTAAGAATCTCTACTTGTGAAATTGGATTTCTTCACTCTTTTCTTTTCTTCCTTCTAGATTCTTGTGAGAAGATCATTCAAGAAGGTCCGGTTCACTGGCGACACTTGGAGAGTGTGAACAGACGTGGGTTCTCTGCCTACACTAGGAGAGTGTAAAAGGAAGGAGGTTCTCTGCCTACACTTGGAAAGTGTGAACAGCCGTAGGGTTCTCTGCCCACACTAGGAGAGTGTAAAAGGACGACGGTTCTCTGCCAGCACTGTGGATTGTGTAAAAGGACGACGGTTCTCTGCCGCACCGGGGAGTGGTGAAAAGAGGGTTTTGTACAGGCTTCTCCGCCTTGCTGTGGGTGCTAAAGGAGAGTCACTTTGTGGTATTAGTGCAATACTCAGAGGGTGCCTCTGAGGAGTGAATGTAGGTCTGGTTATAGACCGAACCACTATAAATCTGGTGTCATTTACTTTATTGCTTTTACGTTTCCGCATTTTAAATTTCAGTTTTAACAACTCTGTGGTTGAAAAACATTTTTCTACAAACTTTAAAAGAAAATTTCATTTCGGTTCAACTTTAATTTTAAGAGGGTTTAAAATTTTTAAAACTACCAATTCACCCCCCTCTTGGTAGCCGTGGGACATTTACTTAGGCTTAACAACCTAATTACTAGACTCAACAAGTGGTATCAGAGCATTGTTTCAAAATCATAAGTTTGAACTACTTTTTGATTAACGTAGATGGCTACATTTGGAAACCGAAACACACCTGAGGGTTACTCTATCACTAGACCTCCACTGTTTGACAATATTCCTTTTGATTTTTGGAAAACACGCATGTCTACTTTCTTACAGTCACTTGATTATCGCATGTGGATGTTAGTCCAGGAAGGTTACACAAAACCAACTAGATTAGTTGATGGAATTAGGGTAGATACACCCTATGCAGATTGGACTATAGAAGAACGTGACTTAGCACAATTAAATGCGAAATGTTTAAATAGTTTCTTTTGTGCTTTAAAATCTGAAGACTACATGCGAGTTTCCACTTGTAAAAGCGGAAAAGACATATGGGATAGACTTTGTATTACTTATGAAGGAACAAATGAGGTTAAGCAATCAAGACTCAATATCTTGTTACATGACTACGAATTATTTCGCATGAAACCTAATGAATCAATATCTGACATGTACACAAGATTCACTCAAATTGTCACCTCTTTGCATGCACTTGGTAGGGAATTAACTAATGCTGAAATGGTTAATAAGATTCTTCGTTGTTTACCTACTGCATACGATGCTAAAATTACTGCAATTACAGAGTCAAAAGATCTGAACATTTATTCTATTGACAATCTTCTTGGTTCACTCATTGCTTACGAGCAAGGAGTAAGTCAAAGAAAGATTGATGCAGGTGAGCCAAGAAAGGACAAGAATATTGCACTAAATGTGGAAGAGTCAGAAAGTGAACACTCACAACCTGAGGATGAAGATGATATAGCACTGATGACTAGACAATTCAAAAGCTTTTTAAAGAGGAAGCAGAAGAGACGCCAGCAATGGAATAGAGGTAAGTATAATAGAAATGGCAAGGTTTCTAATGAAGTGATTTGTTATGAATGCAGGAAACCAGGTCATATAAAGACTGATTGTCCAAAACTCAAAGCCTCTCCTAGCAAGGAGAAGGTAGAGGAGAAACCAATGGTAAAGAAGGGCAAGAAGAAGTTTCAAAAGGCTTTTTGGGCGGACTCAGCTTCAGACTCATCTGAGACTGATAAAGAAGAAGAAGTCACCAACCTTTGCTTGATGGCAGATAAAGCTGAACAATCAGATCAAGAAGAGGTATGTGATTTAACTTATAATGAATTGTTTGAAGTTTCTGAACACATGCATGATGCATATAGGAAAACTAAAAAGATGCATGCTAGTTTAGTTTTAGAATTGGAAGAGCTTAATAAGGAACACGAAATCCTTAGGAAAGATCATGCTTTAATTGATAGCAACCACATGAAACTACTTGATGAATATGATGACTTGAATAAAAATTTTGAGAATTTAAAATCATCCTATGCTGAACTTGAAAAAGAATTTGAGAAATTTAAGGATGAATCTGAGCACAAGACATATAGAGTCAATTATACAAATCGAATCTTGGAAGAAATGAATTCATTTTATAAACTTACTATAAGTGCTCTCGAGGATAATAGGAACCCCCCTAAACATGAAGATTTTACAAATCCTAAGTATTATCCTAAATTTATGAAATCCCTTAGAAGACAATCATATGAGAGAAAATATAGGAATATTTTTCCTAATGTTAAATGTAACAATTGTGGATTTTTGGGACATATATCTCACACCTGCACTTTAAAGATGAAACCTAATTTGGTGTGGAGAACTAAGATGCATAAACCTAGACATATCATACATGCATCTGATTATAAATTTCATAAAGGAGAACCCAAACTAGTTTGGGTTCCCAGGTCTAACATTTGAGAATTTTGCAGGTATACTCTCACACAAGACCTCGTGAGAGTATATGGTACCTGGACAGTGGATGTTCTAAGCACATGACTGGAGATACTGCTCAATTCATAACGCTGGAAGCCAGGAGTGGAGGCAAGGTTACACTTGGAGATAATACCACAAAGAAAGTGGTTGGATCAGGTATGATTGGAAATTTGAAAAACTTTTTCATAGATAATGTTTTATTAGTTGAAGGCTTGAAACATAATTTGCTTAGCATAAGTCAGCTATGTGATAAGGGCTATAATGTAAAATTTTTACCTACTAGCTGCATAATTAGCCTAAATGGAAAAATTGTTTTAAATGGAAAAAGGGTGAACAATGTTTACATGCTAGATTTAAATTGTATTCAATCTCCTACTGCTTTTTGTTTGAAAACTGTTTCTGATGAATCGTGGCTTTGGCATAGGAGACTTTGTCATTCTAGTATGAAAAATCTTAGAAAAATTACCCAAAAGAATTTGGTGAGAGGAATACCTAAACTAGACTTTACTAAGGACCATCTGTGTGATGCATGTCAATTAGGAAAACAAGTGAGGTCCTCATTTAAGTCCATTAAAGATCTTAGGACAAGTAAACCTTTAGAAATTCTACACATGGATCTTTTTGGACCAGTAAGCACTGTTAGTCTAGGAGGAAAGGTATATGGATTTGTTATAGTAGATGATTTTTCAAGATTCACCTGGGTTAAATTTCTTTTTCATAAGAGTGAATCATTTGAGGAATTCAGAAATTTTTCAACTTGGATACAAAGAAAACTAGGATGTGAAATAATTTCTATACAAAGTGATCATGGAGGAGAATTTGAAAATGAAAGATTTGAAGATTTCTGTAAAGAAAAGGGGATTGATCACAATTTTTCTGCACCTAGAACTCCTCAACAAAATGGAGTAGTTGAAAGAAAGAACAGAACATTAATAGAAGCCGCCCGAGCAATGTTAGCAGAATACTCTCTTCCTAGGTATTTTTGGGCTGAGGCGGTTAGCACTGCATGCTATGTTCTGAATAGGGTGAATGTGAGATCTAATTTGAATAAAACACCCTATGAGTTGCTAAAAGGAAGAACACCAAATTTGTCTCATTTGCATGTATTTGGTTGCAAGGTGTTCATACATAATAATGGAAAATCTGCCTTAGGAAAATTTGATCCAAAATCAGATGAAGAAATTTTTGTTGGATATTCAAGTGTTGGAAAATCTTATAGAGTATTCAACAAAAGAACTTTAGTCATTGAAGAAACCACACATGTTGTTTTTGATGAAAATGGAAACATGGAAGAGCCAAAAGTTGTTGAAGAAGAAATTGAAGAAAACTCCCAAAAGATTGATAGATTAAATTTGGAAGAAAATGTGGAAGAAAATTTAGAAAGAGAAGACCCTTTGCCTAGAGATTTGAGATTTTCTAAAAACCACCCAAAGGAATTAATCATAGGTGAACCAAGTGAGGGTGTTAGAACTAGGCGTGGATTAAACAAGGAAGTCAATCATTCAGCCTTTATTTCAACTGTTGAACCCACTAACATTGATCAAGCACTTTCAGATGAATTTTGGATATTGGCCATGCAAGAAGAGTTGAATCAATTTGTAAGAAATAAAGTTTGGGAACTAACTACAAGGCCAAAAGATCAAAGTGTTGTTGGAACCAAGTGGGTGTTCAAAAATAAAATGAATGACTCAGGAGTAGTCATTAAGAAATAAGGCTAGATTAGTAGCTAAGGGGTATAATCAAATTGAAGGAATTGATTTTGAGGAAACTTTTGCCCCTGTAGCTAGACTTGAAGCAATTAGGGTTTTACTAGCCTTTGCCTGCTTTAAAGGTTTTAAATTGTTTCAAATGGATGTCAAAAGTGCCTTTTTAAATGGAGTAATTGAAGAAGATGTTTTTGTAGAACAACCTCCAGGTTTTGAAAACTCTAAATTTCCAAATCATGTTTTCAAATTAAAAAAGGCATTATATGGATTGAAACAGGCACCTAGGGCTTGGTATGAGAGGTTAAGCACCTTCCTACTTGAAAGATCTTTTGAAAAAGGAAGTGTGGATACAACTCTCTTTTTAAGGAAAATTGGAAAGGATATACTTATTGTTCAAATTTATGTGGATGACATCATCTTTGGATCTTCAAATAAACATCTTTGTGATGATTTTTCTAAAACAATGAGTAGTGAATTTGAAATGAGTCTAATGAGAGATTTAAATTACTTTCTAGGATTTAGCATTAAGCAACTTGAGGAAGGTACTTTTCTTAGTCAAACCAAATATATTAAGGACATCCTCAAAAAATATGAAATGGACAATGCTAAACCTGTTAGTACACCAATGAGTTCTTCAGTTCAGTTAGATAAAGACCTTAAGGGAAAATCTGTTGATCAAAAGAAATTTAGAGGGATAATTGGATCTTTACTTTACTTGACTGCTAGCCGACCAGATATTATGTTTAGTGTTTGCTTATGTGCTAGATTTCAATCAGATCCAAAAGAATCACATTTGACAGCAGTGAAAAGGATTTTAAGATATCTACTAGGAACTCAAAACTTAGGAATTTGGTATCCTAAGTTTAGCTCTTCATTTGAAATTATTGGTTACTCAGATTCTGACTTTGCAGGCTGTAGAGTGGATAGGAAAAGCACTTCTGGAACATGTCAATTCATTGGAAATTCATTAGTTTCATGGTCTAGTAGAAAACAAAATTCAGTGGCACTATCTACTGCAGAAGCAGAATACATTGCATTAGGAAGTTGTGTGGCACAAGTACTTTGGTTAAAACAACAGTTGATTGACTTAGGATTAACTATAGGCACTATTCCAATTTATTGTGACAATACTAGTGCTATTTGCATTTCCAAAAATCCTATTCAACATTCTAGAACCAAACACATTGATATAAGGCATCATTTCATAAGGGATCATGTATCCAAAGGAGAAATTGAACTCATACATGTTTCAACTGAAAATCAACTTGCAGACATTTTTACAAAACCTTTAGCCTTTGATACCTTCAGTACTTTAAGAACAAGGCTTGGTGTTATTGATTTGAATGCTTAACCAAAATGTCTTTGCAACATTGATACTTGTTGTGTTTTGTTTTTGTGATTTTGTGAATTTTGTGTGTTTTTGTATGAATTGTTTTTGGATTTATGATTTTTGTCTTATGTTTTCTGTGTTTTTGATTGTTTTAGTTGTTTTTGTTAAAAAATTTAAAATCAAAAATTTTTTTTTTGAGGAAATCGTCCAGGACGAAATATTTTCGTACGGGACGATGTGTTAAGAAATAGTTTGTGCGAATTTAAACCGTTTTGAGAGCAGTTTTTTTTATTGAATCGTCTGTACGATCTGTGATCGTCCAGTACGAAGTTTTTCTTTTTCTCAAACGTCGGGACGATTGAATGCAGCGGTTGAGTGGATAAGACAGTTTTTAATACGAATTTCGTCTGTACGAAATATTTTTTCGTATGTACGAACATGTGTCGATTCATTGTAGGGGACGGTTTTCAAGAGTCATTAAAACGAAACGCTTTTTGATCGTCTGTACGAAATATTTTCGTATGTACGATCGGTCAAGTCAAAAAGCTTGTACGAAGGGACGCATCGTAAGTTGTGTTGAATACGAAAAGCCGTTACATTTTGGACGAATTGGATCGTCTGTACGAAATTACTTCGTCCAGACGAACGATAATTTTTCGTCCAGGATGAATATTTTCGTCCAGGACGAACATATCGTTTTTCTTTAAATATGAGGGCTTTCAAACTTGACAATCACACTTTCAAACATCTTTTTCAATCCCTTTCTACATCAAATCAACTATGGCCTCCTCTAGCAAAAGACAAAAAGTTTTGGTGAAGAAACCCAACAGGAATGCTCCAGACAACTTCCTTTCCAAAGCAAATGAGGAATCTTTTCCTCGTTTTGCTTCTGCAAAAATCACTCCGTCTCGCATTCTTATCCAAACGGAGTTGAAATTTTGGGTATTACACCTCTTCGCCTCAACCCAATTTCATTTCATTCTTTCTCTTGTCCACCTCTACAATAAGCAAACCTACCATTACTTCCTAGCCAACATGAGTTTCAATCCTGACCACTCTATCATTAGTTCTTTTGTTTTTAAGAAAAAAGTTGAGATCACCAAGCACGATCTTGGTGCATTTTTAAACCTAAGAACTGAAGGATATAGAGCCCACACCCTAATGTCAGAAAACATCTTCCATTGGTATGAAATCAATAGGGTAATTAGAGAAAATGGAATTGACAATCATGTTGCTAGAGTGGCCGGTATGACCCAAGATGCCCGAATCATCCAGCATATCCTTAGATCTTCAATTATTCCTAAAGCTGGTGATAGGATAAACATAACTCCTCTCCTCTCTTGTCTAACTTTTTTAATCATGAAAAGACAACCTATTGATGAAGCCCAACTCATCCTAGATCATATCTATGGGCTTTCAGAAATAGGACATCCTGATCAGAAGAGGAAGAAGAATATTTCTTTAGGGCACTTGATTACTTATGTTTTGGAGAAGAAGTACAATATAGTCCATCCTGATGAGGAATATGAAGAGCAAGTTTATTACAACGATGCATCTTTCAGACTGCTCTTCAGGGAGGAAAAAGAAAAAGAAAAAGAAAAAGCACATGGCAGTGCTTCAGAAGAAGAAGAAGAAGGAGTGCAAGCTTCTGCTTCTCAATCAGATTACCAGAATCTGATTGAGAGATTTGATAGACTAGAGACTCACATTGATCAAAGGTTTGATCAATTTGATGCTCACCTTACGCAGCAGCAACATGACATTGGTAATATTAGAGATGAAGTTCATGAAATAAATACCAATGTAATGTTAATGGCCTCCTACTTCAATCTCTTTGGCGGCATTCCTCCTCCTCCTCCTCCAGAACAGTAGAAGTTTTTTTTTATGTGTGTCTGTTGTATTTTTTGTTTTGTTGTTATGTTTTTTTTTGTTTAAGTTCAATGTTTTTATGTAATTTTCTTTTTAATCAATGAAAGTTTGTTTGTCTTAGATTTGTTTTGAAATGTGGCTAATCTTTATGAATTTCATTAATATTGTTTTTAATCTACATTGTGCTCAAATTCGATTGTAATGTGAGATTATCTATATTAGAAAATCTAGACTTTCTAAATTTATAATTTGTCTATAACTTGTTGTATTTAGAATTTTTAAATTCATGTCTATTCATTTAGACTACATAAAATTTAATATTGTTATTGCAATTTTGATGTTATCTTATTTTGTATTTCTATGCTCAAATGATATTTATGCACCTAGAAATATTTGAAATGTTAGATTATAGATTTTGGAAAGAATTGGTCAAATTACTCTTGAAAATTGTACAAATGTACAAAAATCAAAAGGGATTCGCAAAAATTTGCAAAGTGAAAAAGAGGCACAAAATAAGCCCAACCAAAGACAAATGCACAAAAATGTGCTCCAAAACTTTGAAAAGATGTGCAAAGCACCACATGAGGTAATTCTCTTCTTTCCAAATTCGTTTAATCTCTTAATTCAAGTTGATCTAATGTTCATTTATATTCTATTGAACTTTGAAATATAGAATTTTTTTTACATCTCACTTGTAATGATTTTCAATAATCAAAATGTCTAAATTGAATCATGTCTTTGATAAATTCTTCTTACTTACAATGTTATATCATTTCATAAATTTTATGAATTTCTATGATTGACCTAATATCTTTAGTTTAAAATTGCATACTCTATGTCAAATCACAATTTAGATTAAATTTTAACAATGAATTTCATATTATTATTTACATTTCTTGTCTTTTTCTTCTTCACTTTTTGTTGTTGTCAAAAAGGGGGAGAAATTATTATGTTTGTGTTTGTGTTTTTGTTTTGTGATTTGTATTTTCTGTTAAAAACACAAATATTGTTTTTGTTGTTTTTGTTTTTGTGATTTGTGTTTTCTGTTAAAATTTTTGAAAAACAAAAATTTTGTTCTTTAATGCCTCCTTATTTTAATGTACTCATAAATTCAGGGGGAGTTTAGGAGATAAGAGATTTTGTTTTAACTTGAAACCATACTAATAATAATTGTTTTGCCATCATCAAAAAGGGGGAGATTGTTTGAATAGTTGCTATTTGAATGATTTATATTTGTGCAACTTATGTAGTTTTGATGATTCCAAACATTATTGTTCAGATGTATTGTTATCTCCTAACAATTTAGAAGATTTGCACTTGCTCTTGTGTGTACTAACATTTCAGGAAAATCAGACTCCAGACTACAAAAACTTCAAATCAAATTCAACATGAGAAATTTTGTTAATTTGAAGTTTGTCTTTTCTTTGAATTAATTTTGAAAGGGAGTGATTGTAATTGAGTGAATAAAATCTCACACACACAAACTAAGGAGATCTTGAAATTCTATACGGATCGTACAGGACGATATATATCGTACTGGACGATCTGTCAGTTATCTCCTATAGAGCATTTGGAACGAATAGGAACTTGCTTCGAAAAATTTTTCTAAGTCCTATTCGTCCAGGACGAATTTTTATATCATCCCGGGCGATGGGTTCTCTGTAAACATTTCGTCCAGACAAATTTTACCATCGTACTAGGCGACCAGTCCTCTGGAAAAATTTCATCCAGACGAAAATAAATATCGTACCGGACGAACAGCTCTCTGGAAAATTTTCGTCCAGACGAAACCAAATTATCGTCCCCGGCGATGGGCGCTCTGGAAAATTTTCGTCCAGACGAAATAAATAATCGTCCAGGACGATCGGCTCTCTGGAAAATTTTCGTCCAGACGAACATATTTTCGTCCAAACGATAAACCGACTTAGGACAGTTTTCAGCAGTTTCTAGAACCGACCTTGTAATAACCGTTCGTACTGGACGAACCTAGTTCGTACAGGACGATCAGCTGTACGAAGTCATTTCGTACACATATACAAATTGGGTCGTTTCAGATCGTTTAAGTAAAATCGTCCAGGACGATCCAGGATCGTACGGGACGATCCACTGCGTACAGAATTGAAAATTTGCAGTTTTTGGGCGGTTTTTCTTGTCTTTTGTATAAATACTTCAAATTAGACTGCCACCCAATCTTTTTGTCATTTGATCTTCGTGCCTATTGAGAGAATAGCTAAGGGGAGAGTGGAAGAGAGCATTCAAAGTAGGATTCCTACCATTGGAGCGAGAAGGCTTCACTTGGATTGCAAAGGTAAGAATCTCTACTTGTGAAATTGGATTTCTTCACTCTTTTCTTTTCTTCCTTCTAGATTCTTGTGAGAAGATCATTCAAGAAGGTCCGGTTCACTGCCGACACTTGGAGAGTGTGAACAGACGTGGGTTCTCTGCCTACTCTAGGAGAGTGTAAAAGGAAGGAGGTTCTCTGCCTACACTTGGAAAGTGTGAACAGCCGTAGGGTTCTCTGCCCACACTAGGAGAGTGTAAAAGGATGACGGTTCTCTGCCAGCACTGTGGATTGTGTAAAAGGACGACGGTTCTCTGCCGCACCGGGGAGTGGTGAAAAGAGGGTTTTGTACAGGCTTCTCCGCCTTGCTGTGGGTGCTAAAGGAGAGTCACTTTGTGGTATTAGTGCAATACTCAGAGGGTGCCTCTGAGGAGTGGATGTAGGTCTGGTTATAGACCGAACCACTATAAATCTGGTATCATTTACTTTATTGCTTTTACGTTTCCGCATTTTAAATTTCAGTTTTAACAACTCTGTGGTTGAAAAACATTTTTCTACAAACTTTAAAAGAAAATTTCATTTCGGTTCAACTTTAATTTTAAGAGGGTTTAAAATTTTTAAAACTACCAATTCACCCCCCCTCTTGGTAGCCGTGGGACATTTACTTAGGCTTAACAACCTAATTACTAGACTCAACAGAATTAATGGGGATGATTAGTGGATAATCATTTCTTGATTATTCACTAATTTTGTCTTAATCATGTTAATTAGTTAATTGCATGCTTAAGGTGCACACACCACTTAGTCTAAGGCTCTCCTAGATTTAGGTATTGAATGTGTTTATGTGGTTCATGCATGCCTTGTGTATTGAGTATGAGGGTTAGTTCAAACATTGATTCAAGCCCATCAAAATTAGTGACATATTTAAGGACAATAATTAAGGATTCATGTATAGAAAACTTAGAAAAATTTCCATAATTAGGATTCACTTTCCCTTGAGTTGAAACTTTGAACATATTGAACTTAGTGACACCCTCAACCCCTAGAGAAATTTTCACTGATTTTTGAGGTCATTAGGTCCCCTAATTAATTTTCTAAGTCTTAAACCCTTAATTAAGCCTTTAAAACTTCTAAAAATTGTAATAAATCCAATTTAAATCCAAAAATTACATATAAACCCTCAAACTGACCAGAATTCAGTCCTTAATCTATGATAATTAAAAGCCCCTTAATTTGACAGCAATTTAAACCCTAATTTAATTTTAAGTAAAAATCAATGTTTAATTGAGATAATTAATTAATAATAATTAAAAAACTAAAAAAATCTCCTAAACACTTGGGGATCCCTCCTTAGGTTATTCCTGACCTTTGGAGGTGTTTTCAAGAGATTGGGAATTTGTTTGAAGCAAAATCACAAAAGGGGCACTCTAATTAAGAAATTCCTAAAATTCATTAAAATGCCCAAACTTCGATAATCCATAACTAATTCCAGAAAAATCCAAATCACTCAAACTCACTTGCATTCAACTCATAGTAATGTCTAATATTTATTAAAAATATTAAATTCCAGAAATTTGCAATATTTTGAAAAGTCAACAAATTGGTCAAACCGTAGTTAAAACTAGTTCAAAACTTCAAACCTTCGTAATAAAATGTAGAAAAATCCAATTTCAACGTACTTACCATCTAACTGATCGTAGTGAGGTATAGTATTTTAATAAAATACAAACATTCCAGAATTTGGACTTAATTAAAAAGTCAATTTTCAACCCCTTAATTAAATCATTAAAATATTCTAAAAATTCATAAAATTCAAAATCATTTTTAAAACTCAGAAAATATTGGTTTAATGCTTAAAACACTTAACAAACCCTTTTAAAACACAACAACCATCCTAAAGATGAAGTTTATTGGCTGGACTACTCCGGGCTGCGGGGCTAAGTGTCCTAAGGAGGCTGGTTCCTCGAGCCTGGTGGCGCAACGCCACGAATGGATTCTAAGGGGTTTTAAACTTTAAAATAGATTAATCATTAATTATGTAACCTTCTAAAACCTCTAATTCAACTACATTAATTTGGTTTATCGGTTGGACTACTCCGGGCTGCGGGGCTAAGTGTCCTAAGGAGGCTGGTTCCTCGAGCCTGGTGGCACAACGCCACGAATCAATTAATGGCAAACTTAAATTAATCAAACTTTTAAAATCAGTAACTAACTCATTTTAATATTAATCCACTCTTTTAATTATAACCAATTTAAATAACTTAATCAACCCCGATTGCTACTGGGTAACCCAGGCCTACGAGGCTATTAGCTTAGCCCCAAGGAAGGTGAAATAAACTTCACGGCCTTGGTGTGAAACAAAGGTAGCAATCAATTAACTTTTAAAATATGTTTAATTAAAATTCTTAATTCATTAATATTTAAATTTTAATTTAAATCCCCTTCTAAGCCTTAACAAATCCAAACTTTTAGACAACTTTAACTAATCACCCACTTTAGGATCTATCCCAGCCACACGACCTTTCTCACACACTTTAGATGATGTGCTAGGACAACCAACTTTAGATCTAGGATAGGCCGGTGTTTACTTTACTGCTGTGTGCCGGATTTTTCGTAGTTTTCACTGCATGTTGTGGATGAAATTGCTTTGCTGTGTCTGCTTACTTTTTCTGTACTCTGTGGATGGATTGATGTGTTTGGCGACTAGATTACCCTTAGGTTAGGTACGATCTGGATGTTGACACAGTTTTCTGCAGGTGGCCACGCTCATGCAGGGCAATATAAAAAAGGGGGCAAATAAAAAAATGCATAAATATTATAAACTCTTTGCACAGGTGCTTCAGCTGCTAAAGCCCCCAAATCATAAAAAGAGCGTGGCCAGTGTGTTTACTTTCTTTTCTGCTCATATATAACTTCCTGGGAATAACTGCTTTATATATATTAATTGTTTAGGATAACCCTGCAGGTGAGTCTAGATTTTTATTTTGATATAAATGTAATTTGTATAATTGTTAAGTGTTGTGAAAGTTAAGTTTGAGCTGGGATACATAGATCCAAAGTTTGGATTCCAAAGAGGAAAGGATACCCCTTTGGGGAACACTCCTTTTCCATTTGGAAATCCAAATTTGGATCATACCTCTTCCTCACCCAAAGAGGAAAGAGTGGCCTTCCCCTTAAAAGGAAGTGCCCTCTTATCCGATTGGGTAATCTGCTACGAAGATTCCAAGAAGATTGAAGAAAAAGAGTCCAAAGAAGAATGAGATTGAAGAATTGAAGATTTGAAGACTTGAAGATTGAGAGTATCCCACTCAAAACAACTTGCGTCATTACTAGGTTTAGAATCCGGGTTGTTGTCAGTGGTGCCCGGCCACTTTACTTTCTGTAATATTCTGGTTTGTAATAAGCAAGGCAATTCTGCCTATGGACATTTATTAATTAATTTGTATTTGATTTGATGATTTGATTGCCTTTAGGATTACTTGTTTTTACTAGTTTTTTTTTTGCGATTGCATGCTGCTCTTTGTTTTCGCCTGGATACGCGAGGCTCGTGAGGGTGTGAAAGTTTTGTACTCATAATCTTAAAAGTCTAAAATTTTAGTGAGTCTAAATAACATAGAAAGATAACGAATCTAGGGAATTAGCCGGGGATCGCCCCCGGGGTCGCATGCATATTTTTGCATTCTTCTTTCCTTGTTTTAGACCCTTCCCCGCCTGCGGGTAGAGTCCGGATAGTCTGACCTATGAGGACGAGGTGCCGGACCTGGGGAAGTCCAGTCTTCTAAAAAATTATTTTTATAAGCCTGTTTTTTAAAAATTTCAAGCATATTTGATTTGAGGTTGTTAACCAGCATGCATTGCATTAGATACAAATTAAAGAGTCAAAATTTTAATTTCATAGTCCTTAGCATTTTAGCACCCAACATAAGTCAAAGGGGCCAATTAGGAGAATCTCTAGATGTCGGCCCCGCCTCCCCAAAACTTTAATTACAACGTCCCTACCACTCTTTCATAAAAAGACCGGATTCATGTATTTTAAATCGATTAGGTGGTTAGTTGGCTCCCCAATCCAGGCCGGGGTAAGTCCAGATCTTGCACTGCATTAGTTAGGATCGGACGACTGTGGTCCAGTGTCCAAAATAGATTTAGGATCCGGGGCAGATCTTTGATTATAAGACCCCAAACTTCGGGAATCTAATCCCAAATTTCTAATAAAATGCTCAACTCTAATTAAATATTATTTCAAGTCCAAAACATAAAGCCCAACACTTAGATTAAGTTGGGATACTTCCGGATGGTTCTGGAATCTTAAGGTGTCCCCTACCTCTCCTCCTTTAACTCCGTTAATAACTGCTCAATTTTGATCCATTCCCTTTTGATTTTCCAATAATTCTATTCATACTTTGATATCACTCCTAGAAATTCTAAACAAAATTTTGCCACTATTTTAATCGAGAGTTTTCGTAGGGGATTTTATTTCCCTGCGATATAATTAACTACGAGGGCTTGCGCTCGTAGGAGATTTAGAACCACACACGCACCTGATTTTAAAAAAATTGATTTTTCAAAACTCAATTGGATTTCTTTGGAAAAACTTAAATACTAGCGATTATTGTTATCATATTCAAAGAATTATCATCGAATGATATTTTCTCCCTTCGAAGAGATGTATCTTTCTTTGATAAGGCTTTGGATGTGAACCTAACGATCACACTTCTTGAATATTGTATTGGATATTCAGTTGAACCTCATTTTGACCCTTCGGGGTCATATGAATTTCTCTTTAGTATCCGCTCACAATATTCAAGATGAATTTCATAATTCTAAATCTGAATGCCGTTATGAAATTTTATGTTCGTCCTTCAGGGTGATATAATTTTTCTAACGGGACGATTCGATTTTAGAATTAGAATTAAATCTCAATTTTAAAGCTCCCAAAGAAAACTAATATTTTTCAAAACCTGTTTCCAAAATTCCACAAACATGGCGGAAACTTCTTTCTGTTTTGAGGTTATCGTCCTGTCCGATACACGTATCGTTCAGGCTGATATGTTAATGTCGGCTGTCTTAATTAAGAATCCTTATTTAGACATTCTATTTTAAGCCTAATCGTCCAGGCCGATCAAAAATTGTCCTGGTCGATATGAGTAAAAATAGAAATTCTAAGTCTCTCAAGTGTGTGTGTGAAGGGTTACTTAGCATCAGTCTCTTTGACCATTACAAGTAGACTCAAGACGTGAAAAACAAAAGTACAAACTGACTCAACCATAAACCTACGCAATCCTGAACTGGTTTTTTCTTGATCGTCCGATCTTCGATTCCTAAAAAGTTAGAAGCAACAAGCAGTCCAAGAGAAACAGTGTTTGTCAATCATCAAAACATAAGTCATGAAAAATAGATTTGCAAGAACAACTCTTGTGAATCCCCTCACAAGCTCCCCCTCACAAGATCCTCTATCTCTCTCCCTCTCTCTCTTTCTCTCCTCAAGGTCTTCTCAGGTCAAGGCAGCAGCAAAAGGTCTTTAAAAACATTGAACATGAGCTCTTAAATAGAATAGCTTCAAAGGAGCTCATTAATTGCAAGTTTTCAACTTTATTGTCCAGGCCGATATGGACATCGGCCTGGCCGATCAGTACAAATTAAAGAAGATCGGCCAGAGCAAAGCCCTAGATGCAAAACAGGACGATTTGAAAATTGGCTTGATTGTCCAGGCCGATCTCACGTTCGTCCTTGCCGATCAGTTCAATTCAGAGAAAAATCGTCCTGAGAATAGCCCTAGATACGAGCTGGCCGATATTTATCGTCCTGAAGTAACTTAAGGTTTTTGACTGGATCCTCCTGGCCGATCCTGTGATAGTCTAGGACAATATGATCGTATCAATTATTCTTAATTACTCTCTTGATTTCCTGATCAATTAAGGCATAATTGGTGAATATCATCCAGGCCGATACAGGATCGTCCTGGCTGATAATTTAAAAATATAGTATACCTTAATTGTTTATGGCGGCAACTTCTTTCTATTTTGAGACTATCGTCCTGGCCGATATACGTATCATCCAGGCCGATATGTTAATGATGGCTGCCTTAATTAAGAATCATTATTTAGACTTTCTATTTTAAGCTTGATCGTCCAGGCCGATAGAAAAAATCGTCCTGGCCGATATGAGTAAAAACAAAAATTTTAAGTATCTCAAGTGTGTGTGTAAAGGATTACTTAGCATCAGTCTCTTTGACCATTACAAGTAGACTCAAGAAGTGAAAAACAAAAATACAGACTGACTCAACCCTAAACCTACGCAATCCTGATTTGGCTTCGTCTTGTTCGTCCGATCTTCGATTCCTAAAATGTTAGAAGCAATAAGCAGTCCAAGAGAAATAGTGTTTGTCAATCATCAAAACATAAGCCATGAAAATAGATTTGTAACAGGCGTCTCCAAACCCATCTACTACGACGGGACCCGGTAGGAACATCTAACTAAGTGGAGTGGGTAACAACAACTGAATCAAGCTGGGTCCGAATAGGCTCCAATTGTTGGCAACGTCCGTGACGGCAGGGTCGTCGTCCAGCAGTAGGAACACCTGTCTGGGGTCTAACGGTAGGAACTACTCTGGTCTGCTGTCGTGGTGGCTGTCCTCTCTGCCACCGGTAACACTACCTAACTGACTGCTGCTGTAACTGAGCGTGCACCTGAGAGATATGGTGGAGTAACCTCTCCTCTCTAGCACGACCTCTACCACGTGCTGAACAGATAATGCCTCGGATCCTCTAGGTGAGGGTCCTAGCAACAGTATTCCTGGGGACTCGAGTGCGAGGAAGAGTAGTGGGGACAGGAGGAGCTGCCGCGATGTGAACAGCATCCTCCTCATCACCACTATGTACTAGCGGTAAAAAGCATCCTTCCTAGACTGCGTCGATCTCAGGAGCGACTACTATATCCGAGACTGGGATAACTACTCGTCTACTTTGCTCCCGGTGTAAGGGAACCATCCTCTGCTGAACCGACTCCTGCTGAGCAACAGAATCTACCATCCGCTGAACTGCTACATCGGATGCCGCTAAGCGCAATCTCCTATTCCTATTCCTCCTAGCCCTTCTCCCAAGGCCGGAGGTGGAGGAAGAAGCTTTATCAGAAACCACTGACGGTACTGGAAGGAAAGGAGCTACTGACTGAGGGAGTGTCAGGGTCTCCTCGGTAGCCTCGGGGTGAGACAACTGGGTGAAAATAGAAACCTGATGAGTAGGGGGTGGAGGAAGCTCGGCCTGAGCAACGCTCTTCCTCGAAGAGGAAGGAGGAGGGGAGACCCAAGCACAAGCAGCCTCTACCGGGACAACAAGTAAAGGAACTGCTGGCTGCCGGCGCTGAGGGGCCAGGGCTACACGAACAACAGGAGCGACAGGCGCTGGCCGCCTGACCGCTGGACGAACAAGGTGAACAAGGAGTAGCCTAAGCACTGGCTGCCTAGCCACTGGGCGCACTGGCTGCGCACGAACAGCAACAGGACGAGCAGGTGTTCGAGCAGGCTGCGGAGCAACTAGTCGTCCAAACGGTTGCATGGCTGCGCGTCCTCTCCTCTGAGGGGGAGAGAAGGCAGCAGCCTTAGAGGGGGTTGGCCCGCCCAGAGTGACGTACGTCGAGTCGGTAAAATAATCAAAGGTGATTCCCCCCACAGGTGGGCTCGACAGCAAGGACTCAGGGAGTGTCACACGCGAGTCGGAGCAAAAACAGAAAGTAACTGAAGGGTCAGAGTACACCATTACACTGTCTGATAACACAAACTGTAACAATTAGCATAAACAAAACCACCGAAAGGAATGAGAAAGAAAGGGATGGAATAGCCTGTAAAGGCTAGAATGGAAAGAAACCTAACTAAGGAACACTAAACCCGGAGTGCACACAAGAGAAGATAATTTAACATTCAAAGATGGAGAGAGAAACCTGTCCCACCGTGGTCGCCAAAAATCTATGGGTCTCCGAAAGGATTCTGCTTGTGTGGTTCGAATGCAAAGAGTACGATCACACTATCCCGTAGGACAAAATGGTCGTAGATCTTTACACTCAATACAAGCAGACCGATGGAAGAGCAGATGGAGTTATACATGCGATTAACCATAGAGGATAGTGGATTTCACCTACACACCTCGATGGATAATAACATATATAACCCAAAAGTCACGAGATTTCCTCCATTCGATACATCAGCTCGAATGGGTTTTATTTGATTACGGAGATCGGTTTCCTACGAGCGCAAGCCCCCATAATTAATTATATTTTTGACCTCAATCTAAGAAAACTCTCGATTAAGGATGTTAGATTATATTCTCTAATGGGTTTAGTGCAAGGGAATTTTCTAGGCTTTCCTAATCAAAGGAGAATGTCCCAACTTGGTTCAATCAATTACACTGGGTTCAGTCAACATTCGGCCGGTCTGAAGAAGAGAAAAATGGAGAAAAGAAAGAGGCAACGCATCTCAAGCAAGCACAAGAGAAAGAGGGAGGCGGCGTCATCTGTGTGACACGGATGGGTAGGATTTATAGCATCCGAAAGACAAGGAGGCTCACCCACCGATAAGGCGTATAGAGGTACACTCGTACTCTTCACCTTTAGATCATAAATCTATAAAAGATATAGTGTTGTATACACAACATTAGTATCTATGACCTAACTAATGTGGTCCTAGACTTATTCCTTGCCTGACAAAGGAAGCCAGCTAAAACCTCTTAATCGTATACAATCTATGTTGTCTGCTCCATATGAAGAAGGATGGGTAGTTAGACACTGAAATTTGGGATCGACAACTAGAGAAAGTTCCTAAGTGATCACACACTTATAAGTGATATAATGCTCCTAAAACTAATGCAATTAAATTTTAATTTTAATTAGTTACTGATGCAATTTATGCTGGTTAAAGTCTCCAAATCAATGATGTATGAAATTTTAAAAAGGCTTATAAAAAGTAATTTTTTGAATGACTAAACTTCCCCAGGTCCGGCACTTCATCCTCATAGGCCAGATTATCCGGACTCTACCCGCAGGAGGAGAAGTTTGTCTTAAAGAAGGGAGAATGCGTGCATGTGCCCCTGGACGATTCCGACTATTCCCAAAGATCGTCAAGTTTCTATGTGAGTTAATTCTTAAAATTTTATTTAATAGTTATGAGTAAAAGAATTTTTATCTCTAAAGAGCATAGCGGTCAGGCACAAGCACATGCAAGAAAGAAATCTATAAAAAGCATGCCAGTTCTACTGCACAAACAAAGTAAGTAAATCACAACAAAGCAACAAAATCCCACGAAAAAGAGTGTCCATGGCAAGTGACATTCAATATTATATCTCAGAGTAAAGTAAAGTAATGATGGTCGGGCTCCACCGACAACAACCCGGGAACGACACAAATCTTTAAAATAAGGCATTTTTTATATCTTTAATCTTCATCTTGATTCGTCTATGGATCATCTTCTCTCCTTCTAGCTCCTCGTAGTGGGTCCTCCAAAAAGATGCCCAAATGAAAAAAAGGAAACCCCTTGTAGGGGTTTTCTTTTCCCTTTGGACTCCTATTCATTTAAAATGCCTTATTTTAATGATTTTTTTACAACAATTAATATCAAACACATTACATTAATGAAAAGAGAAAATCTAGACTCTTCTGCAGGGGTTATCCTAAGCAATTATAATCAAAATCATCCAAGAAAAATCGTCCACGCAGTTATATATGAATAAAAATGCTCACATCAATCATTTGGCCGTGCTCTAATTATTGGGGGCTAAGCAGCTGAAGCAGGTACCTAAAGCTGTTATAAATAATTATTATTAATTTTAGCCCCCTTTAGAATTGTATGAGCATGGCCATCTACAAGAAGATAGCATTAGTATGAAAAAGCGTACCTAACCTATGGGTACTCTAACTCTCACAACAACAGTGCAGAAAGAAAACTAAAAAAACATCACAGAAAAGCATCAAAGAAAATCCATGGAAAAAGCTACCACAAGTAGTAAGCAAATAGCACATGGGTCACATGCAAAGCGTCACAACACAACATAGAAAAGAAAATCAGAACAACAACCTAACCTAAAGCTAATAGTCGTGTCCTAGCAAACCAGTCTAAGTGTGTGTAGGCTGTGTGGTTTAGGATATGTATATATAGGATGATTTAATTATCATTGCTCGCATTTGATTTTTTAAAGGACAAAAGGGAGATTTTAATTGAAGTTTAAATATTAGTGTTTTAGGATTGATTTTAGAGATTCTTATTTTAGTATTGGATCAATTATCACCTTTGTTTCACACCGAGGCCGTGAGGTTTATTTCACTCTCCTTGAGGCTAACTTAATAGCCTCGTAGGCCTGGGTTACCCAGTGATAATTAACTTTGTTGGATTATTGTAGTTTGTTTTGAAAAAGGAAAGAAAAAGGATGAATTAAACATTTATTAATCAAGTTTGTTAATTGATTTTTTAGAGATTATTCTAAGGTTTTATATTTAGAAGTATTTTATCCTAATGAATTTTAATTTAAGATTTGATCCCCTAATTAAATCTACATCTTTTAAATTTTTAGATTGGTTAGGAATCAATTATTAAATTAGTTGAGTTAGATTTTGGTTTGCATTTTAGATTTTAAAGTTTAATGATTATAGAATGTTAATAATAGTTTAATTAAGAATTGAGTGTTTTAACATATTTTAAAAATTAGATTAAAGTTAGTTGATTGATTATTAGTAGATTAAAGAAAACCGAAATCTATGAAAACATGTCACTAAGTTTTTGTTTTAATGTTTCTATCCTATACGGAACATGGACCTTAAGTCTATATTTTTTAAGACTCGATCCTTAGTTTTTTTCCTTAGATGTCACTAGTGTTGTAGGATTAAAAGTGGTATTGTTTTCTAACCCTAAGACTTCTATACGGATGTCACAAGATTTTAGGGATATAACAAAAGTAAAACAGTCCTAATTATAATTGAAGTTTCTACAAGACCCTAGGGTGGGGAGCGTGCAATCATCTTAGCCCCTAAAGGTTTTCTAAGTTTTAGTAAACTTACAGCACCGGGGGCTACGACCCGGTGGTTCCGCCCGTAGTGCCCCTATTGGAATGAATAGGGGCGACTGATGCTCGGATCCTGTTGTCCTAGCTCCTTCCCCAAGTGCTCCGATGCTCCTTATTTGTTGTTTCCCAAAATTCACCTCGCAAGACATATAAAAGAAAGGTATCAGAGCAGTTCTATAAGCAAATAATAATATGAAAGAATGAAAATACATAAAAGAAAAAGAACGTACCTTTTTGTTACTGGTCGAGTCATTTGTGTTTTGAGTCCTCATTTCGCAAGTGCGTAGTACAAAAAACATAGAAGAGACGACGAAGAAACATTAACAAAAAATCGAATACGAAAAGGGATGTAGGCATCATTGTTATTGGATACACCTTGTTGAAGTCAAGTGTATCCTATAGTAACATTAACAACGCCCTTTACAATTCCCAAAATCCAAATAAGGCACTAGATATTTTTGAGACATCTACCTACAACACTCTAAACAAGGCCCAAAAACAACTAAGGAAGACAAACTTCTAAAACTAAACTTAAAATAAGATTCCATTTAGTTTTATATTTATCCAAAATTTTATATTTTAGAAACCAACACTAAAGGGAGAATTCAAATGAGCAAGGACTGTCCTACTCCAAAAAGACACTAAAGACCCTACTACACAAGGCTATCTAAAATTCCAAATCCCAAAATTCATCTCTTTAGAAAGAAACACTAAGAGATATAATTCAAAATTAGAAAACACCAATTGTTCCCCAAAAGACACTAAAAGACAATACTACACAAGTCTAATAATAAAATTATAAGTCTCAAAATAGCTTGCAAGAACCTCCAAATGAGATGCTATACAAAACTTTACAAAAAATTTCTACTCAAATCTTTTGACACAAAACCCTACAAAATAACAAATAATCATGTGCCTTCTTTTCAATT
This sequence comes from Dendrobium huoshanense, assembly GCA_016618105.1. Taxonomy (NCBI): domain Eukaryota; kingdom Viridiplantae; phylum Streptophyta; class Magnoliopsida; order Asparagales; family Orchidaceae; genus Dendrobium; species Dendrobium huoshanense. The sequence continues at coordinate 37,300,321 of CM028358.1, forward strand.
TGGAGTGGGGTAGAAAAACATAAAGCTTTCCAACGAGAAGATTTTATATAAAAAAAATCTCTCATTGTAAAGCACCCATAAAATTTGTCGCATAAAATCCTTCAAAAAACAAATCCAAAGACACTAATAAATTATTCCAATTAAAGCAGAACAAGACCTCTTTTAATTAAAAGCAACTTCCCAAATGTGCGACACAAAATGACTCGTGAGAAGGCTTCAATAAAACAAAAAAAGAAACATTTCATAGAGTTCTATAAATATAAAACCATTCATAAGATTCTCCAAAAGAAACTCAAATGTCATTAGTTGGCGACGATGAATAAGCAACTACAGTATTTTACCCAAATATGGATGAAAACCTGACTCAATCTCGTTGGAAGACATTTTAAATTTATTCCAATCATTTATATGAAATGTAAAGAGACAATATCATGCTCAAAAAGTTTCCAAATACTCATTGTTAATAATCAAATCTATAAAGTTTAATTAAGATTTTGCCAAAAAGAACAATAAAAGAGTTTCACTACAACACAAATCTATATAAAAAAAAAAACTCATTATGGATACTGAACATGAGATAAAATACATGACACTAATCCACTACTTTTTTTTTTAAATGGACTTGCCAAAGTATAGCCATAACATTCCAAACTTTAATCATTTAACACACTCTTATCATAACTCAATGTTGTGTTCATGTTGTTGTTTAGCATCTACAAGGCTCCATAATTTCTCATAAGCAGTAACAATATAAGGTTCTTTTTTATTTAAAATGACATGGCTCAAACAATCATTTTATAAATTAAGTGTTGCTCCAAAGAAGTCCTCATATGTGTCAACATTATAATCTAAAAAGCATTCGTTGATAAAACCCAATGTAACTACCAATTACCATTCACGTAGAATTTCGAATCTAAAACTAAAATACGATACTCTACGTGTGTACATAGAAGTTCCACATGCTAATTTCATATGCAATGTTATGGCACGTATAGGTGTTATAAAGAGAGATTTAACTTGTTCTATTTTCCCTTTGCAAATATAAATGAAACATTGATGTTCTCGAAAGTTGCAAACATAATTATAAGACATATGCTAAGTTACTTCGCATGCTTTTATTAGAGACATTATAATGTAATCACATGCCATAGATAAACCTTCCCCATAAGAGATATCGGCACATATAAATAAAATTTGCAAAAGCTTCAAATAGTTCAAGATATTCATATAACACTTTCCATGTAAAGTCTATGGATTTCCACATGCATTTACACTTTAATCTACAACAACTCAATGCAAACCTTCCAAAGTCTCTCAAAAGATGTTTACAAGAAAACTTATAAATTCCCACAAATGAAAGGGGCATATGATTGCTCTTCCAAAATATCTTATAAGAAGAAAGTTAGTAGCAAAGTTGTTTTATCATTTTTTAACAAAACCTTTATAACACAACCAAACATAAAGCTAAAACATCAATATTCATGCTAAACTAATTATACTTCATGAAGCCTTCAATAATGGGTGTGTTTTATTGCAAATAAGAACAATGAGATATAATCGTATTCCACCATTCATGACTACTACATAAAGAAAATGAGTGCAATACTAAGTTGGGATATTCAATGAAGGTAAAATTATGCTTATATAACATCACCCTTTGATTAAAACTTATGAGACACATTACTACTTTGATGATGAATCCTTATAAAAGAAAACCACTACTAAGAAGGATGCTCTTAAAAAAAAAACGGTTCTACTCGCATGCTTGCCCAAATATGTGTATTAATCATAGATGAAATGAGAGATCTATACACATGAAATTCTATAATCTTGAAAGAAAGAAGTTTATGAGGTGGACACATTTAGTAAATTTAAAACAAATCGACAAACCCATAAAAGCAAATGTATATATGAAATTGAAACCTATTCTCACATTCGACTCTTTAAAACTTAATCAAAGTCACAAAACATATTTATAACAATTGAGAAACTATCATCACAAGTAAACTTCCACAATAGTTTTAGAGAGCCTACATTTCTATTAGAACACATAGAAGCCTAAGCACATAAGTATTATGCACATCTCATTCCATTTCTCCCATATTCGTAGAGTGAGAGCCAACAACGTCATAATAAAACAAAGAAGGGAAAAGTCACCCAAACATAAGACTTTGTATGAATGATGCACAAATAAAAGAAAAATCTCTCCAACCATCCACAAACACATCTCATAATGAAATGGGTCAAAATTTCTTTTCTCTCCTTGCAACACATGAGTATTTGTAAAAAAAAAAAAAAAGAATTGCATGTAGATTTCTTCAAATTACATAACCATGAACGTTACTTGAAATTCATCAAAATTCACTACCAATATCACTAATTAAAAGAGCCTTGAACACTACAATAAGGAGATTTTGGGATGAATTTCATAAGCACAAATATGTAAGGGAATAACATGGCTCAAAGCTTCATGATTCATGAATCAAATATCAAAAGCTTCCTTAAAGGGCATTTCATCAAACACCTCATATGCATGGTTTGATGAAGAAATGACATGATACCCCCATAAACCTTCAAAGCTCACGCCTATAACTTCTAAAAGATATAACATGAATCATAGAACAAATTTGACATGTTATTGCTTTCTTTCAAATAACAAGTCACTTATTTACATCACATAGAGCTACTCATGATTATCAACATCCTTCCATGTTTCCCAAAAGCGTTAAGGCATCACTGGATGACCAAATAAACATAGAAGAACTTAAACAACAATGAATGATAGTGGATGTTTCATCAAACTAATTGTGATAGAAATTAGAAATCAAACTCCTATACTTACATTAACTAGACAAAGAGAAGAAAGAAAGAAAAGGAAGCAACCCAAGAATGAAAGAGTAAGAAATCTGGAAGAGAAATGGTGTAAAGGAAGAGAAGAAGAAAGGAGGAGAAAGAGGGGAAAGGGAAGAGTACTCACAGTGAGGAGTTCGGTCTTGGCCAGAGCTGTCATCAGGATGGCTAGGGCTGGCGTCGGGCTTGGTCCGGGGAGGGAGATCTTGTGATCGAGTCATCGGATCTGGTTTCGGGCTCGAGACGGAAGAGCTAGCCGGCAGATTTTGGTCTTAGAGGTTGGACGGACCTCGGGCTCAGCTTCAGATGGGAGCAAGGCCTAGGCCTTGGCTGGAGTTCGCAAACACAGGAGGAGGCTTCGGCTTGTCTTTGTCTCTTGGCAACGATTCGAAATAGAGAAAAAGAAAGGGAGAGGAGAGCTCGGGTTAAGGAAGAACCGAGAGAGAGAGGGAGTCAGAGCGCAATCGAGCGAGAGAGGGAGTTGGAGAGAATGCCCAGAGAGAGAGACTTCGTCCTGAGTAAATCGCATCCTTCGCCGAAAGAAGAAGCTCGTGCTCTCTGATTCATCGTAGCTGCAGCTCAAAACACGCGAATGAAGCCTGTTAACTACTTTGTATCGCTGCTCTGCCTGTGGGAGATCGCGAACATCAGGTAAAAGACTCTGCCGACTGCCCATTCAATCTGGATCGTTCGATCGAATTTCTTGATGTGAGAATCAAATTTGAATTCATCAGAAAGTGGATTGGAATTTAATAGAAATTATCTTTAACTAAATTAGGTCAGATTTGATCTCAAATTAAACTAAACTTGAGTCAAATCAAATGAACTTGGGCTTGACGCTGCTCGACAAGACTAATTTATTGGAAATTAGACTAAAATTAACGCCGATCAAACTCAAACTGCCCTCGACGAGGTTTGCGGACATCGCTCGCACTTAGTTAGACCTAATTCAACTCGATTCGAGTTGACTCGAGCTTGAATTTGATTCGATGAGGCTCGATCAAATTATTCGAAGGTCCTCGAAGGCACTTGAGCGAAAAATGAGGTCAACACTCTATTCATAGGATCAATTTTAAAAATGATTGTCAACATATAATACAATGCATATTGTATGGTACAATTAGACACAAATTTTGAATAATAAAATATTACCTAAATTGTTTTTGTTGGTTATTTTGCTGATTACAACATATCAACCTATATGATCGGGATTGTACAGTTTGATGAGTTTAATCAATCTTACTAAGCACAGGTGCCCTAATTAGGATTTTCTAGCTAATTGATCATCTATTACGTTATAAATCGTACTGTATGATTAGTTCAAAAAATATTCTAACTCACCAACTCACTCTCTTGAGTATGTGTGTGCGTACAAGGTTACTTAGCTTTAGGATCTACCATAAAATATATTTGACTCAAGAACGGTAAAAAGTATAAAAAAGACTAAAAAATATAGACTTTATTCATAGACTACCTAGTCTTGAGCTGGTCAAGGTTACAAGTGAGTTGTAATTATGAAATGTCATTTAGCAGGGCAAAACATATATACAATATATTCAAATAGAATAGTAAAAAATCCAATAATATTTATTATTATCAAAGTTATAAGACATGGGTATATGTTTGCAACAATCCTTACAAAATGAGTCCATATTACCAATCTTCTTATCCTTCTTTCTGTCATTTCTTTTCTTCTAGATGAAAAAAATGGAGCATGGTCTAAGCATAAAGAAGTGTTACCCATGCACAGACTTTGAAATAATCTTGAATGAAAATTCACATTCAAAGAATAAATGACTATGACTTGCAACCTCTTTATCACAAAGGATACAGTTTAACAGCACATAAATGTTTCTTCTAGCTAAAAGATTGGCCATTTTTAAACCTTTTATAATAGCCATTAAAGCAAAACAAGAGAACCTCAAGGCATACCTTTTATGCCAAATATAAGAAAACCAATCTACTCTAGAAAAATTCTTATAAAAAGCATTATAAAAATTTTTGAAAGTAGGTTACTTCACCTTATCCCAAGAAATATAATATAAAACCTAATTTAGAGTAGAAATGCTTGAAATATCCAACACAATATATTATGAAATATGCATAAGAACTTCCCATGTATCATTATCAATCCAACACCCAACAATCCTAAAATTATGCAAACTATCCACATTAGAAATAAAAACTTCATGAAGAGATTTCCCTTTAAACCAAGGATCCTAATAAATAGATAAAGGATAGTTGTATGAAATATTAAAAGAGATATTATCTTTAATATCCCTAAAAATAACACAAATGTCTTTCCAGAATTTGGAATCCTTTACGAGCAAGGCTTCCAACAACATATATATTTAAATTTAGCCCAAACAACTAAATGACCCAAATTTTTAACAATACGCCAAATAAGGGAGCATCCAAAAGCAAACCTTAAAGCATTCAAATCTAGAATCCCTAAACCACAAACCTTTTTAGGTTTGCACACAACCTTCCAAGCTATCATATGAATTTTACTGATAGCAACTTCACCATAAAATAAAAAATTAGAACAAGATTTCTTGATAAATTTGAGACCAATTTTAGGCAATGAAAGCCATCTAACCCAATAAGAAATAATATTAGAAATAGCGAAGTTAATGCATTGTGCTTTTCTAGCAAAAGATAAATTCCTGGCTTTCCAACCAGCAAGAAGAGAAATAATTTTGTTAAGCACTAACAAGAAATCCATAATTAAGAGCCTTTTATAAGAAATAGGCAAACATAAGTATTTTAAAGAATTCTGAGTAATAGGAATACCCAAAATCTGACCAATGCCATCGGCAATATTACAACCTTTAGAAAAAATGAGATTTTTTCTTGATTAACCTTTAAACCAAAAACCTCATAAAAATAATCAAGAATATCCTTTAACATTTTAGCTTTCACAATAGAAGATTTATCTAAAATAGGCACATCATCTGCATATAATAAATGAGAGATAGAATGCTCACCAGAATTAATACCATCAAAATTAATAGCTTGAGACTTATCTTCAAGATGATTAGAAAAGGTATCAATGATAATGCATTAAAGATAAGGATAAAGAGGATAACCTTGATGAAGCCAAGAAGAAGAACTAAAGAGCCCATTAATAGATCCATTAAGGATAATAGAGAAGAAAATGTAATCAATGCAACCTTTAATAAAAAAAATAAAAACTTGAGGAAAACCTTTTGGAGCCAATAAAAATAATATCTCTCAAAACAGTGTCAAATGCTTTTTGAATATCCAATTTTTAGCAAAAGAACTGATCTTTACTTTTGGTATTAAAACCTCTTAATAATTCAGCAGCAAGTATGATATTATCCCTAGAGATCCTTTTTTTAATAAACCCATACTAACAAACATGAATAATAAGAGGCATAACTTCTTTCATTCTAATAACCAAAATATTTGCAATTATTTTACAAAAGTATTACATAAGGAAAATAGGCTTAAAATAAAAATTTTTGAGAAGAATTAGCATTTAAGGAATGACAGTGATAGCCATAACTTTAGGTACCTGAGATAAATAACCAGTTTTAAAGAACTATAAAAGAACCTTACAAAAACTAGGCCCAATAATTTCCCAACATTTCTTTAATAAATTGAAGGTAAAACCATCCAGACCCGACATAAAGGATGAAGAACTAGAGAACACCACCTTTTTAATTTCCTCAATAAAAATTGGAGCCACTAAAAAAGTCGAACAAATTTCAAGATATTTCTTTCCAACTAGAATGGAAAAAAGAAGAAGAGAATAACCAACTTAGAAGCATAAGATATATTTTTGAAGTAATTAACAAAAGCCTCAACCAACTCTATGGAATCCTAAATAACACCAATAGGATAGTAGATGACCATAATTTTTTTTGGTCTATGCCGAATCTTAGAAAGAAGAAAATCCAAGTCATCTCCTCCATTCGATTACCATTTTATTGAGTCTTGTAATTAGGTTGTTAAGCCTAAGTGAATGTCCCAAGGCTATCAAGAGGGGGGTGAATTGGTAATTTAAAATTTTAAACCCTCTTTGAAGATTAAGTTGAACCGAAATAAAAATTTCTTTTAAAGTTTGTAGAAAAATATTTTTCAACCACAGAGTTGTTAAAACTAAAATTTAAAGTGCGGAAACATAAAAACAATAAAGTAAATGACACCAGATTTATAGTGGTTCGGTCTATAACCAGACCTACATCCACTCCTCAGAGGCACCCTCTGTGTATTGCACTAAAACCAATAGTGACTCTCCTTTTGCACCCACAGCAAGGCGGAGAAGCCTTTACAACACACTCTTTTCACCACTACCCGGTGCGGCAGAGAATTGTCGTGCTTTTACACAATCCCCAATACTGGCAGAGAACCATCATCCTTTTACAAAATCCCCAGTGCTGGCAGAGAACTGTCGTCCTTTTACACAATCCCTAGTGCTGGCAGATAACCGTCGTCCTTTCACACTCTCCTAGTGTGGGCAGAGAACCCTTCGGCTGTTCACACTCTCCAAGTGTAGGCAGAGAACCCTTCGGCTGTTCACACTCTCCAAGTGTAGGCAGAGAACCCTTCGGCTGTTCACACTCTCCAAGTGTCGGCAGAGAATCGGATCTCCTTGACTGATCTTCTCACAAGAATCTAGAAGGAAAAAGGAAAAGAGTGAAGTAATCCCAATTCACAAGTAGAGACTCTTACCTTTGCAATCCAAGTGAAGCCTTCTCGCTCTAGTGGTAGGAATCCTCCCTTGAATGCTCTCTTCCACTATCTCCTTTGCTATTCTCTCAAGAGGCACGAAGATCAAATGACAAAAAGATTGGGTGGCAGTTTAATTTGGACTATTTATATAAAAGACAAGAAAAACCACCCAAAAACTGTAAGTTTTCAATTCAGTACGCAGTGGATCGTCCTGTACGATCGTGGATCGTCCTGGACGATTTTACTTAAATGATCTGAAACGACCCTATTTGAATATGTGTATGAAATGACTTCGTACAGCTGATCGTCCTGTACGAATTTAGGTTCGTCCAGTACGAACAGTTATTACAAGGTCGATTCTAGAAACTGCTGAAAACTGTTCTAAGTTGGTTAATCGTTTGGACAAAAATATGTTCGTCTGGATGAAATTTTTCCAGAGGACCGATCATCCTGGATGATTCTTGACTTCGTTTGGACGAAAATTTTCTAGAGGACCAATCGCCATGGACGATAATTCATTTTCGTCTGGACAAAAATTTTCCAGAGACCCGATCGTCCTAGACAATTTTTTATTTCGTTTGGACAAAAATTTTCCAAAGGACCAGTCGCCACGGACGATGATAAAATTCATCTGGACAAAAATTTTATAGTGAACCAATCGTCCTGGATGATAATTAATTTTGTCCTGGACGAATAGGACTTAGAAAATTTTTTGAGCAAGTTCCTATTCGTTCCATGTGCTCTATAGGAGATAATTGTCTGATCGTCCCGTACGATCGGATATCATCCCGTACGATCAGTATAAAATTTTTATGATCTCCTTATGTGTGTGTGTATGTTTTTATTCATTCAATTACAATCACTCCCTTTCAAATTTAATTCAAAGCAAAATGCAAGTTTCAAATTAACAAAGTATCTCATGTTGAATTTGATTTGAAGTTATCGTAGTCTGGAGTCTGATTTTCCTGAAATGTTAGTACACACAAGAGCAAATACAAATCTTCTAAAATTGTTAGGAGATAACTACACATTTGAACAATAATGTTTGGAATCATCAAAACTATACAAGTTGCAAAAATGTAAAGCATTCAAATAGCAACTATTCTAACAATCTCCCCCTTTTTTATGATGGCAAAACTATTATTGTTTGTATGGTTTCAACAAATCTCCTATCTCCTAAACTCCCCCTGAATTGATGAATACATGAAAATAAGGAGGCATTTTGAAGCAAAGAACAAAATTTTTGTTTTTCAAAATTTTTTAACACAAATAATCACAAAAGCAAAATACAAACAGAATAATTAAAACAAAACAAATCAATCAATACCAACACAATAATTCCAACACAAAAATTTCTCCCCCTTTTTGACAACAACAAAAAGTGAAGAAGAAATAGACGAGAAATATAAGTAATTATATGAAATTCATTTGAAAATTTTATCTAAATGGTGATTGACATAAGGTATGCAATTTTAAACTAAAAACATTAGGTCAATCATAGAAATTCATAAAATTTAAGAAGTGATATAACATTGTACGTAAGAAGAATTTTTCAAAGACATGAATCAATTTAGACATTCAAATATAGAAAATCATTACAAGAGAGATGTAAAAAAAATTTATATTTCAAAGTTCAATGGAATATAAATGAACATAAGATCAATTTAAATTAAGAGATTGAAAGAATTTGGAAAGAAGAGAATTACTACATGTGGCGCTTTGCGCATTTTTTTCAGATTTTTGGGCACATTTTTGTGCATCTTTTGACAATGGGCTAATTTTGTGCCTCTTTTTCACAATGCAAATCTTTGCACATTCCTTTTGATTTTTGTACTTTTTGTATAATTTTCAAGAGTAATTGAGACCAATTCTTTCCAAAATCAATAATCTAAAATTTCAAATATTTCTAAGTGCATAAATATCACTTGAGCATAGAAATACAAAATAAGAAAACATCTAAATTGCAATAATAATATTAACTTTTATGTAGTCTAAATGAATAGACATGAATTTTAAAAGTTCTAATTACAACAAGTTATAAACAACTTTTAAATTTAGAAAGACTAGATTTTCTAATATAGATAATCTCAAATTACAATCTAATTTAAGCACTATGAAGATTAAATAATACTAATGAAATTCATAAAAATTAACCACATTCCAAAAAGCAAATCAATTTTGAAACAAGTACAACATCCATTGATATTAATGAAAGGATTACATATTTCATAATATCAAAAAAACAAATAAGAAAATACACTTAACAACATAAAAAAAATGAAAACAAACACAAAACATAAAAACTGACACAACAAACATCTCTACTGTTCTGGAGGAGGAGGAGGAGGAATGCCGCCAAAAAGATTGAAGTAGGAGGCCATTGTCGATTTAAAGTAGAAAGGGATTGAAAGTGAAGTTTGGAAGTGTGATTGTTAAGTTAGAAAGCCTTCATATTTAAAGAAAAATGATACGTTCGTCTTGGACGAAAACCTTCGTCCTGGACGAAAAATCATCGTTCGTCTGGACGAAAATATTTCGTACAGACGATTAAATTCGTCCTAAATATAACAGCTTTTCGTAATCAACACAACTTACAATGCGTCCCTTCGTACAAGCTTTTTGACTTGACTGATCGTACATACGAAAATATTTCGTACAGACGATCAAAAAGTAACTCGTTTTAATGTCTCTTGAAAACTGTCCCCTACAATGAACTGACATCTGTTCGTCTGGACGAACCAAAAATTCGTACAGACGAAATCCATATTAAAACTGTCTTATCCACTCAACCGCTGCATTCAATCATCCCGACGTTTGAGAAAATAAATTTTTCATCCTGGACGATCGTCAGATCGTACAGACGATCCAATTAAAAACTGCTCTAAAAAATGGTTAAAATTTGCGCAAACTGTTTCTTTCACATATCGTCCAGTACGAAACAAAATTCGTCCCGGACGATTTCCTCCAATTTTTGAATTTTTTATTTTTAATTTAAGAAAATCAAACTAAACATTCAAAAACACAGAAATCATAAAACAAAACCATAGATCTAAAAACAAATTCATTCAAAACACACAAATTTTCACAAAATTAAAAACAAAACAAATATCAATGTTGCAAAGACATTTTTTTTAGGCATTCAAATCAATAACACCAAGCCTTGTTCTTAAAGTACCGAAGGTATCAAAGGCTAAAGGTTTTGTAAAAATGTCTGCAAGTTGATTTTCAGTTGAAACATGTGTGAGTTCAATTTCTCCCTTGGATACATGATCCCTTATGAAATGATGCCTTATATCAATGTGTTTGGTTCTAGAATGTTGAATATGATTTTTGAAAATGTAAATAGCACTAGTATTGTCACAATAAATTGGAATAGTGCCTATAGTTAATCCTAAATCAATCAACTATTGTTTTAACCATAGTACTTGTGCCACACAACTTCCTAATGTAATGTATTCTGCTTCTGCAGTAGATAGTGCCACTGAATTTTGTTTTCTACTTGACCATGAAACTAATGAATTTCCAATGAATTAACATGTTCTAGAAGTGCTTTTCCTATCCACTCTACAGCCTGCAAAGTCAGAATCTGAGTAACCAATAATTTCAAATGAAGAGCTAAACTTAGGATACTAAATCCCTAAGTTTTGAGTTCCTAGTAAATATCTTAAAATCCTTTTCACTGCTGTCAAATGTGATTCTTTTGGATCTGATTGAAATCTAGCACATAAGCAAACACTGAACATAATATCTGGTCGGCTAGCAGTCAAGTAAAGTAAAGATCTAATTATCCCTCTAAATTTCTTTTGATCAACAGATTTTCCCTTAAGGTCCTTATCCAACTGAACTGAGGAACTCATTGGTGTACTAACAGGTTTAGCATTGTCCATTTAATATTTTTTGAGGATGTCCTTAATATATTTAGTTTGACTAAGAAATGTACCTTCCTCAAGTTGCTTAATGCTAAATCCTAGAAAGTAATTTAAATCTCCCATTAAACTCATTTCAAATTCACTACTCATTATTTTAGAAAAATCATCACAAAGATTTTTATTTGAAGATCCAAAGATGATGTCATCCACATAAATTTGAACAATAAGTATATCCTTTCCAATTTTTCTTAAAAAGAGAGTTGTATCCACACTTCCTTTTTCAAAAGATCTTTCAAGTAGGAAGGTGCTCAACCTCTCATACCAAGCCCTAGGTGCTTGTTTCAATCCATATAATGCCTTTTTTAACTTGAAAATATGATTTGGAAATTTAGAATTTTCAAAACCTGGAGGTTGTTCTACAAAAACATCTTCTTCAATAACCCCATTCAAAAAGGCACGTTTTACATCCATTTGAAACAATTTAAAACCTCTAAAACCGGCAAAGGCAAGTAAAACCCTAATTGCTTCAAGTCTAGCTACAGGGGCAAAAGTCTCCTCAAAATCAATTCCTTCAATTTAATTATACCCCTTAGCAACTAATCTAGCCTTATTTCTAATGACTACTCCTGAGTCATTCATTTTATTTTTGAAAACCCACTTGGTTCCTACAACACTTTGATCTTTTGGCCTTGTAGTTAATTCCCAAACTTTATTTCTTACAAATTGATTTAACTCTTCTTGCATGGCCAATATCCAAAATTCATCAGAAAGTGCTTGATCAATGTTAGTGGGTTCAATAGTTGAAATAAAGACTGAATGATTGACTTCCTTGTTTAATCCACGCCTAGTTCTAACACCCTCACTTGGTTCACCTATAATTAATTCCTTTGGGTGGTTTTTAGAAAATCTCAAATCTCTAGGCAAAGGGTTTTCTCTTTCCAAATTTTCTTCCACATTTTCTTCTAAATTTATTCTATCAATCTTTTGGGAGTTTTCTTCAATTTCTTCTTCAACAACATTTGGCTCTTCCAAATTTCTACTTTCATCAAATACAACATGTGTGGTTTCTTCAATGACTAAAGTTCTTTTGTTGAATACCCTATAAGATTTTCCAACACTTGAATATCCAACAAAAATTCCTTCATCTGATTTTGGATCAAATTTTCCTAAGGCAGATTTTCCATTATTATGTATGAACACATTGCAACCAAATACATGCAAATGAGATAAATTAGGTGTTCTACCTTTTAGCAACTCATAGGATGTTTTATTCAAATTTGATCTCACATTCACCCTATTCAGAACATAACATGCAGTGCTAACCGCCTCAGCCCAAAAATATTTGGGAAGTGAGTATTCTGCTAACATTGCTCGGGCGTCTTCTATTAATGTTTTGTTTTTCCTTTCAACTATCCCATTTTGTTGAGGGTTCTAGGTGCAGAAAAATTATGATCAATCCCCTTTTTTTTACAAAAATTTTCAAATCTTTCATTTTCAAATTCTCATCCATGATCACTTTGTAAAGAAATTATTTCACATCCTAGTTTTCTTTGAATCCAAGTTGAAAAATTTTTGAATTCCTCAAATGATTCACTCTTATGAAAAAGAAATCTAACCCAGGTGAATCTTGAGAAATCATCCACTATAACAAATCCGTATTCCTTCCCTCCTAAACTTATAGTGCCTACAAGTCCAAAAAGATCCATGTGTAGAATTTCTAAAGGTTTACTGGTCCTAAGATCTTTATTGGACTTAAAAGAGGACCTCACTTATTTTCCTAATTGACATGCATCACATAGATGGTACTTAGTAAAGTCTAGTTTAATTATACCTCTCACCAAATTCTTTTGGGTAATTCTCCTAAGATTTTTCATACTAGAATGACAAAGTCTTTTATGCCAAAGCCATGATTCATTAGAAACAGTTTTCAAACAAAAAGCAGTAGGAGATTGAATACAATTTAAATCTAGCATGTAGACATTGTTTACCCTTTTTCCATTTAAAACAATTTTCCCATTTAGGCTTATTATGCAGCTAATAGGTAAAAATTTTACATTGTTTTTCTTATCACATAGCTGACTTATGCTTAACAGATTATGTTTTAAGCCTTCAACTAATAACACATTGTCTATGAATTTTTTTTTCAAATTTCCAATCATACCGGATCCAACCACTTTCTTTGTGGTATTATCTCCAAGTGTAACCTTACCTCCATTCCTGGCTTCCAGCGTTATGAATTGAGCAGTATCTCCGGTCATATGCTTTGAACATCCGCTGTCCAGGTACCATATACTCTCACTAGATCTTGTGTGAGAGTACTCCTACAAAATTCTCAAATGTTAGACCTGGGAACCCAAACAAGTTTGGGTTCACCTTTATGAAATTTATAATCAGATGCATGTATGATATGTCTAGGTTTATGCATCTTAGTTCTCCACACCAAATTAGTTTTCATCTTTAAAGTGCAGGTGTGAGATATATGTCCCAAAAATCCACAATTATTATATTTAAAATTAGGAAAAAAATTCCTATGTTTTCTTTCATATGATTGTCTTCTAAGGGATTTCATGAATTTAGGATAATATTTAGGATTTGTAAAATCTTCAAGTTTAGGGGGGTTCCTATTATCCTCGAGAGATCTTATTGTGAGTTTGTAAAATGAATTCATATCTTCCAAGATTAGATTAGTATAATTGATTCTATATGTCTTGCTCTCTGATTCATCCTTAAAACTCTTAAATTCTTTTTCAAGTTCAGCATAGGATGATTTTAAATTCTCAAAATTTTTATTCAAGTCATCATATTCATCAAGTAGTTTCATGTGGTTGTTATCTACTAAAGCATGATCTTTCCTAAGGATTTTGTGTTCCTTATTAAGCTCTTCCAATTCTAAACCTAAACTAACATGCATCTTTTTCATTTTCTTATATGCATCATGCATGTGTTCAGAAACTTCAAACAATTCATTATAGGTTAAATCACATACCTCTTCTTGATCTGATTGTTCAACATTATCTGCCATCAAGCAAAGGTTGGTGACTTCTTCTTCTTTTTCAGTCTCAGATGAGTCTGAAGCTGAGTCCGTCCAGAAAGCTCTTTGAAACTTCTTCTTGCCCTTCTTTACCATTGATTTCTCCTCTACCTTCTCCTTGCTAGGAGTGGCTTTGAGTTTTGGACACTCAGTCTTTATATGACCTGGTTTTCTGCATTCATAACAAATTACTTCATTAGAAACCTTGCCATTTCTGTTATACTTACCTCTATTCCATTGCTGGCGTCTCTTCTGCTTCCTCTTTAAAAAGCTTCTGAATTGTCTAGTCATCAATGCAATATCATCTTCATCCTCAGGTTGTGAGTGTTCACTTTCTGACTCTTCTATATTTAGTGCAATATTCTTATCCTTTTGTGGTTCACCTGCATCAATCTTTCTTTGACTTACTCCTTGCTCATAAGCAATGAGTGAACCAAGAAGATTGTCAATGGAATAAATGTTCAGATCTTTAGACTCTGTAATTGCAGTAATTTTAGCATCATAAGCAGTAGGTAAACAACGAAGAATCTTATTGACCATTTCAGCATTAGTTAATTCCCTACAAAGTGCATGCAAAGAGGTGATAATTTGAGTGAATCTTGTGTACATGTCTGAAATAGATTCATTAGGTTTCATTCGAAATAATTCATAGTCATGTAACAAGATATTGAGTCTTGATTGCTTAACCTCATTTGTCCCTTCATAAGTTATACAAAGTCTATCCCATATGTCCTTTTCGCTTTTACAAGTGGAAACTCGCATGTAGTCTTCAGATTTTAAAGAACAAAAGAAACTGTTTAAACATTTCGCATTTAATTGTGCTAAGTCACGTTCTTCAATAGTCCAATCTGCATAGGGTGTTTCTACCCTAACTCCATCAACTAATCTAGTTGGTTTTGTGTAACCTTCCTAGACTAGCATCCACATGCGATAATCAAGTGACTGTAAGAAAGTAGACATGCGTGTTTTTCAAAAATCAAAAGGAATACAGTCAAACAGTGGAGGTCTAGTGATAGAGTAACCCTCAGGTGTGTTTCGGTTTCCAAATGTAGCCATCTACGTTAATTAAAAAGTAGTTCAAACTTATAATTTTGAAACGATGCTCTGATACCACTTGTTGAGTCTTGTAATTAGGTTGTTAAGCCTAAGTGAATGTCCCAAGGCTACCAAGAGGGGGGGTGAATTGGTAATTTAAAAATTTTAAACCCTCTTTGAAGATTAAGTTGAACCGAAATAAAAATTTCTTTTAAAGTTTGTAGAAAAATATTTTTCAACCACAGAGTTGTTAAAACTAAAATTTAAAGTGCGGAAACGTAAAAACAATAAAGTAAATGACACCAAATTTATAGTGGTTCGGTCTATAACCAGACCTACATCCACTCCTCAGAGGCACCATCTAAGTATTGCACTAAAACCAATAGTGACTCTCCTTTTGCACCCACAGCAAGGCAGAGAAGTCTTTACAACACACTCTTTTCATCACTACCCGGTGCGGCAGAGAACCGTCGTCCTTTTACACAATCCCCAGTGCTGGCAGAGAACCGTCATCCTTTTACACAATCCCCAGTGATGGCAGAGAACCGTCGTCCTTTTACACAATCCCCAGTGCTGGCAGAGAACCGTCGTCCTTTCACACTCTCATAGTGTGGGCAGAGAACCCTTCGGCTGTTCACACTCTCCAAGTGTAGGCAGAGAACCCTTCGGCTGTTCACACTCTCCAAGTGTAGGCAGAGAACCCTTCGACTGTTCACACTCTCCAAGTGTCGGCAGAGAACCGGATCTCCTTGACTGATCTTCTCACAAGAATCTAGAAGGAAAAAGGAAAAGAGTGAAGTAATCCCAATTCATAAGTAGAGACTCTTACCTTTGCAATCCAAGTGAAGCCTTCTCGCTCCAGTGGTAGGAATCCTCCCTTGAATGCTCTCTTCCACTCTCTCCTTGGCTATTCTCTCAAGAGGCATGAAGATCAAATGACAAAAAGATTGGGTGGCAGTCTAATTTGGACTATTTATATAAAAGACAAGAAAACCACCCAAAAACTGCAAGTTTTCAATTCAGTACGCAGTGGATCGTCCTGTATGATCGTGGATCGTCCTGGACGATTTTACTTAAACGATCTAAAACATCCCTATTTGAATATGTGTATGAAATGACTTCGTACAGCTGATCGTCTTGTACGAATTTAGGTTTGTCCAGTACGAACAGTTATTACAAGGTTGATTCTAGAAACTGCTGAAAACTGTTCTAAGTCGGTTAATCGTTTGGACGAAAATATGTTCGTCTGGACAAAATTTTTCCAGAGGACCGATCGTCCTGGACGATTCTTGACTTCGTCTGGACGAAAAATTTCCAGAGACCTGATCGTCCTGGATGATTTTTTATTTCGTCTGGACAAAAATTTCCAGAGGACCAGTCGACACGGACGATGATAAAATTCGTCTGGACGAAAATTTTACAGTGAACCAATCATCCTGGACGATAATTAATTTCATCCTGGACGAATAGGACTTAGAAAAATTTTTGAGCAAGTTCCTATTCATTCCATGTGCTCTATAGGAGATAATTGTCTGATCGTCCCGTACGATCGGATATCGTCCCGTACGATTAGTATAAAATTTTTATGATCTCCTTATGTGTGTGTGTATGTTTTTATTCACTCAATTACAATCACTCCCTTTCAAATTTAATTCAAAGAAAAATGCAAGTTTCAAATTAACAAAGTATCTCATGTTGAATTTGATTTGAAGTTATCGTAGTCTGGAGTCTGATTTTCCTAAAATGTTAGTACACACAAGAGCAAATACAAATCTTCTAAAATTATTAGGAGATAACTACACATTTGAACAATAATGTTTGGAATCATCAAAACTTTACAAGTTACAAAAATGTAAAGCATTCAAATAGCAACTATTCTAACACATTTAGCTTTAACTCTTTGAACAATCCAATAAGACCATAAGGATATATTAAAATTTAGCAATCCATTAACTTTCTTAAGCCTCATATTAAGAATATGATCTAAAGGATAAGCAAGAATAATCTTTAATAACTCTTCCTAATAATTTTGAAGAGAATTAATGTTGTTGTATACAACATTAGAAGAAGCCCAACATTGATTTTAAAGTAGAATTTTAAGGGAACATAATTTACCATAAAAATCATTAATAGGATTACCAACAGGAGCTTTAACAAAACAATCAATATGTAAATCCTAAAATTCTAACCTAAAACACCAATAATTCTTAAATAGTAACCTCTTATTAACAAAAACCAAACTATTTTTACACACAACAAGAGGAGAATGATGAGAGCGCATAGGATTATCCACATAATAAAAAGAATAAGGAAAATATTCAACTAATTTCAATGAACTAAAACTCAATCTAATTTAATATGAATAGGGAATCCACTTGTTGATTGTACCAAGTAAAAAATGCCTAACTAAAGAGAGATAATGATAATGAGAGTTAAATATAAAGTTATTTAAATCCCACACATTAGAATTATTAACTAAAGCCTCAATATAGGAATGAAAAAAAAGTAGGAATGTTGAGATAGGATATTTGCATACCCAAACATAGGATATAAAATGTTCTAGGTTCTTAAGAAGATATTATAATTATAGAAGATCAGTAGATATCCTTTTCACCCCTACAAGCTCAACTATGATCTAAGGATGTGTATGCTCCGAATCATATCTATAATTAAGAGTCTCATAAGGAAATATATGAAAATTATATTTATCAATAAAAAAATAAACATTATATCCAGTATTTTAAATATTTTATTTAGTGATAGAATCTCTATAAATATCATTTTTATTTTAATAGAATAGTTATTGAATTTAGAGTAAAAGATAGTCGTCTATTATAAGTAAACATACTTCCTAGTAGACTTGAAACTCTACTCTATCACTTTATTGTTTGATTCAATATATATACTTACATATATCAAGTAATGTTTCATTATTTTTATATCGAAGAAAACATAAGCATTATTTAGGGGTGTAGAGCTCTAAATTTTTATACAATTCAAAAATTTCACTTTAGAGTCCCCATCAGGTTCCCATTAACTTCTACAATATTTGTTAGAAATAAGAAATTTTTTTGACATTTTTATTATAAATAATTATGTAAGGAAGCCCATAGAGTTGATTAATATCTTTAAAATGTTGCAAATCGAGCTCCGAGTATATATTTTTGATGATAAAAAAAATTATCACATCATTTTGTCTACATATATTTATAATGTATTTTTAATTGTGTGTGTACTAATATTTCAGAAATGTCATGTACTATCCAATGAAGATTTAAGGCTCAAGGTTAGGTAAGATAGGTTATACTGTAAAGATTTTTGTAATATTTATTGATGTATTTTTTATTTTTTAAGTCAAGCCTTATAAGGGTGTATGCTAGCTTGGTGACCATGCACACACACTTAAGGGGATTGAGATTGAGTCAAAATCAGAAGTTTAGTTTTTAAACTAATTATATTATACAATTTATATTTCACTGTATGATTAGCTCATCTAACTAATCATACTGTATAATCCAGATCATTCAGGATGATCAGTTATGATTATAAAAAATAGTTGCCAATCATAATTTAAGAAAGATTTTGAATTTCATATTTTGTTCTAATCATCCAAGATGACATACTTCATACTAAAGGGTGTATGAAAATAATGCCTAAATTGATCTTATGATTATTCAATGAAATCTACTTAATTTTGATATTCTGATATCATACTACATGATTTGGATTATACTAGATGATCAACAAAGACAATTTTTGCGGTCCCATTGTTCATCCTGGATGAATTGTATCTCGGTTGAACTAATCATTTTGGATGATCTAATAATTATACTAGATGATCTGTTTACATACTTAAAATAATCATATATAGCAAAGCCGATCGTATTAGCTATAAGTACTATTTTATACAAATCATACATGATGATTTTATGAGTGTATTATATAATCTTTGATGATAGAATTTATTTTTTAGGGCTTTTTAAAGCTCTCTATTTAAGCTTTCTCAAGGCATTGGTAACTATTTTTGGCAGTCATTGTGTCTTCCTTCTTCTACATGAAAGAGAGAGAGAGAGGAAAGAGTGTAGTTTGAGAGGGAGAAGATCCTTGGAGGGGGTTTTAAGGGAGTGTGGAGGGGTTTTAACACAGTTGCTCTAGCAAACCTGCACCTTAGTACCATTGAATTCAAGATTCCTCTTAAGGGAAGTTTTGGAAGAAGAAGATTTCTTTGGTGTTTAAGGATCCAGCTACTTTGTTGTGACGGGGAAGGTGAAAAGGTTTCTTGGTTCTCTACCATCCCTAGGAGGGAGAAAAAGGAGTCAAGGTTCTTTACTTGTGAAAGTTATATTAGTCCCTACCTTACCGGGTTGTTGGAAAGATTTTATAAGGGCTTCTTCGCCTTACTATGGGAGAAAAAGGAGAAACACTAAAAGGTTTTAGTGCAAGACCTGGAGGGTGCCTCCAAGGAGTTTATATAGGTCAGGTTGGATCGAACCACTATAAATCTAGTGTGTTCTTTCCTTTAGTTATTTTTGTTTTTTTTAATGATTAACTATATGGGTAAAAATGCTAATTTATCTATTTATTATGAATTTAATTCATTTACGCATCAAGTTATAAAAAGGATATTTCATTGTATTTAAAGATGTTTTTAAATAAGAATTCCCCCCTCACCCCCCCCCCCCCCCCCCCCCCCCCCCCCCCCCTTGGCTAGCCTCTAGAATAGTTCTTTAGGGTTTAATAACCCCCTCAAACTTTCAAGTGGTATCAGAGCACTTTCGAGTAATATCAAAGAGGGATTCATAAATTAAATTTAAAAAACTTTTGAAAAAAAGATTAATGGCTAATTTTTTAAATCATAATATTGTGGAATGATATTCAATTATAAGACCACCTTTATTTGAAAATATTTTTATTGATTTTTACATAATTTGCATGTATACTTTCTTACAACAAATTAATTATCAATTATGACATATGATCCAAACTGGTTATTCTATACCATCATGTATTATAGTAGTCAAAGTTGATATTCCTTTTACTGAATGGAGTAGAGTAGAATAAATTAAAGGTTAATTGAATGCTAAATCTTTATATTATTTTATCTGTTCTTTGAATTCTGAAGATTGTATGTTAATATCCATATGCACTACTAGTGAGACAATTTGGGATAAATTACACACTACATACAAAGGTACTAGCAAAGTTAAGCAATCCATAATAAATATTTTAATGTATGATTATGAACTATCTTTCATGAAACTTTATTAGATTATTCTAGACATGTATAATATATTTACTCAAATAGTGATATCATTACACGTCTTAGGTAAAGAACTTTTAAACTTTGAAAAAACTAATAAAATCCTACATTATCTATTTGATAAGTTTGATGAAAAATTCATTGTTATTTGTGAATTAAAAATTTTCAATGAATAGTTTATTAATAATTTGATTGGCTCACTCATTACCTACTAGCAAAGTTTGAGTCAATGATGTTTAGATGCAGGTTATACAATAGTGCTAAAAGGTAAAGAGATGGATAAGAATGGCTTAATAGATAATGAAAGCAAGGAGATAGCCTCAATAATAAGTGAATTTAAAAAACTATTGAAGGATAAACATTAACATCAACAAAAGTGGAATAAATATTAAAATGATTAGAATGCTAAGATTTCTTTTGACATTATTTTGCTTTGGGTGTAGGAAACCCGAACATATGAAAAATGAATGTCCTAATTTAAAAACTCTTCCAACAATAAAACAAGGTAAAACTAAGAAAAATACAATAAGGGCAATTGATAAAAAGAAAAAAATCTCCTAGGAAGACTTAGTTTCTGAATCATCAGATCAAGAGCAAGATAATGAGGTATAAAGTTTTGTTTTTGTGTTTATGTATTATAGTTAATGCATACATATATATTCTTTATTTTATTTTGTTAATTATAAATATTTTCTATATTATTTTTGATTTTTTTATTTGTAGTCATTTTATTTTATTTTTGATGTATGTTTTTGTGATTTATCACTGATCAAAACACACAAATCACATTTCACATAGTGTTTGCATATGAAAATCAATTCACTTCTCTTAATTTTTTTAATTAAAATTTTCTCTCTTTTTGCATAAAAATTTTAAGTAAGTGATGATTGAATTTACTAAATTAAGAAAGAAAAGAAATTCATGATTATGTCTCTTTTTCATATTTTCTTAATAAGGTTATTATACTTTTGAATAAAAAATCTATATCAATTTAAGAATTAGACTTTGAATTTAAATCTTTTTTAATATCCTATATTTCTTCTATTTCATAGGAATCTTTTACAAACTAATGAATCCACTTTGTAATTTTCCTAATCAAGCTGTTTGTTTTTGTCTTTGGATTGGGTTTCCTTTAAGTATTTAAAGATTAAGAAAGAAAGTAAAAATATAAAAATAAAAAGAGGTGCAAAATGAGCACAAAGATGAAAAGATGCATAATGTATGCTAAAATTGAAAGATGCATAAAAGTTTATCAAAAATCAAAAGATGCACAAAATGCACCAAAAATTTGATAAAGTTTTACAAAATTAGCCCACAATAAGTTACCTTTCTTATTCTTAAATCTTAAAAAACCCACGTGTCTAAATGATACTTTCGATACTTGATTATTAAAATCATGATTCTTGACTCACCATTTTTGCATTGATATTCTATTATATATATTTCATGTAAGAAGATTATAAAAGATTTTTTTCTTCTCTAATTTCTTTTTTGGAATTAGATTTTTTATTTTAAAAGGAATTTAACCCCTAAAGAGCATGAGTTAGGGTTGAAAAATTCAAATTTTTAACTTTTCTAGATCTTAGTGTGATCAATTTATTTCTTACTATATTTTTGAATAAAATTAAGATGTAACTTTCTCATTTTAAGAAAATTTATTAAAATTAATTGATTTTTCTTAAACATTAGCACCACCTCCACCTAATCAAAGTTTGTTATGTGTGTTCCTTTTTTTTTTGTGTTTCCCTTCTTTTTAATAATGTAAAAAGGGTGAGAATATGTTTAACTAATTGTATTTATGTTTAAGCTGCATATGTTCATCTTATATTTGCATTAGTTTATCAATTATTTTAGGTTCTAAAAGTTTTTATTTTTTTATATGTAAAAAAGTAGTTTTTATTTTTTTATTTTTTTATTTACCTTAATGAGGTGGAGATTAGGAGATTATATTTTAATCCTTACAAATTCAACCACTAATATTTGCTATCATAAAAAGGGAGAGATTGTTACAACTTGAGCTCACGAGTTTATTTTTTTTTATGATAATAAATATTGGGACTCACATCTTTTTATCTACTTTTATTTATAATATATTTTTATTTGTGTGTGTACTAATATTTTAGGAATGTCATGCACCATCCAATAAAGATTCAAGGCTCAAGATTTGATATAATAGGTTATGCTGTAAAGATTTTTGTAACATTCATTGATGTATTTTTTGATTTCTTGAGTTAAGTCTTGTCATGGTGTATGCTAGCTTGGCGACCATGCATATAGATACCTAGAGGGAGTGAGATTAAGTAAAAACTAGAAGTTCAAATTTTAAACTAATTATATTGTATAAGTTATATCAAATTATGCAATTAGCTAATCTAACCAATCATACTGGATGATCTAGATTTTCCACGATAATTAATTATGATCATAAAAAAGTAGCTGCCAATCATAATTTAGGAAAAAATTTTAAATTTCATATTTTGTTCTAATTGTCTAGAATGATGAACATCATACTAGATGATATATGAAAATCAAGCCTAAATAAATTATATGATTAGTCAATCCAATTTGTTTAATTTTTATATTTTGATCATATTGAATGATCAATAGAGCCGATTTTAGTCATCCCATGGTTTGTCGTAGATGAAATTCATATCGGTTGAACTAATCATTATGAATGATCTAATACTCATATTGGATGATCTATTCAAATATTTGAACTGATCGTACAAAGTAAAGTTGATAGTACTAGCTAGAATGGCTATTTTATAATAATCATACAGGATGATCTCAGGATCATACTGTAGGATCTTTGACAACAAAATTTAATTTTTAGGGTTTTTTAATGCCCTCTATTTAAGCTTTCTCAAGGCACTTGATAAGTGTCTTTGGCAGCCATTGTGTCTTAGTTCTTGTGCATAAAACTTAAAGAGAGAACTTAAAATGGAGAGAGGAAAGGGTGGAGTTTGAGAGGGAAAAGATCCTTGGAGGGGGTTTCAAGGGAGTATGGAGAGGATTTCATACGGTTGTTCTGGCAAGCCTGTACTTTAGTACCAGCAGATTCAAGGTTCATCTTGAGGGAAGTTTTGGGAGGAATAAGTTCTCTTTAGTGTTAAAGGACCTAGCTACTCCACCACACTATAGAAGGTAAAAGGGATTTGTGGTTCTCTACCATCTTCTAGAGGGTGAAAAAGAAGTCAAGATTCTCTGCCTGTGAAGGGAGTTTTGATCCTATGTCGCACCTGGTTGGTGAAAAGATTTTGTAATGTCTTCTTTACCATGCCGTGGGGGAAAAAGGAGAGACACTAAAAGGTTTTAGTGCAATACCTGGAGGGTGCCTCCAGGGAGTGGACATAGGTCAGGTTGGACCGAATCATTATAAATTTTATGTGTTCTTTCCTTTTATTATTTCATATTTATTTTTATTGCAATTAGCTTTATGGGTGAAAACATTGATTTATCTTTTTATTGTAAATTTAATTCATTTCCTCATCAAGTTATAAAAAAGGATTTTTCTTTGTGTTAATTTTTTTTTTAAATACCAATTCACCCCCCTGGATAGACTCAGGACTAGTTCTATAGGGTTTAACAACCCCCTCAAACTTTTAAGTGGTATCAAAGCACTTTCATGAAAAAATAACCTTACTTCATGTGAAGCATCATTAGATTTGAGCATGGTAAGAAATGAGTAATCTTCGATAACCTATAGACTATAATAAAAATACTATCAGGAACTCAGTGAGTCCAAAGTAAACCTAAGATATAATCCATGGAAACTTCTTCCCAATGTCTCAAAGTGATATGTATGGCGTAATTTCATCCTACATTTTGCTTTCAGTATTAGCTTTTCTATAGGAAAAATACTATGTTACAACTCTCTAAACATCTCTCTTTAACTAAGGCAAATAAAATCCTGATTCAAGAAAATGTATAGTTTTCATCTTACCAAAGTGTCCAGCATTACCTCTTAAATGTAACTCCATGATGAGAAAAGTCCATAATGAAGTCCTGTGGATGTGAAATTTCATTCCCTTATATAAATAACCATTTTAAATGGATTTCCACTAGTTAAACTAATAAATGTAGCTTCACTTTTATCTTATTTTAGATAAATCAAATAAAAAGAAGACAAACTTAATATTCATCTTTTTGTTTTTCTAATAAGAGAATTTAGGATTCTAGATATGAGATTACCAATTTAACCCTAGAAAGTGCATTACAGATTTATTTTTAATGTCAGGTTTATGCTTTAAAACAAATATAAAATCTTGAAGGAATTCTACCCACATGGCATGTTTTCTAAACATTTTTTTGGCTATTAAAAAACTTTAGGGCATGTTAATCAGTGTTGAGAATAAATTTATTATGTAGAAGGTATTATCCCCAAATTTTAATGGTCTACACAATTGTATAGAATTCTTTATCATTGGTTGAATATCATTATTTAGCATTATTCGGCTTTTCACTATAAAAGGCTATAAGGTGATTTTCTTGGCTAAGATCACCACCTATACCTACACCAAAGGTATCACAAGTGACCTTGAATGTATTATTGAAATCTAAAAGTTTCAAAATTGGTGATGATTTCATAAGAACTTTGATTTCCTCCATAGATTTTTTAGCATATATACCTAAAATAAACTTATAGTTCTTTAGGATATCATTGATAGGAGCTATAGTAATGCAAAAGTTTCAAACAAACATTTGATAAACAATACCTAAGCATTGAAAGTTGCAAACATCAGTGAAACACCTTGATATAGGCCAATTTAGGATAGCTTGAATCTTGACATGGTCAGCTTTCAATCCATCTATAATCACTATGAACTTATGAAATGTGATTCTGGGTAAACAAAAGGATTTTTTTTTTAAATTGACATTAATTATCACTTCTATTAACATAAGAAGGACTAACCTCAAGTGTCCTAGGTGATCTTTCTCATTAGAACTAATGATCAATGTGTCATCAAAATAGACCACAAGAAATTTTCCTTTAAACAGCTTTAGAATTATGTTCATAAGTCTCGTGATTATACTAGGAGCATTGGATAATCTTAAAGGCATAACTATCAATTCATATATACCATCCAAGGTTTTGAAAGTAGTCTTCCATTAATATCCTAACCATTTTATAGTTTGATGATATGCAATTTTTAGAACTATCTTTGGGAAATAGATGGCATTTCAATAACATCCAACATATCATCCAATATAGGAATTGGGAATTTATACATGATTCTAATCTTGTTACCATCTCAACTATCTAATAAGCATATTCACTAAGTGTCATCCTTCTTTGGTGCTAGTAGGGATATAACTGAACAAGGACTGAGGCTCACTTGGATAAAGCCTTTCTAAAGTAATTCATTTACTCATCTTCTGAGTTCAACATGCTTTCTGGGTTTTATCCTATAATGGGGAAGGTTAGGTAATTCTGAACTAAGAGTGAAGTCTATAGCATACTGCAAATCACTGTGGGGTGGTAGACAATAAGGTAGGTCCTTAGAATATAAATCCTAAAGTTTAAATAATATATGAGCTATTATAACATGTATTTGATATTAAGAGGGTTATGATATAATTTATCTAACTTAAAGTAAATAACATGTTATATGATTAGAAAATTCTTTTAGAATATTATAATATTCTATCTTTGTTATTCTAATTTTAGGGTAGAGGTGTATGAGCAAGAATCAATAATTAAAAGTTAGAGGTGTTCCCCCTATCAATAGGGGATGAAATTACTATAAGTTAAAGTTTGGCATTTATACTCTAACTAGGCTTTAGGATTGTAGGGAGGTATGGGAAAATATTATATTGATGATTTCATTACTTTTTGCTTATTGATTCCTTTGAAGGAGTATGAAATATCCTATAGGGATAAGTAATTGGTCTTTTTTTAATGGGATTTACTAGAAAAAACTTTATGGTTTTATCATTGAATTCAAACATATAGTTGTTCTCTTTACCATAATAAATGACATTTAGGTCATAAAGTTAAGGCCTTCTTAATAATATATGAGTGATATCACACCATATATGATCAACATAGTTACCTATTTTTATAGACACTAAAAACCAAGCTATGATGGTAAAAAATATTTGGTTTATCCAGCTCACATGGAAAGGTTTTAGGTGGGTCTGTTTCTTAAGTCCTGCTCTAGTAATGGCAAGGGTTGATATGATATTCCTTGCACTACCCTTATCTAGAATAATTTTGCACATCTTCTCCTTGCACATGACATACATAGTGAAAATAGTTTTTGTTCTGTAATCTTCATCATCTTTAGATGTAGATAAACATCTTATTACACTTAAAGGATCCCCCTCATACTTACTTCCTCATCAGATAGAGAAGTATCAACATGAATTTTCTCCAGCTCATCATTCACTCTCTCTTCCTATAATTCTTCTTTACCCTCATCTAAGAACATGATCATAGACTTGAACTAATACTATATATGGCCTCTTTTATGATAGTTGAAGCATATCATGTCCTTAATTATAGAGGATGGTTTACGTGTACTCTTATTAGGTTGGCACTGAATGAAAAGCATATAGGACTAGCAGTAGACCTTTAAGTAAAATATAAGGATGACAGATTGGATAGATTTGGATATCTAATTCTAGATGAAGAAGCTTCCTTCTATGATTCTATACAAATAGAGCATAGCATTAGGGTTTGAGGACCTTAAAACTTAACCTCATATATGATTTCACTCCAATGACCAACAATGAATTGGTTGGCTAGTTTTCACTCTTGATCAGTGTAATTTTTCATAGTAATCAAATCCCCTAATTAGTTCATGTACTTGAAAACATATAATTACCTTACCTAAGAGTCATCAACTATTCATGTAACTTCATATCATGATTTCTAAGATAGTACTTAGCTTTTAGCCTAAGAGCCATCAGCTAAGGTTAAGGTGTCCAATAGATTTTGAAATGGCCTATAAACTTCATATTGGCAAAGTTTGTTCTTTTTATAATCTTCTATTTTATACAATCAAAGAACTCAACCATCTTGGTATGTAGTTAAGAAATTTGATGTGGCTGTGGACACCATCATATGTAGGGGGATCTAGCTTAACCATCATTTGGGTTTCAATCAAGATTTCCTGATTCTTTTGATGATTCCTAAAAGGTTTTCTTCTAGATGATATGTGTTCCCTAGGGTTTTCGTATCTAGTGTTAGCTATTATTTCAATATCAACAGGGTTTAATTCTAATGGAATAGTTTGTAACTTAACACTTAAGTTTTGATTTTGGGTGGTTATGTTCAAAATGAGCTCCTAATATTTTTCAATGTTTCATCAGTTTGAAGAGATAACTTGTCAATCCTCTATTGCTAATATCTATTTCATCATTATTAGTTGACTATGCTGCAATTATGTAATAATGATGATTAAATATAACTTTTATAATATTTTTTAGTTTTTTAATCTATGAAATGCTTACTATAGTAAAATGCATGCAAATGATTTTGTGAAATTAGTTTAAAACCTTGACAACATTTCAAATCACAATTAGAAGTAAACTAGTATAAAACACTAAACTAGAATTATGATAAAACCCTAAATTGTTCAAGATAGGTTTCATTATGTTAATAGGATTAAAAATGACATTTTAGATGGTTTAGTGGAGCATTCCCTCATTAATTTGGATCATCTCTAGTCAATTGGGGTTTGACCAAGGGTTTCAAAATGGGTTAATGGGCCAAATTTGGGGTTGACTCAAAATTGACATAACTCAAATCAACTCAACCCAAACATGACCCATTTAACAAATAGATCAAATAGACTAACTTGAACCTTACCCACTATCAAGCCATATAACCCAAACCAAACCTGTTAAGTCATTTTCATTAAAAAATAACTTGTTATAACTTATTAATGATAAATTTAAAAATATTTTTTTAAATATGAGAAGATTATACCCTCTACTAAAATATTTTAAATAAAAATATATTAAATGGGTTAATTTTAGGAAACAAAACCAATAATTTTAAAAAATTATATATTTTTTTTAATTAAACACTTTAATGAGAATAACATACTATCTCAAAAGATAAAAATGATATTTGGTAATATATTTAAAAATATATATTTGAAAAATTATCAATATTTTAAAATATTTTCTCCTACCTTATATAAATAAGATATTCTTTATTTTATTATAGGGTACTAGTTTTCCATAAAGGCAAGCCCTAATGGTTTATTACATACCAAGAGAGGTAAATCTCTTAAGAAAACTTTTGATTAAAGTATTAATAAACATTTTTAAGATTTCAAAATTTAAGATAAGGATGTTCTTTTGAAATTTTAATTAAGATTGTCTCAAAGTGAACCAATTCTTTCTAGGGGTAAAAAAGAAAGAGTAAGGATGTCTAGATTCATAAATGTTCAGAAGTATTTCAAACTATCCTATGTTGGTCTTTAAATTTATAAAAATAGAAATTTGTTATTTAGGTTATTTATTTTATTAGAAATTGGTGGCTTATATTTATTTAATATAAGATTAAGAAAAGGCCAATTTAGTGAGGACTTATGATGTGAAAAATCAACCTCATACACTAAAGCTAAGAAGAATACTACATAATTATAACTTAAACATAGTTCTAAACAAATACAATGGGACATACAACTTTTATCCTTCTAATGGTTTAAGGATGCTTGACACTTTTTTATTCATAATCCTAGTAAGAGAAGACTAATAGCTATGATTTTTTTATGTGTATAAACTGTAGGATCTAAAATGTTGTTCATCTTTGAGGTATGATCAGTATATTTTTTAAATAAGGTTTCAAGTCAAAGTTTTGGTTAGATCTTGTAATCTGAGTATTTTTTTTTTTTTTGCATTTAAGTTTATAATATGCAAGTGTTACTCTATCATTGATTTATTTATTATTTCTAATTTTAAAATTTTTTTCTTACATAGGAAGTTTTTTTATTTAAGTTTTATTAATTTTAAACTTTTATTTAAATTGTTTTATGATCAACATTATTATTATTATTATACAATTTTCATTATGAGTTTATAAAAAAATTAAAATTTTATTCCTTGATTTAATATTATTTTTATGAACTCTTAGAGATTTAATTTCCATTTTTTTATTCTAAAGGAATTTTCTAAATTCTAAGTTATTTATTTACTATTTTAAGTATTGAAGAATAATTTTATTTAAGTTTGAATGACATAAATAATTGTTAAACAAATTATCTTACGTTAGAGATAATCTTAAGATTATTCCCTAAAAATTTAGCATTATTTTCAATGATAATTATTTTAATTTTTTTTTTATAAAAAAAGTTAAATTAATATTTAAATTAGCTTTAAAATTATGAAAAAATTTTAAAGGTTTAAGATAATCTGAGAGACTTCCCATAAAAATTTGAACCTATCAAAATTTATTTTTAATTTTCTATAATTTTTAGTTGATATAATAATTGTATTTTTATTCTTTATTTAATAAACTCTAAGTTTGATGAAACTTTTCTCATACTTATTAGGGTTCCTTAAAGAAAGGAGTTAATTTGAGTTATATTTGATTTATTATGATTTATATGATTTAAGGGGGTTTTTTATCAAGAAAATTATTAAAAGGTGTTTTCTCAATAATTTATAAAGTTTTGATTTTAAAATATTTTTATTGATCTTCAAGAGTTTATAGAAATTTATTTTTAATTTTAAAATTTTGTTAGATTTCTAATGAACATTTCAATTTCTTAATCATTTATGTAACCTAATGAACTAATTAATTCAGGTTCAATATTTAAATAGATTAAATGGCTCAAACTTTCAAGAAACATATTTAATCAATTAAGGATTTCTCAAAAAATTTTCTTGAAAATTAGATTCCATTTTGACTTTTATTTGATTTTTTATAATTTTAGTTTTAATGGTAGTTGTTGACAATCTAATGTAGCTCTCCACTTTTCTCATCCAAGGCTTGGGACATAATAATAGTGGTGTTAACATATAGCTAAACATATTATGAGTGTTACAAAGTATGGCATTAGAGAATCAAAAGAAAAATCTCCTTATAATAAAAATAGATGGTGGTGGAATCAAAATATGTAAGAAAAGATATAAAATAAAAAGCTTTATTACAAAAATTAGTTTAAATGTAAAATCTCAAAATTTGTCAAAGATATAGAGAGGACCATAGGATTATAAGAAAGCAATATGATGCTAAGAAATTAGGTTTTTTTTATTTATATAATAAATTAGATACCAAGGAAAGTGAGATATATACGTAAATGTTTATAATAAATTAGATACCAAGGAAAGTGAAATATATACGTAAATGTTAGGTAAGAAAATAAATATGAGAAGTGAAATATATACGCAAATGTTAGGCAAGAAAATAAATATGAGAAGTAAAGATTTAGTTCAAGTGAAGTATATTAGGTTTGAAGATAAAAAATTCCTTATCTTAGAATAAGATATTTAACATAGGTGGATGAGGTATTTTGATAAACATTCCAATGAAGTTAGTGAGAATACAATTGCCTTTAGTGATCTTAGGACCCTACATGACAATAAATTTTTTTATTTTCGTCATCATATTAGAAAAAACCAATGTTTGAGAAGGTTTAAGAAAAAAAATCAAAGGAAAGTAGTATGACTTGATGATATTCTAATAGAAGTGTGGAAATGCATATGAAATCAAGGAATTCTTAGCTTACTAAACTTTTTAACATAATTTTGTTGACTAAAAAATGCTAGATAACTGGATGGTGTTGGTTCTTATTTTTAAAAATAAAGGTGATGAACAAGAGTGAACAAATTATAAAATAATTAAGTTAATCTATACAATAAAATTTGGGAGAGTGTAATTGAACATAGATTACAATGTGATATTAACATTTCAAAATATTAGTTTGGATACATGCTAGGTTGGACTATTATGGAAGCCATATATTTGTTAAGAGATTTGATAGAGTAGTATAAAGAGTTTAAGGAGGATCTATATATGATACTTATTGATTTAGAGAAAGAATATGAAAAAATTTTATTACAAATACTCTAGAGTGTTATAGAAAAAATAGGAGTTAATAATGCTTATATTCAACTCATCAATTATATATATAAATAGGTTGTTTGACCAAGCATTTTTCTATTTTATTTGTATTACATCAAGGATTAGCTTTAAGACTATATCTTTTATTTTAGTCATGGTTCTTCTTACTACAAATTTGTAAGAGGATGTACCTTGGTGTATGCCTTTTGATAATTATATTCTCCATGTTGATATGGCTAAGAAAGAAGTTGAAGAAAAACTTGAATTATGGAGGTCAAACTTAGAGTATAAAGGTTTCTATTTGCGTAGGGATAAAATTGAATACATTGAGTATAATTTTAATAGTAATAGTTCTAGTGGTGGGACTATGACATTAGGTGATCATGTCTTTAAAAAGAGTGCATATTTTAGATATCTCAAGACTATTGTTTAGATCAATGATGAAATAGATGGAGATGTTATTAGTATAATTCAAGTTTGATGGCTGAAGTGGAGGAATATATATTGCCTTTTATGTGATAGAAGAGTTCCCCCCAAACTTAAGGGTTACATTTTTAAGATGGTGATGAGACCTACAATGCTTTATGGCATAGAATATTGGCCAGTAAAATAGAAGCATAAAATTAAGTTAAGTGTTGTAGAGATGATGAAGCTCAGGTGGATGAGTGGCTTTACACTTAAAGTAAAATACAAAATGAATATATATATATGAAAAGCTTGGAGTAGCTCCAATGGTATTTAAGATTACATAGTCACCTTATATAAGATTACATAGTCACCTTAGATGATTTGGTAAAAAAAAAAAGCCTTTTGATGACCCAATTAGGAGAGTAGACATATTAGAGCCATGATATGTTGAGAAAGGAGGAGATAGAACTAAAAGACTTGGTTAGATAATGTTAAAAATGACATTTCTTATTATATTTAAATGAGAAGTTAACTCTTAATAGGATATCATGGGCAAAAAGGATTAATGTAACAACTCCCATGTAATGGCATAAGTGCTTGCTGTTGTTTATGTTGTTGACTTTCACGTATGCTTTGGATTTATGCTCACTAGGAAGTGTCTTAAGAGGTTCATGGGCTTTATAAGCTTTACCAATGTTAAGCCTAGGTATCCCCTATAAAGGATCCTAAAGATAATTTCCACACTAAGGTAGGAATCTTAAGTGCTAAATGCACCTTTAAAGAGAGTTGGCCTCATCATGAAAATGTGGTCAACATCAACCATATACACATTAGCTAGCATATCTTTCAGAAGATCATCTTGCTATGGGCCAATTTCTACATCCTCTTTCTTATTTATATTATTAACGATTACTTTAATTCATATATAATTTCTTTGATTATGTTTGCTGATACAAAATGGAAATTGATAGATGTGTATTCCTTTTAACTATTCACCTCTAAAATTTTAGCTCTCACTTTCTTCTCATCTTCTTCCTTCTCCACTCCGTTGATCATAAATGCATTGGGCATAGCGATAAAAGTGGCTAGTATCATGGTTTGACAAGACTTCTTCTCACATGATGTGTGGGAAGGCTAAGCTAGAAACATCAACCTCCATGATTCTGAATAAAAAGAAAAGGAATAACACTCATCATATATCCTATCTAGTCTATATGATTCAAGACTACAAGAATGTTTGTAGAATTTGAGAGGCACAATAAAGCTATCATAAAAGTAGGGAAGGTGACTTATGGATCACATAGGAAGAAGATTTCATATCATAAAGCATCAAAGATGCTTGTTAGTGATGATCACTAACCAATAAAACAATATTTGAGTGCACTGAGGATGTCTTAAAGACCCCCTAATTAATGTCGATCAGTAAGTGTAGAAGTAGTAGGCTATTTAATAAACTACCTCCTAGTCATTTTATTAAATTGAACCATTACCTGAGACTCAATAATGTTGTCCTTCAGAAATTTTTATCTCAGTTCTTTTGATTATCAAACCTTTCATATTTTTTAAGTAATCTACTTTGCTCTATCCAAAAATTATTGATACATCTCTACAACACACCTCTTAAAAGTTTGTTAAACTTTCTCTTCTTCTCATTCATTATCTCAGTCAAATCAAAGTAAAATGACTGAGGAGGTGGTTAAGAAATTACCTTAATGTTCTCCACCCTTAAAATAGCAAAGCGATGATGAAACTTGCTACCACCAAAAAAGTGGATAGGTTTTTGGAAGTTTAGAATCATTAACTTCCTTTATAGCAGCCATTACTAATTTATCTTCCATATATCTTGCTTCATTCATCATTTGATATGATGATTCTTTCTTATCACCTGATATTTTTTTTTCTTACATTATTAATGAATTTTAAAATTACTTAAATATCTATTTAATATTTTATTAAAGAAGAAATTGTTAATTTTTATATTTGTTTAAATGATGTCCAAAATCATGGAATTGTTTTCTAAGTTTGGGAAAAACTAAAAGCAATTTATAAAAATATGGAATTATATTATTTTTCTTGAAATTTATATTATTTTTTAAATATTTAAGAGGTTAAATTAAAATTATAATTTAAGTGAGTTCCAAAGTTATGAGAAAATTTTAGAGTATGAGAGTTATCTCACAAAAAATTTAGCTCTTTAAATTTACTTTTGAATTTCAAAAATTTTTTTTTTTTTAAAAACCTTATTTTTAACTTTAATTTAAAGAAAATTCAAATTTAATAAGAATTTTTGTTGGAGCAAGGTATGATCCGATGATGCTCTCATAAAAACATTATATTTAATTTGAAGCGTTATTGATTTAATATAATTTCTTTGATTTGTTGATGTGTTTTATTACAGAATTGTTAAGATAGTTTACTAAATTTTCTTTCTAGAATGTTTTGATTTCATTGATCACTAACCAATAAAAAGATTTTATATCCTAAAGCATCAAAGATGCTTGTTAGTGATGATCACTAACCAATAAAACAATATTTGAGAGCACTGAGGATGTCTTAAAGACCCTCTAATATCGATCAGTAAGTGTAGAAGTAGTAGGCTATTTAATAAACTACCTCCTAGTCATTTTACTAAATTGAACCATTACCTGAGACTCAATAATGTTGTCCTTCAGAAATTTTATCTCCGTTCTTTTGATTATCAAACCTTTCATATTTTTTAAGTAATCTACTTTGCTCTATCCAAACATTATTGATATATCTCTACAACACACCTCTTAAAAGTTTGTTAAACTTTCTCTTCTTCTCATCAATTATCTCAGTCAAATCAAAGTAAAATGACTGAGGAGGTGGTTAAGAAATTACCTTAATGTCCTCCACCCTTAAAATAGCAAAGCGATGATGAAACTTGCTATCACCAAAAAAGTGGATAGGTTTGCGGAAGCTTAGAATCATTAGCTTCCTTTATAGCAGCCATTACTAATTTATCTTCCAAACTATCTTCCTTCATTCATCATTTGATATGATGATTCTTTTTTATCACCTGATATATTTTTTTCTTGAATTATTAATGAATTTTCAAATTACTTAAATATCTATTTAATATTTTATTAAAGAAGAAATTGATAATTTTTTTATTTGTTTAAATGATGTCCAAAATCATGGAATTGTTTTCTAAGTTTGGGACAAACTAAAAAAAATTATAAAAATATGGAATTATATTATTTTTTTAATTATTTAAGAGGTTAAATTAAAATTATAATTTAAGTGAGTTCCAAAGTTATGAGAAAATTTTAGAGTATGAGAGTTATCTCACAAAAAATTTAGCTCTTTAAATTTACTTTTGAATTTCAAAAGTTTTTTATTTTTTTAAAAACCTTATTTTTAACTTTAATTTAAAGAAACTCCAAATTTAATAAGAATTTTTGTTGGAGCAAGGTATGATCCGATGATGCTCTCATAAAAAAAAATTATATTTAATTTGAAGCGTTATTGATTTAATATAATTTCTTTGATTTGTTGATGTATTTTATTACAAAATTGCTAAGATAGTTTACTAAATTTTCTTTCTAGAATGTTTTGATTTCATTATTCCTAATGTTAATCAACGTCTCAAGAAAAAATTATTTTACATTTTTGTTATTTTATTTGGAATTTTAATGGATTTTGTTAATTTCTAGAACATTTGAAAACCCTGATATCACTAGGACTTAGGGTTTGTGATTTGAGTGAGCAAATGAACTTAAATCTCTAAAAATGTTTCCCATGAGCCTCCGATGGTTCAAAGGAGTCTGTTTGAAAATTTTAAGCCTTTTAAACTTTTTAATATTTATTAAGATTTATTAATTTTCATATTGACGTTTGGTTTGATTTTAAGTAAATTAGCTTTTCAAAATTTTAAATTTACGAAATTTAGTTTTTGTCAATTTTTAGAGTCGATTATGAGTTTAATGCACTTTAATTTTTTTTTTTTTAATAATTAGTTATGATTTTTCAAAATTTTAAAGCTAAAATTAGGATTTCACTTAGGTTCAGATATGATATTTGACCCAAAATTGAGCTCCAATTTGCACAAAATTCCAACTATAGATTATTACTAATGTAAAAATCGTTCCTTAAAAAATTTATTTAATTTTAAGGAGTTTAGACTTTTATTGATTTATTATATTTTTAATTAATTTGCTTAGAAATTAGGAAAGCTTTATTTATGACCTTAAAATGATTTGCAACTATTTTTAAATATTGCAAGTCATTTTAAATATTAAGAATATATTGAATTATCGATACATGATTAAAGTTCCTAAACTAGCTTAGAAAAGGGGTTCAAAAATTTATCAAGTAAGTGGCTCTATAATTTTGTGAAATTAAATTTATAGTCTTGTGGTACCCTCAAGATCATTCCTAAAAAAATTAAATTAATTTAAACATGAAATATATTTTATAACATTTTTCTAAATTTCTATCATTGATACACCTATTAATTTGTTAAGGATTCAAAAAAGATATCAAGACTTATGAAAAATCTCCTTTAATTTTTTGGCTTAGAATAATTTATATTTTAAATTCATGATATTTGGAATTAAGGATAGTTTTTAATGATTTCCTAAAGTTAAGGATAAATCATTGAGCTTATACTTTTGAAAAATCAATTAGGGGTTGTGTTGACATCAAATTGTCTTGAGAAAGTAAAAGGTGTACGTGACACCTTAAGGAATCTTCCCAATGAATTTAAGGTTGATTAGAGGTAATTAAGTTCACTAATTATCTAATTTTCTTCGTATATTATTTAAAAAAATAATATATAGAGCTAATTCAAAACCCTTTTATTTAAAATTTTTATTTTTCTACACTTTTTACAAAATTTAGAGAGGTGTTATTTATAATGTTTTTTTTATTTAAAGTGAATTTATTTTTACTTTAGTATGTTTTGATTAAGTTTTTGATTTAATTAAATCCTTTAAAAAAAATAATTTAATCTTTGTTAAAGATTGTGGATTCCACTTTACCATGTAGATATAATCTCACCATCAAATCTTTGATCAAAAGGCTAGATAAATTTTGATATGAGCATAAGAGATTATATCACTGTTGCAGTCCATGACCTATAGCCTAAGATTTTGATGTTGATAAATAATGTCGATTGAATTATCTCATTATTCATTGAATATTTTGAATGTTGCTTTTGTCTTTGAGTACTGACATTTCAAGGAGATCACATATTGCTAAAGACAACAAGAAGGCTCGAGGCTGGGTAGTATAGGATGTGAAGACTGTAACTATGTATTTTTCTTTTATTTTTTTTTGTTTTTTTCATCTCTCTAGTCTGGCCACAAAGTGTATGCAAATTGAGCAACCATGCACACACACAAGGAGAGATTTTTTTTAAAGTGAATTTTTTTTTATTCTCTAAATATCACACTGTATGATTTTAAATCATACTGTGCGAACAACTATGGCTCAACAACTATTCTCCGTGAACTAATCATACTGTATGATCATCATCACATTATACAATATGTTTTTAATTTTAGACCCTAATCGCCAGATTAATTTAAGTAAGTTTTTAAATCTTGAATTTTGAATTGATTGTACAGTATGATCGAATTGTACATTATAAATATTTGAATACTTACTTAAATTAACCACCATGATTAGTCAATTAAATTAAGGATTAATTACTCATTGGTGATCGCACTGTACGACATGATTCATACCGTATGATGAACCGAGGCTATTTTTTATTGTCTCGAACATCGTACCGGACGATCTCTTAATTTTTGAACTAATCACACTAGATGATGTATGCATCGTATCAGATAACCTGAAGATTTTAACAGATCATACTGTACAAACTGGATCGTACCAAATGATGAACAGAGATGAGTTTTTATCATCCCAACATTCATCCTGTACGAATAGAAGAAATATAACATATTGTAGTGTATGTTAATGTTAAAAAAAATTGCTTGTTTGTACTCCTTCATACCAGGACGAAGGTTATTTTGAACTGATTGTACTATACGATCTTGGATTGTACTATACGAACATAAACAGCTAAATTAAAAATTTAGGGTTTCTTGGAGCTTGATTTATATATGATACTTTTGTCTTTTAAAATACAACAAGAGGGAGGAACGTGACAAGAAGGGGAACTCTTGAGAGAGAGCTACTTGGTGGGATTTTTGGGTCTGTGAGAGAAAGGAGAAGCTGAGTTTGAGAGGGAGAAGGAGGGTGAGGGGGTCACATGGTTTCTCCAAGCATGCAGCACGCTTGCTCTTCCTATGGCTCAAGAAAATCTTGGTGGTGCTTTCTAAGGGGGAGATCCTTCAAGGTTCGTGTCCTCAAAGGTACTCTGCCTTCTCCAGGAGGGAGAAAAATGAGAAGGTTGGCTACCATCACTAGGAGGGTGATATAGCGTTTGGTACTCTGCCACACCGGGGAAGGTGAAAGTGAGGTTGTGTAAAGGTTTCTCTGTCTTACTGTGTGGGCAAAAGGAGAATTGCTTTTGAGCAGTTAAATTCCCAGAGTGGACGTAAGTCAAGTGATTGAGCCACTATAAATCTTATGGTTTGCTTTTTCTATTTATTAAACTTTATTTATATTTTACATCTTATATTTGCTATAACAGCTTGATGAAAATTCTATTCTAGATCTTTGTTGTGTGATTTAAATTTCATTACCTATTATTGCAATCATGTTTTAATCATTTGCTTCGGCATCAAGTTAAGTTTTGTTTTAAAAATTTAAAAATTAATTAGAACTCCTGTTTAGGTTTGTTTCTTTATTTAAAAAATTTCCAATTCAACACCCTCTTGGAGCATCTCATACTTTCAATCACCACCATCCATTCTATTCATATATAATTTATGACCATTAATAGGCCTCCTATAGAATTATCCTAGATTTAGGAGTACAGTATTGGTAATCTAATAGTTAGATCCCATTAGATTGCAAGTATGATTCATAATGTATGAAATTAACTTTTAAAACATTAAATAAATTAAAAAAAAGATAAATTAAAATTTTAAATTTTAAATAAATTCTAAAACATTAAAATAAAACAAAATCACCTAAATTCCCTCACTTGTACTTAAGTATATTGAATTAAACAACCTTAACTTAAAGATCAACATATTAAATCAAATAATTAAATATTTAAGATAAATCTTAAAGCCTTCTCTCTCTCTCTCTCTCTCTCTCTCTCTCTCTCTCTCTCTCTCTCTCTCTCTCTCTCTCTCTCTCTCTCTCTCTCTCTCTCTCTCTCTCTCTCTCTCTCTCTCTCTCTCTCTATATATATATATATATATATATATATATATATATATATATATATATATATATATATATATATATATATATCACTCCATTTAAATGATATATTTAGATTCCTAGGCTTTTATTAAACCATTAATAAACTAAAGCCTTCTACATTATGCTTTATTCCATTAGAGAGTGTTTGAATAGTTGCTATTTGAATGATTTATATTTGTGCAACTTATGTAGTTTTGATGATTCTAAACATTATTGTTTAAATGTATAGTTATCTCCTAACAATTTCAGAAGATTTGAACTTGCTCTTGTGTGTACTAACATTTCAGGAAAATCAGACTCCAGACTACGAAAACTTCAAATCAAATTCAACATGAGATATTTTGTTTATTTGAAGTTTGCCTTTTCTTTGAATTAATTTTGAAAGGGAGTGATTGTAATTGAGTGAATAAAATCTCACACACACGAATAAGGAGATTTTAAAATTCTAAACTGATCGTACAGGATGATATTTATCGTACTGGACGATCTGTCAGTTTTCTCCTATAGAGCACTTGGAACGAATAGGAACTTGCTCGGAAAAAATTTTCTAAGTCCTATTCATCCAGGACGAATTTTATTATCGTCCCGGACGATGGGTTCTCTGTAAAATTTTCGTCCAGACGAATTTTATCATCGTACGAGGCAACCAGTCCTCTGGAAAATTTTCGTCCAGACGAAAATAAATATCGTACCGGACGATCAGCTCTCTGGAAAATTTTCGTCCAGACGAAAACAAATTATCATCCGCGGCGATTGGTCCTCTGGAAAATTTTCGTCCAGACGAAATAAATAATCGTCCAGGACGATCGGCTCTCTGGAAAATGTTCGTCCAGACGAATATATTTTCGTCCAAACGATTAACCGACTTAGAACAGTTTTCAGCAGTTTCTAGAACCGACCTTGTAATAACCGTTCGTACTGGACGAACCTAGTTCGTACAGGACGATCCACTGTACGAAGTCATTTCGTACACATATACAAATTGGGTCGTTTCAGATCGTTTAAGTAAAATCGTCCAGGACGATCCAGGATCGTACAGGACGATCCACTGCGTACAGAATTGAAAATATGCAGTTTTTGGGCGGTTTTTCATGTCTTTTGTATAAATAGTCCAAATTAGACTGCCATCCAATCTTTTTGTCATTTGATCTTCGTGCCTCTTGAGAGAATAGCCAAGGAGAGAGTGGAAGAGAGCATTCAAAGGAGGATTCCTACTATTGGAGCGAGAAGGCTTCACTTGGATTACTAAGGTAAGAGTCTCTACTTGTGAAATTGGATTTCTTCACTCTTTTCTTTCTTCCTTCTAGATTCTTGTGAGAAGATCAGTCAAGGAGATCCGGTTCTCTGCCGACACTTGGAGAGTGTGAACAGCCGAAGGGTTCTCTGCCCACACTAGGAGAGTGTAAAAGGACGAAGGGTTCTCTGCCCACACTAGGAGAGTGTAAAAGGACGAAGGGTTCTATGCCCACACTAGGAGAGTGTAAAAGGACGACGGTTCTCTGCCGCACCGGGTAGTGGTGAAAAGAGTGTGTTGTAAAGGCTTCTCCGCCTTGCTGTGGGTGCTAAAGGAGAGTCACTTTGTGGTATTAGTGCAATACTCAGAGGGTGCCTCTGAGGAGTGGATGTAGGTATGGTTATAGACCGAACCACTATAAATCTGGTGTCATTTACATTATTGCTTTTACGTTTCCGCACTTTAAATTTCAGTTTTAACAACTCTGTGGTTGAAAAACATTTTTCTACAAACTTTAAAAGAAAATTTTATTTCGGTTCAACTTTATCATTAAGAGGGTTTAAAATTTTTAAAACTACCAATTCACCCCCCGCTTGGTAGCCGTGGGACATTTACTTAGGCTTAACAACCTAATTACTGGACTCAACAAGTGGTATCAGAGCTTAGTTTCAAAATCATAAGTTTGAACTACTTTTTGATTAACGTAGATGGCTACATTTGGAAACCGAAACACACCTGAGGGTTATTCTATCACTAGACCTCCACTGTTTGACAATATTCCTTTTGATTTTTAGAAAACACGCATGTCTACTTTCTTACAGTCACTTGATTATCGCATGTGGATGCTAGTCCAGGAAGGTTACTCAAAACCAACTAGATTAGTTGATGGAATTAGGGTAGATATACCCTATGCAGATTGGACTATAGAAGAACGTGACTTAGCATGATTAAATGCGAAATGTTTAAATAGTTTTTTTTGTGCTTTAAAATCTGAAGACTACATGCGAGTTTCCACTTGTAAAAGCGGAAAAGACATATGAGATAGACTTTGTATTACTTATAAAGGGACAAATGAGGTTAAGCTATCAAGACTCAATATCTTGTTACATGACTACGAATTATTTCGCATGAAACCTAATGAATCTATATCTGACATGTACACAAGATTCACTCAAATTGTCACCTCTTTGCATGCACTTGGTAGGGAATTAACTAATGCTGAAATGGTCAATAAGATTCTTCGTTGTTTACCTACAGCATATGATGCTAAAATTACTGTAATTACAGAGTCTAAAGATCTGAACATTTATTCCATTGACAATCTTCTTGGTTCACTCATTGCTTACGAGCAAGGAGTAAGCCAAAGAAAGATTGATGCAGGTGAACCAAGAAAGGACAAGAATATTGCACTAAATGTGGAAGAGTTAGAAAGTGAACACTCACAACCTGAGGATGAAGACGATATTGCACTGATGACTAGACAATTCAGAAGCTTTTTAAAGAGGAAACAGAAAAGACGCCAGCAATGGAATAGAGGTAAGTATAACAAAAATGGCAAGGCCTCTAATGAAGTGATTTGTTATGAATGCAGGAAACCAGGTCATATAAAGACTGATTGTCCAAAACTCAAAGCCACTCCTAGCAAGGAGAAGGTAGAGGAGAAACCAATGGTAAAGAAGGGCAAGAAGAAGTTTCAAAAGGCTTTTTGGGTGGACTCAGCTTCAGACTCATCTGAGACTGAAAAAGAAGAAGAAGTCACCAACCTTTGCTTGATGGCAGATAAAGCTGAACAATCAGATCAAGAAGAGGAATACTCTCACACAAGACCTCGTGAGAGTATATGGTACCTGGACAGCGGATGTTCAAAACACATGACTGGAGATATTGCTCAATTCATAATGCTGGAAGCCAGGAGTGGAGGCAAGTTTACACTTGGAGATAATACCACAAAGAAAGTGGTTGGATCAGGTATGATTGGAATTTTGAAAAACTTTTTCATAGACAATGTTTTATTAGTTGAAGGCTTAAAACATAATTTGCTTAGCATAAGTCAGCTATGTGATAAGGGCAATAATGTAAAATTTTTACCTACTAGTTGCATAATTAGCCTAAATGGAAAAATTGTTTTAAATGAAAAAAGGGTAAACAATATCTACATGCTAGATTTAAATTGTATTCAATCTCCTACTGCTTTTTGTTTGAAAACTGTTTCTGATGAATCATGGCTTTGGCATAGGAGACTTTGTCATTCTAGTATGAAAAATCTTAGAAGAATTACCCAAAAGAATTTGGTGAGAGGAATACCTAAACTAGACTTTACTAAGGACCATCTATGTGATGCATGTCAATTAGGAAAACAAGTGAAGTCCTCTTTTAAGTCCAATAAAGATCTTAGGACCAGTAAACCTTTAGAAATTCTACACATGGATCTTTTTGGACCTGTAAGCACTGTTAGTCTAGGAGGAAAGGTATATGGATTTGTTATAGTAGATTATTTTTCAAGATTCACCTGGGTTAAATTTCTTTTTCATAAGAGTGAATCATTTGAGGAATTCAGAAATTTTTCAACTTGGATACAAAGAAAACTAGGATGTGAAATAATCTCTATACAAAGTGATCATGAAGGAGAATTTGAAAATGAAAGATTTGAAGATTTCTGTAAAGAAAAGGGGATTGATCACAATTTTTCTGCACCTAGAACTCCTCAACAAAATGGAGTAGTTGAAAGAAAGAACAGAACATTAATAGAAGCCGCCCGAGCAATGTTAGCAGAATACTCGCTTCCTAGATATTTTTGGACTGAGGCGGTTAGCACTGCATGCTATGTTCTGAATAGGGTGAATGTGAGATCAAATTTGAATAAAACACCC
Organism: Dendrobium huoshanense; assembly: GCA_016618105.1. NCBI lineage: Eukaryota > Viridiplantae > Streptophyta > Magnoliopsida > Asparagales > Orchidaceae > Dendrobium > Dendrobium huoshanense. The sequence goes on from CM028358.1 coordinate 37,343,904, forward strand.
TATGAGTTGCTAAAAGGTAGAACACCAAATTTGTCTCATTTACATATATTTGGTTGCAAGGTGTTCATACATAATAATGGAAAATCTGCCTTAGGAAAATTTGATCCAAAATCAGATGAAGGAATTTTTGTTGGATATTCAAGTGTTGGAAAATCTTATAGAGTATTCAACAAAATAACTTTAGTCATTGAAGAAACCACACATGTTGTTTTTGATGAAAATGGAAACATGGAAGAGCCAAATGTTGTTGAAGAAGAAATTGAAGAAAACTCCCAAAAGATTGATAGATTAAATTTGGAAGAAAATGTGGAAGAAAATTTAGAAAGAGAAGACCCTTTGCCTAGAGATTTGAGATTTTCTAAAAACCACCCAAATGAATTGATTATAGGTGAACCAAGTGAGGGTGTTAGAACTAGGCGTGGATTAAACAAGGAAGTCAATCATTCAGCCTTTATTTCAACTATTGAACCCACTAACATTGATCAAGCACTTTCAGATGAATTTTGGATATTGGCCATGCAAGAAGAGTTAAATCAATTTGTAAGAAATAGAGTTTGGGAACTAACTACAAGGCCAAAAGATCAAAGTGTTGTTGGAACCAAGTGGGTGTTCAAAAATAAAATGAATGACTCAGGAGTAGTCATTAGAAATAAGGCTAGATTAGTAGCTAAGGGGTATAATCAAATTGAAGGAATTGATTTTGAGGAAACTTTTGCCCCTGTAGCTAGACTTGAAGCAATTAGGGTTTTACTAGCTTTTGCCTGTTTTAAAGGTTTTAAATTGTTTCAAATGGATGTCAAAAGTGCCTTTTTAAATGGGGTAATTGAGGAAGATGTTTTTGTAGAACAACCTCCAGGTTTTGAAAATTCTAAATTTCCAAATCATGTTTTCAAATTAAAAAAGGCATTATATGGATTGAAACAGGCACCTAGGGCTTGGTATGAGAGGTTAAGCACCTTCCTACTTGAAAGATCTTTTGAAAAAGGAAGTGTGGATACAACTCTTTTTTTGAGGAAAATTGGAAAGGATATACTTATTGTTCAAATTTATGTGGATGGCATCATCTTTGGATCTTCAAATAAACATCTTTGTGATGATTTTTCTAAAACAATGAGTAGTGAATTTGAAATGAGTTTAATGGGAGATTTAAATTACTTTCTAGGATTTAGCATTAAGCAACTTGAGGAAGGTACTTTTCTTAGTCAAACTAAATATATTAAGGACATCCTCAAAAAATATGAAATGGACAATGCTAATCCTGTTAGTACACCAATGAGTTCTTCAGTTCAGTTGGATAAAGACCTTAAGGGAAAATCTGTTGATCAAAAGAAATTTAGAGGGATAATTGGATCTTTACTTTACTTGACTGCTAGCCGACCAGATATTATGTTCAGTGTTTGCTTATGTGCTAGATTTCAATCAGATCCAAAAGAATCACATTTGACAGCAGTGAAAAGGATTTTAAGATATCTTCTAGGAACTCAAAATTTAGGAATTTGGTATCCTAAGTTTAGCTCTTCATTTGAAATTATTGGTTACTTAGATTCTGACTTTGCAGGCTGTAGAGTGGATAGGAAAAGCACTTCTGGAACATGTCAATTCATTGGAAATTCATTAGTTTCATGGTCTAGTAGAAAACAAAATTCAGTGGCACTATCTACTGCAGAAGCAGAATACATTGCATTAGGAAGTTGTGTGGCACAAGTACTTTGGTTAAAACAACAGTTGATTGATTTAGGATTAACTATAGGCACTATTTCAATTTATTGTGACAATACTAGTGCTATTTGTATTTCCAAAAATCCTATTCAACATTCTAGAACCAAACACATTGATATAAGGCATCATTTCATAAGGGATCATGTATCCAAAGGAGAAATTGAACTTATACATGTTTCAACTGAAAATCAACTTGCAGACATTTTTACAAAACCTTTAGCCTTTGATACCTTCAGTACTCTAAGAACAAGGCTTGGTGTTATTGATTTGAATGCTTAACCAAAATGTCTTTGCAACATTGATATTTGTTGTGTTTTGTTTTGTTTTTTATTTTATGAAATTTTGTGTGTTTTGAATGAATTGTTTTTGTATTTTTGGTTTTGTTTTATGTTTTATGTGTTTTTTTTTAATGTTTTGTTTGATTTTCTTAATTTAAAAAATTCAAAATTTAAAAATTTTTTTTGGAGGAAATCGTCCAGGACGAAATTGGTTTCGTACGGGACGATGTGTGAAAGAACAGTTTGCGCGAATTTAAACCGTTTTGAGAGCAGTTTTTAATTAGATCGACTGTACGATCTGTGATCGTCCAGGACGAATTTTTTCTCTCTCAAACGTCGGGACGATTGAATGCAGCGGTTGAGTGGATAAGACAGTTTTTAATATGAACTTCGTCTGTACGAAATTTTCGTTCGTCCAGACGAACATGTGTCGGTTCGATGTAGGGGACGGTTTTCAAGAGTCATTAAAACGATTTACTTTTTGATCGTCTGTACGAAAATTTTTCGTCTGTACGATCAGTCAAGTCAAAAAGCCTGTACGAAGGGACGCATCGTAAGTTGTGTTGAATACGAAAAGCCGTTACATTTTGGACGAATTGGATCGTCTGTACGAATTTCTTCGTCCAGACGAACGATAATTTTTCGTCCAGGACAAATATTTTCGTCCAGGACGAACGTATCATTTTTCTTTAAATATGAAGGCTTTCAAACTTAACAATCACACTTCCAAACTTCTTTTTCAATCCCTTTCTACATCAAATCAACAATGGCCTCCTTTAGCAAAAGACAAAAGGTTTTGGTGAAGAAACCAAATAGGAATGCCCTAGACAACTTTCTTTCCAAGGCAAATGAGGAATCTTTTCCTCGTTTTGCATCCGCAAAAATCACTCCGTCTCGCATTCTTATCCAAACAGAGTTGAAATTTCGGGTATTGCACCTCTTCGCCTCAACCGAATTTCAGTTCATTCTTTCTCTCGCCCACTTATACAATAAGCAAACCTACCATTACTTTCTAGCTAACATGAGTTTCAATTCTGACCACTCCAAAATTAGTTCTTTTGTTTTTAAACAAAAAGTTGAGATCACCAAGCACGACCTTGGTGCATTTTTAAACTTAAGAACTGAGGGATATAGAGCCCACACCCTAATGTCAGAAACCTCCTTCAAATGGTTTGAAATCAATAGGGTGATTAGAGAAATAGGCATAACCTATCATGTTGCTAGAGTCTCCGTTATGACCCAAGATGCCCGAATCATCCAGCATATCCTTAGATCCTCAATTATTCCTAAAGCTATTGATAGGATTAACATTACTCCTCTCCTTTCTGTTCTAACCTTTTTAATCATGCAAAGACATCCTATTGACGAAGCCCAACTCATCATAGACCATATCTATGGGCTTTCAGAAATAGACATGCAGATCAGAAGAGGAAGAAGAACATTTCATTAGGACACTTAATCACTTATATCTTGGAAAAGAAATACAATATAGTGCATCCTGATGAAGAATATGAAGAGCCAGTTTACTATAACGATGCATCATTCAGATTGCTCTTCAAGGAGGAAAAAGAAAAAGAAAAAGCACATGCCAGTGCTTCAAAAGAAGAAGAAGAAGAAGGAGTGCAAGCTTCTGCTTCTCAATCAGATTACCAGAATCTGATTGAGAGATTTGATATACTAGAGACTCACATTGATCAAAGGTTTGATCAATTTGATGCTCAACTTACGCAGCAGCAACATGACATTGGTAATATTAAAGATGAAGTTCATGAAATTAATACCAATGTAATGTTGATGGCCTCCTACTTCAACCTCTTTGGCGGCATACCTCCTCCTCCTCCTCCAGAACAGTAGAAATATTTTTATGTGTGTCTGTTGTATTTTTTTTATCTTGTCTGTTTTATTGTTAAGTGTTTGTTTTTATGTTTTTAAGTTCAATGTTTTTTTTGTAATCCGTTTCTTTAATATCAATGAAAGTTTGTTTTTATTAGATTTGTTTTGAAATGTGGTTAATGTTTATGAATTTCATTAGTATTATTTAATCTACATAGTGCTTAAACTCAATTGTAATTTGAGATATTCTATATTAGAAAATCTAGACTTTCTTAATTTATAAGTTGTATATAACTTGTTGTAATTAGAACTTTTAAATTCATGTCTATTCATTTAGACTACATAAAAATTAATATTACTATTGCAATTTAGATGTTTTCTTATTTTATATTTCTATGCTCAAGAGATATTTATGTACCTAGAAATATTTGAAATTTTAGATTATAGATTTTGGAAAGAATTGGTCAAATTACTCTTGGACATTGTACAAATGTACAAAAATCAAAAGGAATTCGCAAAAAATTTGCAAAGTGAAAAAGAGGCACAAAATAAGCCCAACCAAGAAAAAATGCACAAAAATGTGCCCCAAAATTTTGAAAAAGATGCGCAAAGCGCCACATGAGGTAATTCTCTTCTTTCCAAATTCGTTCAATCTCTTAATTCAAATTGATCTTATGTTCATTTATATTCTATTGAACTTTGAAATATAGAATTTTTATACATCTCTCTTGTAATGATTTTCTATAGTCAAATGTCTAAATTGAATCATGTCTTTGATAAATTCTTCTTACTTACAATGTTATATCACTTCTTAAATTTTATGAATTTCTATGATTGACCTAATATCTTTAGTTTAAAAATTGCATACCCTATGTCAATCACAATTTAGATTAAATTTTAAAAATGAATTTCATATAATTACTTACATTTCTTGTCTATTTCTTCTTCACTTTTTGTTGCTGTCAAAAAGGGGGAGAAATTATTGTATTTTTTGTTTTTGATTTTTCTGTTTTGATTGTTCTGTTTGCAAGTTTTTTTATACTTTGTAGTTGTTTGTGTTTACTTTGTAGTTGTTTATGTTAAAATTTTAGAAAATCTAAAAAACAAAAATTTTGTTCTTAATACCTCCTTATTTTAATGTACTCATCAACTCAGGGGGAGTTTAGGAGATAGGAGAATTGTTTAACTTGAAACTTTACAAATAATAATTATTTTGCCATCATCAAAAAGGGGGAGATTGTTTGAATAGTTACTATTTGAATGATTTATATTTGTGCAACTTATGTAGTTTTGATGATTCTAAACATTATTGTTTAAATGTATAGTTATCTCCTAACAATTTCAGAAGATTTGCACTTGCTCTTGTGTGTACTAACATTTCAGGAAAATCAGACTCCAGACTACGAAAACTTCAAATCAAATTCAACATGAGATATTTTGTTTATTTGAAGTTTGTCTTTTCTTTGAATTAATTTTGAAAGGGAGAGATTGTAATTGAGTGAATAAAATCTCACACACACGAATAAGGAGATTTTAAAATTCTATACTGATCGTACAGGACGATATTTATCGTACTGGACGATCTGTCAGTTATCTCCTATAGAGCACTTGGAACGAATAGGAACTTGCTCGAAAAAATTTTTCTAAGTCCTATTCGTCCAGGACGAATTTTATTATCGTCCCGGACGATGGGTTCTCTGTAAAATTTTCATCCAGATAAATTTTATCATCGTACGAGGCGACCAGTCCTCTGGAAAATTTTCGTCTAGACAAAAATAAATATCGTACCGGACGATCAGCTCTCTGGAAAATTTTCGTCCAGACGAAAACAAATTATCGTCCGCGGCGATTGGTCCTCTGGAAAATTTTCGTCCAGACGAAATAAATAATCGTCCAGGACGATCGGCTCTCTGGAAAATGTTCGTCCAGACGAACATATTTTCGTCCAAACGATTAACCGACTTAGAACAGTTTTCAGCAGTTTCTAGAACCGACCTTGTAATAACCGTTCGTACTGGACGAACCTAGTTCGTATAGGACGATCCGCTGTACAAAGTCATTTCATACACATATACAAATTGGGTCATTTCAGATCGTTTAAGTAAAATCGTCCAGGACGATCCAGGATCGTACAGGACGATCCACTGCATACAGAATTGAAAATATGCAGTTTTTGGGCGGTTTTTCATGTCTTTTGTATAAATAGTTCAAATTAGACTGCCACCCAATCTTTTTGTCATTTGATCTTCGTGCCTCTTGAGAGAATAGCCAAGGAGAGAGTTGAAGATAGCATTCAAAGGAGGATTCCTACTATTGGAGCGAGAAGGCTTCACTTGGATTACTAAGGTAAGAGTCTCTACTTGTGAAATTGGATTTCTTCACTCTTTTCTTTCTTCCTTCTAGATTGTTGTGAGAAGATCAGTCAAGGAGATCCGGTTCTCTGCCGACACTTGGAGAGTGTGAACAGCCGAAGGGTTCTCTGCCCACACTAGGAGAGTGTAAAAGGACGAAGGGTTCTCTGCCCACACTAGGAGAGTGTAAAAGGACGACGGTTCTCTGCCGCACCGGGTAGTGGTGAAAAGAGTGTGTTGTAAAGGCTTCTCCGCCTTGCTGTGGGTGCTAAAGGAGAGTCACTTTGTGGTATTAGTGCAATACTCAGAGGGTGCCTCTGAGGAGTGGATGTAGGTCTGGTTATAGACCGAACCACTATAAATCTGGTGTCATTTACATTATTGCTTTTACGTTTCCGCACTTTAAATTTCAGTTTTAACAACTCTGTGGTTGAAAAACATTTTTCTACAAACTTTAAAAGAAAATTTTATTTCGGTTCAACTTTGTCATTAAGAGGGTTTAAAATTTTTAAAACTACCAATTCACCCCCCTCTTGGTAGCCGTGGGACATTTACTTAGGCTTAACAACCTAATTACTGGACTCAACAGAGAGCATATATGTATTCAATTTATAATCCTTAGGATGTAAGTTTGGATACTTCAAAAAAATTTGAAGTACTATAACTAAAATGTTCTTCATAATAACTACTTTCTTAAATCACCTAATAAATGAGGAATAAAATTTAAGGACTATATGTAACCAATCATTCCTATATAGGAGAATGGTAGCATTATAATTATGAGCCTTATGACTTGTAGGTTAGTGGCTTCTGCACTTTGAAGTCACTAGCTTACATGGTTATTTAAAATTAAATAATAAATTTAAATATTTTATAAAATAATAATAAAATACTAAGTCATTAAAATTTAAACTTAAACCAAAATCCCTTTGGCCTATAATAAAAAATAACTTAAAATGGAATAAATTTAATAATAAATCCTTAAAGATACATCAAAATCCCACAACTTGTTGCACACACTTTAAAGGTTTGGTAAAATAACCAACTCTAGCCTAGGCTAGGTCGGTGGTCTGAATTTCTTTGTTTGGAGTACCTTGCCTAAAGGTTATTTATGTTTGGTGTGTTTACTTTCTATACGATGATATAATGTTTATATATTTTATTGGTGCACCTTAAATTATTCAATACCATATTAGGCTCTTAGGCTAGTTTATACTTTCTTGTATATGCACCTATGCCACATTATATATGTTCATATCTTATATATACCACTCTTTTATATTCTTGTTGAAAGTAGAATGCACTTAGGTATTGTTATAAATGTGAATGTAAATGCAATTGTTTTAGATTCATTATATCTTGATTGAGTCGTACACTGTTAAGAGTTGAAGGAAGATTAAAGATGGTTACTTATATATATAGAATTCCAAAAGGTAGTAATCCTTCTCCCTTTGAAGGTATTATCTTTTGGAATATTACTAAAGACATTGGAAGTAGAAGATTCAAGAGCCAATATAAGGAATCATATTTAAATCTATATTATATAGGATATACAAATCTAGGCTTGTTGTTGGTGGAGCCTAGTCCCCTTTACTTTTCCAGCAGACCCTGACTGGCACTCTATTTAAATTTTAAATGAATAAAAGTTTTATTTACCCATTATTTTTATGCAACATTCCATGGAGTTTTTTTATTCATTTGCATATGAAAGAGTCTTGATTAAAGTCTTTTGGAATTAAATCCCCTTGATTCCTAGGATGGAGTTATCTAATCTTGCATACATAAGGAAATTATTTGACACTTAGGATTGTTAGCTGGTAATCCACTCTAGGTAGATATAAGTCAAGATTGTATACACTCTTCAATTTCTCTATCCCCAAAAGGGTTATTCTCTCATTCTAAAATCTAAAACTTAATTTCTAGTCTAAAAATTAATTTATAAATCTAAACTCCAATCTAAACCTTAAATCACAATTTTATAATCTAAATCTTAAATTTTACATTTGAATCTCTTGAACCCAAATTTTTTTTAAAATCTATATAAATTTAGAAATTTAGTCTTCACTTTAATAAAACTTGAAGACTTAGAAGTATATTTTCAACCTATTGGAAATGCTACTGAAATATTTAGGGAGAAGTTTGAGACTTTAAATACTTCATCTATGTGTAAAACTCTAAGATCATTTATAGAGGAAGCCCCTTTTTTAGAGCATAAAGTTTTACTCGACCATCATAAGTGTGCTTTTTAGGTAGAGATTAAACTTTGTATGTGATAATTTCTACAAGCTTGGAAAAAGAATAGGAATGCAAGTTGATAAGTGTTTAAGGAGATTGTAAGAAAGCTTTTGGATGGACTTTAACTAATATCAAAGGAATTAACCCCATACTCTATATGCATAAGATTTTAATGGAGGCCAATTCTATATCAAAAGCTAATCCTCAAAGAAGACTAAACCCACCTATAAAAGAGGTTCCTAAAATGAGATGCTTAAATGGTTAGATTCAAAAATTATTTATCCAATTTTAGATAGTACTTAGATTAGTCCTTTTCATTATATTACTAAGAAGGGTGGTTTGACTGTAGTATGAAATGAAGACAATGAGCTTATCCCCACAAGGATAATCCCTAGGTGAAGAAATTGAATAAACTATATGAAGCTAAACAAAGTCATTAAAAAATATCATTTCCTCTTACCTTTCCTTGATCAGATACTAGATAAGTTAGCATGATATTCTTTCTATTATTTCTTAGATGGACACTTAGGATATGATTATATTCCTATAGCACTTGAGGACTAGGATAAAACCATCATTACCAGTCCTTATAGGACATTTAAATTTAAAAGAATTCCTTTTCAACTTTTTAATTCTCTAGGTATATTTTAGAGGTATATGATGTCTATCTTTTTCATATTTAATTGAGCAGTGCATTGAAATTTTTATGGATTATTTTATTTTTTGTTTGGTACTACTTTTGATTCAGATCTTGATTATTTAATGATTATTTTAAAAGATGCATAAAAATAAATTTAGTACTAAATTGGAAAGAAATGTTAATTTATGGTGACTATGGTAATTATTTTAGGGCTTAAAATCTTTAAGTACTAGTGGTAGATAAAGCATGGTTCAGGTAATAGAAAAATTGCAAACCCCCACTTTATTTAAGGGAATTAGGAACTTCCTTAGACATGCAGAATTTTATAGGAGGTTTAAAAGAACTTTTCCTTTAAAGATTTTGTCACTTGTTCGAAAAGAAAGTTTCTTTTATTTTTGATCTTGCATGTCTTGAAGCTTTTAAAACTTTGAGCCATCATTACCTATTATTGTTGCTCCTCATTGGTTCTTGCCTTTTATTATTATGTATGATACAAGTGATTTTACTATATGTGTTGTTCCTGACCAAAAGAAAGATAGAAATTTCTTTTTTTTTTTTTTTTATGTTAGCAAAACTTTGAATGCTGCATAATGTAACTACAACACTGCTGAAAATGAATTACAAGCCATTGCCTTTATATTTTTGTAAATTTTGGTCTTATTTGATTGGCACAAAAGTAAATATATACACTGATAATTCTACAATCAGATTCCTTACGACAAAAAAGGACATCAAATCTAGATTGATTAGGTGGATTCTTTTATTACATGAATTTGATGTATAAATTTTAGAAAGAAAAGGAACTTAAAATTAAATTGTTGGCCAACTTTTAAGACTTACAATTGAATAACATGCTTTTAATGAACTTGAAATTAATGAGTTTTTTTTTATGAGAAACTATTTTCTTTACATATGAGTAGATTAGCATGATATAATAATATTATCAATTTTATTATTTGTGTTGTGCTTCAATTTGATTTATCCTTTACTTAGAAAAGAAAATTTTGCATCATGCAAAATTTTTTATTTGATGAACTATATTTGCTCAAGATTTCTAATTACCAAATCATTAGGAGATGTCTCACTGAGGAAGAAGTAGAATCTATAATTAAGGAATGTCATGACTCATATTATGGAGGAAATTTTGGAGGATTTAGAAATGCTTTTAGGTACTCCAATCAGGATTTTAGTATCTTACATTATTTAAAAAAGATAATGAATATGTTAGAAAGTGTGATCAATGTTAAAGAGTAGACAATATTTCTAGAAGAAATAAAATGCCTTAAATTTATCTTAGAAATTGAGTTATTTGATGTTTGGGTATTAGATTTTATAGGACCATTTGTGCAATCCCAATGATACCACTATATTCTTTTTATTATTGATTATGTATCAAAATTTATTGAAGGAGTGGAAAACCTAGAATCAATGCTCAGGTTGCATTTAAATTTTTGAAAAAAATATATTTTTTAGATTTGAAATGCCAAGAATATTAATTAGTGATGGGGGAAGTCATTTTTATAATAAGAGAGTAGAAACAAGACTAGTTAAATATGATATTCATCATAGGGTTGCAATAGCCTATCATCCTCAAATTAGTGGCCAAGATGAAATAAGTAATAAGGAGATTAAAGGAATTTTGAAAATAAAAATGTTAGTTCTAATAGGAAAGACTGGGCTATTAAATTAGATAATGCATTATGAGACTAATGAACTACTTTTAAATGCCTTTATTGGAATGTCTACCTATAAGTTTATTTTTGGAAAAGCTTGTCACCTTTCTGTAGAATTAGAGTATAATGTATTCTAGGCAGTGGAAGAATTAAATTTCAATCTTAAGAAAGCAAAAGGAAAAAGTTTGAGATTGTTGAATGAATTAGAAGAATTTAGAAACGAGGCTTATAAAAATGCCAAGATTTATAACGATAATTTAAAAAAAAATGTTATGATCGTAAGCTTTTTAAGAAAGAATTTACCCCTAAATAAGAGTTTTTACTCTTTAGATCAAGATTAAATTATTTTTGTGAAAACTAAAATCCAATTGCTCAGGACCATTCATTGTTATGAAAGTATTTCACTACAAAGCTATTGAAATTCATGATAAGAAAAGTTTGTATTTTTTAAAATCAATGGCCATAGATTAAAGCCTTCTTTATGAGGGGCCATACATCATTTGAGAAATATCACTAATTTGGTTCGTTCTAAAGAAGAATACGTGGTGTACTTTGGTTGAAGTCCTTAAACATAATGCTAATGGGAGACATCCCAATTGTGTTTTGTGTTTGAATTTCTTTTCAGTTATTTTGTTCTTTCATTATGTACTATGTTATTTTGTATTAGCATTTTGGTACTTTATTGTTTACTTATATTTACATTATTGTGTTAATTCAACTTACATTTAATTTAAATTCATGTATATGTTTAACTCTTAAAAATTATCCTCTACATAGCATTTTCACTTTCATTGTTTACTTAGCTAAAATGAAAAAGTAATTAAAAATATCTAAAATTAACAAGAATATTAATACCTTAGATGATATTTTGAATGAACAAAACATATTAATTCATACTTTGATAACCTTAAATAATTAACAAAGTAATAATTTTAAGTCATTGACTTGTCTTGATCATAGAAGCTTAAACTCTTGCACTGATTACTGAATTGAAGAATGAATAATTGACTTTGAAGAATACATTTGTAACATAAATTTTGAACATCATTGTACACCTAATTATGGAATTAACAATCTTACTAAATCCTTACATAAATTCAACTAGAATTGCTGGAGGGATAAATGTTGAACTAATATTCCAGATCATTAACTTTTGCTCCATGTATGAAAAATCAAAAGAGAATGTTAAAAAAGAAAAAAAGATGAGTAAATTACTGATTCATCATTAACATTTACTCAAATTGAGAAAAAGCAAACTAATATTCAGAATCATTAACATGTACTCCAATTGATATCTTTGACACTTGAATTTCTAAATCATGATTCTTGATTTATCACTTTGCTATGCTATTCTCTTAGATATATTTATGTAAAGCAAACCCTAGGTCAAGCTCCTTACAGGTTAAAGGTTGGGTGGATGGTGCTTTTGTTTGTCCTTGGAGGTGCCTTTGGTTTGTTAAACTTTAACATGTAAGGAGCTTGATCTAGGGTTAATAGAAGTTGAATCTATAACCTTTTTGGGTTTAAGCTTTGTCAATGCATTTCATACAGAGTTTTTTTTATATATAATGTAGATTTATAATTTTTAGAAATTGTTCGATTCTTAACTCCTGCACTTTCTATTATTTATCGTTTACTATTTTTTGTTGTTTCTTCTTCTTTTTGTAATGTTAAAAGGGGTAGTAGCATGTTGTTGGTAGATTGTATTTTTTTTTTTTGAAATATTTAATTCTATATTTGTCTCCTAGTATAATGTATTGTCATGTGTTATGTTTTTTAATTAAAAAAAAAAAAAAACAAAACCAACACCTCCCCTATTTTGGAAAGAATTTACTTAGTAAAGGGGACCTTATGGAATAGTAAAACACTTTTGAAACATAAAACAACAATATTTTCCATCATAAAAAAGGTTGAGAATGTTGCAAATCTTGACCCAAGTCTTGTGATTTTGATGGTAACAAATATTATTTATTTTGTTACTATGTTATCTCTTTATAATTGAGTTTATTGCATATCATTTTTGCCCTGCTTACCAATATTTCATGTTCATTATTTACTTGTAACTTCAATTAGCTGAAGATTGGGTATACTAGGATCAAAGTCTGTATTTTCAGTATTTGTATACAATTTATCTTTTTTGAGTCAATCCTGTATTGTGATGGATCCTAAAGCTGAGAAATCTTGCATACACATACTTAAGAGGGTGAGTTAGTGAGTTAGGAAGAAGACAAGTTTTCTGAACTAATCATACTATATAATTTACATCGTATTGGACAATCAATTAACCATAAAAAGCATTAGTTAGGGCACTTCTATTAATTGTGACTGATTAAGCCAATCGTACTGCACGATCCTTATTGTATAGGACGATCAGGTATAATCATGAAAATAGCTGCAAATAATAAATTAGTCAATATTTTATAATTTAAATTTTTTTCTAATCATACTATATGATATGCATTGTACTGTATGATATATGATAATCATGCCTAAATTGTTCCAATGATTTGGAAATAATTATGATTAATTTGATCAATTAAATCATACAAAATGATTGTGGACAATCATATTGTACGACCTGAGTGATGCATGGGATTATAATTTATTGTCACCTATCATCTAAGATGAAATGTCAAAGTTTGTCAATTAATCATACAGGACGACCCTTCAATTTTGCACTGTACAAACTAAGCTTTGAATGGGATAATAATTTCTCATTACCTATCATACTGGATGATCAGTACAAACTCTTGAAGTGATCGTACAAGATAATATAGTTCGTACTCCCTAAAAGGGTTTTTTTTTATACTAATTATACTAGATGATGCTCTGAATCATGTTACACTATTTGTTCAAATATGATTAGTTCATGTCTTTAAACTAATCGTACAGGGTTTATCACTTCATATAGTACTTACAGGAGTACTGTGAACTAATCATACTAGATGATCTTGCATCATACTAGATTATCAAAGTTGGCAGATTGAAATTTAGAGCTTTTTGAGAGACTCTCTATTTAAACTCTTATTTAGACTTACTTCTAAGTCTTTTGTTGCTAATTGTCCTAAAAGGGAGCATATAGAAGGAGTTTAAGAGAGCTTTGGGAGAGAAGATAGGGAGAGCTTTTTGTGAGGGAGAGTTATGAGGGATTCATAAGGTTACTCAAAGCAAGGCTATTACTTATCTTATTTTATATTCTACCTTGAACCTTTAGTGGCTCTAGGGAGACATTCTATAGCACTAGTCCATTGTTCTATATCATATCCAAAAGGGAGAAAAAGGAATCTTGGTTCTCTGCCTTCTCTAAGTGAAAGAAAAAGGATTTTAGGCTCTCTGCCTTCACTAGGAGGGTGAAAAAAAGAAAGGTCCTTTGTCACATCAGGTTGGTGGAAGATATTTTGTATGATTTTCTCCGCCTTGTTGTTGAGGCAAAATAGAGACTAATTTTAGTGTGATACCTAGAACGGAGGTTTTTGGGGAGTAGACATGGGTCAAGTTGGACCAAACCATAATAAATTCTAGTTCATTTATTCTTATTATTTTTTGACACTTTATTTATTGTGATTAACTATGTGGTTGAAAACTCTTATTTTCTTATTATTATGAAATTAATTTGCTTCTACACCAACTGATAAAAATAATTTATTTTCATATATTAAAAAAGTTATAAAAAAATTTATTTTTGTTAAAATAAATTAAATTATCACAGGCTAATTCTTTGAGGTTTAACAACCTTCATAAACTTTTAAATGCAACTTGAGGCTAAATTATCTCAAGTGTGCCTATTAAGCAAGGACAAGAAAATTCTTAGGATTGCTTCTTACACATAAACAAAATTAAAGTCAATCTTGATAAAGTGCAAGACTTAATCAACCTGAAGGTGCTAAGAACAACCAAAGAATTCTAATGGCTTACTAGCTGGATCATTATATTCAGTAGATGTTGCAGATCTATTTTCATGATTTAAAATTTCGATGATAGAAAACACTCTTATTTCTCTATGACTGCTTTATCTACTGACTTTTTAGGTTCACAAGATCAAGACTATAATTTGGAATCAGCTCAAGGTTGAGTAGACTAGGCCTGAGTCAGTTTGTACCATTTTTTATTTCTTGAGTCTTTTGTAATTGCTGTGGCTCCTGATGCTAAGTAACTTTGCACACACACACATCTTGGAAGAATTTATGACTATTTCCTAGAGTTTACTATTTTTGATAACATCGTCGGGGACAATATTTATATCATCCTCAATGATCAGTTCAAAAATAGAAACCCTGATTAGAGCATCATCCTTGTTAAGGAATCCGTCATTAAACACATCATCCTGGACGATTTTGTATCGGCCAGGATGATAGGTTCAAATCAGAAAGAATCTGCCGCCAGATCTATTTAGAAATAAATTTTTTTTGGACATCGTCCGGGTAGATTGGCCTAGCCTATCAGTATCGGCCTAGCCGATCCAGCACAATTTTTCTTAAATAAATATGGCAATTAAAGAGAGAATTTAATGGTGATTTGCACGATCGCATCGGCCAGGCTGATCGCAAGATTGTCCGAGCCGATTTGACATCAGCCAGCTTCTTTTTAGGGCGATGTTTAGGATGATTTTCCTCATATTTGAACTAATCGTCCAGGATGATATCCTATCGGCCTGGACGATATGACCAAAAAATTGTCTAATCATCCCTAACCGACCGGGCTGATTGAGCGTAATTTACGCTGATCGACCAAGCTAATTTATATCGGCTTGGACGATAAAGTCGGTAAGTTGCATTAATGAGCTCGTTTTGAGATCTTCTATTTAAGCTTTTGACTAGGTACTTTTGTAAGTGTCTTTTGTGGCCATTGTAGCTTCATTCTTTTGGGGAAAACTTGAAGAGAGAGCTTGAAAGAGAGTGAGGAACGCGTGGAGTTTGAGAGAGGGAGAAGATCCTGTGAGGGGGGACTCAAGGGAGTATAGATGGGGATTCCACACGGTTGCTCCGGCAGGCTTGCATCTTAATACAGTCAGATTCAAGGCTTATCTTGAGGAAAGTTCACCAAAGAAGAAGATCTCTTTGGTGTCAAAAGACCTAGGTACTCCGCCGCACCGGGGAAGGTGGAAGTGATTTTATAAGGGCTTCTCTGTCTAGCTGTGGGAGCTAAAGGAAAGACACTAAGTTTAGTGCAATACTCGGAGGGTGCCTCCGAGGAGTGGACATAGGTCAAGGTTTGATTGAACCACTATAATTCTGTTGTGTTCTTTCATTTATTATTTCTGCATTTAATTTTAGCACTTTGATTTTCTTTGTGGTGGATTTTGTTTTGACTTTTTTATTACAAAAGATTTTTTAAAATATCAATTCACCTCTCTCTTAATTAGCCTTGGGCCAGTTCATAAGGGGCCTAACATCCCTAACAAACTTTCAAGTGGTATCAGAGCGGGATTCATAAAAAACTAAGTTTGAAAACTTTTTGAATTTTGATCCATGGCTAATTTTTCTAATCATAATATTACGGAAGGTTATTTAATCACCAGACCACCTTTATTTGAAAATATTATATTTGATTTTTTGAAAATTTGCATGTCTACGTTTTTGCAATCAATTGATTTTAGTATGTGGCATATGATTTCAACTGGTTATTCTGTACCGTCTCGTATTTTAGATGGAATTAAAACTGATATTTCTTTTAATCAATGGAATATAGAAGAGAAAATAAATGCTCAATTCAATACGAAATCTTTAAACTATTTTTTTTTTGTGCTTTAAATTCTGAAGATTGTATATTAGTTTCCACGTGCACTACTGGTAAAGAAATTTGGGATAAATTACACACCATATACGAAGGCACTAGTGAAATCAAGCAATCCAAGTTGAATATTTTAATGCATGATTATGAACTATTTTGCATGAAACCTTATGAGACGATCTTAGACATGTATACTAGATTTATTCAAATTGTTACATCATTACATGCTTTAGGAAAGGAGTTTTCAAACTTTGAAAAAGTTAATATAATTCTTCGTTGTTTACTTAATAAGTTTGATAATAAAGTTGTTGCTATTTGTGAATCAAAAAATTTAAATGAGTATTCTATTGATAATTTGATTGGCTCACTCATTAACTACGAGCAAAGTTTGGGTCAAAGACTTTTGGATGCATGTGAAATGATAGTGCTAAATGCTGAAAACATGGAGGAAAGTGGCTTAATTGGTGATGAAATTAATGACTTGTCAAAAAAATTAAAAAGCTCACCAAAGAAAAAGCCTCAACAAAAGTGGAGTAAAGGTAAAAATGATAAGAATGTTAAGATTACTTATGACATTATTTGCTTTGGATGTAGGAAACCTAGACATATGAAAAATCAGTGCCTTAATTTGAGAACTCCTCCAGGAAAAGAAAAGAGAAAAACAAAGCAAATTTTAAAATGGCCAAATAATGAAAAGCAAAAAATCTCTTGGGCAAACTTAGCTTCCGAATCATCTGATCAAGAGCAAGATGATGCTTAAACCATTGTTTGTATTTTTTTGTTTTGTTTGCATGTTTTATTTTTTTTGTGTTTTTTTTTTTTATTTTAGATTTATTCTTTTTTCATCCCTTCTTTCTTTTCTTTTCTTTTTCTTCTTCTTTAATTTTTAATTGTCTTTAACTTTTTAACACACTCATTACCATCTTTTTAAAATTTTAAAAAAGGAAGAATTAAAAATTTTAAAATGAAAAATCTACCGCCTATTTTTTCTTGAATTCTTATATAAGTTGTGGTTAGCTTCTCTAAAAATAGTCAAAGGAAGGAAACACATGATTTTGACTCGCAATCTTTGTTTCCTAAAAGAAGTTATTCTACTTTTGATTTAAAATCTTCATCATATTTTAAATTGGATTTTGAAACTGAACTTTTTTCATCTCCCTATATTTCTCTATCGCATAGGAATCTTTTGCAAGTTGTTAAATCTACCTCATAATTTTCCTGATCAAGTAGTATGTTGTGTCAATAGAATGGGTTTACTTTTATTTTTAAAATTTCAGAAAGGTAGCATATTAAAAAAAGAACAAGGCCAATAACGCCAAATTAAAAGATGCGCAATGACGGCAAATTGAGAAAGATACACAAAGTATATCAAAAGAAAAAAAAATACACAAAGTGAGCCAAAAAACTGACAAGAGGTATAAAATGAGCCCACAAGGAGTATGCTTACCTATTCTGTTTTATTCAAAGCTTAAGAAAACACTAAGGTGCAATCATTCCAGAGCAACTGTGTGTAATTCCCCTCCACACTCCCTTGAGTCCCCCCTCATAGGATCTTCTCCCTCTCTCAGACTTCACCCATTCCTCACTCCCTTTCAAGCTCTCTAGAATGGCTGCAAAAGACACTTACAAAAGTGCCTAGTCAAAAGCTTAAATAGAAGATCTCAAAATAAGCTCATTAATGCAACTTGTAGACTTTATCGTCCAGGCCGATATAAATATCAGCCTGGCCAATCAGCGTAAATTGCGCTCAATTAACCCGGTCGGTTAGGGATGATTAGATAATTTTTTGTTCATATCATCCATGCCGATAGGATATCGTCCTGGACGATAAGTTCAAATATGTGGAAAATCATCTTGAACATCGCCCTGAAAAGAAGCTGGCCGATGTCAAATTGGCCCGAACAATCTTGCGATTGGCCTGGACGATGTGATCATGCAAATCACCATTAATTGCCAGATTTATTTAAGAAAAATTATGCTGGATCAGCCAGGCCAATACTGATAGGCCAGGCTGATCCACCGGGATGATGTCCAAAAAAAAGTAATTTAGAAATAGATCTGGTGGCAAATTCTTTCTAATTTGAGCCTATCATCATGGCCGATACAAAATCATCTTGAACGATGTGTTTAATGATGGCTACCTTAACAAGGTTGATGCCCTAATCATGGTTTCTATTTTTGAACCGATCGTCCAGGCCAATATAAATATTATCCCGGACGAAGTTACCAAAAAAAGTAAACTCTAGGGAACAGTCAAAAATTCTTCCAAGATGTGTGTGTGCAAAGTTACTTAGCATTAGGAGCCACAATAATTACAAAAGACTCAAGAAAGGAAAAATTATACAAACTGACTCAGACCTAGTCTACCCAACCTTGAGCTGATTCCAAATTACAGTCATGACCTTATGAACCTAAAATGTTAATAGATAAGTAGTCGTAGAGAAATAAGAGTGTTTGTTATCATCAAAATCATAAACCATAAAAACAGATCCGTATCAATCTCCCCCTTTTTGATGATGGCAAACATTGCTATTTTAATTTTTAAAGAAGAAAATATTTTCTCCTAATCTTCCCCTCACTAGAATAAAACTTAAAAAATAGGGGAGATAAAAAACATTGTTGTTTTTATTTTTTTTTTTAAAGAATTTGGCTTTTTTATTACGAAAGTTTTTTTAAAATATCAATTCACCTCTCTCTTAATTAGCCTTGGGTCAGTTCAGAAGGGGCCTAACATCCCTAAAGAACTTTCAACAGATTCATCTCTCAGCTAGGAGCGAGATGCGACCCCTTCCTCAAAACTCTTAGAAGTGCCAAGAAATTTCCTTATGGAGATGATTGCGAAGTTGCCATATATCAACTCAAAATTCTCCTCACTTCATCCCCAATCCTCGATAGCCTTTAGCTATATAAAAACCTACTATTATACCTTAGAGTTAGTGAAAATATTATCTCTTTTGTCCTCATTAGAGAAGAAGGATGGGAATATTATCTAGTCTATGACATCAGTCGTATGCTCTAAGGCACAATATAAAGGTACCAAAACATGAAAAAGCTTGTATGGTCACTAGTCATCTCAGCTATAAAGTTATGACACTACTTATAAGCTCATTCTGTCCAAGTGGTGATAGACCACCCACCCAAATCCATTCACACTAAGTCTGATCATTTAGGCTAGCTACTAAAATTGTCAATCAAACATATTGAATTTGGAAACATATATAGAAAGAGGATATCCATAAAAGTATAGGCAATTTTTATTGTTACTATATGCACCCATCAAGCTATAAATCCTGAGATAGCCTTACCTTGTTAGATGTTACACATGGATGGTGTATCATACGAGCAAAGAGTTGGTACGAGTATCATTTTAAAGAGTCTCATTAGGATAATAATCAAACAAGTCATGAAGTTTAAATTTACAGTCACCAATATTCGAGTTAAGTATGAAGCCTTACTCGTAGGATTATAATTCACCTCCAAATTAGATACTAATGCATTACATTATACTTATACTCTTTGATAATGGTGAACCAGATTAATAGTGAATATGAAGTAAGAGACTATATTCTCTCCAAATATCTACACAAAGTTAAAGCTAGAATTAGTAAGCTTGAGAATTGTGAAATCACTCAAATTCAGAGGGATTATAATCAGCTCCCCGACCTCCTTTACAAGCAAGGGCTCATTGGTGAACAACGCCATACATGTCTTCGTACCCTCCTTCAAAGAAGAAGTACCATAAATAGAAACCCAACTCCTCACCTCCACGCATCATGAGTTGGAGGGATCCTTACATTAGTTATCTCAAAGTGGTTCAATTGATCCCTAGATTAGCAATCAATGATAATACAAAGCAAAGGAAGGAAATTGCTTGCTAATAGTTGACCACATGTTTAGAAGATTCACATCCACACTCAACCTCAAATGTGTTCAAGAAGACTAAAAGGAAGAATTACTAAATAAAAACCATTCAAGTGAATGCGAAAGCCACTCTGACGGACACTCTCTCACCTACCATATCCTCAAGCATGGATACTTTTGGCCTACTCTAAGAAAAGATACTAAAGAATTCTCAAGGTGATGAATATAATGTCAGAAGTTTGTTTTAATGTAGTTGCAATATTCTAATAAAGTGTATTTAATAATAAGCCCTTGACCATTTTCGATGTGGGGAATGGACTTGTTAAGCTCATTCCCACTCGTCATGGCCAAAAATGATTCATTTTAGTCATGATGGACTACTTTTTTTTTTGAGAGAGAAATGCCAAATGCATTAAAAACAAAGAAGAAAACAACCTAGATACAAACTACTAAGTGATAGCACCCCTATCACCATCCTCCAACAAAACTGACAAAAAGCAAGGAGGCACCTTGTTACAAGTGAGATTATCCCAAACAAAATCCCCTTCCAAAGCTAATTTAGCACAACAATGTGCCAACTTATTAGCACTCCTATAATAGAAATAAAAAATGACAAAACCAAAATCTTTGAGAAAAGATAAGTCTTCAAAATTGGTTTCACTATACCTCCCATCCAAACGTTCCACAGATTTCTGAAGATGCTGGATGACATTGAAATTGTCACCTTCTATGAAGATGCCTTTGGCTTTCAACATTCTATCTGTAATGACCACCTTCAAGTGCTGAAAAGCAGCTAGTTCCAATTCTCCAATATCCCAATGAGAGCATTTAACCCCAAAAGATGAGAGAAACCTCCCTTTATGGTCTCTAAATACACCACCAATACCTCCCATATAAGATTGTGACAAGGCTGCATCAAAATTAAATTTAATCCACTCAGGTGGAGGAGGGTTCCAATGACAACGGATCAGCCGAAGCCGGTTAGAACCCTAGATTCCCGAGATATTGCCAAAGTTCAATGCATTGGAAGCCATACCGATAGCCTGTGAAGAAATGAAACTTGCACTGAATTCATTAGCTCCATGTTTAAATCGATTTATGCTTTTCCAAGAGACAAAAACTGTTAAAATAGTTGCTATTTGCATGCTTTACATTTTTGCAACTTGTATAGTTTTGATGATTCCAAAAATTATTGTTCAAATGTGTAGTTATCTCCTAACAATTTTAGAAGATTTGTACTTGCTCTTGTATGTACTAACATTTCAGGAAAATCAGACTCCAGACTACAAAAACTTCAAATCAAATTCAACATGAGATACTTTGTGAATTTGAAGCTTATTTTGAATTAAATTTGAAAGAGAGTGATTGTAATTGAGTGAATAAAAACATACACACACACACATAAGGAGATCATATTTAAGTTATACTGATCGTACGGGACGATATTAGATCGTACGGGACGATCAGACAGTTATCTCCTATTGAGCACATAGAACGAATAGGAACTGGCTTGAATAATTTTCTAAGTCCTATTCATTCGGTATGAATTTAATTATCGTCCAGGATGATCTGGTCTTTGTAAAAATTTTGTCCAGATGAACAAATTTTCGTCCAGACGATTAACCGGCTTAGAACGGTTTTCAGCAGTTTTCTAGACCGACCTAGTAATAACCGTTCGTACCGGACGAACTTAGTTCGTATGGGACGATCAGTGTGTACGAAGATATTTCGTACACATATACAAATAGGGTCGTTTCAAAGCGTTTAAGTAAAATTGTCCAGGACGATCCACGATCGTACGGGATGATCCACTGCGTACAGAATTGAAAACTTGTAGTTTTTGGACAATTTTTCTTGTCTTTTGAATAAATAGTCCAAATTAGACTGCCACCAAATCTTTTTGTCATTTGATCTTCGTGCCTCTTGAGAGAATAGAAAATGAGAGAGTGTGAGAGTGCATTCAAAGGAGGATTCCTACCACTGGAGCGTGAAGGCTTCACTTGGAGTTCAAAGGTAAGAATCTCTACTTGTGAATTGGGATTACTTCACTTTTTTCTTTCTTCCTTCTAGATTTCTTGTGAGAAGATCTGTCAAGGAGATCCGGTTCGCTGCCGATACTTGGAGAGTGTGAATAGCCGAAAGGATCGCTTCCTACACTTGGAGAGTGTGAATAGTTGTAGGGTTCTCTGCCCACACTAGGAGAGTGTGAAAGGACGGAAGGGTTCTCTGCCCACACTAGGAGAGTGTGAAAGGACGGACGGTTCTCTGCCAACACTAGGGATTGTGTAAAAGGATGACGGTTCTCTGCCGCACCGGGTAGTGGTGAAAAGAGTGTGTTTGTAAAGGCTTCTCCGCCTTGCTGTGGGTGCAAAAGGAGAGTAACTTTTTGGTATTAGTGCAATACTCGGAGAGTGCCTCCGGGGAGTGGATGTAGGTCTGGTTATAGACCGAACCACTATAAATCTGGTGTCATTTACTTTACAGTTTTTACGTTTCCGCATTTTATTTTTTTTTGTCTTAAAAACTCTGTGGTTGAAAAACTTTTTCTACAAAACTTAAAAGAAACAATTTTTATTTCCGTTCAACATAATTTTAAAAGAGGGCTTAAAATTTTTAAACTACCAATTCACCCCCCTCTTGGTAGCCTTTGGGACATTAACTTAGGCTTAACAACCTAATTACTAGACTCAACAAGTGGTATCAGAGCTTCGTTTCAAAATCATAAGTTTGAACTACTTTTTGATTAACGTAGATGGCTACATTTGAAAACCAAAATACACCTGAGGGTTACTCTATCTCCACTGCTTGACAATATTCCTTTTGATTTTTGGAAAACACGCATGTCTTCTTTCTTACAGTCACTTGATTATCGCATGTGGATGCTAGTCCAGGAAGGTTACACAAAACCAACTAGATTAGTTGATTGAGTTAGGGTAGAAACACCTTATGCAGATTGGACTATAGAAGAATGTGACTTAGCACAATTAAATGCCAAATGTTTAAACAGTTTCTTTTGTGCTTTAAAATCTGAAGACTACATGCGGGTTTCCACTTACAAAAGCGGAAAGGACATATGGGATAGACTTTTTATAACTTATGAAGGGACAAATGAGGTTAAGCAATCAAGATTCAATATCTTGTTACATGACTATGAATTATTTCGCATGAAACCAAATGAATCTATTTCAGACATGTACACAAGATTTACACAAATTGTCACTTCTTTG
Organism: Dendrobium huoshanense; assembly: GCA_016618105.1. Classification (NCBI taxonomy): domain Eukaryota; kingdom Viridiplantae; phylum Streptophyta; class Magnoliopsida; order Asparagales; family Orchidaceae; genus Dendrobium; species Dendrobium huoshanense. The sequence goes on from CM028358.1 coordinate 37,367,451, forward strand.
CATGCACTTGGTAGGGAATTAACTAATGTTGAAATGGTCAATAAGATTCTTCGTTGTTTACCTAGTGCTTTTGATGCTAAAATTACTGCAATTACAGAGTCTAAAGATCTAAACATTTATTCTATTGACAATCTTCTTGGTTCACTCATTGCTTATGAGCAAGGAGAAATTCAAAGAAAGATTGATGCAGGTAAACCACGAAAGGACAAGAATATTATACTAAAGGTGGAAGAGTCAGAGAGTGAACACTCACAACCTGAGGATGAAGATGATATTACATTGATGACTAGAAAATTCAGAAGCTTTTTAAAGAGGAAGCAGAAGAGACGCTAACAATGGAATAGAGGTAAGTATAACAGAAATGGAAAGGTTTCTAATGAAGTGATTTTTTATGAATGCAGAAAACCAGGTCATATCAAGACTGATTGCCCAAAACTCAAAGCCACTCCTAGCAAGGAGAAGGTAGAGGAAAAACCAATGGTAAAGAAGGGCAAAAAGAAGTTTCAAAAAGCTTTCTGGGCAGACTCAGCTTTAGACTCATCTGAGACTGAAAAAGAAGAATACCAATCTTTGCTTGATGGCAGGTAATGTAGATCACTCAGATCAAGAAGAGGTATGTGACTTAACCTATGATGAATTATTTGAAGTTTCTGAACACATGCATGATGCATATAGGAAAATAAAAAAAGATGCAGCTAGTGTAAGCTTAGAACTGGAAGAGCTCAAGAAGGAACATGAAATCCTTAGGAAAGATCATGCTTTAATAGATGACAACCACATGAAATTACTTGATGAATATGATGACTTGAATAAAAATGTTGAGAATTTAAAATCATCCTATGCTGAACTTGAAAAATAATTTAAGAATTTTAAGGATGAATCTGAGAGCAAGGCTTATAGAATCAATTATACCAATCGAATCTTGGAAGATATGAATTCATTTTACAAACTCACAATAAGAGCTCTCGAGGATAATAGGAACCCCCCTAAACTTGAAGATTTTCCAAATCCTAAATATTATCCTAAATTCATGAAATCCCTTAGAAGACAATCATATGGAAGAAAACATAGGAATATTTTTCCTAATGTTAAATGTAATAATTATGAATTTTTGGGACATATATCTCACACCTGCACTTTAAAAATTAAAACTAATTTGGTGTGGTGAACTAAGATGCATAAACCTAGACATATTATACATGCATCTGATTATAAATTTCATAAAGGTGAACCCAAACTTGTTTGGGTTCCCAGGTCTAACATTTGAGAATTTTGCAGGAGTGCTCTGACACAAGACCTCGTGAGAGCATATGGTATCTAGACAGCGGATGTTAAAAGCATATGACTGGAGATACTGCTCAATTCATAATGCTGGAAGCCAGGAGTGGAGGCAAGGTTACACTTGGAGATAATACCACCTTTGTGATGCATGTCAATTAGGAAAACAAGTGAAGTCCTCTTTTAAGTCCAATAAAGATCTTAGGACCAGTAAACCTTTAGAAATTCTTCACATGGATCTTTTTGGACCTGTAGGAACTGTAAGTCTAGGAGGGAAGGTATACGGATTTGTTATAGTGGATGATTTCTCAAGATTCACTTGGGTTAGATTTCTTTTACATAAGAGTGAATCGTTTGAGGAATTCAGAAAATTTTCTACTTGGATTCAAAGAAAACTAGGGAGTGAAATAATTTCTATACAAAGTGATCATGGAGGAGAATTTGAAAATGAAAGATTTGAAAATTTCTGTAAAGAAAAAGGAATTGATCATAATTTTTCTGCACCTAGAACCCCTCAACAAAATGGGGTAGTTGAAAGGAAAAACAGAACATTAATAGAAGCCGCCCGAGCAATGTTGGCAGAATATTCACTTCCTAGATATTTTTGGGCTGAGGCGGTTAGCACTGCATGTTATGTTCTGAATAGGGTGAATGTGAGATCAAATTTGAATAAAATACCCTATGAGTTGCTAAAAGGTACAACACCTAATTTATCTCATTTGCATATATTTGGTTGCAAGGTGTTCATAAATAATAATAAAAAATATGCCTTAGGAAAATTTGATCCAAAATCAGATGAAAGAATTTTTGTTGGATATTCAAGTATTAGAAAATCTTATAGGGTATTCAATAAAAGAACTTTAGTCATTGAAGAAACCACACATGTTGTGTTTGATGAATCTGGAAATTTGGAAGAGCCAAATGTTATTGAAGAAGAGATTGAAGAAAATGTGGAAGAAAATTTGGAAAGAGAAAACCTTTTGCCTAGAGATTTGAGATTTTCTAAAAACCACCCAAAGGAATTGATTATAGGTGAACCAAGTGAGGGTGTTAGAACTAGGCGTGGATTAAATAAGGAAGTCAATCATTCAGCCTTTATTTCAACTATTAAACCCACTAACATTGATCAAGCACTTTCTGATGAATTTTGGATATTGGCCATGCAAGAAGAGTTAAATCAATTTGTAAGAAATAAAGTTTGGGAATTAACTACAAGGCCAAAAGATCAAAGTGTTGTTGGAACCAAGTGGGTATTCAAAAATAAAATGAATGACTCAGGAGTAGTCATTAGAAATAAGGCTAGATTAGTTGCTAAGGGATATAATCAAATTGAAGGAATTGATTTTGAGTAGAATTTTGCCCCTGTAGCTAGACTTGAAGCAATTAGGGTTTTACTAGCCTTTGCCTATTTTAAAGGTTTTAAATTATTTCAAATGGATGTCAAGAGTGCCTTTTTAAATGGGGTAATTGAGGAAGATGTTTTTATAGAACAACCTCCAGGTTTTGAAAATTCTAAATACCCAAATCATGTTTTCAAGTTAAAAAAGGCATTATATGGATTGAAACAGGCACCTAGAGCTTGGTATGAGAGGTTGAGCACCTTCCTTCTTGAAAGAACTTTTGAAAAAGGAAGTGTTGATACAACTATCTTTTTAAGGAAATTTGGAAAGGATATACTTATTGTTCAAATTTATGTGGATGACATCATCTTTGGATCTTCAAATAAAAATCTTTGTGATGATTTTTCTAAAACAATGAGTAGTGAATTTGAAATGAGTCTAATGGGAGATTTAAATTATTTCCTAGGATTTAGCATTAAGCAACTTGAGGAAGGAACATTTCTTAATCAAACTAAATATATTAAGGACATCCTCAAAAAATATGAAATGGACAATGCTAAACCTGTTAGTACACCAATGAGTTCCTCAGTTCAGTTGGATAAGGACCTTAAGGGAAAATGTGTTGATCAAAAGAGATTTAGAGGGATAATTGGATCTTTACTTTACTTGACTGCTAGCCGACCAGATATTATGTTTAGTGTTTGCTTATGTTCTAGATTTCAATCAGATCCAAAAGAATCACATTTGACAGCAGTGAAAAGGATTTTAAGATATTTACTAGGAACTCAAAACTTAGGGATTTGGTATCCTAAGTTTAGCTCTTCATTTGAAATTATTGGTTACTCAGATTCTGACTTTGCAGGCTGTAGAGTGGATAGGAAAAGCACTTCTGTAATATGTCAATTCATTAGTTTCATGGTCTAGTAGAAAATAAAATTCAGTGGCACTATCTACTGCAGAAGCAGAATACATTGCATTAGGAAGTTGTGTGGCACAAGTACTTTGGTTAAAACAACAGTTGATTGATTTAGGATTATCTATATGCATTATTCCAATTTATTGTGACAATACTAGTGCTATTTGCATTTCCAAAAATCCTATTCAACATTCTAGAACCAAACACATTGATATAATGCATCATTTCATAAGGGATCATGTATCCAAAGGAGAAATTGAACTCATACATGTTTCAACTGAAAATCAACTTGCAGACATTTTTACAAAACCTTTAGTCTTTGATACCTTCAGTACATTAAGAACAAGGCTTGGTGTTATTGATTTGAATGCTTAAATAAAAATGTTTTTGCAACATTGATATTTATATTTTCTTAGTTTATTTGTCTTTGATTTTTGTTTTGAATTTTGTGATTTTTGAGTGTTTTGATTGAGTTTATTTTAGAGTCTGTAGTTTTGTCTTTGTTTTCTGTGTTTTGAATAATTTGTTTGTTTTTCTTCAATAAAAAAATTTAAAAATCCAAAAATGTGTGGAAATCGTCCAGGACGAAAATTTTCGTACTGGACGATGTGTGTTAAATTCAGTTTGCTTGATATGAAATGTTTTTAGAGCAGTTTTTAATGTAGTTCGTCTGTACGATCTAATAATCGTCCAAGACGAAATATTGATTTTCTCAAACATCGGGACGTTTGAATGCAGTGGTTGAGTGGATAAGGTAGTTTTAAATGTGAAGTTCGTCCGTACGAACGTTTTGTTTGTCCAGACGAACAGACGTCGTTTCATTGTAGGGGACGGTTTTCAACTGACATTAAAACGAATTAACTTTTGATCGTCTGTACGAAATTTTTTCATCTGTACGATCGGTCAAGTCAAAAGTCTGTACAAAAGGATGCATCGTAAATTGTGTTGATTACGAAAAGCCGTTTCATTTTGGACGAAATGGATCGTCTGTACGAACTTTTTTCGTCCAGATGAACGATAATTTTTGTCCAGGATGAACTGTTTTTGTCCAGGATGAATGTATCGTTTTCTTTAAATATGAACGAATTTTAACTCAACAATAACATCTCCAAACTTCACTTTCAATCTCTTTCGACTTTAAATCAATAATGACATCCTCAACCAAAAGATAGAAGGTGTTGGCTAAGAAACCTAACAGAAATGCCTATGAAAACTTCCTTTCAAAGGCAAATGTGAAATCCTTTCCTCGTTTTGCATCTACCAAAATCACACCTTCTCGCATTCTGATTCAAAGCCAGATAAACTTTAAGGTAATGCACCTTTTTGCCTCCACCCAGTTTCAATTCATTCTTTCTCTCGTCCACCTTTACAACAAACAAACCTTTCTCTACTTTCTAGCCAACATGAGTTTTAACTCCGACCACTCCTGCATAAGTTATTTTGTTTTTAAACAAAAAGTTAAAATCACCAAGCACAACTTAGGTTCCTTTCTGAACTTAAGAACTAAAGGTTATAGAGCCCACACCCGTATGAATGAAGACAACTTCAAATGGTATGAAGTCAATAGAGTGATTAGAGAAAATGGGCTAACATATCATGTTGCTAGAGTTTCAGGAATGACCAGAAATGCTCGAATCATCCAGCACATTCTTTGATCTTCAATCATTCCTAAAGCTGGTGATATAATCAATATTACCCCACTCCTTTCTGTTGTGACCTATTTGATTATGAATCGTAAGCCTATCGATGAAGCTCAACTTATCCTAGATCATCTTTATGGGCTTTTAGAAATTGGGCATGCAGAACAGAAGAGAAAAAGGAACATCTCATGAGGACACTTAGTTACATACATTTTGGAAAAGAAATACAACTTAGTGCATCCTGATGATGAATACGAAGAGCCGGTCTACTACAACGATGCTTCCTTCAGAGCAATTTTCAAGGAGGAAAAAGGGAAAACACATGCAAGTGCTTCTGAAGAAGAAGAAGAAGGAGAGCAAACTTCTGCACCTCAATCAGATTATCAGAATTTGATTGAGAAATTTGATAGACTTGAGACTCATGTTGATCAAAGATTTGATCAAATTGATGCTCAACTCCTGCAGCAGCAACAGGACATTGGTAATATCAGAAATGAAATTCATGAAATTAATACCAATGTTATGATGATGGCCTCCTACTTCAACCTATTTAGTGGAATTCCTCCTCCTCCTCCAGAAGAATAGAGAATGAGAGATGAATTTCTTTGTGTTTGTTGTACTCGTGTTTTGTTTTAAATGTTTTGTTGTGTTAGTGTTTATTTTTAATGGTTGTTTTAGTTTGTCTTTTTTAAAAAGTTCAGTGTATTTTCTTAGTTGTTTTAATATTATGAAATGAATATGTAATCCTTTTCATTAATATCAATGCATGTTGTACTTGATTCAAGTTTGGTTTGTTTTTGGAATGTGGTTAATTTTTATGAATTTCATTAGTCTTATTTAATCTTAATTGTGCTTAAATTAGATTATAATTTGAGGTTAATTACATTAGAAAATCTAATCTTTCTAAATTTAAAAGTTGTTTATAACTTATTATAATTAGAACTTTTAAATTCATGTCTATTCATTTAGACTACATAAAAGTTAATATTATTATTGCAATATAGATGTTTTCTTATTTTGTATTTCTATACTCAAGTGATATTTATGCACTTATAAATATTTGAAATTTTAGATTATTGATTTTGGAAAGATTTGGTCAAAAATTACTCTTGAAAATTGTACAAAGAGTACAAAAATCAAAAGGAATGTGCAAAGGTTCACAAATATGAAAAAGAGGCACAAAATTAGCCCAATGTCAAAAGATGCACAAAAATAAGCCCAAAAATTTGAAAAAGATGCGCAAAGCGCCACATGTGGTAATTCTATTCTTTCCAAATTCTTTTAATCTCTTAATTCAAATTGATCTTATGTTCATTTATATTCTATTGAACTTTGAAATATAAAATTTTTATACATCTCTCTTGTAATGATTTTTTATATTCGAATGTCTAAATTGAATCATGTCTTTGATAAATTCTTCTTACTTACAATGTTATATCACTTCTTAAATTTTATGAATTTCTATGATTGACCTAATATTATTAGTTTTAGATTGCATACCTTATGACAATCACCATTTAGATTAAATTTTCAAATGAATTTCATATAATTACTTACATTTCTTGTTTATTTCTTCTTCACTGTTTGTTGTTGTCAAAAAGGGGGAGAAATTATTGTGTTTGTATGTTTTTTGTTTTTATTGTGTTTGTATGTTTTGTTTTGTTTGCATTTTGATTTTCTGTTTAATTTTGTAATTTTGTTAAAAAAAAAATTTGAAAAACAAAAATTTTGTTCTATGGTTCAAAATGCCTCCTTATTTTCATGTATTCATCAATTCAGGGGGAGTTTAGGAGATTTTTTTTAAATTGAAATCATACAAACAATAATTGTTTTTGCCATCATCAAAAAGGGGGAGATAGTTAAAATAGTTGCTATTTGCATGCTTTACATTTTTGCAACTTGTATAGTTTTGATGATTCCAAACATTATTGTTCAAATGTGTAGTTATCTCCTAACAATTTTAGAAGATTTGTATTTCCTCTTGTGTGTACTAACATTTCAGGAAAATCAGACTCCAGACTACAAAAACTTCAAATCAAATTCAACATGAGATACTTTGTGAATTTGAAGCTTATTTTGAATTAAATTTGAAAGGGAGTGATTGTAATTGAGTGAATAAAAACATACACACAGACACACACATAAGGAGATAATAATTAAGTTATACTGATCGTACGGGACGATATCAGATCGTACGGGACGATCAGACAGTTTTCTCCTATTGAGCACATAGAATGAATAGGAATTGGCTTGAATAATTTTCTAAGTCCTATTCGTCCGGTACGAATTTAATTATCGTCCAGGACGATCTGGTCTCTGTAAAAATTTCATCCAAACGAAATTAATTATCGTTAGAAAACGAGTTGCTCTCTGTAAAATTTTCGTGCAGACGAAATTAATTATCGTCCAGGACGATCTGGTCTCTGTAAAATTTCGTCCATACGAAATTAATTATCGTCAGAAAACGATATGCTCTCTGTAAAAATTTTGTCCAGATGAACAAATTTTTGTCCAGACGATTAACCGACTTAGAACGGTTTTCAGCAGTTTTCTAGACCGACCTAGTTATAACCGTTCGTATCGGATGAACTTAGTTCGTACGGGACGATCAGTGTGTACGAATACATTTTGTATACATATACAAATAGGGTCGTTTCAAAGCGTTTAAGTAAAATCGTCCAGGATGATCCACGATCGTACGGGACGATCCACTGCGTACAGAATTGAAAACTTGCAGTTTTTGGACGATTTTTCTTGTCTTTTGAATAAATAGTCCAAATTAGACTGCCACCAAATCTTTTTGTCATTTGATCTTCGTGCCTCTTGAGAGAATAACAAAGAAGAGAGTGTGAGAGTGCATTCAAAGGAGGATTCCTACACTGGAGCGTGAAGGCTTCACTTGGAGTTCAAAGGTAAGAATCTCTACTTGTGAATTGGGATTACTTCACTCTTTTCTTTCCTCATTCTAGATTTCTTGTGAGAAGATCTGTCAAGGAGATCCGGTTCGCTGCCGACACTTGGAGAGTGTGAATATCCGAAAGGATCGCTTCCTACACTGGGAGAGTGTGAACAGCTGTAGGGTTCTCTGCCCACACTAGGAGAGTGTGAAAGGACGGAAGGTTTCTCTGCCCACACTAGGAGAGTGTGAAAGGACGAACGGTTCTCTGCCAACACTAGGGATTGTGTAAAAGGACGACGGTTCTCTGCCGCACCGGGTAGTGGTGAAAAGAGTGTGTTTGTAAAGGCTTCTCCGCCTTGCTGTGGGTGCAAAAGGAGAGTCACTTTGTGGTATTAATGCAATACTCGGTGAGTGCCTCCGGGGAGTGGATGTAGGTCTGGTTATAGACCGAGCCACTATAAATCTGGTGTCATTTACTTTACAGTTTTTACGTTTCCGCATTTTATTTTTTTTGTCTTAAAAACTCTGTGGTTGAAAAATTTTTTCTACAAAACTTAAAAGAAACAATTTTTATTTCGGTTCAACATAATTTTAAAAGAGGGCTTAAAATTTTTAAACTACCAATTCACCCCCTCTTGGTAGCCTTTGGGACATTAACTTAGACTTAACAACCTAATTACTAGACTCAACAAAAACCATAGAGCAGTATAAATTCCCAATGAACCGACTTGTACCAGATAAAATTTTTAGTTCAGCAATGCACTGACTAAGAGAAGAAACAGTTGGAATATTGAACCCCCATGATAAGAGCAAGGTTGTCACCGAAATTATCAAAGAGCAATTACCAACTAAATGATTGGTGTTTTTAACTTCCAAACATCCCCTAGGACAAAAGTTGTTGTTTAACATTCTTTTATAACATAAAAAATCATTAGTAGGTAAAGCATTTGTTAGCAAACGCCACCAAAAACACTCAACCTGAGAAGAAAGCTTAAGTTTCTTGATCAAACTGTAACCTTCGTCCTTATCAACCATATGTTGACCTCATTTTTGTATGAGGTCACTAAAGCCCTTCCAAACTCCAGATTAATTTTAGATCCTAGGATCTACTCTAGACCTTAGGATTCTTTCCTAGAGCTAGACCTTAGAGCCTACTCTTGAGCCTAGGGTTCCCTTAAATTCTAGATCTTAGAATCTCTCTAGATTCTAGGACCAATCCAGATTCAAATCAATCCCTACCCTTGATCAATTCAAACCTCAAATCAATCTGAACTCCATTCAATTCAAATCCAAATTAATTCAAATTTCAAAGATATCCAAACTTTGACTCAATCCACTTGAGAATCCAAATTTCAACCTAGACTTTGATCCCACCCTTTAATCTAGCTTTAACCTTATCCATCCATTAACAATCACAACATGATTATAAATGATTTGGATACTTCAATATTAATTATTCAACCCTGAATTTCATTCCAAATCCAGAAATCCAGACTCAAATCCCAAGTCTTAAGGCCCTCTTCTAAAGACCCTTTTCAAAGAATTTTCAAACATTTCAAAACCCAGCCAAATGGTCTCTGATTCAGGGTCTATCACTTGCAAAGTGATAAGACATGTCTCTAGAGGTTACCCTCCAACTTTGAGCTCATTCTGAGGTCTCTAACCCCAGAATCTGAATTAAAATCCAAAGGCTGTAAAACCTTCAAATATTTACAACCTATGCCACTGAACCTAACCCCTTTGAGATCTTGACCTTGGAATCCTTATCAAAGCCTCCAATCACTTCCAGACTCTTGATTTTAACCCATTGAGCAGTAAAATGCATTCTCCAGACCCATTTTTGACCATAGTTGACCAATAGGTCAAAATTGACCAAAATACCCCTATGGGGCTCAAATAGGGATTTCAAACCAAATGAACTCCAAATGGAATGCAACCACCTCCAACAAGTTTCAAATGTCATTTCAAATCTTTTGAACCTATTCCCAACCCCTGGGTCAACCTGGTTGACCAAGTCAACAGGTTTGACCCAAGGGGCCCTTTAAGGATCCAAATAGGTGTTTTGACCCAAATGACCTCTCTAGGCCATCCAACCACTTCCATTGGTCTTAAAATATCATTTCAAACCTGTTGAGCCCAAACCCAGACCCTGGGTCAACCTGGTTGACCAAGTCAACCCAGGTTGACCAAACAGGCCCTTAGGGGCTCAAATAGGGATTTTGATCAATTTGACCTCCCCAGACCTAGGAACCACCCTCAATGGTCTTCAAATGCCTTTTCAAACTTGTCCAGACCAAACTCACCCATTGGGTCAACCTAGTTGACCCAGTCAACATGGTTTGACCCAATGGACCCTTATGGTTTCAAATGAACCATTTCAACCTATTTAACCACGTCAATATCTTCAAACCCTTGAAATCATTCTATTCAAAGCCTTGAATATTTCTAAACCCATTTTGAGCTCAACCCAACTTGGTTTGACTAAGTCAACCCTCAATCCTTGGTCAAACTTGTGGTGGCATTTGCTCCCATCTTTTCTAGCCTTGACTTTGACCTTTGACCCTTGATTGAACCATTCCAAATATCCCTCTTCCTCCTCAAGTGCCACATCACCAATTTTGACCTGGTTGACTGGTCAAACCAAGTCAACAAAAGCCTTAAATCCCTCTTTGAATTGGTCAAACCTCCCATTTTGACCTCAAAGAGTGTGAGATTAGGCTTGGAGCCTCTCCAACCTATAGCCTTGACCTCTCCTATGCCACATCAGCACCCATTGACCAGTTGACTGGTCAAAATGGTCAATACCCCCTTAAAAACCTATTTTTCATGGTCAAAGCCCTATTAAACCCCTCTTCCTCCCTATATCACATGCCTAAAGCTCCTTTTTTACTTTATTTCCCTAATTAATCCCTGCTTAAGCTGCTCCAAGGGTTTGGCTTAGGCAAATTAGGCAATGTCCCCTCCCACTCATCCCAAAGCAGTCCAATAGGAGTAAGGCATGTCCAGCCTTTGGGTCAGCCTTCTAGCTGTCCCAGGGACACCTGGCATCATCTGAGGACGTGGTGAGTCAATCCCAGCCATCCATTCGGCTTGGGGGCGTTTGAATAGGGGGGAAAGGCCCTAATGCCTCATATTCGAACCCTATCAATCTCTCTCCACTCAAGCTCTCTCAAACCCAGCCCCCTGTTCCATTGAGCTCCCCAGACATCTCTCAACACTCTCCCACCGAAATCCCTCCGGTCAAAGGCCTTTTCCGGCGAGATCCCGGCGACCCTAGCTTAAATCCGTTCAAGGGGATCTAGCAGTCGATCCAGGAGTTTTCAAGCCGTGGACTCTTCTACAAAAAGGAGCGTGGACAGTCTACAAGTGCAACAAATCCATAAACGGTCTAATCCGTCCAAAATCAAGGTGAAAAACTCAAACCCTAGGTCTAGGAACACTAGTTTAATTAGCTTTTTATTAAGCTCGTTTTAAGTAAAATAAAATACTCCCCATTGATTCTCTTCACCTGGGGAATCTAAGTTTAAAATTTTAACTCACTTGATTCACTGGATCGAGAGAACAAGTCAAAGAATGGGTTATAGGGCTCGGTTCGCTGGCTGCATAAACCGAGCTCTATTTGGTCCGTTGATCTCTCGATCAACGGATCTGATCGCGCCGTTCCACCTATTGATCAAGCGTGTACTCGATCCTGTGGCTCAAGCTGCGGTCCGGCTCGATCCTGGCCGCCCGTTCAGAACCGCGGGATGAACCCTCCGCTGTTGGATCTTGCTCAATCGAATCAGACGGCGGGATCTGATCCCCGCCGTTGAATGACACAGACATTCGATCGAACGGCCCGCGATGCTTGCTGACGTGGTTAAGTGAACCGCATCCCGCGGTCTGTAGCCGACGCGTGGATGACCGTCGCCTTCCACGTGGCATCCCGTCGTCGCCGCGTTTTGGCTGGTCGAACCAGAACACGCCACCTGTCCCACTAACAGCCGCCGAATTCAATTAAATGAGTTTAATTTAAAATTAAAGCTATTTAATTACAGAAACTTTGAAAATTAATTAAAAATTATTTATAAATCCAAAAATTATTTTAAAAATATCAAAATTTTCAGAATTTCAATATCTTTCAAATAAAATTAAAAATTCTTTCTAAAATATTTAATATATTTTAAATAATTTTAAAAATACTCAAAACTTGATATTTTAATTAATAGTTACTTAAAATAAATTAAATTAATTTTAATAATTTCAAAATAATCTATTTTGGAATTATTTCAGAGCATGGAGGGTATTCCAAAATAAAATTCACTAATCAAACTATAATATATTTTAAATATTTGAGTTTTCCTTTAGATAATTTAGACCATTTAATTAAATATCTAATTTATATTTTACTATTAAGTTAAATATCTTGAATAATCAAAGCTCTAATTCCAAAATATTTTAAATAATTCAGAGAGTCTCTCAAGTCTTTAAAATGTTATTTCAAAAATATTTTGTTAATTATTTTAAATTTATGATTATATATATATAAGTATGTTGATTTATATTTATTTATTTAAAAAATACTTTGAAATTATATATATATATATATATTAGATCCTTAAACTCTTGAGAGATTTATGTAAGTTCTAAACCTAGATCAAGCCTATGTGAATGGAATTAATGGGGATGATTAGTGAGTGACCACTTCTTGGTTCATTCACTAACCTTGATTTAATTATGTCTATTTTGTCTAATCCTTGCATGTTTAAGGTACACACACCACCTAGCCTAGGCTCTCCTAGATCTAAGGACTTGTTTGCTTGCTATTGTGTCTGTATGTCATGCTTATTAAAAGGGTTAGAGGAACTTTGATTTGAACCTATTCAAAATTAGTGACACAATTAAGGACAATAATTAGGGACTTTGATTAGAAAACTTAGAAAATTTATTGTGCTTAGAACTGATATCCTCTTGACTTGAAATTTGAACCACTTAAACTTAGTGACATTCTCAGCCTTAGAAAAAATTTTTACTGATTTTTGAAATCATTAAGACCATTAATTAATTTTCTAAGTCTTAAACCCTTAATTGAGCCTCTAAACTTCCAAAAAATGTAATAAACTCAATTTAAATCTAAAAATTATGTTTAACCCCTATAACTGACCATAATTAAACTCTTAACCAATGAAAATTAAAATCAAAATTATTTGACAGCAATTTAAACCTTAATTTAATTTTAAGTCAAAATCAATATTTAATTAAAATAATTAATTAATAATAATTAAAAAATCCCAAAATTTCCCAAACACTTGGGGATCCCTCCTTAGGTCATTTCTGACCTTTGGAGGTGGTTTTCAAGAGATTGGGAATTTGTTTGAAACAAAACCATAAAAGGGCCATTTATTAAACAATTCCCAAAATTCATTAAAATGCTAAAACTTCCATAATTCATAACTAATTCCAGAAAAATCCAAATCACCCAAACTCACTTGCATTCAACTCCTAATAAGGTCTAATATTTACTAAAAAAATTATATTCTAGAAAACTGTAATATTTCAAAAAGTCAACAAATTAGTCAAATCGTAGTCAAAACTAGTTCAAAACTTCAAACCTTTGTAATAAAATGTATAAAAATCCGATTTCAACGTACTTACCTTCTAACTGATCGTAGTAAGGTCTAGTATTTTAATAAAATACTAACATTCGGGAAAATATCTTTAATTAAAAATTCAACTTTTGACCCTTTCATTAAGTGATTAAAATATTCAAAAATTCTTAAAAAACTCAAAATCACTCTAAAACTCCAGAAAATATTGGTTTAATGCTTAAAACACTTAACAAACCCTTTAAAACACAACAACCACCCTAAAGATGAAGTTTATCGGCTGGACTACTCCGGGCTGCGGGGCTTAGTGTCCTAAGGAGGCTGGTTCCTCGAGCCTGGTGGCACAACGCCATGAATGGATTCTAAGGGGTGTTAAATCTTAAAATAGATTAATTTTTAATTATTTAACATTTTAAAATTCTCTAACTCAATTACATTAATTTGGTTTATCGGCTGGACTACTCCGGGCTGCGAGGCTAAGTGTCCTAAGGAGGCTGGTTCCTCGAGCCTGGTGGCACAACGTCATGAATCAATTAATGACAAACTTAAATTAATCAAATTTAAAAATCAGTAACCAAATCCCTTTAATATCAATCTATTCCTTTAATTCCAACCAATTTAAATAACTTAATCAACCCCGATTGCTACTGGGTAACCCACGCCTACGAGGCTATTAACTTAGCCCCAAGGAAGGTGAAATAAACTTCACGGCCTCGGAGTGAAACAAAGGTAGAAATCAATTAACTTCTAAAATATATTTAATAAAAATTCTTAATTCATTAATACTTAAATTTTAATTTAGATCCCCTTCTAAGCCTTAACAAATCCAAACTTTTAGACAACTTCAATTAATAACCTACTTTAGGATCTATCCCCGCCACACGACCTTTCTCACACACTTTAGATGATGTGCTAGGACAACCAACTTTAGATCTAGGTTAGGCCGGTGTTTACTTTACTGCTGTGTGCCGGATTTTTCGTAGTTTTCACTGCATGTTATGGATGAAATTGCTTTGCTGTGTCTGCTTACTTTTTCTATACTCTGTGGATGGATTGATGTGTTTGGCGATTAGATTACCCTTAGGTTAGGTATGATCTGGATGTTGACACAGTTTTCTGCATGTGGCCACGCTCATGCAGGGCAATATTAAAAAGGGGGCAAATAAAAAAAAATGCATAAATATTATAAACTCTTTGCACAGGTGCTTCAGCTGTTAAAGCCCCCAAATCATAAAAAGAGCGTGGCCAGTGTGTTTACTTTCTTTTCTGCTCATATACAACTGCTCTGGAATAACTGCTTTTTATATATTAATTGCTTAGGATAACCCTGCAGGTGAGTCTAGATTTTTATTTTGATATTAATGTAATTTGTGTAAGTGTCAAGTGTTGTGAAAGTTTATTTTGAGTTGGGATACATAGATCCAAAGCTTGGATTCCAAAGAGGAAAGGATACCCCTTTAGGGAACACTCCTTTTCCATTTGAAAATCCAAATTTGGATCATACATTTTCCTTACCCAAAGAGGAAAGAGTGGCCTTCCCCTTAAAGGAAGTGCCCTCTTGTCCATTTGGGTAATCCACTACGAAGATTCCAAGAAGATTGAAGAAAAGGAGTTCAAAGAAGAATGAGATTGAAGATTTGAAGATTTGAAGATTGAGAGTATCCCACTCAAAATAACTTGCGTCATTACTAGGTTTAGAATCTGGGTTGTTGTCAGTGGTGCCCGGCCACTTTACTTTATGTAATATTCTGGTTTGTAATAAGCAAGGCAATTCTGCCTATGGACATTTATTAATTAATTTATATTTGATGTGATGATCTGATTGCCTTTAGGATTACTTGTTTTTACTAGTTTTTTGGCGATTGCATGCCGCTTTTTGTTTTCGCCTGGATACGTGAGACTCGTGAGGGTGTGAAAGTTTTCTACTCATAATTTTAAAAGTCTAAAATTTTAGTGAATCTAAATAACATAGAAAGATAACGAATCTAGGGAATTAGCCGGGGATCGACCCCGGGGTCGCATGCATATTTCTGCATTACTCTTTCCTTGCTTTAGACCCTTCCCCGCCTGCGGGTAGAGTCCGGATAGTCTGACCTATGAGGACGAGGTGCCGGACCTGGGGAAGTCCAGTCTTCTAAAAAATTATTTTTATAAGCCTATTTTTAAAATTTCAAGCATACCTGATTTGGAAGTTGTCAACCAGCATGCATTGCATTAGATACAAATTAAAAGAGTCAAAATTTTAATTTCATAGTCATTAGCATTTTAGCATCCAACATAAGTCAAAGGGGTCAATTAGGAGAATCTCTAGATGTCGGCCCCAACTCTCCAAAACTTTAACTATAACGTCCCTACCACTCTTTCATAAAAGACCGGACTCATCTCTTTTAAATCGATTAGGTGGTTAGCTGGCTCCCCAATCCAGGCCGGGGTAAGTCCAGATCTTGCACTGCATTAGTTAGGATCAGACGACTGTGGTCCAGTGTCCAAAATAGATTTAGGTTATGGGGCAGATTTTTTTATAAGACCCCAAATTTCGGGAATATAGTCCCAAATTTCTAATAAAATACTTAACTCTAATTAAAGCTTCATTTCAATCCTAAAACATAAAGCCCAACACTTAGATTAAGTTGGGACACTTCCGGATGGTTCTGGAATCTCAAAGTGTCCCCTACTTCTCCTCCTTTAACTCCGTTAATAACTGCTCAATTTTGATCCATTCCCTTTTGAGTTTCTAAAATTCATCTCTTTTTGATATCACTCCTAGAAAATCTAACAAAATTCTGCCACCATTTTAATCGGGAGTTTTCGTAGGAGATTTTTGTCTCCCTACGATGTAATTAACTACGAGGGCTTGCGCTCGTAGGAGATTTGGAACCCCACACACCTGATTTTAAAAAAAAAATTAATTTCTAAAATTTTATTAGATTTCCTTGGGAAAAGTTAAATAATGATCGTCATAGTTACATTAGAAGAATTATCGTAGAATGGTCTCATTTCCCTTTGGGGAGATACATCCTTCTTCGATAAGGCTTTGGATGTGAATGCGACGATCATATTTCTTGAATATTGTAATCGGGTATTTATTTGAACTATACTTTGTCCCTTCGGGGTCATATAAAGTTCTCCTTAGCACCCGATCATAGTATTCAAGATGAGTTTACATTATTCTAAGTCTGAACACCGTTATGAAAGTTTATTTTCATCCTTCGGGGTGATATACTCTTTCTAACGAGTTGATTCGACCTTATAATTGGAACTCAACCTTAATCTTAAAATCCCCAAAGAAAACTAATATTTTTCAAAACCTGTTTTCCAAAATTCCAACAACACCATATTAGAATTAGCTAACAAAGCTGAGATCAACTTCCTAGATATTTTCAAAATCATCTCTAATTGGTCAAGACAGTTGTTATGCATTTGAATTTGAGAGATGCAATCTACCATACACTGCCCAAACCATCTTCTTAATAATACCAAGTTCCAATTCACATCCTTAATAAATTCTCTCAGTTTTGGGAATACTTCATCCGAACTAGAAACCATAATGAAAGTGGGCCATTTGTCAAGACATTTATCTAAGATCCAAACATCTTTCATAATGTCAATAGAAGATCCGGAACCAACTTTCCATCTTACCAAAGATTTGAGAGCATTCTTACCACTTGAGATAATTTTCCAAGTGATAGAGCTGTTCTTTTTCAAACCTGAATTCCAAATATTCCCATATTTTGCTGAAATAGTTCTGTTTATCAAAGAATTGGAGTTGTAGAGAAGGTTCCAAGCAAATTTTGCTCTGAGAGATCCCGAAATAGAAACTGAAACAATAGAACACAATCCCCTCCCTCCTAGAGAAACTAGTTTACATAGTTCACTCCAAGAAGTATAATGCATACCTTGAAAACCTCAAGGTTTATTCCATATAAAGTCTCTACAAGTCTTGTCAACTTTCCTTAAAATGCTCAAAGGAACCAAAAAATGAGACACAAAAAAAAAACTGGTATAGCTAGAAGAACTGATTTAACCAAAACAATTCTCCTCGCTAGAGAGATGAATTTATTGCCCCAAACATTAAGTTTACCTTCAATTTCTTCAATAATGTGTACGAAATCTGAGGACAATGTTCTCCTGCATGCCATTTTGACTCCAAGATAGTTAAACTCATTTGCTTCTTTGAATTTGAAAGTTTCAAAATCTTTTTCTTGGCACTTCTCCTTACCATTTTACCAAACAAAACATTGGATTTACCCATATTAACATCTTGTCCCGTCCAGGAACAATAACTGGATATGATATTTCTGATTCTTCTCATCTAGCACAGCTTGGCTTCCGCGAACAGAAAAATATCATCAGCATACATCAAATGGCTAATTATAGGAGCATGAGGAGCCATTTAACTCCCAAATACTTTACATTTTTATAAAATTCATCAGAGATCAATTGAGAGCAAAAGAGGAAGATATAAGGAGAAAGTGGGCATCCTTGACGAAGCCCACTTTTGGCTTCAATCCAATCCGACTTTGTGCCATTCAATAGAATTGAAAATTTTGGCTCCATGACACATTCCAGAATTAGATTACCAAATTTTGAAGGGAATCCATAGTACTCTAAAACTTGCTTGATAGTCGGCCAAGCCATACTGTCATAGGCTTGCTCCATATCGATTTTGATCACTATCAAACCTTTTTTAGATTTTGAAAATCTAAATTTATTAAACAACTCATGAACCAATAAAATGTTGTTCAACAATGATCTACCTTTAATGAAAGCCATTTGCTCTTCAGAAACAATTTTGTAGATAACTTTCATAATTCTATTAAGGAGGATTTTGGCAATCACCTTGTATATAGACAAGCACAAACTGATTGGACAGTATTGGGATGGGAGAGCCGAATTTTTACACTTAGGAATAAGAACCACCAATGTTTTTTTTCTAGTCTTCATTCATTTTTCCAGAAGTAAAGAAAAAAAGAATTGCATTACAAACATCTTGACCAATAGTCTTCCAATAATGTTTAAAGAAAGAGTAAGTTATCCCATCCATACCTGGAGAAATATTTGAAACGAGCTCTTTTACTACAGCCTCCGCTTCTTGAAAGGAAAATTCAGCTTCCAAGCGCTTGGCATCCTCTATGCTGAGCTTGTAGAACGGATTAGGCCACCCAGATAGTTTGCACTCCCTCCTCCTCCATTTGTTTCTAAAAAATTGAAGCAAAACATTTTCTATCTCAGTTGCAGACTCAACCAAACAGCCTTGGTCATCTTTCAATTGGTGAATAACATTATGATTTCTTATGCTGTTAGCCATTGCATGAAAGAACTTAGAATTTTTGTCACCTTCATTCCACCATTTAATTTTGGCTCTCTGTTTCCACCAGGAATTAATTCTGGCTAATGTGATATTCAACTCGTGTAACTTCACTCGAAGCGGTGCCAATTTCTCATCATTTAATCCAGATAATGACTCTTCCATTTGTAGGTCATTGATTTCCATCTTCAATTTATCCTTCAATCCATGCAAAATTTTCATTTTTTCCTTGCTCCAAAAATACAGAGCCTTCAACGTTATGTAAAATTTTAAATTTAGTTTTTCTATCGGTTCTCCTCCATAGCTTTTATTCCAGATTTTCTTAACTATAGCAATAGATGCCGGGTAAGAGACCCATACATCTTCAAATCTCCGTAAGTGCTCAGCATTCTTCATAGAATTGAAAATTTTCAACTGTATTGGACAATGATCCGAAGCAACCCTATTCAAATGTCTGTTAAAGCTTGAGGGATTATTTGAAGAGCTTTATAATTTAATAAGCACCTGTCAAGTCTCTCCAAAATTCTTGCACTACCACTTTTATTATTACACCAAGTAAATCTTGGTCCCACAAAACCAATTTCATGATAATCATTTTGAATCATAAAATTCTTCATTTCCTGATGTCCCAAACCAAATTTGAACTTTTTCCCTCCCCTCTTCTCTTCTTGAGACAGAACACAATTGAAGTCCCCTCCTAAGACCGAGGGCAATTTGCTATAGTAAAAGGAACTCAAAAATTCCCATAAATTCCTCCTGTTGTACAAATCACAATTAGCATAAACTGTTGAAATAAGCCACTTCATATTATTCTTCAAAACAGTCATTTCCCCAACAACACATTGCTGGAAACTTTGCATGACAGAGAACGTAACATGATCAGTTCTCCACATGGTCATAATACATCCAGATTGCCTCTCTGACGGGTAAATGAAAACATCCCAGTTGCTTCTCAAGCTTTTGCAAACCTCTTCTTTTTCAATAGAAGAAATTTTTGTTTCTACTAAACGAATAAACAAGATATCCCAATCCTTAACAACCTCTTTTAAATATAGAGAGGCTTCTCTCTTGTTTGCCCCTATACAATTCCAAAAAAGAATAGAACTCATTTGACCAAGGAGGGAGAAGGACCCCCATTCCTTCTTCTGCTTCCTCCTTCATACCTGTTAGTTTTTATTGAAGAATTAATATGACCCAGGGATTTAATCTCCTTGCTGAGCTTGGATTTACCATTCACTGTCAAAGAAACATAATTTTTGCCTGAAACAGATTCAGCTACTAAAACTTCTGAATTTCCTATATTATCTATAGAAAAATTCCCCTTTTCTGAACTCACATTTCTATTATCATTCTCTTTAGTGCCAGATTCTACCAGTTCTCCTTCTTCCAGATATGAAATAATATTTAATTCCATAGGATCTGCCACCTCCTCTACAATTTCATTTAACAAACTGAACTTGTTATTTTCCAAAATCTTTGTAAATTCCTTGCCCATAACTATATAATTACCTTCCAAAACCATCCCACAATTTGATTCCTCCTCCTTGTTTTTGTCCACCTTTCCCAGGACATTTGAATCCTATACCAGAGACTTTTCTTCAGCATCTACACTACTCACTTCTTCCGTTCGTTTTGAAGTCCAGCCCTGACCTGTCCCATCTATAGGAACAAACTCAAACTTCTTTTGAACCTCCCTACTCCTCCTCTTCTTCTTATGGTTAACATGGATCCAAGGTCCATAACTATCTTGTGTTTCAATTTCACCTTTCTTCACTGTGTGTATTTGTTCTTCAGTGTTATTAACATCTGTCACATTTTGATCCTTGGACTTGACTTCTTTGTTGATCTTATATTTGAAGCTCAAGTGCCCAACCTTTCCACATCTATAAAAAAAGGATGAAACCTTTTCATACTCCACTTTTCGAACGAATCTTCCTTCTCTTCCATCTACGAAGACTCCCAAAGGTAATTGTTTATCTAACTCCACCCGTACGCAAATTCTCACAAATTCGCATCTTTCCCACCGAAATATATTACCATCCAGCATCATAGGTGTGCCTATACACGATGCAATCCTTGCAATGTTAATCTCATCCCAACAGAACAGTGGAAGGTTCGACAATCTTATCCAAGTTGGAGAAGAAAGGCCTTTAAGAGAATTTGTGGAAAACTGAGTGGACCACTTATCCAATCCCACAATGTAACCATTGACGAACCAAGGCCCTCCAGTTAGCACCTCTTCCATTGCATCTTCTGAGAAGAAAGAGCACAATATCCATCCATATCCCATAGTCATCAAGTTAAATTTTCCGATATGATTCCATTGACATCTCAATTCAGCTTCTATTATGTAATTAGGAAGCTCACGTCCAAACACCTTTATCACTATCAAATATTTGAGCTTCTCTGCATTAGCAAGAACATTTGGTTCAAAGAGTTACCACGACAACATCATCTGACATGAATAAATCTTTCTCCACAAGATTTATTTTGATATGTGATATCTTAGCCCAAGAATTGGTTTGCCCATCTCTTTCTTGATTAACAGACAGACGAGTTTCTTTATCCGCAAAATTACAAGTAGTGACCATGTGTTCCACATTCTTCTGGACTGAAGAGGCTCATTCCACCTGTGCTATTGAATTAGCCATAGCATTTTCGAATTAATTCACAAATAAATTCATCCCAGTTGACGACGAATTCTCACAATCAATCTTTCTTGAGAATTCCACAGATTTAGGTGTTTTATCTTCAACCGACCTGATAATCTGCTTCCCTTTTCCATCACAATGCTCTGTTTCTTGAACAGAGATCTCCAAAGTTTCTCGGATCACCAGAGGCCGAAAACCATCTTGCACCTTCTTGATCATTTGTAAATATTCATTGCCGGTCAAATGATCATCCAATTCCACGACTTTTTGATCACCGGAGATGGTGACCGAAGAGCTTACCGGCATCAACAAAAGACCCGCCAATCCACAAAGAATAAGAAAATTTGAAAAATCTTCTCTGAATTCCTGGAGCTTCTCTCTCTACTTTCTCTATCTACTTACCTCCTCTAATGTGAATGTTCGTAAATAACATTTGTTACATGATGGACAACTTCACCAAGTGGATCAATGCCAAAGGAATTTTTCTTAAGTTTAGATCTGTTCATCACCCTTAAACTAATGTACAAGTTTAATCCACAAACAAATTCATACTCAACCTTCTGTAGAAAATATCAAAGGCACTAAAGGAAAGTGGATAAAATGCTTCCTTCAGTACTTTGGGCTCTCAAAATGACTCTGTCAATAGAAATCAATCATACCCATTTCTCACCTCTACATGGCACAAAGGTTATACTTCCAATAGAGCTTGAATTGTTAAATCAAGGGGTGTTGACTATAACCTAGAATATAATCAACAAATGGAAAGCATCAAACTACGAGGTCTATAAATTTCTATTAATCTACTAGAAGAAATATGGATTCAAGACAAGCTCTCATAAGAGCAAATCCAATAGAGAACTGAAAAGAAATACTATAACATGCACACCAAAGGGAAGATATTTTGACTCAGTGACTTGGTCCTAAAGAAGGATGATGCAACCACTAGTCACACCATACTAGGAAAACTAATCAGCATCTGGGAAGGTCCCTACATCATCAAATGACTATGTATAATAAATGTTCCACAAGACTTTCTTTAGATTTTTTGTTAAATATGTACAGTTAAATTTATGCTGCAATGATAGATAGACTAAATGCTCGAGCTCTGGCATTAGGGTTTCCTCTATTCTCTTCTTGTTTTTCCTATAATTTTCTTGGCGTTTTGTTTGTTTATCTTGCTTTATGGTTTATTTTCATTTTTTCTTTGCTTGAGGCCCTTGGCCTTTAGTGATTTTTTTTGCAGTTTTGTTGTGATGGTGGTATTCCTCCGGTGAGCTCTTTTGGAACTAAAAAGGTTTTTTCAATGCTTCAGGTAATGATTCTTCAACTAAAACTTAGTATTTTTATGATGTTCTGGCTGGTAGTGCCTCTACGATAGATGTTGGTTTTTATTTTACTTGTTACTCCATTAAAGGAGTTCCTACTTTGCTAGTTTTTGAACAAGATATCTTGAAACTTTTTTGTTTTGAAGAAAGCAATCTAATTTCCAATTCTCTTATTAAAAAAGAAAACCTAATTACAAACTAAAAATAATAGATTCCTCCTTTACAAGTTTAGCAAACAAAGGAGGAACATTATATTAAGTTAAATCTTCCCAAAAGAAATCCCTAAGAATAGTATAGTTATCACAAAGATTTGCTTACTTATTGCATTTTCTATTTACCCAATTGGAGAAAATAAATTTGTGATCCTTGACAAATAACAGTTCATCTCTCCATTTTCCTCCCAATTTCTTTAAAATCTTAATGACATTATAGTTGTCACCTTCCACAATGATACCTTGATAATCAAGCATCGAATCTTTCATGATTTTATTTATAACTTCCACTGCCAAGAATTCTAAATTAGATATATCCCAATCAATGCATGATTTACCATATCCCAATAAAAATCTTCCTTTGTTGTCCTGAACTACTCCTCCAATATCAGCCTTATATGATTGTAACAAAGAAGCATCTACATTGAACTTGATATAGTTGGGAGGAAGAGGATACCAACGATCTGATAGTCCAGAAGACCGATTAGTACCCCAGTGTCCCAATCTTCCATCCTTCATATAACAAATGGAAGCACAACTTACGGCATTTGAAGCTATGAGCATAGATTTCCTTTCCGTCGGGTACTAATTTGTTCCTCGATCTCCAAGTTAGATAAACATCATTACAATAAATATTGATGAGGAAACAATGAATTTTACTATACTTCTCATCCACTTCCAGCACTCTTGAAAGGATTCAAAAAACTTAAATCCAAATTCCCATATGTTTAGATAACCAATAACTTCCTTCAATTTTCTACATTTTACCGTCAAATGATCAATATCCACAATTATATCGCTTGCTCTAGGACATTTAAACAAGATTTGAATTCTTCTCTGACATAAAAACTAAAAGGTTGGAATAGCATTGTTAAATACCCGCCACCAGAATACCTCCACTTTAGAGCTTAATTTGATTATTTTAAAGTATTTCCAATACCAACATTCCACATTCTGCATTATCGAAGACTTATAAACCAGAGAAGAAATTGAATGGGTACAAACCCGATCCGTTAGGAGTAGGTGTGAGTCCTTGTGCTTCCTACCTTCTAGGATCTCGACTGACTAAAAGTGGAAGTAAGCCTACTAGGCCCCACATAGTTCAGTCACACTTTCTTTTCTCTAAGGTTAGGTGTAAGTCCCTGTGCTTCCTTTCCTTAGGATTAGATCTGCTAGTGGTGGAGCAAGACCCTCGAGGCACCATCCTAGCGTATAAAATAAAATTTCGGGTTAGATAGCTTTTGCCAAATCCTTAGAGATTTGGGAAGACTTTCTCCTTGGCTAGTTCCCCTAGTTAGATGTTGTTAGAATAGTTGCTATTTGAATGCTTTTACATTTTTTTTGCAACTTGAATAGTTTTGATGATTTCAAACATTATTGTTCAAATGTGTAGTTATCTCCTAATAATTTTAGAAGATTTGTATTTGCTCTTGTGTGTACTAACATTTCAGGAAAATCAGACTCCAGACTACGATAACTTCAAATCAAATTCAACATGAGATACTTTGTTAATTTGAAGTTTGCATTTTTTCTTTGAATTAATTTTGAAAGGGAGTGATTGTAATTGAGTGAATAAAAAACATACACACACACATAAGGAGATCATATAATTTTTTACTGATCGTACTGGACGATATCCTATCGTACGGGACGATCAGACAGTTATCTCCTATAGGGCATATGGAACGAATAGGAACTTGCTCGAAAAATTTTTTCTAAGTCCTATTCGTCCAGGACGAAATTAATTATCGTACCAGACGATTGGTTCTCTGTGAAATTTTCATCCAGACGAATTTTATTATCGTACGTGGCGACTGGTCCTCTGGAAAATTTTTGTCCAAACGAAATTAAAATATCGTCCAGGACGATCAGGTCTCTGGAAAATTTTCGTCCAGACGAAAATAAATTATCGTCCGTGGCGATTGGTCCTTTGAAATATTTTCGTCCAGACGAAGTAAAGAATCATCCAGGACGATCGGGTCTCTAGAAAATTTTTGTCCAGACGAACATATTCTCGTCCAAACGATTAACCGACTTAGAACAGTTTTCAGCAGTTTCTAGAACCGACCTAGTAATAACCGTTCGTACTGGACGAACCTAGTTCGTACAGGACGATCATCTGTACGAAGACATTTCGTATACATATTCAAATAGGGTCGTTTCAGATCGTTTAAGTAAAATCGTTCAGGACGATCCATGATCGTACAGGACGATCCACTGCGTACAGAATTGAACACTTGCAGTTTTTGGGCGGTTTTTCTTGTCTTTTATATAAAAAGTCCAAATTAGACTGCCACCCTATCTTTTTGTCATTTGATCTTTGTGCCTCTTGAGAGAATAGCCAAGGAGAGAGTGGAAGAGAGCATTCAAGGGAGAATTCCTACCACTGGAGCGAGAAGGCTTCACTTGGATTTCAAAGGTAAGAGTCTCTACTTGTGAATTTGGATTACTTCACTCTTTTCCTTCTTCCTTCTAGATTCTTGTGAGAAGATCAGTCAAGGAGATCCGGTTCTCTGCCGACACTTGGAGAGTGTGAACAGCCGAAAGGTTCTCTGCCTACACTTGGAGAATGTGAACAGCCGAAAGGTTCTCTGCCTACACTTGGAGAGTGTGAACAGCCGTAGGGTTCTCTGCCCACACTAGGAGATTGTAAAAGGACGACGGTTCTCTGCCAGCACTGTGGATTGTGTAAAAGGATGACGGTTCTCTGCCGCACCAGGTAGTGGTGAAAAGAGTGTGTTGTAAAGGCTTCTCCGCCTTGCTGTGGGTGCTAAAGGAGAGTCACTATTGGTTTTAGTGCAATACTCAGAGGGTGCCTCTGAGGAGTGGATGTAGGTCTGGTTATAGACCGAACCACTATAAATCTGGTGTCATTTACTCTTTTTTTTTACGTTTCCGCACTTTAAATTTCAGTTTTAACAACTCTGTGGTTGAAAAATATTTTTCTACAAACTTTAAAAGAAATTTTTATTTCGGTTCTACTTAATCTTCAAAGAAGATTTAAAATTTTTAAACTACCAATTCACTCCCCTCTTGGTAGCCTTGGGACATTTACTTAGGCTTAACAACGTAATTACTAGACTCAATAAGTGGTATCAGAGCATCGTTTCAAAATCATAAGTTTGAACTACTTTTTGATTAACATAGATGGATACATTTGGAAACCGAAACACACCTGAGGGTTACTCTATCACTAGACCTCCACTGTTTGACAATATTCCTTTTGATTTTTGGAAAACACGCTGTTGAGTCCAGTAATTAGGTTGTTAAGCCTAAGTAAATGTCCCACGGCTACCAAGAGGGGGGTGAATTGGTAGTTTTAAAAATTTTAAACCCTCTTAATGATAAAGTTGAACCGAAATAAAATTTTTTTTTAAAGTTTGTAGAAAAATGTTTTTCAACCACAGAGTTGTTAAAACTGAAATTTAAAGTGCGAAAACGTAAAAGCAATAAAGTAAATGACACCAGATTTATAGTGGTTCGGTCTATAGCCAGACCTACATCCACTCCTCAGAGGCACCCTCTGAGTATTGCACTAATACCACAAAGTGACTCTCCTTTAGCACCCACAGCAAGGCGGAGAAGCCTGTACAAAACACTCTTTTCACCACTACCCGGTG
This sequence comes from Dendrobium huoshanense, assembly GCA_016618105.1. Taxonomy (NCBI): domain Eukaryota; kingdom Viridiplantae; phylum Streptophyta; class Magnoliopsida; order Asparagales; family Orchidaceae; genus Dendrobium; species Dendrobium huoshanense. The sequence goes on from CM028358.1 coordinate 37,394,225, forward strand.
CGGCAGAGAACCGTCGTCCTTTTACACAATCCACAGTGCTGGCAGAGAACCGTCGTCCTTTTACACTCTCCTAGTGTGGGCAGAGAACCCTACGGTTGTTCACACTCTCCAAGTGTAGGCAGAGAACCTTCGTCCTTTTACACTCTCCTAGTGTGGGCAGAGAACCCTTCGTCTGTTCACACTCTCCAAGTGTCGGCAGAGAACCGGATCTCCTTGACTGATCTTCTCACAAGAATCTAGAAGGAAGAAAGAAAAGAGTGAAGAAATCCAATTTCACAAGTAGAGACTCTTACCTTAGTAATCCAAGTGAAGCCTTCTCGCTCCAATGGTAGGAATCCTCCTTTGAATGCTCTCTTCCACTCTCTCCTTGGCTATTCTCTCAAGAGGCACGAAGATCAAATGACAAAAAGATTGGGTGGCAGTCTAATTTGGACTATTTATACAAAAGACATGAAAAACCGCCCAAAAACTGCAAGTTTCCAATTCTGTACGCAGTGGATCGTCCTGTACGATCCTGGATCGTCCTGGACGATTGTACTTAAACAATCTGAAATGACCCAATTTGTATATGTGTACGAAATGACTTCGTACAGCTGATCGTCCTGTACGAACTAGGTTCGTCCAGTACGAACGATTATTACAAGGTCAGTTCTAGAAACTGCTGAAAACTGTTCTAAGTCGGTTATCGTTTGGACGAAAATATGTTCGTCTGGACAAAAATTTTCCAGAGACCCGATCGTCCTGGACGATTATTTATTTCGTCTGGACGAAAATTTTCCAGAGGACCAATCGCCGCGGACGATAATTTGTTTTCGTCTGGACGAAAAATTTCCAGAGACCCGATCGTCCTGGACGATAATTAATTTCGTCTGTACGAAAATTTTCCAGAGGACCAGTCGCCTCGTACGATAGTAAAATTCATTTGGACAAAAATTTTACAGAGAACCCATCGTCCGGGACGATAATAAAATTCGTCCTTGACGAATAGGACTTAGAAAAATTTTTCTCGAGCAAGTTCCTATTCGTTCCAAGTGCTCAATAGGAGATAACTGACAGATCGTCCAGTACGATAAATATCGTCTTGTACGATCAGTATAGAATTTTAAGATCTCCTTCTTTGTGTGTGTGAGATTTTATTCACTCAATTACAATCACTCCCTTTCAAAATTAATTCAAAGAAAATGCAAACTTCAAATAAACAAAATATCTCATGTTGAATTTGATTTGAAGTTATCATAGTCTGGAGTCTGATTTTCCTGAAATGTTAGTACACACAAGAGCAAATGCAAATCTTCTAAAATTGTTAGGAGATAACTGTACATTTGAACAATAATGTTTGGAATCATCAAAACTACATAAGTTGCACAAATATAAATCATTCAAATAGCAACTATTCAAACAATCTCCCCCTTTTTGATGATGGCAAAATAATTATTATTTGTATGGTTTTAAGTTAAAACAAATCTCTTATCTCCTAAACTCCCCCTGAATTTATGAGTACATTAAAATAAGGAGGCATTAAAGAACAATATTTTTGTTTTTCCAAAATTTTAACACAAATAAAAAACTTGCAAACAGAACAATCAAAAATAGAAAACACAAAACACAAAAACACAAAACACAAACATAATAATTTCTCCCCCTTTTTGACAGCAACAAAAAGTGAAGAAGAAAAAGACAAGAAATGTAAATAATTATATGAAATTTATTTTTAAAATTTAATCTAAATTGTGATTTGACATAGGGTATGCAATTTTAAACTAAAGATATTAGATCAATCATAGAAATTCATAAAATTTAAGAAGTGATATAACATTTTAAGTAAGAAGAATTTATCAAAGACATGATTCAATTTAGACATTTGACTATTGAAAATCATTACAAGAGAGATGTATAAAAAATTCTATATTTCAAAATTCAATAGAATATAAATGAACATAAGATCAATTTGAATTAAGAGATTGAATGAATTTGGAAAGAAGAGAATTACCTCATGTGCCGCTTTGCGCATCTTTTCAAAGTTTTGGAGCACATTTTTGTACATTTTTCTTTGGTTGGGCTTATTTTGTGCCTCTTTTTCACTTTGCAAATTTTTGCGATTTCCTTTTGATTTTTGTACATTTGTACAATGTTCAAGAGTAATTTGACCAATTCTTTCCAAAATCTATAATCTAAAATTTCAAATATTTCTAGGTACATAAATATCTCTTGAGCATAGAAATATAAAATAAGAAAACATCTAAATTGCAATAGTAATATTAACTTTTATGTAGTCTAAATGAATAGACATGAATTTAAAAGTTCTAATTACAACAAGTTATATACAACTTATAAATTAAGAAAGTCTAGATTTTCTAATATAGATAATCTCAAATTACAATCGAATTTAAGCACTATGTAGATTAAATAATACTAATGAAATTCATAAACATTAACCACATTTCAAAACAAATCTAATAAAAACAAACTTTCATTAAAATTAAAGGAACGGATTACACATAAAAAAAATACATTGAACTTAAAAACATAAAAACAATCACAATAAAACAGATAAGATAAAAACAAAACAAACAAAAAAAAAAGAAAATACAACAGACACAGAAAAAAAAAATTTCTACTGTTCTGGAGGAGGAGGAGGAATGCCGCCAAAGAGGTTGAAGTAGGAGGCCATCAACATTACATTGGTATTAATTTCATGAACTTCATCTTTAATATTACCAATGTCATGTTGCTGCTGCGTAAGTTGAGCATCAAATTGATCAAACCTTTGATCAATGTGAGTCTCTAGTCTATCAAATCTCTCAATCAGATTCTGGTAATCTGATTGAGAAGCAGAAGCTTGCACTCCTTCTTCTTCTTCTTCTTCTGAAGCACTGACATGTGCTTTTTCTTTTTCTTTTTCCTCATTGAAGAGCAATCTGAATGATGCATCGTTATAGTAAACTGGCTCTTCATATTCTTCATCAGGATGCACTATATTGTACTTCTTTTCCAAAATATAATTAATTAAGTGTCCTAATGAAATGTTCTTCTTTCTCTTCTGATCTGCATATCCTATTTTTGAAAGCCCATAGATATGGTCTATGATGAGTTGGGCTTCGTCAATAGGATGTCTTTGCATGATTAAAAATGTTAGAACAGAAAGGAGAGGAGTAATGTTAATCCTATCACCAGCTTTAGGAATAATTGAGGATCTAAGGATATGCTGGATGATTCGGACATCTTGGGTCATACCGGAGACTCTAGCAACATGATAGGTTATGCCTATCTCTCTAATCACCCTATTGATTTCAAATCATTTGAAGGAGTTTTCTGACATTAGGGTGTGGGCTCTATATCCTTCAGTTCTTAAGTTTAAAAATGCACCAAGGTCGTGCTTGGTGATCTCAACTTTTTGTTTAAAAACATAAGAACTAATGATAGAGTGGTCAGAATTAAAACTCATGTTGGCTAGAAAGTAGTGGTAGGTTTGTTTATTGTAGAGGTGGACGAGAGAAAGAATGAACTGAAATTGGGTTGAGGCGAAGAGGTGCAATACCCAAAATTTCAACTCTGTTTGGATAAGAATGCGAGACGGAGTGATTTTTGTGGATGCAAAACGAGGAAAAGATTCCTCATTTGCCTTGGAAAGAAAGTTGTCTGGGGCATTCCTATTTGGTTTCCTCACCAAAACCTTTTGTCTTTTGCTAGAGGAGGCCATTGTTGATTTGATGTAGAAAGGGATTGAAAAAGAAGTTTGAAAGTGTGATTGTCAAGTTTGAAAGCCTTCATATTTAAAGAAAAACGATACGTTCGTCCTGGACGAAAATATTCATCCTGGAAGAAAAATTATTGTTCGTCTGGACGAAGTAATTTCGTACAGACGATCCAATTCGTCCAAAATGTAACGGCTTTTCGTATTCAACACAACTTACGATGCGTCCCTTCGTACATGCTTTTTGACTTGACCGATCGTACAGACAAAAAAATTTCGTACAGACGATCAAAAAGTGAATTGTTTTAATGACTCTTGAAAACCGTCCCCTACAATGAACCGACACATGTTCGTCTGGATGAACAAAAATTTTGTACAGACGAAGTTCGTATTAAAAACTGTCTTATCCACTCAACCGCTGCATTCAATCGTCCCGACGTTTGAGAGAGAAAAAATTCGTCCTGGACGATCACATATCGTACAGATGATCTAATTAAAAAACTGCTCTCAAAACGGTTTAAATTCGCGCATACTGTTCCTTCACACATCGTCCCGTACGAAACCAATTTCGTCCTGGACGATTTCCTCCAAAAAAAAAATTTAATTTTGATTTTTTAAATTAAGAAAATCAACAAAAACATTCAAAAACACAGAAAACATAAAACAAAATCATAAATCCAAAAACAATTCATTCAAAACACACAAAATTCACAAAATCACAAAAACAAAACACAACAAGTTTCAATGTTGCAAAGACATTTTGGTTAAGCATTCAAATCAATAACACCAAGCCTTGTTCTTAAAGTACTAAAGGTATCAAAGGCTAAAGGTTTTGTAAAAATGTCTGCAAGTTGATTTTCAGTTGAAACATGTATGAGTTCAATTTCTCCTTTGGATACATGATCCCTTATAAAATGATGCCTTATATCAATGTGTTTGGTTCTAGAATGTTGAATAGGATTTTTGGAAATGCAAATAGCACTAGTATTGTCACAATAAATTGGAATAGTGCCTATAGTTAATCCTAAATCAATCAACTGTTGTTTTAACCAAAGTACTTGTGCCACACAACTTCCTAATGCAATGTATTCTGCTTCTGCAGTAGATAGTGCCACTGAATTTTGTTTTCTACTAGACCATGAAACTAATGAATTTCCAATGAATTGACATGTTCCAGAAGTGCTTTTCCTATCCACTCTACAGCCTGCAAAGTCAGAATCTGAGTAACCAATAATTTCAAATGAAGAGCTAAACTTAGGAATCCAAATTCCTAAGTTTTGAGTTCCTAGTAGATATCTTAAAATCCTTTTCACTACTGTCAAATGTGATTCTTTTGGATCTGATTGAAATCTAGCACATAAGCAAACACTAAACATAATATCTGGTCGGCTAGCAGTCAAGTAAAGTAAATATCCAATTATCCCTCTAAATTTCTTTTGATCAACAGATTTTCCCTTAAGGTCTTTATCCAACTGAACTGAAGAACTCATTGGTGTACTAACAGGTTTAGCATTGTCCATTTCATATTTTTTGAGGATGTCCTTAATATATTTGGTTTGACTAAGAAAAGTACCTTCCTCAAGTTGCTTAATGCTAAATTCTATAAAGTAATTTAAATCTCCCATTAGACTCATTTCAAATTCACTACTCATTGTTTTAGAAAAATCATCACAAAGATGTTTATTTGAAGATCCAAAGATGATGTCATCCACATAAATTTGAACAATAAGTATATCCTTTCCAATTTTCCTTAAAAAGAGAGTTGTATCCACACTTCCTTTTTCAAAAGATCTTTCAAGTAGGAAGGTGCTTAACCTCTCATACCAAGCCCTAGGTGCCTGTTTCAATCCATATAATGCCTTTTTTAATTTGAAAACATGATTTGGAAATTTAGAATTTTCAAAACCTGGAGGTTGTTCTACAAAAACATCTTCTTCAATTACCCCATTTAAAAAGGCACTTTTGACATCCATTTGAAACAATTTAAAACCTTTAAAACAGGCAAAGGCTAGTAAAACCCTAATTGCTTCAAGTCTAGCTACAGGGGCAAAAGTTTCCTCAAAATCAATTCCTTCAATTTGATTATACCCCTTAGCTACTAATCTAGCCTTATTTCTAATGACTACTCCTGAGTCATTCATTTTATTTTTGAACACCCACTTGGTTCCAACAACACTTTGATCTTTTGGCCTTGTAGTCAGTTCCCAAACTTTATTTCTTACAAATTGATTCAACTCTTCTTGCATGGCCAATATCCAAAATTTATCTGAAAGTGGTTGATCAATGTTAGTGGGTTCAATAGTTGAAATAAAGGCTGAATGATTGACTTCCTTGTTTAATCCACGCCTAGTTCTAACACCCTCACTTGGTTCACCTATGATTAATTCCTTTGGGTGGTTTTAGAAAATCTCAAATCTCTAGGCAAAGGGTCTTCTCTTTCTAAATTTTCTTCCACATTTTCTTCCAAATTTAATCTATCAATCTTTTGGGAGTTTTCTTCAATTTCTTCTTCAACAACTTTTGGCTCTTCCATGTTTCCATTTTCATCAAAAACAACATGTGTGGTTTCCTCAATGACTAAAGTTCTTTTGTTGAATACTCTATAAGATTTTCCAACACTTGAATATCCAACAAAAATTCCTTCATCTGATTTTGGATCAAATTTTCCTAAGGCAGATTTTCCATTATTATGTATGAACACCTTGAAACCAAATACATGTAAATGAGACAAATTTGGTGTTCTACCTTTTAGCAACTCATAGGGTGTTTTATTCAAATTTGATCTCACATTCACCCTATTCAGAACATAGCATGCAGTGCTAACCGCCTCAGCCCAAAAATATCTAGGAAGCGAGTATTCTGCTAACATTGCTCGGGCGGCTTCTATTAATGTTCTGTTCTTTCTTTCAACTACTCCATTTTGTTGAGGAGTTCTAGGTGCAGAAAAATTGTGATCAATCCCCTTTTCTTTACAGAAATCTTCAAATCTTTCATTTTCAAATTCTCCTCCATGATCACTTTGTATAGAAATTATTTCACATCCTAGTTTTCTTTGTATCCAAGTTGAAAAATTTTTGAATTCCTCAAATGATTCACTCTTATGAAAAAGAAATTTAACCCAGGTGAATCTTGAAAAATCATCTACTATAACAAATCCATATACCTTTCCTCCTAGACTAACAGTGCTTACAGGTCCAAAAAGATCCATGTGAAGAATTTTTAAAGGTTTACTGGTCCTAAGATCTTTATTGGATTTAAAAGAGGACTTCACTTGTTTTCCTAATTGACATGCATCACAAAGATGGTCCTTAGTAAAGTCTAGTTTAGGTATTCCTCTCACCAAATTCTTTTGGGTAATTCTTCTAAGATTTTTCATACTAGAATGACAAAGTCTCCTATGTCAAAGCCATGATTCATCAGAAACAGTTTTCAAACAAAAAGCAGTAGGAGATTAAATACAATTTAAATCTAGCATGTAGACATTGTTTATCCTTTTTCCATTTAAAACAATTTTTCCATTTAGGCTAATTATGCAGCTAGTAGATAAAAATTTTACATTATAGCCCTTATCACATAGCTGACTTATGCTAAGCAAATTATGTTTTAAGCCTTCAACTAATAAAACATTGTCTATGAAAAAGTTTTTCAAATTTCCAATCATACCTGATCCAACCACTTTCTTTGTGGTATTATCTCCAAGTGTAACCTTGCCTCCACTCCTGGCTTCCAGCGTTATGAATTGAGCAGTATCTCCAGTCATGTGCTTTGAACATCCGCTGTCCAGGTACCATATACTCTCACGAGGTCTTGTGTGAGAGCATTCCTCTTCTTGATCTGATTGTTCAGCTTTATCTGCCATCAAGCAAAGGTTGGTGACTTCTTCTTCTTTTTCAGTCTCAGATGAGTCTGAAGCTGAGTCCGCCCAAAAAGCCTTTTGAAACTTCTTCTTGCCCTTCTTTACCATTGGTTTCTCCTCTACCTTCTTCTTGCTAGGAGTGGCTTTGAGTTTTGGACAATCAGTCTTTATATGACCTGGTTTCCTGCATTCATAACAAATCACTTCATTAGAAACCTTGCCATTTCTGTTATACTTACCTCTATTCCATTGCTGGCGTCTCTTCTGCTTCCTCTTTAAAAAGCTTCTGAATTGTCTAGTCATCAGTGCTATATCATCTTCATCCTCAGGTTGTGAGTGTTCACTTTCTGACTCTTCCACATTTAGTGCAATATTATTGTCCTTTCTTAGTTCACCTGCATCAATCTTTCTTTGACTTACTCCTTGCTCGTAAGCAATGAGTGAACCAAGAAGATTGTTAATTGAATAAATGTTCAGATCTTTAGACTCTGTAATTGCAGTAATTTTTGCATCATATGCAGTAGGTAAACAATGAAGAATCTTATTAACCATTTCAGCATTTGTTAATTCCCTACCAAGTGCATGCAAAGAGGTGACAATTTGAGTGAATCTTGTGTACATGTTAGATATAGATTCAGAAGCTTTTTAAAAAGGAAGCAGAAGAGATGCCAGCAATGGAATAGAGGTAAGTATAACAGAAATGACAAAGTTTCTAATGAAGTGATTTGTTATGAATGCAGGAAACCAGGTCATATAAAGACTAATTGTCCAAAACTTAAAGCCACTCCTAGCAAGGAGAAGGTAGAGGAAAAACCAATGGTAAAGAAGGGCAAGAAGAAGTTTCAAAGGGCTTTTTGGGCGGACTCAGCTTCAGACTCATCTGAGACTAAAAAAGAAGAAGAAGTCACCAACCTTTGCTTGATGGAAGATAATGCTGAACAATCAGATCAAGAAGAGGTATGTGATTTAACCTATAATGAATTGTTTTAAGTTTCTGAACACATGCATGATGCATATAGAAAAATTAAAAAGATGCATGCTAGTTTAGTTTTAGAATTGGAAGAGCTTAATAAGGAATACGAAATCCTTAGGAAAGATCATGCTTTAATATATAATAACCGCATGAAACTACTTGATGAATATGATGACTTGAATAAAAATTTTGAGAATTTAAAATCATCCTATGCTGAACTTGAAAAAGAATTTAAGAATTTTAAGGATGAATCTGAGAGCAAGACATATAGAATCAATTATACCAATTAAATCTTGGAAGATATGAATTCATTTTACAAACTCACAATAAGAGCTCTCGAGGATAATAGGAACCCCCCTAAACTTGAAGATTTTACAAATCCTAAATATTATCCTAAATTCATGAAATCCCTTAGAAAATAATCATATGAAAGAAAACACAGGAATATTTTTCCTAATGTTAAATATAATAATTATGAATTTTTGGGACATATATCTCACACCTGCACTTTAAAGATGAAAACTAATTTGGTGTGGAGAACTAAGATGCATAAACCTAGACATATCATATATGCATCTGATTATAAATTACATAAAGGTGAACCCAAACTTGTTTGGGTTCCCAAGTCTAACATTTGAGAATTTTGCAGGAGTACTCTCACAAAAGACCTCGTGAGAGTATATGGTACATGGACAGCGGATGTTCAAAGCACATGACTGGAGATACTGCTCAATTCATAATGCTGGAAGCCAGGAGTGGAGGTAAGGTTACACTTGGAGATAATACCACAAAGAAAGTGGTTGGATCAGGTATGATTGGAAATTTGAAAAACTTTTTCATAGACAATGTGTTATTAGTTGAAGGCTTAAAACATAATTTGCTTAGCATAAGTCAGCTATGTGATTAGGGCTATAATGTAAAATTTTTACCTACTAGCTGCATAATAAGCCTAAATAGGAAAATTGTTTTAAATGGAAAAAGGGTAAACAATGTCTACATGCTAGATTTAAATTGTATTCAATCTCCTAATGCTTTTTGTTTGAAAACTGTTTCTGATGAATCATGGCTTTGGCATAGGAGACTTTGTCATTCTAGTATGAAAAATCTTAGAAGAATTACCCAAAAGAATTTGGTGAGAGGTATACCTAAACTAGACTTTACCAAGGACCATCTTTGTGATGCATGTCAATTAGGAAAATAAGTGAAGTATTCTTTTAAGTCCAATAAAGATCTTAGGACCAGTAAACCTTTAGAAATTCTACACATGGATCTTTTTGGACCTGTAGGCACTGTAAGTCTAGAAGGGAAGGTATATGGATTTGTTATAGTAGATGATTTTTCAATATTCACTTGGGTTAAATTTCTTTTTCATAAGAGTGAATCATTTGAGGAATTCAAAAATTTTTCAACTTGGATACAAAGAAAACTAGGATTAACTATAGGCACTATTCCAATTTATTGTGACAATACTAGTGCTATTTGTATTTCCAAAAATCCTATTCAACATTCTAGAACCAAACACATTGATATAAGGCATCATTTCATAAGGGATCATGTATCCAAGGGAGAAATTGAACTCATACATGTTTCAACTGAAAATCAACTTGCAGACATTTTTACAAAACCTTTAGCCTTTGATACCTTTAGTACTTTAAGAACAAGGCTTGGTGTTATTGTTTTGAATGTCTAAACAAAATGTCTTTGTAACATTAATATTTGTTTTGTTTTGGTTTTGATTATGTGAAATTTTGTGTGTTTTGAATGAATTTGTTTTTAGGTCTATGGTTTTGTTTTTTGATTTCTGTGTTTTTGAATGTTTAGTTTGTTCTTCTTAAATAAAAAATTAAAAATTCAAAAATTGGAGGAAATCATCCGGGACGAATTCTGTTTCGTACTGGACGATGTGTGAAAGAACAGTTTGCACGAATTTTAACAATTTTTTAGAGCAGTTTTTAATTAGATAGTCTGTACGATCTTACGACCGTCCAGGACGAAAATATTTTTCTTTTCTCAAACGTCGGGACGATTGAATGCAGCGGTTGAGTGGATAAGACAGTTTTTAATATGAATTTCGTCTGTAAGAATTTTTGGTTCGTCTAGACGAACATATGTCGGTTCATTGTAGGGGACGGTTTTTAAGAGACATTAAAACGAGTTACTTTTTGATCGTCTGTACGAAAATTTTTCGTCTGTACGATCGGTCAAGTCAAAAAGCCTGTACGAAGGGATGCATCGTAAGTTGTGTTGATTACGAAAAGCCGTTACATTTTGGACGAATTGGATCGTCTGTACGAAATAATTTCGTCCAGATGAACGATTGAATATTTTCGTCAAGGACGAACATATCATTTTTCTTTAAATATGAAGGCTTTCTAACTTAACAATCACACTTCTAAACTTCACTTTCAATCCCTTTCTACTTCAAATCGACAATAGCCTCCTAAAGCAAGAGACAAAAGGTGTTGGTGAAGAAACCCAATAGGAATTCCTCAGAGAACTTCCTGACTAAGGCGAATGAGGAATCCTTTCCTCATTTTGCATTCGCCAAAATAACTCTCTCTCGCATTTTAATTCAAACTGAGTTAAAATTTTGGGTAATGCACCTCTTTGCCTCAACCCAATTTCATTTCATACTTTCTCTCGTCCACTTCTACAACAAGCAAACCTACCACTATTTCCTAGCAAACATGAGTTTTAATTCCGACCACTCCTCCATTAGTTCTTATATCTTCAAGCAAAAAGTTGAGATCACCAAGCACGACCTTGGTGCATTTTTGAACTTAAGAACTGAGGGATATAGAGCTCACACCCTAATGTCAGAAACCTCTTTCAAATGGTATCATGTCAATTGGGTAATTAGAGAAAATGGTCTTGACAATCATATCGTTAGAGTCTCCGGTATGACCAAAAATGCCTGAATCATCCAGCATATCCTTCGATCTTCAATCATTCATAAAGCTGGTGATAGGATTAATATTACCCCTCTCCTTTCTGCTCTAACCTTTTTAATTATGGAAGGTCATCCTATTGACGAAGCCCAACTTATCATAGATCATATCTATGGGCTTTCAGAAATATGACATGCAGATCAGAAGAGGAAAAAGAACATCTCATTAGGACACTTAGTCACTTACATTTTGGAAAAGAAATATAACTTAGTGCATCCTGATGAAGAATACGAAGAGCCAGTATACTATAATGATGCTTCCTTCAGATTGCTTTTCAAGGAGGAAAAAGGAAAATCACATGCCAGTGCTTCAGAAGAGGAGGAAGAAGAAGGAGAGCAAACATCTGCACCTCAGTCAGATTATCAGAATCTGATTGAAAGATTTGATAGATTAGAGACTCACGTTGATCAAAGGTTTGATCAATTTGATGCTCAACTTAAGCAGCAACAATAAGACATTGGTAACATTAGAGATGAAGTACATGAAATTAATACCAATGTAATGTTGATGGCCTCCTACTTCAATCTTTTTGGCGGCATTCCTCCTCCTCCTCCTCCAGAACAGTAGAGATGTTTGTTGTGTCAGTTTTTATATTTTGTGTTTGTTTTCATGATTTTTTTTATGTTGTTCAGTGTATTTTTTTTTTATTATGAAATATGTAATCCTTTTATTAATATCAATGGATGTTGTACTTGTTTCAAAATTGATTTGCTTTTTGGAATGTGATTAATTTTTATGAATTTCATTAGTATTATTTATTCTTCATAGTGCTTAAATTAGATTGTAATTTGAGATTATCTATATTAGAAAATCTAGTCTTTTTAAATTTAAAAGTTGTTTATAACTTGTTGTAATTAGAACTTTTAAAATTCATGTCTATTTATTTAGACTACATAAAAGTTAATATTATTATTGCAATTAAAATATTTTCTTATTTTGTATTTCTATGCTCAACTGATATTTATGCACTTAGTAATATTTGAAATTTTAGATTATTGATTTTGGAAAGAATTGGTTCAATTACTCTTGAAAAATTGTACAAAAAGTACAAAAATATTTTATCGTCCGTGGCGATTGGTCCTCTGAAATATTTTTGTCCAGACGAAGTAAAGAATCGTCCAGGACGATCGGGTCTCTAGAAAATTTTCGTCTAGACGAACATATTCTCGTCCAAACGATTAACTGACGTAGAACAGTTTTTAGCAGTTTCTAGAACCGACCTAGTAATAACCGTTCGTACTGGACGAACCTAGTTCGTACAGGACGATCATCTGTACGAAGATATTTCGTACACATATTCAAATAGGGTCGTTTCAGATCGTTTAAGTAAAATCGTCCAGGACGATCCATGATCGTACAGGACGATCCACTGCGTACAGAATTGAACACTTGCAGTTTTTGGGCGGTTTTTCTTGTCTTTTATATAAAAATTCCAAATTAGACTGCCACCGTAGCTTTTTGTCATTTGATCTTTGTGCCTCTTGAGAGAATAGCCAAGGAGAGAGTGGAAGAGAGCATTCAAGGGAGAATTCCTACCACTGGAGCGATAAGGCTTCACTTGGATTTCAAAGGTAAGAGTCTCTACTTGTGAATTTAGTTTACTTCACTCTTTTCCTTCTTCCTTCTAGATTCTTGTGAGAAGATCAATCAAGGAGATCCGGTTCTCTGCCGACACTTGGAGAGTGTGAACAGCCGAAATGTTCTCTGCCTACACTTGGAGAGTGTGAACAGCCGAAAGATTCTCTGCCTACACTTGGAGAGTGTGAACAGCCGTAGGGTTCTCTGCCCACACTAGGAGAGTGTAAAAGGACGATGGTTCTCTGCCAGCACTGTGGATTGTGTAAAAGGACGACGGTTCTCTGCCGCACCGGGTAGTGGTGAAAAGAGTGTGTTGTAAAGGCTTCTCCGCCTTGCTGTGGGTGCTAAAGGAGAGTCACTATTGGTTTTAGTGCAATACTCAGAGGGTGCCTCTGAGGAGTGGATGTAGGTTTGGTTATAGACCGAACCACTATAAATCTGGTGTCATTTACTTTATTGTTTTTACGTTTCCGCCCTTTAAATTTCAGTTTTAACAACTCTGTGGTTGAAAAATATTTTTCTACAAACTTTAAAAGAAATTTTTATTTCAGTTCTACTTAATCTTCAAAGAGGGTTTAAAATTTTTAAACTACCAATTCACCCCCTCTTGGTAGCCTTGGGACATTTACTTAGGCTTAACAACCTAATTACTATACTCAACAGATGTGAGTCCCTGTGCTTTCTAACTAGGTTAGTCATTGAATACCCAGTATAAATCTGATCCTTTAGGAGTAGGTGTGAGTCTCTGTGCTTCCTATCTCCTAGGATCACAACTAACTAAAGGTGGAATTAAGCCTATTGGGCCCCACATAGTTCAGTCATTTCTTTTCTTTAAGGTTAGGTGTGAGTCCCAGAGCTTCCTTCCCTTAGGGTTAGATCCACTAGTGATGGAGCAAGCCCCTCATGGAACCATCCTAGTTTAAGTATAAATCTAATCCTTTAGGAGTAGGTGTGAGTCCCTATGCTTCCTATCTCCTAGGATCTTGACTAACTAAAGGTGGAATTAAGCCTCTTGGGCTCCACTATTGTTCAGTCGCCTTCTTTTCCTTAGGGTTTAGGTTTCCTCCTTCCCTTAGGATTAGATCCACTAGTGGTAAACTATGCCCCTCGTGGCACTACCTTAGTATCAAATTCAAATTCGATCACCTGTAGTTAGGATTTCTTCCTTTCTATACAATCACTCAAATTTCTCATCCTTTAGAGATAAACTTTTCCTTCCCTTAGGATTCGACCCACTAGTGGTAGAGTATGCCCTCCGTGGAACTACCCTAGTATAAATTTAAATCTTGATTCCCCTGGGATGAACTTTGCATTCCCTTAGGATCAAAATTCTAGACTTGACCTTTAAGCTCGGTCAACGCCAGTATGTGCAATAGAACTTCATTCTATTACACATATTGGGAGTCCATTTGTTGACCTCATTTTTGTATGAGGTCACTTGGACCAATCTTGTCCCTAAATCAATTCAATCTCCAAACTAATCTAAAACTCTAGGATTCTCCAAGATCCAGACCCTAGGATATATTCTGATCTTAGAAATCCAAACCAAAATCCAAGGCCAAAGGTCCAAGTCCTGAAAGCCTTTTTCATAGATTTTTCAAATACTTCAAAACCCAGTCAAATGACTTCCGATTCAGAGTCTATTTGTTGCATACTGATGGAACATGTCTCTGGAGGCAACCCTCCAAATTTGAGCCCATTCTGAGATCTCTAACCCTAGAAACTAAATCAAAATCCATAGTTTGTAAAACCTTCAAATATTTATCGCCTATGCCACTGGACCTGTCACCTCGAAGATTCTGACCTTAGAGACTTCACCAAAGTCTCTAGTCACTTCCAGGCCATTAATCCTGATATGTTGATCAATAAACTGTATTTTTTCTGGACCCATTTCAGCCCCTAGTCGTCATGAGTCCAAAATGACCAAAATACCCCTATGGGGTTCGAATATTGATTTCCAACCAAATGAGCTCTGAATTGTTTGGAACCACTTCCAATAATTTTCAAATATCAAAACAAAACTTTTGAGCCTGGGCCCACCCCTTGGGTCAACCTGGTTGACCTAGTCAACGTAGGTTGACCTAATGGGCCCTTAAGAGTTTAAATGGGTCATTCAAACCCATTTGACTATTTCAAATCATTTAAGCTTTCAAACACACTTTAATTGATGATTCAAACATAATCGAATTTGTTTGGAGTCTCACCATGGTCAATGTGACCAAGTCAATTCATTTTGACTTGATCAAACCCATAGAAAATCCCTTATATCCAATCAAGTTTCAACCCATGGTTTTATACTCCCTCCAAACAACTCCCAAACATATGGAATTGACACTTGGCTTCCACCTCAGCAGTCAACATTTTCATTTAACCAATCAACACATGGTCAAACCCTTTCAAAATCCCTCCAATTCATCAAAATTTTAATCCTAAAATATTGAACCCCTTCCAACTCACCTAACAGCTTCCAAGCCCAGCTTCACTGCCACATCGGCAAGCCAATTGGCTTTGGACTGGTCAAACAGTCAAACCAAGGTTTAGGATTAGTCAAAGATGGTCAAAACCTATTTTAAATTAATCCTATCACTCCTTAAACCATTCCAGCAGCCCTAATCAAGTTCTGGAACCTTCTCAAAGCTTTTCTTAGCCCTTGGATGGAGATCCAATGACTCCAATCACTCCACATGCCCATGTGGGGACCAAGGGTTCTTTCGACCTAGGATGTCCTTCCCTTGTCCTTAGCTTCTGCTCCTAACCACCTTAGGGACACTTAGCATTAATCCAGGAGTCCATCCAGTTGATCCCAACCACTGATTCAACCTAGGGACATTTGAATAGGGAAAACCTTAGGAAATGAGCCGGATTCTCCCTTGAACTCTCTCTCTCCAGATTCAAGCCTCTCCACCAGAGCTACTTGCTATTTTAAACTCCCCAGATCCTAATACATACCTCCAAAGTTCAAACTCACCATTCAAATCACGCCAGCGATCACTTCTCCGGCGAACTCAAGCCAAATTCTTCCAAGAAGTTTTCCTTTCGATCCAGACATTAGAAGCTCAAGGGGTCTTCTACAAAATGGAGCGTGGACAATCTACAAATGCAACAGTTTAATAAATGGGTAAAACCGTCCATTATATTGGGTAAAATCTTAAACCCTAGTTCAAACACTTAGTTTTAAATATTGTTTCATCAAGTAACTTTTAAGCAATTTAAAATAATCCCCACTATTTCTGTTCAACTAGTCAAGCTAGGTTTAAAATTTCATTAATTTTAGTTAACCGGATCGATCGAACGAGCCAAAAAATGAGTCCTAGGGTGTTTTCAGGGTCTCGTCTAGATCTGTGAAACGTCAACCGTTGATCATCTGATCAACGGATGAGGTTTCGTTCATTTGCATTCGGTCCGACGTGCTTCAGCTCCTCGATGCCGAAATACATGTCCGACGGCATCTGGGCCTTTGATCCAGACCGCGCGATCAAATGTCCACCATCCAATCCCTAACTGGGAGATCAGATCGCGGGCTTTGATCTGGACCGTCTAACTCGAGATGGCAGAGATCCAACGGCTCATAGTCGATGCTGACGCGGATAAGTCGAACCCGCTTGAAATGATCCGTAGCTGACACGTAGAGACCGCCGCCTTTTCATTTGAAATGATTTAAAATTCATTTTAAATCATTTTAAATGCAAAAAACTTTAAAAAATTATATATAATTAAATATAGGTCCAAAAAATTAATGTAATATATCAAATTTCTCTGAAAAATAAGATCTTAAATTTAAAATTAAATTCAATTTGAAATTATATATATATATATATATATATATATATATATATATATATATATATATATATATTAAACCATTTCGATTACTAAGTATTTCATATTTTTAATTGATAATTAATAAAAATTTTGTTTATATATGTATATATATATATATATATATATATATATATATATATATATATATATATATATATATATATATATATATATATATATATATATTAATAATTCAAAATTATGTTTTAAATATATATATTATTAAATTAAGTGTAATTAAAAAAAAGGGAGTTATTTTAAATAGTAATTATTTTCAAATCACTTTAAATTCACTTAATTAACTTAAACTTCAAAAAGTTCAAATATATTTAATTTAAATCAGAAATATTTAAATAATATATCAAGAATCTTAAAATTCAAAATACTTTAATTTAATCTTGATTTTAGAATTTAAATATTTATTTATTTTGAATGATTTGAATTACTTTAATATTATAATATTTAGTTAGTATTTGATTAAATATTATACTAATTATTTTGAAAATTAAAAATTATTTTCAAATAACTTTGAAAATCATAGATCTCTCAAATCCTAAAAAAAATGATTTAATAATATTTTCAAATTATTCTGTTTTGAAACTTATATCTTTATATATATAGGTTTACATATATCTATATATATTTTAATCTTAATTTAAAATTATATGTATAAATTAAATCTTTAATATTTGAGAGATATCTTGAGATTCTAAAAATAGATTAAATGTTTGAATAGAGATCATTGGGGAATGATTAGTGAGTGATTATGTTCTAATCACTCATTAATCAAAATATTACCACCTTAATCAAGGTTAAACTTTGCATGCTTAGGTTGTGCACACACCACATAGCTTAAGGATCTCCTAGATTTAGGATTTGATTGTTATTCTATGTGCTTATGTCATATTTGTCCAAGGGTTAGTCAAAACTTCGATTCAAACCTATTAAACTTAGTGTCACTAAGGACAATAATTAAGGACTTTGATTAGATAACTTAAAAAATGCATTGTGATTAGGATACACCTCATTTGAACTTGAAACTTGAACATTTCAAACATAGTGACATTCTCAGCCTTAGGGAAAATTTTCACTGGTTTTAGATGTCATTAAGCCCCCTTATTAATTTTCCTAAGTTTAAACCTTAATTAAGCCACTAAACCTTCCAGAAAATGTAATAAATCCATTTTAAACCCATAAATTATGTGCAACCCCTATAACTAACCATAAAAAATCCCTTAACCAATGAAAATTAAAACCAATTTTAATTGATAGCAAATTAAACCTTAATTGAATTTTAGGTGAAATTAAATATTTAATTGATTTAATTAATTAATAATTATTAAAAATTCCAATAAATTCCAAAACACTTGGAAATCCCTCCTTAGGTCATCCCGGACCTTTGGAGTTGATTTCAAGAAGTTTGTGATTCATTTGGAGCAAAACCATAAAAAGGGCCTTAATTGAACAATTTTCAAAAATTCATTAAATGCCTAAAACTTCTAAAAATCATAACTAATTCAAGAAAAATCCAAATAAATCAAACTCACTTGCATTAAAATCCTAATAAGGTCTAATATTTATTAAAAATATTAAAATTCCAGAAAAACATCAAAATTAAAAAATCAACTTTTTGGTCAACTATAAGTCAAAACTAGTTCAAAACTTCAAACCTTCGTAATAAAATGTAAAAAAATATGATTTCAACGTACTTATTGTTTAACTGATCGTAGTAAGGTCTAGTATTTTAATAAAATGTTAACATTACAGAAAATACCCTTAATCAAAAAGTCAATTTTCAACCCCTTAATTAAATGATTAAAATATTCAAAAAATTCATAAAATTCAAAATTGTTTTAAAACTCCAGAAATGGTCAACCAACCCTTAAAACAAGAAATCAAACACTTTTAATTAAAATTCATTAAATTTCAGACCTTAATCAAATCAAATCACTTAATTATATTGGGTACCACTAGTAACCCAGGCCTACGAGGCTATTTACTTAGCCCCAAGGAAAGTGAAATAAACTTCATGGCCTCGGTGTGAAACAAAGGTGGTTTCCAACAAATAATTAATAATTAATTTTAAAATATTCAAAATATTAATATTTAAACTCTAATTAAATTCTCTTAAACCTTTCAACCAACCGAACCTTAAATAACTTTAACTAATAATCATATTTAGGACATATCAAAACCACACGACCTACCCCACACACTTTAGATGGTTTGCTAGGATCACCGACTCTAGTTTTAGGATAGGCCGGTGTTTTATTTTTTGTAGTTGTGTGCCGTGTTTTTCGAGCTTTCACGTAAGATGTTTGCTAGTATAGAATTGATATTTTTATTTACTTACTTCCTGCACTCTGTGATTGATTGTGTGTTAGATTTACCCCTAGGTTAGGGAGGAATTATACTTGTAAAATCTTATGCAGGAGGTCATGCTCATACAAGGAGCTGAAATTAAAGGGGGCAATTAATAAAAGAAGCATATACTCTTTGCACATGTACCTGTCGCGCTTAAGACCCCCTTAAATAAAAAGAGCATGGCCAAGTGTGGCTAAAAATAATGCATTTTAATTTTCATATTATAACTGCTTGGGATTGAATATACAACTGCTGATTATTAGGATAACCTTGCAGGATCGAGTCTAGATTTTTCTTTTAAATTCTAGTGTAATTTGATTGTATAAAGATTGTAAATTATTTGAAATAACTTGAGTTTGGGATATTAAAATCCAATTTGAATTTCAAAGAGGTGAAGACATCCCTAAAGGGGAGAGTCTTCTTCCATTTGGAAGTCAAATTAGGATACCTTTCAAATATCCAAAGAGGGAAGATAACACCCCGTTCAAGGGGGATTTTCTTTCCATTTGGATATCCGGAACCGATGAATCAAGATTTTCGTGAGAAGACGAAGAAATGGACCATGAGAAGAATCCCAAATCTCAAAGTCATTTGAGTCTTAAGATAAAATCCGGGTTGTAGTCAGTGGTGCCTGGCCACTTTAATTTTCTGCAAAAATTCTGTGATTTAATAATAAGAGGTATTTGCCTACGGACATTCAATTTGATATATTTAATTGATTTGTTTAGAATTGATTGTGCAGTAGAACTACCTATTTTTCTAGTCTTTTTACCTGCATGCCGATTTTGATTTGACCTGGAATTCGATCGTAGGCTCTTAAGGACTTAATAAAATTTTTCTACTTAAATCAAATAAAAAACTTTAAGCTCACATAGAAATTCTAACATTTAAAAAAAAATAAGCCCGGGACCGCCGGAAGTTTCATTTCATAGCATTCATTCAAATTCAAACTTTTAATTGAGTCGATTAGCATGCATCATATTAGCAACTAATTTAAAAAAATCTTTAAATCTTTAATTACATTAGCTTAAGCATTCAATACCCAACATAAGTCTAAGGGGCCAATTAGGATCTGCTCTAGATGTCGGCCCCGTTCTCAAAAACTTTTATTAAATAACGTTCCTACCACTCAACATTAAAAGACCAGACTCATATTTTAAAATCCTTTAGGTGGTTTAGCTGGCTCCCCAATCTAGGCCGGGGTAAGACCAGATTCACACTGCACTAGCTAGGTTCGGGGCACAAACTTTTAGTGCCCAATTTAGACTTAGGTTTTTAGGCTGGTTCGGGCCATAAGACCTCAACTTTTGGGAATTGAATCCCAAATTTATTTATAAAATTGACCACTCAAACTAAAAAATTTCTTTCAATCAAATACAAGCCTAACACTTAGGATAGATTGAGGTGTTTCTGAAGTAATTCAGAATCTCAAAACACCTCCTACTTTTTTTCCTTTGACTCTGAAAATAAGTCTTCAATTTTGAACCAATCCCATTTGAAATTCCTACCATTTTCTTCCTTTGATATCAAACTTTGAAAATCATAAATAAAATTTCTACCGCTATTTTAATCAAGAGTTTTTGTAGGAAATTTCAATTTCCTACGATGTAATTAACTACGAGGGCTTGCGCTCGTAGGAGATTTAGAAACCCAGAACTTATTTTCAAAACCAATAATTTTTCAAAACCTCTAATTAATTTTCTTTGGAAAAATCAAACCCGACGATCATTATCGTCATTTTTGAACAATCCATAATAATTGATATCTTCTTTCTTCGTAGAGATATATCAATTATTATCGTGGTTTCGATTATGAAATTAACGATCTTTTATCCGAATTAGAATTATCAAACAATTGGTTAAATTCCATTTTGATCCTCCGGGGTCGAATGTAATTTTCCTTTTGAGTCTGACTACGATAATTCAGATAAGATTAGAATTTTGAAATTTGAACCCATTAGGGAATGATATGATCGCCTCCCAAGGCGATATACCATTCATAATGACATGTTCAATTTTAAAATTCAAAATTTAATATTCCTAAAGAAAATTAATATTTTTCAAATATATATATATTCAATCAGAATATGAACATCACCTAAAAGTGGAAGTGGAAGCTTATGAATATAAAAATAAAGCATTAAAAACAAAACTCATGGCATTGGAAAATGATAAACCATCATTTCATGCATCACATAACTTTAAGAACAAGCATCACCATCCGAGTAGATTAGTAAACCATTTCATGGTGTTAGATGTTTTTCATGTGGTATGCTAGTACAGATTTAACACACTTATACTGTTCACCATGGTACACATTAGGTGTGGAGATTTAAATTGCATGATTCACATCATAACACATATGCATTGCATTCTTTTTTCCATAAGAATGGATCCAAACTTGTTTGGGTTCCTAAATCGTATGTTTGATGATTTTGTAAGGGTTCTCTCACAAAAGACCTCATGAGATCATGAGGTGCTTGGATAGCTGATACTTAAGACACATGACTGGAGATGCCAACAATTTCATTTCAATAGAGGCCATGTCACTCTTGGTGATAACACCACCATGAAAGTGGTGGGCGTAGGTATAATCGGAAACTCCAAGAACCTTTTGATTGAAAATATTTAGCTTATAGATGGACTGAAACACAACTTACTCAGCATCATACAGCTTTACGATAAGGACTTCGTCATAAATTTTTTGGCAAATACATGCATTATTAGCTTGAATAAGAACACTGTTTTGCATGGAAAGCAGATTAACAATGTTTACATGCTTGATTTAAATAACAATGAATGTGTTGCTTTATTTTGTTTAAAAACTATTGCTGATTTGTCATGGTTATGGAATAAAATGTTATGTCATGCTAGTATGAAAACCTTTAGGAAAGTGACCCAATAAGACATAGTTAGAGGTGTTACCAATCTTAAGTTCTCTAAAGACCACCTATGTGATTTTTGTCAACTAGGGAAGCAAGTCTAATCTTCCTTCCATTCCATTAAGAATATTAGCACCTCTAGACCATTAGAAGTCCTTCACATGGATTTGTTTGGACCCATTAGCACTACTAGCTTAGGGGGAAAAGTCTATGAATTTGTGATTGTCGATGACTACTCGATCTTCACCTGGATTAAATTTCTGACACATTAGAGTGAGTCTTTTGATGAATGTAGATCCTTCTCTACTTGGATTCAAAAAAATCTAGGTTGTGAGATCTTAACCATGGTGGAGAGTTTGAAAATGAGAGATTTGGAGACTTTTGTGAGGATAAAGGGATTAGTTACAACTTCTAAACTCTTAGGACCCCTCAGTAGAAGAGTGAAGCTGAAATGAAGAATATGACCTTAGTTAAAGCAGCTAGAGCCATGCTTGCTGAGTATTCACTTACAAAAAATTGTTGGGCTGAAGCGATAAACACAGCTTGTTATGTGATGAATAGGGTAAATGTTAGAGCCAAACTAGATAAGACATCCTATGAGATCATTAAGGGTATGACACCCAACCTTTTCCACCTCCATGTCTTTGGATGTAAGGTTTTCATTCTTAATAATGGGAAGTCACCCTTAGGAAAATTTGACCCAAAATTTGATGAAGGAGTGTTCTTATGATATTCAAGTGTATGGAAATTCTTTAGGGTGTTCAATAAGAGGATATTGGTGGTGGAGGAGACTACTCATATAGTGTTTGATGAATCTAATCCTAAGAAGTTTAGAGTTGAGGAAGAAGATGAAGTAGAGAGATTTCTTAAGGAATTAAAAATTTGGAAAGAAGGGTAGAGCCTCAAAACATTGAAGGAGTAGGTGAGATTACCCAAGGAGTAGAAAATACAAATCTAGAGGAAAGTGCAGAACCTAGACACACTCTACCTAGAGATTGGAGATATTATTCTAGTCATCCTAAAGAATTGGTCTTAGGAGACTCTTCTGAAGATATTCGAACTAGGCATGGACTTAGGAAGGAAGTGAACCAATCTACCTTTAACTCAGTGACTAAACCCACCAACATCAATCAAGCCCTTTCAAATGAATTTTGGATCTTAGCCATATAAGAAGAACTTAACCAATTTGCGAGGAATGATGTTTGGAGTTAGTAGAAAGACCTAAGAATCAAAGTGTAGTTGGAACCAAATGGGTCTTTGAGAATAAAATGAATAACTATGGTGTGGTGGTTAGGAATAAGACAAGATTTACGGCTAAGGGGTACAACCAAATTTAAGGGATATATTTTGAGGAGACCTTTACCCCTGTAGCTAGATTGGAAGCCATTAGAGTGCTACTAGCCTTTGCCTATTATAAGGGATTTAAGCTTTTCCAAATGGACATCAAGAGTTCCTTTTTAAATGGGGTAATAAAAGAGGATGTGTTTGTAGAGCAACCCCAAGATTTTGAGAGTTTTCAATTTTTAATTATGTTTACAAATTAAAAAAAGGCCTTATATGGATTAAAATAGGCATCCATAGCTTGGTATGAGAGGCTTATCACATTCTTACTAGAGAGGGAGTTTGTTTTTTTTTTTTTTTTTTTTTGAGGGAAAGCAAAAAGCTATCATTAATGAAAAACAAGTAAACCTATTACAAAGATAGTTCCGACTCCTCCTTCAATAAACTTAAAATTGAAGGAGGAATCTTATTATTATCTAACTCATTCCAAATGAAATCCCCGACAATAGCATAATTGGCACATAAATTTGCCAATTTATTGTTCTCTCTACCAACCCAATTAAAAACAATGAAATTAAACAAACTTAAAAAATGTAGTTCTTCTTTCCACTTACCTCCCAAATCTTGAAAATATTTGATTATGTTTTGATTGTCTCCTTCAATGATAATTCCTTTAAAAGATCCCATCCAATCCTTCATGATTTCTTCTATGAACTTTATTGCTAAAAGCTCCAAGTAAGCAACATCCCAATGAGTACAAGATTTACCATAAGCCATAATAAATCTTCCTTTGCCATCTCTAATTACTCCTCCAATTCCAGCTTTGTAGTTTTTCAAAAGAGCCGCATCCACATTAATCTTGATCCAATCGGGAGGAGGGGGGTACCAACGATTCAACAATCTAAAAGACTGATTAGTACCCCAGTTGCCCGATTTAAGTTTATCATGATTGAAAGAAATGGTAGTATAGTTTATTGCATTGATAGAAATCATCAAAGTGCTTTCATCTTTTCCTTCATGAATAAGAGTGTTTCTTCCTTTCCACGAGAAGAATATTGAATTGCAAAATAAATTCATGATGAATCTTTGATTTGATCCATTGATTTTCATCCAATTTAAAAGCTCAATAATCGAATGGAAAACTGGAATACCAAACCCCCATTTTCTGAATTGTTCCATAATTTCTGTAATCTTGAAACATTTAATCAAGATATGCTCTGTATTTTCTGGAGTATTGCATCCTCTCGGGCAAACATTATCTATTTGGATTCTTCTATTATAGAGATATTGAGTTGTTGGTATTGCATTATTAAGAATACGCCACCAAAAAACTTCTACCCGTGGTAAAAGTTAAATTTTTTTAAGGCATCTCCAGTACCAGCAATCATCATAAGATTCACTTGAAGCTTTAAAAGCTAACGCAGAGATTGAATTACCCGAATTCTGAGCTAATAATTCAAAATAGTCATCTTCTCCTCCATTAACAGAAATATTCTGAATCAGGTGTATTAGATCAGTGCCAAATAACATTTCAAGCTTGGTGCAATCCCAGTTTCCATTTGTTAATAAGCAATCCACCATGAGCTCATCATGTTCCGGTGTAGCAATGAAAGGTTGCCACTCGTTTATACTCTTGTCCAATATCCAAATATCTCTGTATACATTTATAAAAGTACCTTTTCCAATCTTCCATCTGGTAATTTTCTTAAGATATTCTAATCCATTTGCAATGATCTTGCCCGCAGAGCTTTTGTTATTAAATTTGATTTCACCATCACACATCCCATACTTTGCTCCAATGGTTTTAAACAGCAGAGAATCCTTATCTTGGAATAATTTCCAAGCTAATTTAGTTCTTAAAGGCCCAGCCAAAGTTGTACATGAGCGTAATCCTCTCCCACCACATCTAACAGGCATACACAGATTATTCCAGTTAACGAAATGGATGCCCAGATTACCGTTAGCTTTGTTCCAAATGAATCCTTTGTAGATTTTGTCCACTTCCTTCAAAATACTTTTCGGGACAAGAGATAGAGTAGTATAGAAAACTGGAATTGAAAGAAAGATTGATTTAATAAGTGTGAATTTGCCAGCCATAGAGATATGTTTAGAACCCCAAATATCAATTAATTTGATAGCTTTCTCGATAATGAACCTGAAGTCAGCTGCTACTAACCTCCTTAGAGCCATTTTGATTCTAAGATAGTTGAATTCTTTCACCACTTTGAACTTCATGATCCTCTCAATTGATTTCTTCTTGTTTCTCTTCACATGCTTTCCAAATAAGATAAAAGATTTTCTATCATTGACATTTTGTCCAGTCAAACCACAAAACTTTTTCAGGCTATTTTTGATTCCCTTTACAGTTTTGATTTTAGCTTCAGAGAAAATAATAATGTCATCTGCATATAGTAGATGAGTGAGTTTATGGCCATAAGGATTCAACATGATGCCCATCTCATCTTCTTCTTGTTTAAACAAATTAGATAACAATTGGGAGCAAAGAATGAACAAATAAGGGGACAATGGGCATCCTTGGCGAAAACCACTTTTTGCTTCTATCCAATTGGAGAGTTTCCCATTAATCAATAAGGAGAATTTCGATTGCTGTACACACTCCATAATCCAATTAGAGAAAGACAATGGAAAATCGAAATAATTAAAAACATTTTTGAGAGTCTCCCAACACATACTATCATAAGCCTGTTCCATATCTATTTTGAAAGAAACCAAGCCTTTAGATGCTTTGGAATATCTGAACTTGTGAAAGGCCTCTTGAGCAATAAGAGTATGATCCATTAGAGATCTACCACTAATGAATGCAGCTTGTTCTTCTTAAACCAGTTTATGGATCACAAGTTTCAATCTATTAAGCAAAATTTTTGCCACTATCTTGTAAATAGATCTACAAAGACTTATAGGTCTATAGTGGCTAGGAATAGTAGGATTTTCAATTTTTGGAATCAGCACTATTAAGGTTTCTTTCCAACCTTCATTCATAATACCTGAATGAAAAAAATAATGAATAGCATTCCAAATATCAATTTTCACAATGCACCAAAAGTTTTTAATGAAGGAGTAAGTAATACCGTCGTTCCCCGGTGATATGTTCTTCTTAGAATTGAAAACAACATCTTCTACTTCTTTCAGCGTAAGTTCTTCCATCAAATATTTTTTCTTTGTTTCGTCCAGCAAATAGTTGGTCTTAAGCCAATCATCCACCATGCAGCTCCTACTTTTCCATTTTTCTGAGAAAAATTTTGATAAAACCTCTGAAATCTGATCATGTTCTTCCATGATAATCCCATCATCATTTTGAATTTTAATGATACCATTTAAATGTCTTCTGGCAGAAGCAAAGGAGTGATAAAATTTTGAATTACTATCCATATCTGAAATCCAGTTAATTTTTGCTCTCTGTTTACACCAAGAGTTCAACCTTGCAAGGATAGTGTTCAGTTCAGCCACCTTAGAATTAAGTAGCCATTTGTCTTCATCTGATAGCCAACCTACCTCCGATTCTTTGAGCTGAGAGGGAGTTTGTTAAGGGGAGCGTAGACACCACCCTTTTTCTTAGGAAAGTAGGAGATGAGTTACTCATTTTTTAGATCTATGTTGATGATATACTTTTTAGATTTTTTTTGATAAAAAGCTATGTGATGAATTTTCTAAAATAATGAGTATGATGGGAGAGTTATCTTACATTTTAGGATTTAGCATAAGATAATTGGATGATGCAACCTTTCTAAATCAATCAAAGTACATTAAGGACATATTAAAGAAATAAGAAATGGATAAAGCCAAGATAATAAATACTCCCATGACCTCCAGTGTTCAGTTGGATAAGGACTCAAATGGAAAATCTATTGATCAAAACAAGTATAGAGGAATGATTGGATCATCGCTTTACCTAACTAATAGCTGACCTGATATAGTATTTAGTGTTTGTCTTTATGCTAGATTTCAAGCTGATCCTAAAGAATCCCACCTGATTGCAATTAAGAGAATCCTTAAATATCTCTTAGAGACCCAAAACCTAAGAATATGGTATCCTAGGCATAACACTTCTTTTGAGATTATTGGATATTCTGATTCAAATTTTATAGGATATAGGGTGGATAGAAAGATAACTTCTTGGGCTTGCCAATTCATAGAATAATCTTTAGTCTCCTAGTCCAATATAAAATAAAACTCTATTGCACTTTCAACTATTGAAGATGAGTACAATGCCTTAGGAAGTTATGTGGCCCAAGTCCTTTGGTTGAAGCAACAAATTCTACATTTAGGATTACCTGTAGGCAAAATTTCAATCCTTTGTGATAATACTAGTGCCATCTGCATCTTTAAGAATCCTATCCAATATTCAAGGACCAAACACTTTGATATAAGACATCACTTTATTAGAGACCATGTGACTAAAGGAGATATTGAGTTACACCATGTGGCAACTTAGAATCAACTGGCTAGCATCTTTACTGAACTACTACCTTTGACACATTCAATATCTTAAGGACCAGATTGGGTGTGATTGACATAAAAGCATGAACTTGATGTTTACTGAATTTTGAATTTTATGTTTTGTTGTTTGTTGTTGTTTTCTACTCTTTCCTTTATTTCAGACTTTTTGTTTTACTTTATATTTATTATTATTTGTCATGTTTCTCATTTCTGTTATTTTAGTTTTTCTTCTTTTTTTTTTTTTGGTCACTGCTAAAATGATATTTTATACCTTATTTTGGTTTTTGAAAAATTTTAGTTAATGTTTGACATCTTAAATCAATTAAAGAGAGAAACACGGTTGATTGTTTCCCTTCCTCTAACTTCTTTTAGCGGTGTAATTTTCTTTTCAAAACAAAAGTCTATCTCAAATTAATAACTGGACTTTGCGATTGATATATTTTCTATCTTGTTATAGTGATCTATCTTATATATATATATATATATATATATATATATATATATATATATATATATATATATATATATATATATATATATATATATATATATATATATATATATATATATATATATATATATATATATATATATATATATATATATATATATATCAAATTCATTAAATCACTTGAATTTCAAGCTTTCATAATCTTATCATTGTATTTATCATATGAATTTGATTCTACTTTGTGTTTTACTCTTCCTTATATTAGAGAGTTAGTTTTTCTTCTTTAATATCTGAAAGATATTCTTACAACTGAGAGTATTTAAAAGTTATGAAAGGGATCTAGCTTGCAAAAAGGACAATAGGCATAAAATAAGCCCAAAAAAGAAGAAAAACTAAAAAGATGAGCTATGACCGCCAAAAAAATGAAAGATGCGTAATGTGCGCAAACCTATTGACAAGAGGCATAAAATGAGCCTACAAGAAAGCAAGCTTCCTTCTCTTTCAAACCTTTAAATATTAAAGAATTCATGTGTCACTTGATATTTCAAAGGGCATGTTTTTAAAATTCATGATTGTGACTGATTACTTTGATATATTATTCTATAAGATATTTTTCTAGAGCCATGTTTTGAATGGATCTTTTTTTCTTATGCAATTGATTTTTCTGAGTTAGACCTTTGTTTAAAAAAAATGGTTTATTCTGTGAGAAGTACGAGCTAGGGCTAACAAGATTTGTTATTCTACCATTTTTTGGATTTCTGTGATGTTAACTCATTGATTCTTACAAATTTTTAATTCAATCACATGGAAAATTTATCATATTCATGCTTTGATAAATAAAAAATGAAAAAATATTATTTTCATTCTTTTTGTCATTTTTCTTGTCTTTTCATTGCTTTATTTTTTATTTTACTATTTTTTCTTATTTTTGGGCCTTCTCTAATCATCTCTATCCATCCACAAAATCTTTAATTTTTTATCACATCGTCATAGATGATATCTTCACACCATCTTACATCTGCCATATGATGGCCAATATGTCTTTTTTGTTTAAGATCCATTATCGTCCCAAACGATATGATCATATTATGCTTCAATTATTTGTGATCGGCCTGGACGATCCTCCCAGTACTGGATGATCTTCTAAATTTCTACCCGATTATTGGTGATCATCCTAGATGATCCACTTGTTCATCCTAAACTATCCACGTGGAAAAGCTATTATATATTTTAAATTTGGTCGGTATGATCCATTATTATCGTTCATCTTAGATGATCCACCTAATCATCCAGGACAATCTGCTTTTTGAACAGTCGTTCAACATGACTCCTCGAGATGATCGCCTATATCTAATTATTCCGGATGATGTTTGTCGTCCTAGACGATATAACCACCTTTTTGACCAATCATACTGGATCCAATAATTTCACTTGATTAACCTGGATGATTCTACGATTATCCTGGATGATCGGACTATTTATTTATAAATAGTTACTTTCAACAATTTTCTCATCCTCAATCCATCTATTCCTCTTTTCTCTCATATATTGTCTAATTTTCTTGTCAATGGTCAAGCAATCCAGAATGCCAGCTGGAAGTACTTCGAGGGCCAGTGTTGACCCTCATTTCACTGAGGTAGCAGACCAAGCTGCCTACCTTCTCTACAATATAGCTGGGATCACCTTTTCCTGGACTGTTAATCCCCGTACACTTACTTACCCTGTCCTTGATCTTTTTGCATACACCTCCCTCACTTTCATCCTTACCCTCGCATTCCCCTTCAATTTCAAACTGCTCTTTGAATTTTTTGCTAGCCTTAGGTTCAACTCTTCTAACACTGCACTTCAATCCTACATCAACAAACGACCTGTTAAAATCACTTATCAAGACTGTCACGAGCTCCTCCAATTTTCCACCACTGGAGACAAGCTTCACCTCTTATCTTAAGATCCTAATTTTGATTGGGTTCCTACCAATCACCTTCTGAGGAACACTTTTGTCTCCTATCATAATGGGGCATCTAGCACCTTAGTCAAGGATTTTAGGACAATCCAACATATACTTAGTATCTGAGTTATTCTCATAGCTGGTGAATGTGTCAATATTACTCCTCTCCTTTTAATCGCCACCTTCTATATCATGGCTCATAGAGAATTCAATGTTGCTAATATTATTTTCTGATACATTGAGTATCTCACTAGCATTAGGGATCCAGGGCACCGATAGAAGCCTAATTTGGCCTTAGGACACATCATAGTCTACGTCCTGGAAACCAAGTTCAATCTTTAATATCATGCCCCACCTAAGTTTCAGCCTTCTATCTACACCAACAGCTCCTTCCACATTCTTCACAATACTCATCTCCACCAAGAGTACGAGGAAGTTGAGGGAGCTAAGGAGGAAGCAGCTCCTGCACCTGCTCTGCTCCATCAGCACTCACAGCTGGATCAACTAATGGAGCGGTTCTACCAGTGGGAGGCTCGGTTCGACTCTTATGTTTCTATTTAGGAGCAACAACATGCAGAGGATGTCGCTAGATTTTATTTGTATGTGGCTCACCAGCAGCTGCAGCACGACCAAGACATGGCCTGGTTTGGGGAGTAGTTAGCTACTATTTCTATCTTCATTCAGCCACCACCACCACCTCCTTCTGATGATCAGGGCTCATCTTACTTGTAGTTTATTTTTCTTATGTCAACTTCTGTGATGTTTTTTGTTTTTTTATTTTTATTTTTTGTATTTTTATGTTCTATTTTTTTTTTTGGTTTCCTCCTCCATTTTGTGATGTCAAAAGAGGGAGTAGTGGTAATGTTTATGTTATTTCGATGTATTTTTTCCTTAGTACTTTTGTTTACTATTTGTACCATCTATTTGATTTTAGTAAAATTTGAATTGCTTGTTTCAATAAACTACTTAAAGTTTAACTTTCTACCAAATATTTTCCATCATAAAAAAGGGGGAGTTTATTATGAATCTAGATTCAGGGACTATAATTTTGATGATAGCAAACATTTCTGACACTTCTATTTTTCTATGACTACTTTGCATGCTAACATTTCAAGTCCACAAGGTCAATTGCAAATCAAATCAGCTCAAGATTGGGCAGACTAGAAGTGAGTCAGTCTATAAGTAAATGTCAAGAGTTTTTATCTTTTCTTGAGTCAAATGTAATAAAGTGGGTTCTGATGCTAAGTAACCTTGCACACCTACACTCAAGGGAAAAAATTATATCTATCTTTAGAGTTTTTTATTTTTAATCATATCATCTGGGATGATCCCAAATCATCTTGGATGATCAGTTAAAAATAGAAACCCTAATTAGGGCATCCTTGTTAAGATAGCCAAAACTAAGCAAATCGTCCTGGATGATTTTATCATCATCCTGGATGATAGGCTCATATTAGAAAGAATAAGCTGCCAACTCTTTTAGGCATGTTTTATTTTTGGACATCGTCCAAGACATTGTTCGGGATATCATCCCGGATTATGCATTATAATAATGCCTAAATTAGTTTGGTAATTAAGAAAAGTAATTAAAGTTTGATTGCTCGATCATATTTTTCTAATCAATCACAGATTCGTCCCGAATGATCAATTAAATAAACCTTAGTTTCTTCTTGGATGACTAGGGAGATGTTCTGGATAATATATGACATTTTGAACTAGTCGTACAAGATAATCCATAAATTATCCTAGATGATCTGTTATTTTTTTATCGTCCAAACATATAAAGTCTGGCCGAACAGAGCGATGGTCTGGATGATATTCAATGTCTTGAACTAATCATCCAGAATGATCATGAAATAGTCCAGGACGGTCAGTTATTTTTTCATCGTCCAGGGTAGGTAAAGTCTGGCCGAATAGAGCAATGGTCTAGACGATATTCAACAACTTAAACAAATCTTACCAGATTATGTAGTATCGTCCTAGACTATCATAATAAATAAACCTTCTAATCATCCAGCTTTCTCTAGATCGTCCTAACTGATTGAGCTGAATTTATACTAATCGGATAAGTTGATCCATCAATCGTCCTGGATGATCTTTGTCGATTATGTTAAGAGAGTTACTATTTGCATGTTTTACATTCTTGCAACTTGTATAGTTTTGATGATTCCAAATATTATTGTTTTAAGTATTATATTCTCCTAACACTTTTTGGAAGAATTATTTTTGCTCTTGTGTGAACTAACATTTCAGATTAATCAAACTCTAGACTAATGAAGACTTCAAATCAATTTCAGCATAAGATAGTTTGTAAATTAAAGTCTGTTCTTTCTCAATTTATTGAGTTTGAGAGAGTGTGATTGTAATTGAGTAACTTAGCACACACACACTTGGGGAGATCTTTAAAAATCAAAATTTTTTTATATTGATCGTACGGGATGAACCGGGTTTGTACAGGATGATCAGTTCAGTTATCCCCTCAGAAGAGCAATGGAACGAACAGGAAGTGAGAAAAATTTTCTAAGTCCTTATCGTCCAGATGAATTTCCCTATTCATCCCAGGACTATCTGCTCTGGATTCTCACTTTGAACTGTTCGTCTAGATGAAGTTTACCATTCGTTCCTGGATGATGGGCTCTAGATTTCTCACTTTATATTGATCGTCCAAACGAAGTGTATAATTTGTCCCATGACGATGTGCTCTGGATTCTTACTTTATGCTGATAGTCCATACGATTCATCCTGTTTGTGTCAGGATGAAGTTCTCTGGACATATAACATGAACTATTCGTCCAGACGAACACTCATATTCGTCTCAAGACGAAGTCCTCTATTCCTTGAAAATTTGGGACCATCCTTCAATATCGTTTGAAAAAACCCTTGATATAACTATTCATCCAAAGATTAACTTAGATCGTACAGGATGATGATTGGGTATGAAGTTAGTTCATACCAATATACATTGGGTTCATATGCAACTATTTTAACACTATTCATACAAGACGATTTGACGATCATCCGGGACGATCGACTGTGTACAGACTTTAAAGTCAACAGTTTTTGGATAATGTTTTGTGTCTTTCCTATATAAGGTCCGCTTAAAATTGTCTTGTAATCTTTTTTGCTTACTGGTCTTCATGAAAATTGAAGGGAGAGTGAAGGAGAGAGTGTGAGAGAGTGTTTGAAGGAGGATTCTAACTACTAGAGCGTGAAGAATTCACTTGGTACTCAAAGGTAAGAATCTCAATTTGTGATTTGTGATTACTTCACTCTTTCCCTCATCTTTCTAGATTTCTCATAAGAAGATCTGTTAAGGAGATCCGGTTCTTTTCCGACACTCATGGAGTGTGAACAACCAAAGGGTTCTCTGCCTACACTTGAAGAGTGTGAAAGGACGAAGGGTTCTCTGCCCACACTTGGAGAGTGTGAAAGGACGGAGAGTTCTCTACCAACACTTAGAGAGTGTAAAAGGATGGACGGTTCTCTGCCAACACTTGGAGAGTGTAAAAGGATGACGGTTCTATGCCAACACTTAGAGAATGTAAAAGGATGGTGGCTCTCTCCCGCACCAGGTAGTGGTGGAAGAGAGTTTTTGTGAAGGCTTATCTGCGTTGCTGTGGGTGCAAAAGTAGAGTCACTAGTGGTATTAGTGCAATACTCAGAGGGTGCCTCCAGGAAGTGGATGTAGGTTGTGTTTGATCGAACTACTATATACCTTGTGTCTTTTTATTTTCTGCTGATTTTGTTTTTTACTTTACTTTATTGCTTAATTTGTGGTTGAAAAACATTTTTCTATAAAAATTCACTAAAGTTATTTTTCGTTTTAAATTTCAAAAGAGGGATAATTTTTAAATTACCATTTCACCCCGCCCCCCCCCCCCCCCCCCCCCCCCCCCCCCCCCCCACTCTTGGTTAGCCACTGGATATAAGCTTAGGTCTAACAACCTAATTCATACTGAACAAGTTTCAACAAGTGGTATCAGAGCTTTGTTTCAAAATCATAAGTTTAGATTACTTTTTAATTAACGTAGATGGCTACATTTAAAGACCGAAATACCCCTAAGGGTTACTCTATAACTAGACCTCCATTGTTTGATAATATTCTTTTTGATTTTTGGAAAATATGCATGTCTACAATTTTACAGTCACTTGATTACCGTATGTGGATCTTAGTTCAAGAAGAGTATACAAAACCAACTAAACTAGTTGACATAGTTAGAGTAGAAACACCTTTTATGGACTAGACAGTAAAAGAATGTGACTTAGCACAACTAAATGCTAAATGCTTGAATGGTTTCTTTTGTGCTCTTAAATCAGAAGAGTATATACAGGTTTCTACTTGCAAGAGTGGAAAGGACATATGGGATAGAATTTGTATAACTTATGAGGGGACTAATGACGTTAAGCAATCTAGACTTAATATCTTGTTGTATGATTATAAATTATTTTGCATGAAATCAAATGAATCCATTTCTGATATAAGATACCTCTTTACATGCATTAGGTAGGGAACTAATAAATGCTGAAATGATTAATAAGATACTTCAATTTTTGTCTATTGCTTATGTTGCTAAAATTACTGTAATTACAGAGCCTAAAGATCTAAACATCTACTCTATTGACAATCTTCTTGGATCGCTAATTGCTTATGAGCAAGTTAGACAAAGAAAGATTGATGCAGGTGAACCACGAAGGGAAAAGAAAATAGCACTAAAAGTAGAGGAGTCAGAGAGTGAACACTCACAACCTGAGGATGAAGACGACATCACACTGATGACTAGATAATTCAGAAGCTTTCTGAAGAGGAAGAAAAAGAGATGCCAGCAATGGAATCCAGGTAAATTTAAAAGAAATGTCAAGGTTTCAAATGATGTTATTTGTAATGAGTGCAGGAAACCTGGACATATTAAGACAGACTGCCCAAAATCCAAAGCCACTCTTAGCAAGGAGAAAGTAAAGGAGAAACTAATTGTGAAGAAGGGCAAGAAGAAATTCCAAAGAGCTTTCTGGGTGGACTCAGCTTCAGACTCGTCAGAGATGGAAAAGAAAGAGGAAGTCACTAATCTATGCTTAATGGCCGATAATCTTGATTAGTCGGGTATGTGACTTGACTTATAATGAACTTTTTGAAGTTTCTGAACACATGCATGATACATATAGAAAGTTAAAGAAAATGCATACTAGTCTAAGCTTAGAATTTCAGGAACTACAAAAGAAACATGAAATCTTTAGGAAAGATCATGCTTTAATTGATGAAAACTATATGAAATTACTTGATGAGTGTTATGACTTGAATAAAAATCATATAATGTTAAAAACATCATTGGCAGAACATCAAATTGAAATCAAGAATAATAAGGATGAATTAGAGAGCAAAATGTATCAAATCAATTATACAAATTAAAATTTGAAAGATATGAATTTATTTTACAAATTGAAGATAAAATCCATCAAGGAAAATAGGATACCCCCAAACATCAACTTGAAGATTTTAAAAATCCTATTTTGTATCCTAAATTTATGCAATCTCTGAATATACAGATGAATAACAGAAGACTTAGGAATCCATTTCTAAAAGCCAAATGTAATAATTATGGATTGTTTGGACATATAGCACACACCTGTACTTTGAAGAAAAAAACTTATTTATTGTGGAAACCTAAGATGCATAAACCTAGATATATCATACATGCATCTGTTTATAAATTGTCGAAAGGAGAACCCAAACTTTTTTGGGTTCCCAGGTATAATGTTTGATAATTTTACAGGGTCGCTCTCACACAAGACCTCGTGAGAGCATATGGTACCTGGACAGTAGTTGCTCAAAGCATATGACTGGAGATACTGCATAATTCATATCGCTAGAAGCCAGAAGTGGAGGCAAGGTTACACTTGGAGATAACACCACAAGAAATATTGTTGGGTCAAGTATGATTAGAAATCTTAAGAAATTTTTCATTGAAAATGTGTTATTGGTAGAAAGCTTAAAGCATAATTTATTAAGTATTAGCTAGCTATGTGATAAAGGACACTGTGTAAATTTTTTTCCTACTAGCTGCATATTAAGCCTAAATGAAAATGATGTTTTGAATGGTATAAGGGTAAACAATGTGTATATGTTAGACTTGAATTGCATTAAAACTCCTACTGCTTTTGTTTAAAAACTATTTCTAATGAGTCATGGATTTGGCATAAGAGATTTTATCACTCTAGCATGAAAAACCTTAGGAGGATTATCCAAACAAACCTAGTGAGAGGTATACCAAAACTAGACTTTTTTAAGTACCACCTTTGTGATGCATGTAAATTAGGAAAATAGGTGAAGTCCTCTTTTTAGTTCAAAAAGAATCTTAAAACTAGTAAACCATTGGAGATTTTGCATATAGATCTTTTTGGACCAATTGGAACTGTAAGTCTAGGAGGGAAGGTATACGGATTTGTGATTATGAATGATTACTCTAGATTCACATGTGTTAGATTTCTATTTCATAAGAGTGAATCATTTGAAAAATTTAGAAACTTTTTGACTTGGATTCAAAGAAAGCTAGGATGTAAAATTATGATTATTCAGAGTGATCATAGAGGAGAATTTGAGAATGAAAAATTTAAGGATTTTTATAAGGAGAAAGGAATTGATCATAATTTTTTTGCACCTAGAATCCCTCAGCAGAATGGGGTAGTCAAAAGGAAAAATAGAACATTAATAGAAGCTGCCTGAGCCATGTTGGCAGAATACTCACTTCCTAAATATTTTTTGGGCTGAGGCGGTTAGCACAACATGTTATGTTCTGAATATGGTGAATGTGATAACAAAATTAAATAAAACACCCTATGAGTTGTTAAGAACACCTACTTTGTCACATTTGCATATTTTTGGATGTAAGGTGTTTATTCATAACAATAAAAAATCTGCCTTAGGAAAATTTGATCCAAAATCAGATGAAGGAATTTTTATAGGATACTCAAGTGTTAGAAAATCTTATAGAGTATTCAATAAAAGAAGTTTGGTAATTGAGGAAGCCACACATATCGTATTTGATGAATCTAATTATTTGGAAGAGCCAAATATTGTAGAAGATGAGATTGAGATTAACTCCTAAAAGATTGATAAAATAAATTTGGAAGAAAATTTGGAGATAGAAAACCCTTTGCCTAGAGATTTGAGATTTTATAAAAACCACCCAAATGAATTGATTATAGGTGAACCTAGTGAGGGTGTAAGGATTAGGCATTGACTAAACAAAGAAGTCAATCATTCAGCCTTTATTTCAACTATAGAACCCACAAATATTGATCAAGCACTTTCAGATGAATTTTGGATTTTGGCTATGTAAGAAAAATTAAATTAATTTATATGAAATAAAGTTTGGGAATTAACTACAATGCCAAAGGATCAAAGTGTAGTTGAAACTAAGTGGGTATTCAAAAATAAAATGAATGACTCAGGAGTAGTCATTAGAAATAAGGCTAGATTAGTAGCTAAGGGGTATAATCACATTGAAGGGATTGACTTTGAGGAGACTTTTGCCCTTATATCTAAACTTGAAGTAATTAGGGTTTTATTAGTCTTTGCCTATTTTAGAGGATTTAAATTTTACCAAATGGATATAAAAAATATCTTTTTAAATGGGGTAATTCAAGAGGATGTTTTTGTAGTACAACTTCCAGGTTTTGAAAATTTTAAACACCCAAATCATGTTTTCAAACTAAAAAAAATATTATATGGATTGAAACAGGCACCTAGGGCTTGGTATAAGTGGTTGAGCACATTCCTACTTGATAGATCTTTTGAAAAAGGGAGTGTGGATACAACCCTCTTTTGAAGAAAATTGAAGAGAATATACTTATTGTACAAATATATGTTGATGATATCATCTTTGGATCTTCAAATAAAAATCTTTGTGATGATTTTTATAACACAATGAGTAGTGAATTTGAGATAAGTCTAATGGGAGATTTAAGTTACTTTCTAAGCTTTAGCATTAAGCAAATTGAGGAGGGCACATTTCTTAGTTAGTTGAAGTATGTTAAGGACATCCTCAAAAAGTAAGAAATGTACAATGCTAAACCTGTTAGTACACATATGAGTTCCTCAGTTTAATTGGATAAGGACCCTAAGGGAAAATCTATTGATCAAAAGAAATTTAGAGGGATAATTGGATCTTTGCTTTACTTGACAGCTAGCTAGCCCGATATCATGTCAATTATTTGTTTGTGTGCTAGATTTCAATCAGATCCAAAAGAATCACATTTGACAGCAGTAAAAAGGATTTTAAGATATCTGTTAGGAACTCAGAACTTAGGAATTTGATATCCTAAGTTTAGCTCTTCATTTGAAATAATTGGTTATTCATATTTTGACTTTCTAGGTTGTAGGGTTGATAGAAAGAGCACTTCTAGAACATGTCAGTTTATTCGAAATTCTTTAGTCTCTTAGTCCAGTAGAAAATAAAATTTAGTAGTCCTATCTACTGCTGAAGCTGAATACATTATATTAGGAAGTTGTGTGGCACAAGTACTTTGGTTGAAATAACAGTTGATTGATTTATGATTAACTATTGGCACTATTCCCATTTATTGTGATAACACTAGTGCTATTTGCATTTCAAAAAATCCTATTCAATATTCAAGAATCAAACATATAGACATCAGGCATCATTTCATAAGGGATAATGTATCCAAAGGAGAAATTGAACTCATTCATGCTTCTACAAAAAATCAACTTGTAGACATTTTTACAAAACCACTAGCCTTTGATACTTTTAGTATATTAAGAACAAGGCTTGGTGTGATCGATTTGAATACTTAATTAAAGTGATTCTGCAACATTGATGTGTGTTTTTCTAATTAGTGTTTTGTGTGTATTTTGAGTTTGTGAATTTTCTGTATTTTCTATCATTTTGTTTGTGTTGTGTTTGGTTTTGAAAATTTTTGTCCATGTTGTTTTGTGTTCTCTCACATCTAGATTCATGATTTTGAATGTTTTCTCAATCATTTGTAAGTGATAATCTTCTGTACGAAATTCATTTCGTACGGGACGAATTGTGTAGTGTATTAACTATTAGATTTGAATGGTTTGCATACAGTTTTTCAGTTTTCATTTTACTATTCGTCTGTACAATCATCATGATCGTCCGGATGATATGTTCAATCGTATGTATGAATGTAGACAATTAAATGGATAAGGTCAGTTTCATTATGCATGATCGTACATACGAACTTATGGTTCGTACATACGAACGCTTGGCAATTCGATATGGGGGACGATTTAAACAGCCATTAAAATGATCTTAAATGTCTGATCGTCTGGAACAAACACCTTTTCATCTATACGGTCGTTTGGTCAAAAGTTTGTATGAAAGGACACATCGTAACTTATGTGATTATGAAAAGTCGTTTCTTTTTTGGACTCATTCGTTCGTCCATATGATATTTCGTTCGTACGTATGAACTCAAATTTGTATGGGACAAAATTAATTTAGTATATACAAAAACTCATTTTTTCATTAAATTGAATGGTTTTAAACTCAAATTTCATCACTTCAAATATCCCTTTCAAATCCCTATTCCCCTAAATCTTCTTCATGGATAGCTCTAGCAAAAGACAAAAGGTACTGGCTAAGGGACCACCCAAAAACTCTAGTGAAAACTTACTGTCCAAGGCCAATGAGGAGTCCTTTCATAGGTTTTCTTCAGCCAAAATCACTCCCTCGAGAGTTCTTCTTCAAGAACAACTCAACTTTAAGGTGATGAATATGTTTGCTTCGACCCATTTTGGCCTCGTTCTCACTCTTGTCCACTTCTATAATAAGGAGACCTTTCACTACTTTCTTGTGAACATGTTCTTTAACTCTGATCATTCTGTGATTAGGTCCTATATGTTTAAGAAGAAAGTATAAATTATAAAGGAGGATTTGGGAATATTTTTAAAAATAAGGACTCAAGGGATCAGAGCCCATACCTTGACCATTGCTTCTGATTTTTATTGGTCTGAAATTAATAATGTTTTTAGAGGAATTGGTACTGTAACTCATTTACCAAAGGTGTCTACTATTAGTCAAAAAGCTCGTATCATTCAGAATGTTCTTCGTACCTCTATTATACCTAAAGCTGGTGAACAAGTAAACATTACTCCTCTTCTTTCTACAATGACCTATTTGATTCTAACTAGCCAACCTATAGATGAAGCCCAATTAATCATTGACTACCTTTATGGACTTTCTGAGATTGGCCATGTCTCCCACAAGAGAAAGAAATATATTGCCTTAAGACATCTTCTGACTTTCATTTTGGAGAAGAAGTAGGATCTAGTTCATCCAATTCTAGATTTTGAAGAACCTCTCTACTACAATGATGGATCTTTTAGAGCAATCTTCAATAAAGAAACACAAGTGATAATTAGTGACTCAGAGGAGGAACCTGCACCTGCACCTACTGGTGAACCAAATTATCAAGATTTGGTTCACATATTTGATCTTTTAGAGACTCATTTTGATCAAAGATTTGATCAAATTGAAACTCACTTACAACAGCAGGATGCTCAATACAATCAGGACATGGGATGGATGCATGAGCAGATAGATGGTATAAGTTTTAATAAGTTTATGATGAGCAGTTATTTTAATTTCTTCAATGCTCCACCTCCTCCAGATCAGGGCCCCTCAGAGTGATTTATGTACTTCCTTATGATCTTCTCTAGCTGATGTGATGTGATGTGCTTTTGTATTAGTTATGTGTTAGTATCATTTGATGTGTTAGCATTTATGTTTTATGTTTTGAGTTCAGATTTTAAGCGTATTGATATCATTTCTACTGATTGTAATATTCTTCATCATAAAATCAATATAAGTTATCTTGTCTTGCTTTTAATCTTATTTTGAAATATGTGTTAACCTATATAAAAATTCCTAAAAATTTTGATCTTACAAGTGTTATACCTTGAACTGTAACACAAAATTGAATTCATTAGAAAATCTAATTTTTCTAAATTTAAGTTGTGCTTATAACTTGATGTAATTAAGAATGTCAATCTCATGTCTCCTATTAGACTAATTTAAAATTTCATATTATTATTACGATTGTGATTATTTTTTTATTTTATTTTTCTATAATCAATATAATTATTATTATACTTAAAGAAATTTAAAATTTTAGATTATTGATTTTGGAAAGATCAATATTACTCTTGAAAAATGTACAAATGTACAAAAATCAAAAAGAATGCGCAATGGTTTGCAATTTGAAAAAGAGGCACAAAATAAGCCCACAAGTAAAAATATGCACAAAAATGTGCCACAACTATTGAACAAGATGCGCAAAGCGTCACATGTGGTAGTTAATTCTTTCCTTAATCTTTCAATCTTATAATTAAAATTAATCTTCTGTATGATTTTATTTGGTATTAAAAATTTGATGTATAT
Source organism: Dendrobium huoshanense (assembly GCA_016618105.1). Taxonomy (NCBI): domain Eukaryota; kingdom Viridiplantae; phylum Streptophyta; class Magnoliopsida; order Asparagales; family Orchidaceae; genus Dendrobium; species Dendrobium huoshanense. Next base: position 37,435,899 of record CM028358.1, read on the forward strand.
AAATTTAATATTCATCTTTTTTGCAATGATGTTCTTTATCTTAATGTCTAAATTGACTCATGTTTCTGATAATTCTTTTTATTATCAATGTTATATCTCTTCTTAAATCATATGAATCATTTTATTTGCCTGTTTATTTTTAATTTTATATGCAAATTTATCTCAATCACTTTCCAGTATCAATTATCAAAGGATTATTATATGACTTCTTACATTTCTATTTTTTGTTCTTTTTCTTCTTCTCTTTTGTTGTTGTCAAAAAGGGGAAGAAAATATTATTTGTTCATATTTTGTTCATATTTTTATTCAGTATCATATTTTTGTTCCATATCATATCTGTTTGTATTTTTTAAATAAAAAAATTATAAAAAAAGTGATAAAATTGTCATGCAATGCCTCCTTATTCTCACATATTTATCAATTCAAGGGGAGTTTAGGAGATTCCTATAATTTGAAAATTATAAAAATAATAATTATTTTACCATCATAAAAAAGGGGGAGATTGTTAAGAGAGTTGCTATTTGCATGTTTTATAATTTTGCAACTTGTATAGTTTTGATGATTTCAAATATTATTGTTTTAAGTATTATATTCTCTTAACACTTTTTGGAAGAATTATTTTGCTCTTGTGTGAACTAATATTTCAGGATAATCGAACTCCAGACTAATGAAGACTTCAAATCAATTTCAGCATAAGATAGTTTGTAAATTGAAGTCTGTTATTTTTCAATTTATTGAGTTTGAGAGAGTGTGATTGTAATTGAGTAACTTAGCACACACACACTTGGGGAGATCTTTAAAAATCAAATTTTTTTTATATTGATCGTACAGATGAACCAAATTTGTACGGGACGATCAATTCAGTTATCCCCTCGGAAGAGCAATGGAATGAACAAGAAGTGAGAAAATTTTTCTAAGTCCTGATCCTCTAGAAGAATTTCCCTATTCGTCTTGGGACGATCTGCTCTGGATTCTCACTTTGAACTGTTCAGATAAAGTTTAATATTTGTTCCTGGACGATGGGCTCTGTATTTCTCACTTTGTATTGGTCATCCAGACAAAGTGTATAATTCATCCCAAGACGATGTGCTATGGATTCTCACTTTATGCTGATAGTCCAGATGATTCATCCTATTCGTGTCAAAATAAAGTTCTCTGGACATGATATAAACTATTCGTCCAGAGGAACACTCATATTCGTCACAGGACGAAGTCCTCTGTTTCTTAAAAATTTGGGACAGTCCTGCAGTTTCATTTGAACAAACCCTTGATATAATTGTTTGTCTCAGGACGAACTTAGTTTGTACAGGATGATGATCGAGTATGAATTCAGTTCGACCAATATACATTGGGTTCGTATGCAACTATTTTAACACTATTTGTATTGGACGATCTGACTATCGTCCAGGATGATTGACTGTGTACAAACTTGAAATTCAACAATTTTTGGATGGTTTTTCGTGTCTTTCTTATATAAGGTCCACTTAAAACTGTCTTATAATCTTTTTTATTACTGGTCTTCATGAAAACTGAAGGGAGAGTGAAGGAGAGAGTGTGAGAGAGTGTTTGAAGGAGAATTCTTACTACTGGAGCGTGATGAATTCACTTGGTACTCAAAAGTAAGAATCTCCAATTGTGATTTGTGATTACTTCACTTTTTTCTCTCGTCTTTCTAGATTTCTCATAATAAGATCTGTTAAGGAGATCTGGTTCTCTGCCGACACTCATGGAGTGTGAACAGCCGAAGGGTTCTCTGCCTACACTTGGAGAGTGTGAAAGGATGAAGGATTCTCTGCCCACACTTGGAGAGTGTAAAAGGAGGGATGGTTCTCTACCAACACTTGGAGAGTGTAAAAGGACGGACAATTCTCTACCAACACTTGGAGAGTGTAAAAGGACAACGGTTCTCTATCGCACCGGGTAGTGGTGGAAGAGAGTTTTTGTGAAAGCTTCTCCGCCTTGCTGTGGGTGCAAAAGGAGAGTCACTAGTGGTATTAGTGCAATACTCGGAGGGTGCCTCTAGGGAGTGGATTTAGGTCGTGTTTGACCGAACCACTATAAACCATGTGTTTTTTTATTTTCCGCTGCTTTAGTTTTTACTTTACTTTATCGCTTAATTTGTGGTTGAAAATTCTTTTTCAATAAAAATTCACAAAAGTTATTTTTCGGTTTAAATTTCAAAAGAGTGATAATTTTTAAATTACCAATTCACCCTTCCCCCTTTTGGTTAGCCGTTGGGATATAAGCTTAAGTCTAACAACCTAATTCATATTGAACAAGTTTCAACAGATTATTTGCAATTTATGGAAAATTTAAAGCCCTTCTTTATAAGATATCTTATTTACTCAAGAAGGGATATTCTGTTGCTATCTTGACCTAAGAGAGCCAAGAGGAGAGGGAGAGGTTGGGAGAGAGAGAGAGAGAGGATCTTATGAGGGGGAGATTGTGAGGGGTTTCACATAGGTTGCTCCAATCAAGGATCCGAATCATCTTCTCTGGTCATCATCCTTAGTTCCTTGGAGGTTTGAGAGAGGTGTAATTCAGCAATTGATTGAAGTTCTTTGCCTGCTTCAGGAGGAAGCTAAAGGAGTTGGGTTCTCTGCATGCTTCAGGAGAAAGTGAAAGGAGTTGGGTTCTCTGCCTCACCGAGGTCGGTGGAAAGTTATTTTTGTACGAGTTTCTTCTCTTTCATGTTGGAGCAAAAGGAGAGACACTGAGTTTAGTGCAATACCCGGAGGAGAGGCTCCAGGGAAACGGACGTAGGTCAAGTTGACCGAACCACTATAAAATTGGTGGGTTCTTTCTTATTGCACTTTCCGCATTTAATTTCTGCACTTTCTTTTTGTGGTGATTGTTTAGTTTAAATCTTTTTTTATGTTTGAGAATTTTTAAAACACCAATTATCCCGCCCCCCCCCCCCCCCTCCTCTTGGTTAGCCTCGGGCTAGTTCATAAGGGCTTAACATCCCTAATGAACTTTCATGGACTACTCCCTGAGGAGTGTCAAGGGCGCCAGACACTTAAGATCTGCCAATCGTCAAAACCCCCATGCGAAGGAAAGTCATGTTTCTAATAAGAACTTCTTTTTTATCCTCTATCAAGCATCTAAGGGAAATTATAGTATGAATCTTGAGTCTAATTTAGTGAAAATTTACCTTCTCTCAGCAAATGATATTCTTGAACAAAAGTAGAAATGCATCAAAAGGTCATCTTTATTATCTCAAAGGTATTACATCCAACCTCTATTTACATGTATCATATTATAAATATTTACACGGACTGCCTTACATGTCTTATATTTTAACTACTCAAAAACCCCATGTCTTATACTACAGACATTTCCATGAACTCGTATGCAAAATTAAATTGGTTTTCCAGTGCAATTCATGGAAACAAAGTGAATAATTCTAACATTGGCATCAAAATGTTTAAGAACTTTTGACCCACATTTCACCTTATATTGTAAAAACTCTCCCTAAGCAAGCAATCTTAATGAGTATGGTAAAAAGAGCGACACCTACCATCATTTCACTGTATTTGCCAATGGCCCACAAAATGTTAGCCTCTATACTAAAAAAAGAGCACCTAGACTCCCGTGGATTAATCAAGCAAGATAGCTCTCTCCCTACTCACCCAAGGAGAAAACACATATATGTTTAGCTTTAGAACAAACCAAACGGATCTGAAACACCCACATGAATAGTTAGGTTGAAACATATAAGAAAATATGGAACCAATGTAATTACTCATTACTTCCACACTTGATCCATCTTTTCTCTTTCCTGTCCTAAGAAGATACAGGTTCCTGTGTTTTCCCAGATGTACACAAACCGTACACCTAAGGGTTAATATTGAAAAGGGTGGCACATTTCATTTCTCTTGTTCTTCACCTTTAAGGTCATAGGAAGGAGCAGCCCCAAATCGATGAAGACTAATCATCATACCAGTAATCAAAGAATAATCTTGATCTTCAAAGACTACGAGCATTCTCTCCACCAAAAACATCAGCATGTCTATTCATCCATTTTATAAATAAACGCTTCTATTTATAAGTAGAAAAACTGAAACATCATAGTTGGTTTCCATAAATTAGAGTAATAATCAATCAAATTTGAAAATTCTCAAAAGATGCATCTGAATAAAAGTGTCCTACACCACCCTTAGTAAGCTCTGCTCATTCTAAATATATATATTATTTTATATAAATAGGATAGATGCCACTCTACTAAAGAACTTGGTCATATTAACTATAGTAGTATAATAAATAATGTCTCAGCCACTATTAGCTGGCTCCCCCCTTTACAATGAGCTCCGTATTGAGGAGTATGTGAGTAATCAATAAGTGACAAGTCTTACATGTTTTGACACTTTAGGTAACTATATACACCAACAACATCATTCATGATAAATGCCTCAGCCACTATTGGCTGACTCCCTCCTTTATAATAAGCTTCACATTGAGTTTCATGTAAGTCCCCAATAGGAAATAAATCTTACGTTCCCCAGCACTATGGGTGACTACAAGCTTTATGCCACAATGGGACATGACTCCACTATGGAGGCAAGATCTGTATAAGTTATGCATGGCTCCTCTCTATGAGGATAAGTACCTCAAAAGATGGCTGTTAACGCCTTAGGAAGGTAACTCCCTCTCCTTCTAAATGAAAAACTCCACGAATGAGGGAGGGTACATTACCTATGTTGATGGGACCTCAGGGTCACATTTTTAGAAGGATCATAACCTGGTGCCAAACATAAGCCCTTTGCCAATGAATCCACATAACCAATAGCGGTTACATTCACTAATAGGATGGCTAAAGCCTCACAAGGCCAAGGTATACACTTAGTGCATAGCAACTAACCAACATCTCCGCCAGGGTATGCGAAAGAAAATGAAAAAAAAGGAAGAAAGAAGCAAAACTTGGTACATATAAACATAAAAAAGAAAGAATCTTCCTTTCATTTACATAAAAATTGCTATCACAAAAGGTTGATGCAACATACTTATTGATTTCACTTGCACCATCATTTCCTTCCTCACTATCATTCATAAGAAACTTCTTATAAAAGCAGAACATATAGATAAACCTTGAATTAAGCACACCCTTTACCATTAGCATCTTAATACAATCATTAATTCCATCAAGGTAACTATCACCTTATAAGTGCTCAAATTTTTTTTTCTAATGGCTCAAGGAACCTCATTTATTCTTATAGTTAAATTAACTACCGCAGCCTTAGCAAGCTCCTTGCACTCAACAAATAATACATGAAGAACTACAGTTAACTATTCTTGATCCTTGGCCTCCACAATTGATGCAGCTTCAATCCTAGCCAACTACAATTCAAATAGATGTTGTTCTCAAATCTTATCAGTCTCGAACTAGCTCTTTTATCTTGTCCATCATCTCATACTGGAACTACCTCTCTTTAGAGAAATAAAATTTTGTGTGACTCCTTATTTCCTCTACTCACCCCAACTTAACATTCAACCCTAAAAGCTGATAGCCTAAACGATGAACCTTCTTCCAATCATTCACTAGCGAGTTCATGGAGGAATATACCTAATTATACGCATGCATTTATAAAATGTGTCACTCTAACATGAAATTATGGATGATGTGACCATTATCAAAAATTAACTCGACTCAGACTCAACACTCTACTCCTTTTAACTAAATGATAATTAGCTTTTGGAACCCTCAAGGACTTTGCTACCTTCATCTGAATCTTCTCCAAGAGCCACCACCATAGCAATGGAATCACTCTTCTATGTAAGTGAGTCAATAATCAGCACCTCCTCCTCGGAGGGTCAAATATTCTCCTACCCTTTACGAGCAAAGTAGGACCAATCCACGCCTCAGACATTTGTGATCTCTTTACTACCTATGTCTTGGAACTCAGACCAGCTCTAGCTTTCATCTGCCTCTTGGAATAGACTTCTTAATGAGTCCTCTTAGTGGCCAAAAATAATCTCTCTTTCAGTCTTGTATTTTCCTCTATTGCACTAGATAATGTAGCAAATCTCATTAGAAATACATAACCAGTAAATTTCTCTACAAAGAATCCCGAAAGAAATCAAAACAAACTCAATTTTTAAAGATGAGCAAGCCACTCACCTTAGAAGTATGTGAAAATATTTGATAAGCCACATGTGAAGAACCACTAACGGCTCATTCTTTGAAGAAGTTTGCCGTCTTCTAGTGCGGGAACCTGCATTGAAGAGTTAGAGAGCATAGCAGAGAACAGAGTAACTGGAAATCATATGGAGTAAAGCCATTGTATTCATCTCATGTTTTCAGCTACAGTAAATGGTTTTTGTAGGAGGAAGATGACAGTGGCATTTGAAAAGAAATGGCTGAGATTAAAGTAGAGCCAGAGCATCAACAAACACCATTGATCTAGCTCTATAAAAGCTGCTGCAGCCGTTTGAGGTAGTGTATAGGCAAGCCAACCTATCAAGTGTGCGTATCATTTATCACCTCCCTGCTAGTTAATAGTGTTCTCTTGAAGTGTTAACTTGTTGCAGAGAGATCGGAATCGGGTAGCAGGAAGAGCCTTAGTGAAGATATCAGCAGCTTGATCGACGGAGGAAATGTGATGCACGGCTATGTTCTTTAACTTGATGAAGTCACGAATGTAGTGAAAATCAACCTCGATGTGTTTTGTTCGAGCATGAAACACAGGGTTATTGGCTAATGCGATGGCAGAGACATTGTCACAAAAGAGAGGTGTGGGAGGCGATGTCTCAACATGAAATTCTATAAGTAATCGGCGAAGCCAGATAACGTCACTGGTGGCAGTGGCTAAGGCTCTATATTCAGCTTTGGTGGAGGAGTGAGCAACCGTAGTTTGCTTTTTGACACACCATGAGACAAGGTTGTGTCCAAGGTAAGCACAATAACCAGTGACAGATCTTCTAGTTGTAGAGTCGGATGCCCAGTCTGAGTCCAAAAAGGCTGTAGCTCAAGTGAAGAGGAGAGAATTGGCAGTCCAAAATTAATGGTGCCCTAAAGATAACGGAGCACATGCTTTAGGAGATGAAAGTGAAGCACATGAGGATTATGTATATGATGACAGAGAAAATTGACGGCAAAGGACATGTCAGGTCTGGTTATGGTGAGATACTGTAACGAACCAACGAGCTATCGATATAGTTCAGGCTTGGTAAACAATTCTGCACTGGCTGTGAGTTGTGGCAATTTGGTGGGAAGAGGTGTTTGAACTGGTTTGTAATCCTTCTTGCCCGCTTTGGTTAACAGTGTCTCAGCATAGAGTGTTTGAGAGAGATGTAAACTTGAAGGAATCAGAATCACCTGAATCCCAAGGAAGTTGGATACAGAGCCAAGATTTCACATATGAAACCTGGAGTGTAAAGCCGCAAGAAGAGATTGAATAGCAGAGTTGTCATTGCCGGTAAGGAGGATATCATCCACATAACTAATATGTATAGCTGTGTTGAGCCTTTTGAGAATAGGAGAAAGTAGGGTTCAACTGTACTTACATGAAAATCAAAATCAGTTAGAAAAGTTATGAAGGTGGCATACTACTGACGAGGTGCCTGCTTTAGACCATAGAGAGCCTTTTTTAGCAAGCAAACATGATCCGGAAAATTTGGATCAGCAAAGCCTTGAGGTTGTTTCATGTATACTGTTTCCTCAAGGTTTCCATGCAAAAAGGTGTTAGATACATCAAGTTGCAAGATGGGCCAATGCCAAGATGTCTCCACAGTAAATAAGATCCTGATCGTTGGGAATTTAGCAACAGGACTAAATGTATCAAAGTAGTCAATCCCAAATTCTTGATGAAATCCTTTTGCTACCAGATGAGCTTTATACCGAGCTAAGGAACCATCGGCATTATGTTTGGTGCGAAAAATCCATTTATTACCAAGGACACTGAGATCAGGTGAAGAGGGGACTAGGACCCAAGTCCCTTGTTGTTGCAGTGCCTCAAATTCGATGGACATGGCTTTCCTCCAAACCGAATGCTTCACAGCTTCAAAGTAGCAAGAAGGATTGGCGGGAACAATTAAGTTTTGTACATCAAATATTTTCTAGGGTTTAAGAAGTCCAGAACGAAACCGAGTAGTCATAGGGTGTTTGGATGTAGCAGGAATTGGTTGAATTGGTAGAGATTCAGAGGAGTAAGAGTTTGAGATAGGGGAGCTGTTGTGAGAGATAGGTGGAGTATCTTGAGGGTAATGTTGTGTAGAATCTGGAACAGAGGATGAGGGAATTTGATTGAGTGAGCTAGTTGTATGTATAGCTGGGGCAAGTAAAGAGGGTGGAATCTTTTGTAACGGAGTGGATGATGTAGTAGAAATTGAAGGAGGGGCCATTTGTGAGGGAAAGATGGATTCAAAAACTTTACATGACGGGATAAATGGGTGCGACCAGTGGCGGTGTTGAAGCATATATAACCTTTTGTGTCTTCGGCGTAGCCAATAAACAAGCACGGCATAGAGCGAGGTTGAAACTTATGATGCAATTGAGTAGGAATCCAAGGGTAACAAAGACAACCGAAGACCTTCAAGTGACTATAGTCAGGAGGAGAATTGAACAGTAGTTCATAGGGTGACTTGTTCCTAGAAGTTTTGGATGGCAGACGGTTTATGGTGTGAGCTTCTGTAAGAAGAGCTTCAATCCAAAAATGAGTTGGAAGGTTAGCATGAAAAAGGAGTGCACGGACGGTTTCAATGAGATGTCTATGCTTCCGTTCGGCAACACCATTTTGTTGCGGGGTGCAGGGGCAGGTTACCTGATGAATAATACCGCAGCAAGATAGAAAGGCACTGAAGTTTTTGTTAATGAACTCGCCACCACCATCGGTGAGAAAAATCTTTATTAGTCTATTAAGTTGTTTTTCTATTTTAGATTTAAAGTTGATAAATGTAGCAAATGTTGCAGACTTAGTATGAAGAGGATACACCCATGTAAAATACGTATAGTCATCAACAAAGAGAAGATAATATTTGTAACCTTGAAGAGATAAAATTGGGGAAGGACCCCATACATCACAATGTATTAAGTCTAAAGCACTAGTAGTTTTAGAAATAGATTTAGAAAAGGGTAAACGATGAGCCTTCGCTCGCACGCAGGCAGAGCAATGAAAACTAGGCATAAGCCTCTTAATTGAAGGAAAATAAGCAGAAAAAGTATGTAACGTAGATGGAGAAGGATGTCCGAGACGTTGATGTAAGTAGGCTGGATCGAGCATCTGAGAGTGTAGAGCAGTAGGATGTTGTGATGAAGTGGTTAATGCGGAAGGACGAAGCCTAATGGGGTAGAGACCGTGATGACATGGAGCTTAGAGAAGAGTCTGGTTGGTCCGGGCATCCTTGATGATAAAGCCATTGGCGTCAAAAAGAATAAAACAGGAATTTTCATGAGTGAGCTTATTAACAGAGAGGAGGTTATGGAAAAGACATGGAACATGAAGTATAGAAGGAAGCTGAAGCTTACGAGATGGAGTAGGAAGTAAGCCTTGTCCTGAATTTGCTATAGCGAGAAGCTGTCCATTGCCGACCTGAACCTGAGATGATCCACTATAGGCTTGAGGAGTCTGTAGGTGCTGGAGATTGGAAGTGAGATGGGAAGTAGCACCAGTGTCTAAAAACCAGTCATCGGAGGTGGGTGCATCTGTGGCCATATAGGCTTGCTGCACTGGTTGATAGGAAAGATCAGTGCGATACCATCATTGAAAAGAAGAGTGACCAACTCTGTTGCAAATCTGGCATTGAACAGTTACACGGGGACGACGACCTCCTTGAGTATTAGGTGATGAAGAGCAACCACCACGATTGGAGTTATAGGAGAAGCGGCCACGTCCACGCGAGCGACCACGAACAGCCTGAAGAGAGAAAGTAGTGTCTACTGGTGTGGTAGATGGTAGTTCAGTGACAGCTCGGATTGCATATTTAACTCTTCAGTACATATAAGAGAGTAGAAGTCATCCAGCCCAATTGGTTGGAGTTGAGATCGAATGGCTGTCTTAAAGGCATTGTATGCCGGTGGTAACCCCTTAAGGGTATAGAGAATGATATCAACAGAGTCAATGGTTGAACCAGCAGCTGTTATCGCATCAACTTTCTGTTTGATGTCCGATAAGTATTGAACCATGGTTTTATCTCCCTTTTGTAGGTGATGAAGCTCACTCTTCAATTTTAGTTGTTTGGAGGGATTAGTTGATTGAAGCCGATGTTGAATGGTGGTCCAGATGGCATGACAGGATGCTAGATTAAGAACATAAGGGAGTAGCGAAGGAGAAATGGTAGCATATAGAGCAGAGGCTAAGTTCTGATCGATCAATTTCCGTGTCTGATGAAGCGGGTTGATGTAGGTAGAGCCATTAGAGGCTAGAATCTGGCGCGGAAGTTCAGTGGTGGAACCATCCATATAACTTTGAAAGTCGTTGGCAGAAAAAAGAGTGAGAATTTGAGCTTTCCAGATGGGATAGTTTTCGGCAGTGAGCTGTGTACTGAGTACAGTTTTTACATTCATCATGAGAAACTTGAGTTGAGCAAGAATGAGTGGCTCGGTCATTGTGACTGGTTGAGAAGAGGTTGGAGTTGGAGTTAAAGATGATGCTGATGAGTCCATTGGAATCAGTCAGCTAGCAGACGCCGAAGAAGGCTCTGATACCATGAAGAAGTTCGCCGTCTTCTAGTGCGGGAACCTGCATTGAAGAGTTAGAGAGCATAGCAGAGAACATAGTAACTGGAAATCATATGGAATAAAGCCATTGTATTCATCTCATATTTTTAGCTGCAGTAAATGGTATTTATAGGAGGAAGATGACAGTGGCAGTTGAAAAGAAATGGCTGAGATTAAAGTAGAGCCTGAGCATCAACAAACACCATTGATCTAGCTCTGTAAAAGCTACTGCAGCCATTTGAGGTAGTGGATAGGCAAGCCAACCTATCAAGTGTGCGTATCATTTATCATTCTTCACCTTAGCTAACACTGCCTTCTCTTTGATGATTAATTCCAGAACAACCAATTATTCCTTCTATAATGGGACAGTAGTGGTTTTCACCCTCCACACAAGTGTATTTGATATCTATAAACTTTGCTTTTTAACCTCATACCTTATTCTCCAGGCCACATATCTTGGCTGCAAAATGTCAAAATTTGAAAAAAGTAATCAGGGAGGCCTTTGCCATAAAAATATGTATGAAGATATTCAATAAACATTGAAAGTGTCACTCCCACAATAAAAAAAAGCAAATGAAACTATTGTTGTCATCAAATTTGGCAACATATAAGCTAGAACTGCCCTGTAAAAGTTCAAAGCCTCCTCAATCTTTAAGCACAAGGGGAATGTCATCCACAGCTCCAGATGATCAATGGGAACCACTATTTTATGTCCAACAAAAAGTTGAGCCTCTAATCATCAGTTTCCACTCTAATGACAAAATCCTCATGAGAAAAGTAGAATGCCTTAAATATAAAGATGACACTCCCCTCAATCAATTAGGACTTGACCAAGTTCTTCCCTATAATAAAGTTACTCGCATAATTACTCAAACTATCCATCTTGACACTTAAAGAACTGAAGAATCAGAAGGCATAGGAGAAGATAAAGTATGAGTTCGGGCTCTACCGCTTCTATTTATAGCTAAAAACTCAATGCACAATATTACATAAGATTTTAAATCAAAATTAATGCAGGAAGATCTCACCCTTCCCTTTCTTTAATACGGGATCCAAATGGGAAAAGTATATCCATTCCTAGTAGGAGCACTCGATATTCAAGCCACAATTGCCTCACCACTCTATTTGACACATAATAATGATAAAGAAATCTAGAATCTTAAACATATATGGACTGACATGTCAATGCCCACAGATAAATATAGTGTAAAAAAGAAATATAAAAGAAAGAAAAATAATTTTTTTTTGTTATGGTAACCACACTAGGCATGCTCTAGTATGGGATCCTTCTCCATACTCGGTGCCAGTCTATGCATTCTATCAAGGTACTACAGGATGTATTGAGCATGTTAGTGGAAATGTTCATGTTTTTTCTAGCCAAGTAGCTCCAATAACTCAACCTCTGGTGAGTCCATGTGATTCTATATGACATCACTTCTACTCTGATAGAGTGGTCGCTTCTCTAGCACTGGAATCAATCAGAACAACAACACTCCTATAGTATGACTAGACTCATCAACACCCTTGATCTTGGTTGCCTACTATAAAGTTTCAGTCCTTGTGATAATTTAATCCAACAAAATTTTCCCACAAGGAAGAATGGGATTAGTGAACACGGTACATGAGAATGAGGTCAATAGTTGTTCAAACTTTCAATCAATATCCCCCTCCTCAATCACCTCTCTAGTAATCCCCTAAGCAGTTGCAATTATCCCCAAAGTGACTATCTCCTACTAGAGCTTACTAATCCCTTGCCAAGGAAATTCATTCACACCCCTTGTGCACACCCATAAAGATAAGGAGGACGCCCTTCATCCTCTTAACCTTTAAATCATCTTGTCATATATTTTATCATGAGGATAATTGGAGTATTCACTTCCTCTATCCTCATGTCACAACCAGGTAACAAATCATCATCAAATAACTCATTATTAACTAAACTTCTCTTTAATAGGGAATTAGCAGTCAGATCCATCGAACCTACAAACACATATCCTTCTTCTTCATGGACAAGCCCACTCAACGCGGCTCCCTCCTTTCTTGTAGCTTCTAAGGTCATATGTGCCTTCTTATGAGCAGCCCTTTAGGTGGCCCGTTGCGTAGAAGAATCCATGCTGCCAAAATTAGCCAAGTCTTATAAGTTGGATAAAAGGGAATTTTACATCTAACCCAATGCCAATAATTATAGAGAAACATGACCATGAGATTGCTTTGTATAAAGGGGAATATGCAAAGCAAAATTTGTAAAAGATTTAAGGCAATAATTTTTTTTTACTCATTCTTTCATTTTTTATTTTATTTTATTTATGTGACCTTTCTAACATTTAATGTTCAAATGAATGCATAAATAGCAAGCTAAATATACACTCATGAATACAGGTGCAGGTATTATTCATAGGGGTTTTTCATATTATGTTTAGGTTGAGCAAAAGGAGGACGCACTCCACTCTCAGAACTACTCACTCATGGTCACACTTAAGGGATAGAAGGAGATTTACACCGGAGCTTAATAGATCAGACTGATCATAACCTTCAGACATTCCCCCCAAGGGAAGGGTGACCATAGAAGTTCCCTTCTCAAATAATAATTCTTTATATATCTGAGGCCAAACCAAGACTCTTAGGTTCAACACATCTAGGAGCTACTAACACACATTATCCCTCTAGAAGACTTTTGACTTTACTTTTAATTGAGGTCATTTAACCCACACCTAACCATGCTCTCAAATCAACCACTTAATTTACACCTCCTTTAGGCATAATCATTTAGCTTATAATCAGTCTACCCGATAATTAATAAGCATACATTAAATCAAACTTCATTCATTCTTTGATATCTAGTTACATTGACAAATCATCATTCCTATAACTAGCATGCACTAATCTAGAATCACTTAGATAATTGCAGCCTTGCAGTTTGGTAGCTTAATGCATTACCTTGCATAGTGTAATTGCTCCTAGACATTAATCGTGACTCAAGTCCCTTCAATAGGAGTCCAATATATTATATCATTCATCATCATACTTCTTAACCATCAATTAATCTATGAGACCCAGTTGGGCTAACTCAAGCTAGCCCAATTGAACATACACACCATCTAGACTAATTCAAATTCCAAAAGAAACCTAATCTTCACTAAACTCCTATGATCACCAATCCTAGTGAATTGGGCATGATTGGTCACCATGACCTAATCAATAGTTGGCATGGTAGTATGGATCCCTGTTTGGTTAAACCAAGTCAACTTGGGCCTTCTCAATGTATACAATCAAGTTAAGCACCTCAACCCCTCTAGACCCTTCCATTACATGGATCAAACACTTCTAATACCTCTAATACCTCTTTTCCTATTCATATGTATGAACATACTTATTTCATTTATGTTATGTACGTTAGAACCTAGGACCTGTATACCCACCATCGGTAAGGAAATAGGGTTCCCATTACGCATGGGAGGTGCTATGCTTTTATTGTTGGTAAAGGGCCATTATGCTGCCAAAATTTCTAAGAAATTTAGGTAGTTAAAAAATTTAGTTGGGTGCTTAGAATAATATAAAATTTAGAATCTTTAACGAGTCATCTTGTTGACATCATTTAAACATAAAGTAAAAATTACTCATCTTAAGTCATCAAACATTCAAAGTTTGATTCAATCAATCGATCTCTTACAATAGAGCTAACCTTATCATGCTTTATATTCAAGACAATTGTGTGCGTATTAGGTTGTTAGATGATAGCTTATTCCAAGCAGGCATAAGCCCGGACATATTCTCACATCTCATATTCCATATAAATAATAAAATACATAAGGAATTTAAATGCATTTTCTATAAAATTTAATAATATTTTTGAAGGAATGATTGAAATTTTCAATATATAAAAATATATATAATGAAACTTTCTAATATTTTAAAATTGAAATGAGACTAATCACCACTTTAATTGAAGATTTTATCTTCAAAGATATAATAAACTTTAGGGGCTTGGCTCTTTAGGAGACCCAAGATCCTAGTATAAAATAAACCTTATCTTAGGTTACTACGATAGGGAAAAAATCTTCTAGAAATTTACTAAAGACAATCATGGGATAATTTATATATTATATACGTCTAATTTAAATATGAAAATAAATCATTTATTTCCCCAAATTTATAATGTTGTGTTAGTTTATTATTCAAGATAATTAACACAAATTATGTGAATTTATCTAAAGAAATATTAAATATCAAATCAGTAGTACAAATGACATCACATTTAATTTTTTCCACATACCATACTTTGATATTACTCACCCTTCTACCTTAGTAGGGCGACGAGATCACTCCGTCGCTACCATCTATAATAGCTGGATGACATTTATACCCCTCTATCTTATTATGGTGACTACTGATAATTACCTGACCTCACCCATCTTCTTCTCCAGTCATAGACTAGCTTAGCATCTATACCCTAGTCCTACATATTGATGGAATAACTATGTACCAAGACTTAACTCCTTGTTCCCTCTTAACCCTTTAAAAGGGGGAGGAAAGGAAGAGAGAAATTTTTTTTTTTAAAGGCTGGGAAAACTCTAAAACATTCCTTGAGAAAATATTATACATCAGAATATAGGGAGCAAGTGGGAGAATGAAGATAAATAATTGTAATATTTGAAGAAATAGCTCAAAAGGATTACATTATTCCTCTTGGATAAATCATGCACCATAATTCAGAGCTCTTATTTTCTCCATTCTTGTATTTTTGGATTCGTAATAGAGATTTTATCTAAAATTCATGCATCTCTTGAGCTTGTTTTTTTTTTCTATCTCCATACTCAAACTTCATTACATTCTCTCCAACAACTCCTAGCTCTCATGTAATGATAAGTAGGGTTCGACATCATCCACCTAACAAAATGATTTTCAATAGTTTTCTTACATCTCTTTAAAAATAACTCTAAGTGATCTAAAAAAGCATCAAAAGTTATGCCAAATATTGAAAAATCATTTATACAAATTTTAATGATCTACATTATTAAATTAGTAAAGATTGACATCATACATTCTTGAAATGTTATAAAGGCATTAGTCAAACCAAAGGACATACATACATATAAATGTAAATATTTCATAATGACATGGGAATGTCATTTTATCCTAATCTTATAAAATAATGGGAATTTGTTGGTAACCAGAATAACCATCTAAGAAATAGTAGAAAGGATGCTTAGCAAATATATCTATTAGTTAATCAATTAAGGAAAACATGAAATGATCCTTCCTATTGGATTTATTAAGATTTTTATAATTAATACAAATCCTCCACCTAGTCTCTATTCTATTAGTAATAATTTCATTCTTCTCATTTGAAATTACAGTTAAAACACCTTTCTTTGGAACACAATGAATTAGGCCAGCGCCAATTAATGTCAAAATTGGGATAAATGATAATCCCATCCAATAATTTCTAGATCGCTTTTTTAATAATTTATTATATTGTTAGATTAATCCTCCTTTATAGCTCAACTTTAGGTTAATGATGGGGGGCTTATTAATGACTAGCAGATGATAATAGTGTGAGCTAGAATATGACTTATAAAGTTATGAAATATGTTTAGGTTTTTTTACATGAAATTAATGTAATCCCACTAGGTATGTAAGAAAGAAAATTCATTTTCTTATTTTAAAAACAAAAGTATACATGTTGAATCAAGTAATAAAGTGATAGAGTAGAGTGTTGAACCCATGAGGAAGTGTTAGTCTTAGCTGCAACTTAACTACTACTACTACTACTATTAATGCAAGACTTATGACTAAAGATAAACAAGTTGTTCTAGAGTTTTTATCACTAAAAGAAAATAACTTGCAAAAGAAAGTTGATACTTATGAAAATAAAGTGTTTTAGGCTAATGAATGTATAAAAACAATGCTTTCGTAATAAGATTCTAAAATATAGATGTGGATTAGGGAATATGCATCCCCAGATCTCTGTCAAGCTTGTAAATGTGAAAAGGAAGGTTTATGTCCTTTCTTCAATTTTTCTATCTACATAGAACCTAGAATATTCAAACATCCTATGTCTAGGCTTGCCAACATTCAATCTTAATACTCCTAATTATATCAGTATTCATCAATCGAGGCTATAAATAACACTAGGTTTTAACTATACATGGCTATTATATATATTAAATGAAGAGGATATTAAAAATATCAATACTTTCATTAAAGCAAAAAATTCCACATTAGTACATACTATGCTTATTGCATCATTAGATGAAAACTAGAGAATTGGCTAAACATGGAGGAAATAACAAGCAAACTCATTGTCATTTTATTTGTTGGAAGAAAGATACAAAATAAGTAAAAAAATAATCACCAAGATATTTCAAATGATCTACTCCACATTTCTTCTTCCACCAATCACAAAGTTGCTTACAGAAATTAGCTAAACTCTTCATAAACAAAAGTATCATGCACTTCTTTATCCACTCTTAGATGTTACTCTAAGGAGTCACTAAAGAAATACACTAACAAAAATAGGATTTTTATTCAAGTGATAGAACTCTGTCACAAAAGAACTAAACATATATCTACAGTAAATACAGGAATGGGCTTAAGCACTATGGCACTAGACATGGTGGCATTCTTGGGGTGAAAAATGAACTACCGCCTTTGAAATTACTAGATGCGCCAAGAGGGGGGTGAATTGGATGATTAAAAACTTCTTTAATGAAAAGAAATATCTTTTTATGACTTTATGCGGAAGCGAATTTCATTCATAATAAAAAGATATGTAATCAATTTCATCCACGTAATTAATCACAATAAAAATAAATGCGGAAATAAAGTGCAGAAAAAATAAAGGAAAGAACACACCAATTTATAGTGGTTCGGTCAAACCATGACCTACGTCCACTCCCCGGAGGCACCCTCCGAGTATTACACTAAACCTTTAGTGATTCTCCTTTAGCCCCCACAGCTAGGCGGAGAAGCCCTTACACAATCACTTCCACCTTCCCCGGTGCGGCGGAGGAGCCGGGTCCTTTGACACTAATGAGATCTTCTTCTTCCCAAAACTTCCTTCAAGACGAACCTTGAATCCGATAGTACTGAGGTGCAAGCTCGCCGGAGCAACCGTGTGATCTCCTTCACACTCCCTTGAAACCCCCTCCAAGGATCTTCTCCCTCTCTCAAACTTCACCCTTACCTCTCTCCCTTTCAAGTCCTCTCTTCAAGTTTTCTCCAAAAGAATGAAGACACAATGGCTGCCAAAGACTCTTACAAAGTCTTATGAGAGTGCTTAAATAGAGGGCTCAAAAAACCCAAAAAATACTCAATTCAGCCGTCAAATATCGTGCCGTACGATTGCAAGATCGTCCAATACGATGTGCAGAAATTGACCTGTTAGTACTGTACGATGTCCAGTTAGTACTGTATGAACAGTTCAGTTAAAGTTTGTACTGTACGATATCCTGTACGAAAGTGCTGTACGAACAGTTCAATAAACGGGCAGTTTTCCAAAATTGTCTCTGTTGATCGTATAGTACGATACAGTTCGTACAGTACGATCAACACATCAAAATGAAGCCGTTTTGATTGAATAATCACTGGATTAAATCAGGCAACGTTTTAAACATCGTACAGTATGATTATGATCGTACAGTACGATTATAACAACTTTTCAAATTCAAATCTTTACTTAATTTAATGGACGGCGGGCTTTCTAATTATAACAGATCGTATAATATGATATGGCGATCGTACAGTACGATTAGTTATATTCAAAAATAATTTTTTCAAAAAAATTAAAATATTTTAATTTATTTCTGTTACACTAGATCGTACAGTACGAAATTAATTCGTATAGTACGATGAACAGAAAAGTTAAAATATTTATAATCATTTTTTGCTCCCTCTGTGTGTGTGCATGATCAACAAATTAACATACATCATTATAAGAATTGACTCAATAAATGAAAATTACAGACTCATTTAATACGACCAATTCTACACAATCTTGAGCCTTGAATCTTCAAAGAACGGTGCATGATGTACCTGAAATATTAGTTAACATAGAAAGAAATATGCACTGCAAATACCAGGAGAAATAAAAGAATAATAAATATTATTTGTTATCATCAAAATCATAAAATCGGAAGCCCGAGTTGCAACAGCCTTGATGCTGTAAAATTTGCTCCACTGTAGCGCTTGTAGATATCGTTGCAAATCTGTTTTCAAGAAATAGAATTTTGATGATAGTAAATACTTCTATTTGTTTACGACTGTCTTGCCTACTAATATTTCAGGTCCACAAGATCAAACTGCAATTTGAACCAGCTCAAGATTGGGTAGACTAGGTCTAAGTCAGTTTGTAAACTTTTCCTTTTCTTGAGTCAATTATAAAGGATGTGGTTCATGATGCTAAGTAACCTTGAACACACACACTTGGAGGAAATTTTCTAACTATTTTAGAGTTTTCTATTTTTGCTCACATCATCTGGGATGATCCCAAAATTGGTCTGGATGATCAGTTAAAAATAAAAACCCTAATTAGGGAATCCTGGTTAAGGCAACCATCCTTAAGCGCATCATCCTGGACAACATTTGTATCGGCCAGGATGATAGGTTCAAATAAGAAAGAATCAGTTCAAAAATAAGAAAGAATCTATTTAGGTAGCTTTTATTTTTGGACATCATCTAGGACATCATCTTAGATGATGCAACACAATTATGCCTAAATTAATATGGTAATTAAGGAAATAAATTAAGGATTGATTGCTCGATCATATCATCCTGGACGATCACAGGATCGGCCGGGACGATCAGTTCAAAAACATTTGTTGTTCCTAAACGATCAAATATCAACCAGCTTCTATTTCAGGTGATGTTCTGGGAAATATTCAATGATTTGTACTAATAGCACAGGATGATATACTATCAGTCTGGACGATATGAACAAAAACCTTCTGATCATCCTAAATTGTCCTGGCTAATTGAGCTTAATCTGTACTGATCGTACATGATGATATTTATATCTTCCTGGATGATAAAGTTGGTTTGTTAAAATTAAGAGTTATTCCAAAGCTCTTCTATTTAATACCTCTTATTCTACCCAAGAGATAATCTTTTGCTGTTGTTATGACCTGAGAGAGCCAAGAGGAGAGAGAGAGTAAGGGAGAGAGAGAGAGGATCTTGTGAGGGGGAGTTTGTGAGGGGTTTCACAAAGGTTGCTCCAAGCAATGATCCATCACCATATTCTCCAAACATTGTCCCTAGTTCCTTGGGGGTTCTAGAGAGTTCTACTTTAGCATATGATCAAGGTTCTCTACCTGCTTCAGGAGAAAGCAAAAGGAGTAGAGTTTTCTTCCTACTTTTGGAGGAAGCAAAAGGAGTTGGGTTCTCTTCCTTAGTTAGGTTGGTGGAAAGGAGGCTTGTAAAGGCTTCTTCACCTTGTTGTGGGGGTAAAAGAAGAGACACTGTGTTTAGTGCAATACTCGGAGGGTGCCTCTTAGGAGTAAACATAAGTCATGTTGACTGAACCACTATAAATTTCTGTGTTCTCTATTACTGCATCTGTATTTAATTTTGAACTTTAATTTTTGTGGTGAATCTTAGTTTTGGTTTATGATTATGTTTTGATAAAATGATTTTTTAAAAATACCAATTCACCCCTGCCCCCCCCCCCCCCCCTCTCTTGGTTAGCCTTGGGACTAGTTCATTAGAGCATAATATCCCTGTTGAACTTTCAAGTGCCATCAGAGTATTTTTAAGTGGTATCAGACCAGGATTCATAAAATTTTGTTTTTTAAAACTTTTGAATTTTGATCAATGGCTAACTTTGGTAATAGTAATACAACGGAAGGATATTCTATTAAACGATCACGTTTGTTTGATAATATTCCTTTTGATTTTTGGAAAACTTGCTTGTTTACATTTTTACGATCGATTGACTATCACATGTGGATGCTTGTTAAGGATAGTTATACACCTCCATCAATTGAAATTAATGGCATTAAAACTGAACTTCCTTTTACTGAATGGACTATTGATGAAAGAGATTTAGCACAACTTAATGCAAAATATTTGAACTATTTTTTCTATGCTTTAAAATTTAAAGATTATATGAGTGTTTCAACTTGTATAATTGGTTTAAAAAATTGGGATAGATTATGTATTACTTATAAAGGAACTACTGAAGTTAAAAAATCTAGGTTGAATATTTTATTGCATGACTACGAACTTTTTTGTATGAAATCTACTGAATCAATTTCTAACATGTATACTAGGTTTACTCAAATTGTCACCTCATTACCTGCTTTAGGAAAAGAACTAACTAATTATGAAAGAGTCAATAAAATTTTGATATGCTTGCCTTCTTCTTTTGATGCTAAGATCACTGTAATTACTGAATCTAAAAATTTATATACTTATTATATTGATAATTTACTTGGATCACTCATTACTTACGAGCAAGGGGTGAATCAAAAAAATCTTGATGCAGGTAAAAAAAAGAAGGAGAAAAGTGTGCCACTAAAGGCCAACAACACGAATACTGATTCTTTTGAGTCTAAAAGCAATGATGTTGCCTTCATCACTAGGCAATTCAAAAGCTTTTTAAGGAAGAATAATAAATATCATTAGAAATGGAAAAGGGGTAAGGATAGGAAAAATTATTAAAGTTCTTCTGATGTTGTTTATTATAAATATAGGAATCCTGGACATGTCAAAGCTGATTGTCCTACTTTTAAGGATCACTCAAGCAAAGAAAAGGTGAGGAGAAACCCAAATACAAGAAGGATAAGAAGCATAACTAAAAGGCATTCTAAGCTGATTCTGCATCTGACTCATCTAAGACTAAAGCTGAAGATGAGATAACAAACTTGTGCTTCATGGGTGATCATCTTGGTTAGTCTGATCAAGAAGAGGTATGTGAACCAACTTATGATCAATTACTTAAAATTTGTGAGAAAATTCATGCATTATATAAGATACTTAAGAAATTACAAGCTAGTTTAAAATTGGAGTTTTTGAATTTGTATAAAGAGCATGAAGTTTTAAGTAAAGAACACACTCAACTTAATATCAATCACATGTCTTTACTTGATGAGTTTGATGATAAAAATAAAAAGCATTTTGAATTGATTATTGAGCATGATTCTTTGAAAGTATACTACACCTCACTTGAATCTAATTTTAAAACTTATATTGAAGAATCTGAGCATAAAGAGCACTATTTGAATGTTGATAATGCTATTTTAGAAAGTGCTAACTTGAGGTTTAAAGATAAATTGAATACACTTGAGAGAAATTGGAATACATCAACACTTGATCTAAAGCCAAAACCTAGGAAGAGGTATTATAACTCGAACAAATTAGTAAATCCTTTTCCTGGAGTTAGATGTTTTTCATGTGGCATGATAGGACACATTTCATACACTTGCACTTTTCACCATAGTACACAATGGGTGTGGAGACCCAAACTACATGATTCACAGCAAAACACACATGCATTGCATTCTTATTTTCATAAGAAGGGGCCCAAACCTGTTTGGGATCCTAAATCTGACAGTTGATGATTTTTGTAGGTGTGCTCTCACCAAAAATCTCGTGAGAGCATATAGTACTTGGACAGTGGAGGCTTGCGGCTCATAATTATATAAACTTGCTGCTTAATAAATTCTGAATTTCATGTTTACTAATCTGTTAATTGTTGTTATTTTCTATTTTAGTTTTGAGTTAGGTTTTTATGTTTGCTATTATTTTATAGCTGTTTCATCTCTGATATTTTTACTTTGGTTTTTCTTTTTATTATAGCTAAAATGGTATTTTATCCTATTCTTGTTTTTGGAAATTTGTAGTCAATGTCTAAATATCCCTAAATAAGTTAAAGGGAGAAATACGGTTGATTGTTTCCCTCCCTCTAACCTCTTTTGGTGGTATAACTTTCTTTTCTAAACAAAATTCTATCTCAAATTAACAACAGGACTTTATAATTAAGATATTTTCTATCTTGCTACAGTAATCTATCTTATATATATAATATTCAAAGTCTTTATATTACTTTTAAGTTCTTTGAAATATTATCATTACATTTATCATATGATTTTGAGTCTAGTTTATGGCTTATTCTTCCTTATATTAGAGAGTGAGTTTTTCTTCTCTAATATCTAGAATATATACTCACAACTAAAAATATTTATGAGTTTTGAAAAGGGATCTAGCTTATGAAAAAAATGACGCTAAAAATCAAAAGATACGCAATGATCGCCAAAAATTGTGAGATACACAAAGTGTATCAAAAATCAAAAGATGCGCAAAGCATGCCAATCAATTGATAAAAGGCATAAAATGAGCCCATAAAAAGAATGCTTCCCTCTCTTTCAAACCTTTATATCTTAGAAGAATTAATGTGTCACTTGATATTTTCAAAGGCTTGATTTCAAATTTCATGATTGTGACAAACTACTTTGGTATATTATTCTATAAGATATTTTTTTTGGAACCAAGTTTTGAATGGATCTCTTTTTCTTATCCAATTAGTTTGTTATAAGTTAGGTATCTTGTTTTCAAAAGACAATTTTGCACTGAGAGAAATCCGAGCTAGGGTTAATATGATCGGATATTCCACCATTTTCAAATTTCGACGATGTTAACTCATTGGTCTTACAAGTCTTTAAATTCAATCACTTGGAGAATTTATCATTTTGTTCCATTAAAAGAACAAAAAAAATAAAAAAATTTCTTATTTTCATTTCTTTTTTTTGTCTCTTATTTTATTTCTTTTTTGTATTTTAACTTTATCTTTTATTGGTGTTTTTGTGATTTTTTGGGCCTTCTATGATCATCTACATCCACCTCTTGAATTTTATTTTTTGGTCTCATCATCCTAGATGCTTTCTCTATCATCCTGGATGATGCATTCAATCCACTCCTTTTATCTGACGACTGATATGTTTTCTCTGTTCATCATCGACCTGGATGAAACTTTATCATCTTGGATAATCTGATTGTATCTTATTTTGCTTACTGTGATCAGCCCAGATGATCCTCTTCATCCAGGATGATGTGCTTAAATAATTACTCAATTATGGGTAATCAACCCGTACAATCCACCTATTCATCCTAAATGATACACGTGGTAATACATTTAAACCTTTTAAATTCAACTGGTCCGATCCAATTATTGATGATCGTCCCAAACAATCCATCTATTCATCCAGGACGATACACGTGGCAATGCTTTAAATGTTTTTAAATTTGGCTGGTACGATCCATTTTTATGCATCTTCCTGGACGATCCACCTAATCAGACAGGATGATATTCTTTTTCAATGCTCGTCCAACTTGACGCCTTGGGACGATCACCTGTGTCTTATCATTTTGGATAATCTCTGATCATCCTTAATGACTTTACGACCTTTTTGACCAATCATCCCGGATGTAATTATTCCACCTTATCGACCTAGATGATTCTGTGATCGTCCTGGATGATTGGTCTGATTCTTTAAAAATTGAGACTCTCAAATAGATTTTTTCACACAATCCTTCTTAAACCCTCTTGTGCTCTTACTCACTCCTTGTCTCCTTGATCATGGTTGGTGGAAAGTGCCCCCATATGCTTTCTGGGTGTTCCTTGCGGGAGAATCTGGACCCTCGTTTCATCAAGGCAAGCGACCAAGCTGCCTATCTGAGGTACATAACAACCGGGATCACTATTTCCAGGACTGTCAATCCACGTATTCTTTCCTATTTAGTCCTCAAACTGTTTGCTCATACTACTCTCACTTTCCTCCTTACCCTTATTGTTCCATTTAATTCAGAGTTATTGTTTGAGTTCTTCTCTAGCCTTCGCATCATTTCCTCTTTCACCACTTTTCAGTCCTATGTGAATAGACGATCTATCAAAATAACTTGTCAGGACTGTCAAGAGCTCCTATAATTGTCTACCACAGGAGACAAACTCCACACCTTATGTTTCAATCCTGACTACTATTGGGCTAGGGCCAATCACTTTTTAAGGAACACCAATACTCCCTTTCATGTTAGAGAGTCTAGCAGCTTACAAAAATATGCTAGGACAATCCAACATGTCCTTCGCACTTCTATTCTTCCAAAAGTTGGTGGTCGCATTCATATCACCCATTCCTTTTGATCACCACTTTTTACATTTTGGCCCATCATGAATTGAATGCCTCTGATTTGATTTTTTGATACATTGAGCATCTGATTAGTATTTACGATCTAGGACATAGGAGGAAGCCCAACCTTGCCCTAAAAAATATCAATACCTATATCCTAGAATCCAAATACAACCTCCAATATCCTGCCCCACCAAACTTTCAGCCTGCCTTTTACTTAAACAACTCCTTCCACATTCTTCATAGTACTCGTCTCCACCCGGGGCATGAGGAAGCCGAGGGAGCTTAGTAGGAGGCAGCTCCTGCACCTATTCTTGTACCTGCTCTGCTCCGCTAGTGCTCTCAGTTGGATCAATTGGTAGAGTGATTCGACTAGTGGGAGACACGGTTTGAGACCTATGTTGTTACATAGGAGCAACAACGCAACAACATACTGAGGACGTTGCTCACTTTGACTCTTACGTGGCTCACCAACAGCACCAACACGACCAAGATATGGCCTAGCTTTGGGAGCAGTTTGTGACTGTTTACAATTACTTTTAGCCACATCCACCGCCACCACCTCCTCCTTTGAATGATCAGGGGTTGACTTTCTTTTAGTTTGTTTTCATTATTTTAGTCTTCTCCTATTTTTTTATTTATGTGTTGTTTTTCTTTTTCCCTCCTTTTTATGATGTCAAAAGGGGGAGTAGTTGTACTATTCTAGTTTGTACTATTTTTTGAGTAGTTGTATTATTTATTCTCTTATATTTTTATGTTGGATAGTTGAACTATGTTTTTCTTCACACTGTTTCCACTAAATTGCTTTGTACTGCTTTAAGTGAATCCTATGTTTGCTATCATAAAAAAGGGGGAGATTGTTACGAATCTATTTTCAGTAAATAGAATTTTGATGATAGAAAACACTTCTGTTTCTCTATGACTGCCTTGCCTACTAACATTTTAGGTCCACAAGATCAAACTGCAATTTGAACTAGCTCAAGATTGGGTAGACTAGGTCTGAGTCAGTTTGTAAACTTTTCCTTTTCTTGTGTTAATTGTAAATGATATGGCTCATGATGCTAAGTAACCTTGCACACACACACTTAGAGGAAATTTTCTAACTATTTTAGAGTGTTTTATTCTTGCTCACATCATCTGGGATGATCCCAAAATTGGCCTGGATGATCAACTAAAAACAAAAACCCTAATTAGGGCATCTTGGTTAAGGGAGCCATTATTAAGTGCATCGTCCTAGATGATAATTATATCGGTCGTGACGATAAGCTCAAATTAGAAAGAATCAGTCGCTATATCTATTTAGATAGAATTTATTTTTGGACATCATCCAAATCATCGTCCTAGACAATGCAACATAATTATACCTAAATTAATTCGGTAATTAAGGAAAGTAATTAAGGTTTGACTGCTCGATCATATCATCCTGGATGATCACAGGATCTAATGGGATGATCAGTTCAACAATGTTAGTTATTTCTGGACGATCAAACATTGGCCATCTTATATTCAAGATGATGTTCTGGATGATATTCAACAATTTATATTAATTGTATAGGACGATATACTATCGGCCTGGATGATATACTATCGGCCTGGACGATATACTATCATCCTGGACGATATGAATAAAAACCTTCTAATCATCCCAAATCATCATGGCTGATCAAGCTTAATTTATAATAATCTTACAAGATGATATTTATATTGTCCTAGATGATAAAGTTGGTTTGTTGTAATTAAGATCTATTACAAAGCTCTTCTATTTAAGACCTCTTGTTCTACCCAAGAGATAATCTTTTGCTATTGTTTTTACCTGAGAGAGCCAATAGGAGAGGGAGAGCAAGGGAGAGAGAGAGAGAGGATCTTGTGATGGGGAGTTTATGAGGGGTTTCACAAAGATTGCTCCAAGTAAGGATCCATTGTCTTCATCTCCACTTATCTTCCCTAGTTCCTTGGGAGTTCTAGAGAGGTCTGCTTCAGCATCTGATCAAGGTTCTCTACCTTCTCCAGGAGGAGGCAAAAAGAGTTGGGTTCTATGTCTTCTTTTGGAGGAAGCAAAAGGAGTTGGGTTCTTTGCCTCACTTGGGTTGGTGAAAAGGATGTTTGTAAAGGCTTCTCTGCCTTACTGTGGGGGCAAAAGGAGAGACACTGTGTATAGTGCAATACTCGAAGGGCACCTCCAAGGAGTGGATGTAGGTCGTGTTGACTAAACTACTATAAATTTTTGTGTTCTTTATTACTGCTTCCGCATTTAATTTTCACACTTTGATTTCTATGGTGAATCTTAGTTTTGGTTTAATATTGTGTTTTGATTAAAAGATTTTTTAAAATACCTATTCACCCCCCTCCTCTTGGTTAGCCCTGTGACTAGTTCATTAGGGCTTAACATCCCTGTCAAACTTTCAAGTGCCATGAGAGCACTTTCAGATATGGCATAATTAATGATTTACATGATCGATCTTTCATTTAGTTGGTGTGGCTCCTTGTGTTAATAACTCCTCCACCATGACACTCTAGAAATTTGAGCACTACGGCACTTAAATGAAAATTTTATCACTGTAATGATGAATTTTGGCACAACGGTGCTATGTAATGCCAATACACTAACTATTGTTCTATAGTGCTTGAAAATAGAGAAGATTGATACAAAAAATGGCATTTTAGTGTGATTGAACTTGATGTTATAGCATTTATTGTCGAGCATTACAGTGTTATAAACACTTGTATTTTTTATGATTTTCAAAACAATTCATGTATAACATAATTAAAATAACATGTTTTTACTAAAATTTAAACATAATAATAATATACAATTTACACTTAACAAATTAGCTATAGTTAAAACTGTTACTTGTTCTCAAGAAATATTAATATTCACTTACAACTTTATGCTCGTAACGTCTCTCTGCACTCTGGCATTCGAGGTGATTTTCGGGCAATTTTAGGGTTCCATCTCACGCCCTTAATTTTTGCCCTCCTGGCTTATTTTCTTTGCTTTTTTTTTATTGATCTCTGTTGCTTTACTTATTTTGTTTTCATTCCTTTGCTGATTTTGAGGATTCATTTGTTTTTCGGTGCTGGGCGATGTCGACTTCGTCGTCATCAAACCTAACATGTTCTTCTCTTTTTTAGGGGAAAACTCGATCCTTTAAAGATGTGCTGGCTGGTTCTTCATCTACTTCCCCTAAATTGAATTTCATTCATTCTTGTTTCAAGGGTTATCTGGCCCTACTATTTGAGGATTTTGTTGTTGCTCAGTTGGATGCTCCTTATGGTTTAATTCTTGTGGGTAAATTTAATCTAAGGTGTCCGAATCTTGATGTTATTCGCAATTTTTTCCTTAACCTAAAGCTTTGTGGGTTGTTTCATATTGGCTTACTAGATAAAAGACATGCTGCTATCCAACTCTTAAATGATCTTGATTATAGCTGTATATTTGCTAGGAGATCTTACTATATACAAGCTTGTCAAATAATGTTGCTTAAATGGACTCATGATTTTGACTTTAGGGAGGAATCTCCTATTGCCACGGTTTGGATTTCCTTCCCTAATTTGAGACTTCACTTTTTTAATCATCAAATCCTATTTGGTATGGCCTCAATCTTTGGTCTACTATTGTAAATAGACCAAGCCACTGCTTCTGTGTCAAGGCCTTCTATGGCTTAGGTTTTGGTTGAATTAGATGTTTCTAAAAAATACCCAAGTAAAATATGGATTGAGTCAGAGGTGAAGGTTATTTCTAAAAAGTTGAATTTGAACATTTACCTATATTTTGTTCTTTTTGCAAGATGCATGATCATGGTATTAACGATTATTTTTGGAAGCATCTCTACCTTCATAAAGAGAAGGATTCATTGCGACAAACGAATGGGGAGGTTGCCAATTTGATTCCTCAGGAAGTTACTAATCCTAATCTAGTGCTTTTAGAGGGTAATACCTCTAATTCATCTCAAACTATTGAGGAGGCATTGGTTGTAACTATTGATGATCCTCTTCCTACTGTTACCAATGCTATTTCTTTGAATCATGATCATGGAGTTATTGCTAAAACATTTCCTATTTAATCTATTGATTATGAGAATAGTCTGGAGCAAACTATTCCTATTATTGATGTCCAAAATGTTGCTAATGTTGATTCCATCCCTTCTTGTATGATTAATCAAAATGTTTTAGATTTGAATGGTAATATGCTTTCTCGCACTCCCTCTAATCCCTTGAATGAATAGGAAATTGAGATTGAAGCTAATGTTTCTATTCAATTTCCTTTTAAAGATGGTGGGAAGAATTATATCCCATTAGAGGAAAGTGAATTTGTTTCTATGGAGTATAGCTCTCCTCTTGTAAAATGCATTGAAGATATTGCAGTAAGGGATAAAGATAATTTGGAGGATAATGGTATGTTTATGGAGGATGAATATCCTCAACAGACTAGTTAAAGGGCCCAACAAAATGATAGTAAGACTCCTTCAACCTCTAATTATAATAGTGATGCTTTTACTAATATTGAGGACATGCAAATAGTTGCTAAATTTTTTGCTAGGGATGATAATGATACTAGTTTCAGTAAAGTTCATAGTAAAAGAGGGAGGAAGAAACATCATATTACTTTGCAATCTACTAGAACCACTTGCTTGTATACTTCCCATTAAGTGTGTTTTTATGTTTAATTCTATTATTTGGAATGTGAGAGGCATTGGTTATCCCTCTTCTAGTATTCATGTTAAGAATTTATGTCATGCTCACAATATTTCTATTCATATGTTTCTTGAGCCTCTTATTTCTTCTTCTAGGTTGTTAAGCACCTCTCGGTTTTTGGGTTTTAATTATGTTATTTCTAATGTGGAAAACAAGATTTGGGTTTTTTGGAAAGACCCAATTAAAATTAATGTTATTGGTGATTTTACTCAAGTGATGCATTGTAAAGTTGAGGTTTTTAATTTTCATTATTGTGCTTCTTTTGTGTATGCCACTTCATCTTGTTATATTAGAAAATTGCTTTGGGATCAACTCATTAATTTTTGTAGTATTTGTAATTTTCCTTGGCTAGTTCGTAGTGATTTTAATGTTATCACTAACCCCTCTAAGAGGATAGGAGTTTCTTCTCCTTCTTATTGCTCTATGGAGGATTTTAGTAATATGATTTTGGATTGCAATTTAATTGATATTGGTTTTTCTGGTAATAACTTCACTTGGAATAAGGGTCACTTATGGAAATAGTTGGATTATATTCTCTTTAATGACTCTTGGTGTTATTCTCTTAACTCCACGAATGTGCAACATCTTAGTAGAATTTTGTCTGACCATTCTCCTTTGCTTATTAGCCTTAATTTTAGACAATTTAATGTTTCTTCTCAATTCATATTTCAAAATATGTGGTTATTTCATAACTCCTCTTTTGATATTGTTCAAAATAATTGGCAAGCTCCTTTACATCTGGATAATTCTAGTTTTGGCATGAGGAGACTTTGGTTTAAGCTGAAAAGGCTGAAACAAGTTTTAAATTGGTGGAACCATCATATTTTTAGATATCTCTTTTATAACATTTTGGAAGTTGAACAACTTATTAATACGATTGAGCTTTCTTTTCAAGATGATCCTTTCGATGCTAATTTCACTCTTTTAAAGAATGCTAAAAAGGACCTTTTAAATTTCCAAGCTCAGGAAGAGGTCTTTTGGAAGCAAAAAACTGTTGTTAAGCACTTGGTTGAAGGTGATAACAATACTAATTATTTCCATGCATAGGTTATGATTAAAAGGGCTAAAAATTGTATTAATAAAATTTAACAAAAGGATGGTTTTGTTACTGAGAATACTTTGGAGATTGCTAATCTAGCTATTCAACATTTTCAAGCCCATCTCAATAAGGTTTTTTACCCGGCTCAGATTATGGATCATTCTTTTATTCCTAACCTTATATCCAAAGAGGAGAATGTGACTCTCTCTATGCTTCATACTTTCGAGGAGGTTAAAGAGACTATGTTTTCTATGAATATTGATTCTATGGCTTGGTCTGATGGGTTTACCACTCTTTTATTTTCAAAAAAACTTGGAACATTATTAATAATGATATTTTTGCTACTATTTTGGATTTGTTTGCTGGTAACCCCATCTCTAAGATTTTTACTTCTACTTCTATTGTGCTTATTCCCAAAAATAACTCTGTTAACACTTGGAATGACTTTAGCTCTATCAATCTTTGTACCTTTTTTAATAAATTGATTTCTTAAATTCTCATGAATTGTCTTACTTCTCTTTTACTTAGAATTATTTCTCCTTCTTAGATGGGTTTTGTGAAAGGTAGGGTCATTACGGTTAACATTTTATTGGCTCAAGAATTATATCAAGACTTAGATGTTAGGGTGAGAGGGGGGAATTTGATTTCAAAGTTTGATATTGCCAAGGCGTATGACAATACTGATTGGAACTTTATTTACCATACTTTGGAGTTTTTTGGCTTTAATCTGGTCTTTATTAAGCTTATTAAGAATTGTATTGAAGATGTCTTTTTCTCTATTATTGTTAATGGCTCTAATAATGGTTTTTTTAAATCTTCTCATGGGTTAAGGCAAGGTGACCCTATTTGTCCTGCTCATTGCTGCTGAATTTTTATCTAGGGGTTTTACCAATCTTTTTTGAAAATAATCCGTCTTTATTTTAGACCTTTGGTAGATTTTCCTATATCTCATTTATGCTTTGCGGATGACATTATTTTTTTTACTAATGCTGTTATTAATAGAATTCATAAACTTATGGATTTCTTTTGTCAATTTGAGATGGTTAGTGGCTTATCATTTAGTAAAAATAAAAGTTGTTTTGTTGCTTCTAGGAAAGTTTCTAACAATTTAATTTTAGCCATTAAAGAATTAATTAGTTTTATGCATGCTCATTTTGCCCATCAAATATCTTGGTGTCCCTCTTTTCAAAGGTAGAAGAAAAACCTTTCTTTTTGATGATCTAATTGCCTCAGTTCAAAAACAACTTTTATCTTGGGATTCTAATTTCCTTAGCTTTGGTGGGAGAGTTACTCTTATCAAAAGTGTTCTATATTCTTTACCGATTTATAGTTTTTAAACTATTCTTCTGACTTGAGCTGTTTGTAATAGTGTTCATAAGCTTATTAATAAATTTATTTTGGAAAGGCGCTTCTACT
Source organism: Dendrobium huoshanense (assembly GCA_016618105.1). Lineage (NCBI taxonomy): Eukaryota > Viridiplantae > Streptophyta > Magnoliopsida > Asparagales > Orchidaceae > Dendrobium > Dendrobium huoshanense. The sequence goes on from CM028358.1 coordinate 37,467,820, forward strand.
AATTCTAAAATTACTTGGGTTACTTGGGAGAAATGTTGTGGTGTTTTGGTTGAAGGTGGCCTAGGTTGCACGAATTTGAATGATTTATCTATGGCTTTTTCTTTTAAACTTTTGTATAATTTTTGCACTAAAGAGAGCCTTTAGGCTAATTTTATAGTCTCCAAGTATTATGTTGGCAAGCATCCTACTATTTTTCTCTCTAAGAAATGTGATTCTAGAGTGTGGAAAAGGGTTTGCAAGGTTAAATGTGATGTGGAGCCCTACATTTCTTGGGGACTTAGTGAAGGTAATTTTTTCTTCTAGAAAAATTGGTGGTTAGGTAAACATTCTATTGATTCTATTTTAAATTATTCCTCTACTGCTTTGGTTAAGGTTAATACTTTTTTAAATGATAATTGTTGGGACTATGAGAAACTTTATAATGTGATTCATCATTGCATTCTTCATCAAATTTTTAACTTTCCTATCAATACTGCTTCTAAGGACATTATCTTATCTGATTTATCCAAAGATGGTGGCTTTCACTTAAAAAGTGCTTGGCATACTTTTAGATCTAAAAGAAATATTGATAATATTTTATCTTATATTTGGCATAAGAGCATTCTTACTACTATGTCTGACTTTGTTTGGAGAATTTCACATTAATTTATTCCCAGTGATGATAATCTCACCAAAAAAGGTTTTATATTGGCTTCAAAGTGTCAATGTTGTTACCATATGGAGAATATGCATCATGTTTTTATCTCTGGTCCTATTGCTATTAAAACTTGGGTTTATTTTGATGATTTGTTTCTGTTAAAATGCTTTAATGCTCATATTTCCCTTAAATCTATGATTAATGCTTGGTTTATGAATTCTAAAGACCACATCCGTAATGTTATTCCTTCTCTCATATTATGGTTTCTTTGGTTGGAGAGGAATAATTCTCTTTTTAATGATGTGCAAATGAATCATCATAATGTTATTAAGAAGGTGAAGGATAAGGTTTTCTCTCTTGTGTCTATAAAACTACTTTCTTTAAAGAATTTTAAAAACTATTATTTTGTTGGGACTGCTTTAGGACATAATTTGAAGGGTGGTCATACTGCTTTAAAGGCTAATATTATTTACTAGCCTAAACCCACCAGTATTTTTTTTTAATTTAAATGTGGATGGTGCTAGTACTGCCTCTTCTTTAGGGTATGGTGGAGCTATCAGGGATAATAATGGAAGCCTTATTTTGGCTTTTCCTTTCCCTGTTCATAATGGTAATTATTTTATTGCTATCACCATGGCTATTATTTATGATATTCAATTATGCAACTCTCTTAACTTAACTAACTTGTTTATTGAGGTGAACTCTTATTATGATTTCCAACTCTTTTATACTGCTTAGGATATGTATTGCATCCCGAATCTTTTCTATCAAGTTAGGGAAATTAAAAATCAATTGTTGTTTTTGAATTACTAATTTCATCATATTTGCAAGGAGGGTAATGCGTGTGCTTCTTAGCTTGCTAACTAGGGGTGTAGTCTTGACTATTTATCTGATGTTATTTAGTCCCCCATTCCGGTGGCTATTCGTGGTATACTTACACTTGATGCACTTGGTATCCCCTATGTTAGATCTTAAGTGGCTTTTATCCTGGGTGGTGTGTTGGGTGGTTTGTCTGCTATAGTTTTTATGTTGCTAGATTGCTTTTCAGTGTCATTGTTCTATTTTGGCTCCTTGGCATCATCTACTATTGAGTGGTGGTGTTTTTATAAATTCTTGTGTTGTTGGTTTCTTTCTTCATGGCGGATGGTTAATCTGTGGGGTTGCAGGTTTCGATCTTCTCAGGTTGGCTAGTTTGTTACTCTATTACATTTTTTCCTAGAGGAGTGTGGTGTCTTCTTTAGTTTTATTTGATTTGATGGTCATCTGGACTGGTGGATTACTGAGTTGGCTTGGGATTATCTTCCTTCTTTTTTGTTCTATGTGTTGTATTGATCTTATTTTATTGTTATGGTATTATACTATTTTGTTGTTTATGAATTGCTATTGGCATCTATCTGTGTCTTCAATTTTAGCTGATGTCTTGGTTGATCTTGACTTCAGCTGTGATTGCATAGGTTATATGGCTGATGGTTTTTCCCATTGTTGTTCTCCTACCTTCAGGTTTCTTTCTTGGCTTGTTGGGGGTAACCGTGAGAGTTTGGTTGGGCTTTAGGGTTGTGTTGGCTCTGTTTTTGGTTTGGATGTTGCATGTAGGTATTTGGCTATCCCATGGACTTTGGCTTGGCATATGTTTAACAGATTTTGGTTGATTGGAGTGAGGCTTTATTGTTGGGTTGGGTATTGGTGACAATCTAGAGGTTTTTTGTTATTCTTCTGGGGGATTTTTTCTATGCTGTTTGGGCTCTTTTAAGGTGTTTTTTGTTGAGATAAGTTGCAATTTAGTTTTTTTTATTATTGATATTCTTACAACATGTATATTTTTTATGATTCTAAATATTATTATTTTAATTACAATTTCTCCTAACATATTTTGGAAGTATAGTTTTATTATTTTGTGTACTAATATTTCAGGAAAATCATAATCCAGATAGTTGAAGACTTCAAATCAGATTAGATTAGGGTACATTGTAAATGAAGTGTATTTTTTATTTTATTGAGTTTGAGAGAGTGTGATTGTAATTGAGTAACTGTACACACACACTGGGGGAGTGTTTAAAATTTGTAATTTTAAAACTAATCGTACTGTACAAAGTCATTTTGTACCGGTTGATTTATTCAGTTATTTTCCCCTACGAGTACTCAAACGAACTGTAGGTAGAAAATTTTTCTAAGTACATATCATATTATATGAAGGTTTCATCATACAGATAACATTGAGAGTACGTATTGGACGGGTCCCTTTTCGTCTTGTGAATTCAAAGTTTCTTCTGAACTGATTGTACAATATGATGCCTTGTTCATGTAGACGATGTCTAGAGTACGAATTAGATGGATCCCTTTTCGTCCCGACAAACTTGAACATTTTTTGAACTAATTTTAATGTACAATGCCTTGTTCGTACAACGATATCCAATGTACGAATTGGATGGGTCCCTTTTCATCTAGACAAACTTGAAAATTTTCTAAAAGGATCGTATGATATGATTTCTTGTCCGTACAGAGGACGTCTAGAGTACGAAAATGTGGGGTAACGTTTTGTCCCAATGAAGTTGAAAAAATTTATAGCTGTTTGTACAGTATGAACTTGGTTTATACTAGATGATCATTGTGTACGAAAATATTTTGTATAGATTCGTAAAAGGTTCATAGATAACAGTTTTTGAATTGTTCATATGTACAAAAATATGGACGTATTGTATGATCGTACACGCTCAAAATGGAAAATTTTAATTTTTTAGATGGTTTTTCTTTTCTTTCATAAAAAAGATCCTTAAAAACTAACTTGAAAAAGTTTATTCTTCAAGATTTTTCAAGAGCAATTGAAATAGTGTATTTAGGAGAGTATTTGAGGTAGATTTCTTGCAAGTGGAGTGTAAAGGGTTCACAAGGTTGCTCAAAGGAAAGGATATCTTTATTATTTTGGTTACTACTCTTCTTTTCTTCTTTTTATTTTCTTGAGAGAAGATCTTTGAAGAAGATCTGGTACTCTACGCACTTGGATGGTGTGAAATGATGACGGTACTCTACCGACACTTAGAGAGTGTTAAAGGATGATGGTTCACTGCCAACACTTGGAGAGTGTGAATATACAATGGTTCTCTACCGACACTTTTATTTTATCCTGAGGGTAGGATTGAGTGGGTTGTGGATTTTCCTAATGAGGCTTCCTGTATTAATTTTAGTCTAAGCTCTATAAGTATTCATCCTCACTTTGGCTTAATGTAGTGCAGATTTTGCTACTCTTCTTTTGTTACTAGCTTTAATTTAGATTATTTTTACTGGTTAACCTATAAATTTTTGTGGTATAGCTTGTCTTCTTGATGCAGCTTTATTTTGCATGTGGAGTTGCTTATGGCTGACTTCAACCTTTTTTGTAGAAAGATTGGGCTTCATTTCCATATTTTTATCTTTCTTTTATGGATGTTAGTTTATAGCATCTTTAGAATGTTACTAAGGTGCTTTGTACTTTATATTAGTGGAGACTATCGGCTCATAGGTTTTCTTTTTCTTTGTTTTGTAACTCATAAGAGCACTAGTGAGCTGATGGTTTCCTTTAAGGAAATTGTAATCATTTTTGTTTATTAACGCGTAGGCCCCTCTATGGGTTTTAACCATATATATATATATATATATATATATTAAAATTCACCCCATGATCACTATAACAGCCAAAATAAAAATTGATAATTTAAAATTGCTAAAATTTAAGATGATACAATATAGTCTAGAAGTAATTTTGAATGAATAAAGTTTTAATTCTTATTTAAAAGAGGTTGTATTTTTTAAAATCAGCTACCCTAGTTATTTCTTATTTTGAATCTATTCACTATACTTGAAAATATAAAATTGACTTATGAAATATATAATGAATAATGAAGTATAGGGACTAGTTTCTCATACTAAAATAGAAAATTCATTAGTACATCATCACTTATTTTGTCCTAGTATACTTATTTTATCTTTTTTTATTTAAATAAAAGGATACAATTGAATTTAAGCTACAACTGATACTATTTTTGTAATCTTCTCATCTTTCTCTTTTTGTAATATTTTCTTTTCATTTTTTTAACATTTTTGTTTTCATTACTATTTGTGCAGTACATAGTTAATAATTTTGAACATTAGTTTTTATTTTTATTATCTTACAATCCTATTGAACTAATGTAAGGATTTAATAAAATCATGAGTTCTATTTTCAAGTTTTACTAAGATTCCCCTAATTTAAGCTATATAGATCTAATCCTTAACTTATTTATTCATCTTCAATACAATTGTCAATGAGTTGATGTATAGTTTCTAAATTTAAAATGAAGTAAATAGCTTTGATGATCAAGATTAGTTAATTGTTGAGTTTTAAAATTATTAATTATTATGCAGTGTTCATTTAAACTATAATTTAGGATTTTATTATTATCCTTATTTTATATAATTTTTATTTATAATTTTTATTTTATTTAAATAGGTAATCAAAGTGTATTATTTTTCTAAGAAAATTATCAAATGTAAACAATAGAACACACTATAAACTAATTATAAACTATCATACCTATACATGTAAATCAAAACTAAAGATGGCATTACACTTAAGAAAGGACTAAATAACACAAAAGAACTTCAAACATAAGTGGGTTGCCTCCCATCAGTGTTAAATGCATAGTTTTCAACTAGCATTTACCAACTATTATATTTTAGGATGATCAAACTCAATTATTATATTTTAGGATGAGCAAACTCAATTATATTTCTCAACTATTCAACGTCTACATCTAAATAAGGCTTCAATCTATGGCAATTAACCTTAAAAATATGCAAGCTTTTCTTATCTTAAATTTCAAAAGTTCCATAAGAGAATACTTTTATAATAGTGAATGGTTCTGAAGACCTAGATTTTAGTTTCCTGGAAATAATTCAAGTTTGGAATTAAAACGTAAAGCATCTTATCCCAGGATAAATTCATTCTTTAGAAGCTTACAATCTTGCCATTTTTTTATTTTATCTTTATAAATATTTGTATTTTTATAAGCATTATTTTTTAATTTCTTTCAATTCATTCAACTGTATTAATCTTTTCTTCTCTATTCCCTTAAGATTGAAATTCATTTCTCTAGTAGTCTAGAATTTCTTAAGCTCTAATTATATAGGAAGGTGGAAAGCATTTTCCAAGGATATTTCTTAAGGGAGACATACCAATAAGAATCTTAAATTTAGTTATATCAGCCCATAATGCATCATCTAACTTAATAGCCCAATTTTTCTATTAGAAATGACAATTTTTTCCTAAAATCCTTTTAATCTCCATATTACTAATTTCAGCTAATTTGTTACTTTAGGGTCATAAGCTTTTACAACCCTATGATGAACATAATATTTCCTTAATGTTGCTTATGCTCTCTTGTTGCATAAATGACTTCCCCAATCACTGATTAGAACTCTAGGTATTTTACATTTAAAATATATATATATATATTTCCTTAAAACTTTAAGCATAATTTGAGCACTAGTTCTAGGGGTTGCCACTACTTCAATCCATTTTGATACATAATCCACAATAATAAGAATATATTGACATCCATGGGATTGCGCTAATGGTCCCATAAAATCTAATCCCCAAACATTAAATGTCTTCACATATTCCTACTCTGAAGTCGAGGATGGGATCTCCTTTGGTTATTCGAGATCAGCCAGTTGGTGAGATTGCAAAAAGTTTTCATTTGGAAGTAATTTGCTCTAGAAAAGGAAAAGGTCAAATGGTTGATAAGATCAGTTATCCTGAAAGGTAAATGATTTGCCACTTCAAAAAAATTATTTGGGAGCATCATATTCTTCTGGTTTAAAGCTTAAAGTCAGCAGATATTTAAAATCTGCTATTGAAGATGGAAAACATCCGTCTTTTGTGCAAGTTGTATCTTCTTTGGTTATGAATTCAGAACAAAATTTGTGCTTTAATTCTGTTAAAGATAATGCGATGTTAAATTCATCAATTATGGAAGATAATCCTGGACGTAATATAGATGAGATTGCTTAGGATATTGTGTCGTCTAAGATTTCTTATTTTGCCTGGAAGAAACCTCAGTATATTAAAGTGATGAATTCAGAAATCAATCTTGTTATGATTGAGGATGGTATTGCTGTAAATCTTCATATTGATAATGAGATGAATAATATCATAGGCTTCATAATTCTATTGTTGTCAATGTATTTGGCAATTACATTTCATGCCCTTTTGTTAGCATTGAGTTGCATAGACAATGGAGCCATCTAGGGGCTTTTCATACCAACATAGGTATGGAATGGATTTTGTGTTCATTTCATTCTAAGTTAGCTAAGGAAGTGGTATTGAATGGAGGTCCATGGTTTGTAGATGGACATATCATTGGTATGGAAGAATGGACTCCTAAATTTTCTACCTTAAGTTTGAAATTTTTGTTCTCTCTTGTGTGGATCCATCTACCACATCTCCCATTATTTTGTTGGGATGAGACTAATATCACCATAATAGCTTTAATGATTGGTTTACCATTGCTCCTTAATGGCAATATGTTCAATTGGGGTAGGAGAGAATTTGCTAGAATTTATGTTTGTATCAATCTTGATGAACAATTACCTCAAGGTATTTAAATTAAAGGTAGTTCCAGACATTTCTTCCAAAAGATCAGTATGAGAAAATTTCTTCTTTATGCTTCAAATGTGGTAAAGTTAGATATTATTTACAAGATTGTTCTAGAATATTGAAACAAGGTATGCTTGATGATCCGAAGAAAGGGAAAATTATGGAAAATGCTACTTTAGTTTTTTCAAGTAATGTATTTCAAAATTCTGGAGTTGAAGTTGATAAAAATGTATCTTTTTCTAATGGTACTCAAATGGAGACTAATGTGTATGGTCCTTGGATTCATGATAATTATGGTAGAAAGAAAAATAGAGCCTACTGGTCTACTGCTTCAAGAAAAAATGGAATGAAGTTAAAATCTGTTGCAAAATTTGTTTCAGTTAATAAAGCTCATGCGGTCTTAGAAAGTTATGTGGTTGATTTTAAGACTAATGCTGATAAGGTGGTTAGTGAGGATGGTGCTTATGTTATTCCTATTTATAAAAAATGTTCATGGTTGTCTGTGAATAATAGTGGACTTTACAATGCTATTGCTGATTCAGTTTCATTGTAAGATGGCAAATTTGTTCCAAATGCTGGAAATTTTTGTGCAACTAAAGAAGGAATGGATGTTAATCGAAGTTATCAAGTTGACTTATGTGGAAATCAGGTATCTAGTGTAAAACCATTAAATCTTGCAGCTTATTCGTTAGCTCCTGAGGGAGTTATTGATAATAATGATGGTGTTATGGATGTTATAATACCTAAGCCTGATGAGAAGAATGTAGAGGGTGTGGTAGAAGACAATTCTGTAAATGTTAATATTGTAGGAGATGTTGATATTTCTGAAGACAATGCTAGAAGTATTTCAGATTATGGTTTGGAATATTTTGTTGCGGCTCCTCCTACATCCAATGTTAAGAGTAGAGAAGGTTTGATTGAAGGTGGAAAGTCTTCTAAATTGGTGAAACATTAGAAAAAGTTTAATAAATATTTGAATTTGTTTGGCCTTATCAAAGGTAGCCTTAGACGAAGGAAATTTGGAATTCTTGGTGAAAGTAATGGAGGAAATTCACATTTATCTCATAACAAGCTTATGAATGTTGAAGATGGTATGTATCAAGAGAGTTGGGTTAAAAATTATGATGGTATTGCAAACTTTGGGATGGTTGTGATGGGATTTTCTATTGATGGTGTAGTCTTTAAAAGGAAACTTTTTCTTTATAAGACTATGGAAATTATTGGTTTGATTCTACAAATTCAAGGTTGGTTTGTGGTTTATGTGACGGTGGAGGAGTTTGTAAAAGTATGGGCTTTTGGAGCTGTGAAGATCCATTTTCCTTTGGCTGAAGAATCTCGCTTTCATTTCATTTCTTTTTCTTTGATTAGTTTTTTTTTGTCTATTTTAGATTTACATTAAGCATAGATTGGTATTTGATAAATCAAGCTAGAATAATGGAATTTAAGTATCATTATATTCCTTATTTTTTACTTAATCAAGAATTCTGGGATACTAATCAACATTTTTGGTTGTTTTATCTTTGGTATCCCATCCACCCCAATTGGTTTAAAATGAGGAGTAGATGATCTTATTTTCATTATAATATCTCTTATTTTTCAAATATTTTTATTTTGCTTAATTTTCTTTTTAATAAGGCTTCCTTTCACGATGTTTTGAAAGGATTGCCTAGTAGTTCCTTTAAGTTCTAGTTTATAATAGTTTTTTATCTTTTAATGCTATTTGTATCTTCTCAAAAAAACATTACATATCTCAACTTCTAAAATATATTTCAAGGTTATTTCCTTTATTCTAGAAATATTACACATTCCTTGACATTAATCATATTTTCTAATACAGTCATTAACATCCTTAAATAGAGTAATCCAAAAAAAATTGTGATTGGAGGATTTTTAAAGAAGTTCTAAAACCATGAAACTGTCCTCCATAATGAGAATCATATCATTCCCTACTGATTGGTTCTGTCTTCCTTGGGGACATGCTTCTAATAATTTGTTCATTATAAGCCTTAAATAAATATTATTCATACCAAAAATAATATTTAGTATCATGCAAGAGTTTTCTCTTTTGAACAAAAGCTAAATCACATAGAAGTATACCACTAACAGTAAAATTGACAGTATCAGCATACTAAAATAGTTTGTTTAGATACAAAGAAAATAATTGTTCATCAAGAAAATACTCATCAATTTCAAGCTCATTTGATGCAATACTTCCAATTGAAAGTCTAGAGAGAATATCAACAATTTTATTTTCAGCTTCTTTCCTATCCAAAATTTCTACATCAAATTCTTGTAACAAAATAATCCACCTCACCATATTAGGTTTGATGTCTTTATTTGTCATAAGATATGAAATTGTAGAATGATCAGTATCATTAAATACTTTTTTATTAATCAAATAAAATCTAAACATGTTAAAAGAAAAAGTAATTTCTAATATTCTTTTTTAAGTAGTTATATAATTACACTATGTAGAATTTAAGATTATACTAACATAAAAAATGACATGGAATTTCTTATATTGCTTTTGACCAAGAAAAACACCAATAACCAAATCAATTACATCACACATAACTATAAAATATAAAGACCAATTAGGATCAATAATCAAATGTTATTTTAAACTATTAAAAGAGTTAAGACATATAATATCAAAAATAAAATGAACAATTTCTCAATACTTGTATTTAATGAACAATTTCTCAATTTCAAATAAATGAAATAGAGGTTTTAAAATTTTGGAAAAATCCTTTATAAATCTTCTATAAAAGACTACATGCCCAAGAAAACTTCTACTTCCTTTTATAGAAGTAGGAGTGGGCAGTTTCTCAATACTTGTATTTTTGTAATGTCTACCTTTAATTCTTCTTTAAAAACTTCATTCACTAAGAAAATTCCTTTGATTTTCATAAATTTACCATTCTCCTAATTTAGCAGTAAGTTTATTTATGCACATCTTTCTAATACAAAAATTAAATGCTCAAGACAAGAATTAAATACAGTGCAAAACAAATTCATCCATGAAAATCTCAATGCCCTGCTTAATTAAATTTGAAAAAATTGGCATCATACATCTTTAAAAAGTAGCAAGGGAATTGCAAAGATCAAAAGGCATTCTTATAAAGGTAAATGTCTCAAAAGGGCTTGTGAAGGTAGTCTTTTATTTGTCCTCAGGTGCTATAAAACATTTTTGAGACCTTGAATACCCATCTATAAACTAGTAAAATAAACACCCTACAAAACTATCTTACATGTGGTCAGGAAATGACAAGGGAAAATGATCTTTGTAGTGGCCTTATTTAACTTCCTATAGTCAATACAAATTTTCCAACCAATGACAGTTCTAGTAGGAATAATTTCATTATGTTCATTGAATATTATAGTCAAGCCAACGTTTTCAGGAGCAAAAGAAATATGACTCACCGAAGAACTATTTAAATAGGATAGATAATCCTAGAATCAAGCCATTTAAGTATCTCTTTTTTAACAACTTATTTCATTGGATTTTAGTATTGAATTAGCTTCCAATAAAATTCTATGCATATAGATCGAGGGGATAATTCCTTAATTATCAGCAATAGTCTACCAAAAAACTTTTTTTAAATATTCTAAAATCCTAATCAAATTACTTTTAAATCTATTTCTAAATCTCCTAAAATGATATTTGGAACTTGTTGGAAGAGGTTTTAAGTTAGGTCATGCTTTACATGTATTCAATTTATTGTACAAGATTTTTAGGTCTAATTTAGGTTCAAAGTTTATTTCTTTCAACCATAGTTAATCATAATTGACTAAGGGTTCAATCATGTTTTTTTTTATGCTTAGAAGAGTTTAAAAGCCTTAGCATTGTCTGAGTTGACATGTACACATGGTTGAAGGCATATAGCTCAAATGGGTTCTTAATGGTCAAAGTCACCAATCATGGTCATCCAGCTAGTCCAATGGTATTGATGATGTTCAAGGATTATTGTATGATGCCTAAGGGTCAAACCTAGTTTTTAGTTGTCATTTCAAAATATAAAATAGTTTTCAACTATCATTTCAAAAATGAAATTAAACAAAGGTAAAACTTTTTTATGGCCTTACTTTTGGAAGACAAATCATGGTTAATGTTTTGCAATAGGATTTATCAACAAGTAATTGATTAAAATTGAACATGTATATCAAGAATTCAAATTAAGAAGGGATATGTAAAAACACTCATGAAGATTTTGTAATTAGGTGGCTAAGTAGCAAAAGAACCTATAAAGAAATTGCATACATGCATAAAATCAAATTTTATTAGCGCCCTTTTAATAGACCTACATATACAAGGTCACCTGCAAAAAAGTATATTATTAAGGAGAAAAATAGTCACTCCTAACCTAGGATATCTATCAACTCATCATAGAATCACCACATCACAATATAGGCATCAATCAATCTCTTAAATAACAAATATTCATAAGCAACACACATCAATCAGCATATACAATACATGAAGTGAATCACACAAATTATGACACCACTCTTATCCTAAAACTAGGATTAGTTGTATAATAAAATAATTTTAATTGTGTGGTAGGCTTTGGGGCTTCGATGTTCCCTATTTAAATTTTTTATAATTTAAGATTTGTTATCGGCAAGGAAGTTTATTTCAAGTTTAAATCAATGAATTATGAGTATTATTGTATACATTATCATTTTATATTTGAATTTCTCTTTTAATTATTTTATTTTAAAGTTAATTAACAAACTTAAAGTGCAATAAGTTTATTAATCAACATAGCCTAAGCCATAGGAGGATGCATTTATTCTACTCCAAAAGGTTAGAGCAATCATATAGGGCAATAGCAATTTGTTTATTTTTTAATTCGTAAGCATTTTCTAATCTAAGTCATTTGTGACATTTCCTAATCTAATTCATTATTTATGTTTAAAATAATGAAATATAATCAACCAATTGGGCAAGGCATGGTGAGGACATTTCCTTAAATCTCTCCCAAATTTCATAAATTAATTCTTCTCTAAGGGAGAAAAAGAAGTGATCATTTCTAAGCTTGTCAATTATTATAGATGGGAAATATTTAGCTAACAATTTGTGTGCAAACTCATTCTATAGTTATAGACCGTGGGGGTAAAGAATTTAACCACATATTTTCCTTCTCCATTGGAAAAAAATGGGAATAATTTAATTCTAATGGCATCATTACTGACACCATTATACTTACATATTATATAAAATTTCAAAAAAAAAAAAAGACTATATTGGGATCTCCAATAGAAATTCCCCTAAACTAGGAATTTTGAATCATTTGATTTATGATAGGTTTCAGTTCAAAATTATTTGCTTGAATAATAGGTTTATTGATACTCTGAGGAATTTATTCTATTACTAGATTAGCATACTCCCTAAGTGGTCTAAAATATTCCTGATCTTATATTGGGTCAAACATTTTTAAAATCATTTTAGTTTTTCAAATTTTTGAAAGGGTCATTTCTATTTTTGAATCAAATAACAAGGACTACTAACTAGCTTTATAAAGCATACAAAGGAATTACAACACTAAAAATCATAACTAACTAATCAAATAGAATACTTCTTTTCAATTTTTTAAATTTTATATAAAATAGAATAAATATAAGGGATATAATAGGCCTAATTATGCACTTATTTTAATAATATAATTAAATTTGTAATAGACATGTTACTTCCCCTACAATGGCGGAAAAAATATGACCTGGGGTTTATTGATAACTAGCATATGCTAATAGTGTGAGCTAAACTGTGACTAAAAAAGTTTTGAAATAAAATGTCGAATCAAATAATAAAGTGATATAGTAGAGTATCAACCCCATGTGAAAGTGTTATGCTTAATTGTAACTTGACTACTACTACTACAAATTCATAACATATCCTATTGAGGATAAAAAAAATGTATTTTTGAGTTTATATTACTGAAAGAAAATAACATGCAAAACAAAGTTAATACTTTTGAAAATAAAATATTTTGGAAAAATAAAGGTATAAAACATAACTGTTGTAGATTTGGTTTCATGACTTATGGTTTTGATTATAGCAAACAATACGACTGCTTTTTTCTCCACTAACTTTTCAAGACTCAAAGATCGGATGGAAATCGGAATCAGCATAGAAATCAGAATCAGCTCAAGACTGGGAAGATTAGGGTTGAGTCAGTCTGTAATTTTCTTTTTTCTTTCTTGAGTCAATTGTAATTATTTGAAGTGACTGATGTTAAGTAACCCTACACACACACACACACTTGAGAGATTTAGAACTTATGTTTTTACTCACATCGGCCCGGATGATATTTATATCGTCCTGGATGATTGAGTTCAAAATAGAAAATCTAATCAAGATTTCTTAGTTAAGGCAGCCGTAATTAACTGATCGGCCTGGTTGATACCTGTATCAGCCAGAACGATATGCTCAATACAGAAAGAATTTTCTGCCATGATCAATTTAAGTATTCTGTATTTTTGGAAATCAGTCAGGACGATTATTTAATCGGCCTGGACGATATTATATAATTATGCCTAAATTGATCTGGCAATCATGGGAGTAATTAAGGATGATTGATACGATTACATCGTCCTAGACGATCTCAAGATCGGCCTGGATGATCCATTCAAAAACTCTTGGTCACTCCTTGACGATAAATATCGGCCAGTATAAATTCAAGGTGATGCTCTTGCCGATTTGGATCAGACAACTCAAATTTAGGGCGATGCTCTGGACGATTATCCTCTGATTTGAACTGATCAGTTGGGATGATTATGAGATCATCCGGGATGATCAAGCAAATTTTCAATCATCCAGTTTGCATTCAGGGCGATGCTTTAGTCGATCTTATGAGATTTGTACTGATCGGTCAAGACGATTTATATATCGTCCTGGATGATAAAGTCAATAACTTACAATTTAATGAGCTCCTTTGAAGCTCTTCTATTTAAGAGCTCTTGTTCAACATTTTGAACATCCTTGGCTGCTTTCTTTACCTGAGAAAACTTAAAGGAGAGAGAGAGGGAGAGAGAGAGAGAGAGAGGATCTTGTGAGGGGGAGCTTGTGAGGGGGTTCACAAGGGTTTCTCCAAGCATTGTTCCACTTCTTCTTCCCTAGAGTCTCTTGTCCTTGGAAGGGTTGGGAGAGGTAAGTTTCAGCAAGTGATCGTGGTTCTCTTCCTGCTTCAGGAGGAAGCAAAAGGAGTTGGGCTCTCTGCCTTGCTGGCTGTGGCAAAAAAGGAGGTGTTTTTGTAAGGGCTTATCTGCCTAGCTGTGAGGGCTAAAGGAGAGTCACGTTGGTAGTGCAATACTAATAGGGCACCTCCGAGGAGTGGACGTAGGTCAAGTTGACCGAAATACTATAAATCCTTGTGTTCTTTTATTGCTTTCGCACTTTAATTTTTCGTATTTATTTTTCTGTGGTGATTTTGGTTTGTGATAATCATTCTTTTGATTTTAATAAATTTTTAAAATACCAATTCACCCCCCCCCCCTCTTGGTTAGCCTCGGGACTAGTTCATAGGGCCTAACCTCCCTAACGAACTTTCAAGTGGTATCAGAGTGGGATTCATAAAAACAAAGTTTGAAAACTTTTTGTATTTTGACCCATGGCTAACTTTGGGAATCGTAATACAACTGAAGGATATTCTATTACATGACCTCACTTGTTTGACAATATTCCTTTTGATTTTTGGAAAACTCACATGGCTACTTTTTTGCAATCAACTGACTATCGCATGTGGATGCTTATTAAAGAAGGATATTCTCCACCTTCTCATGAAATTAACAGAATTAAAATTGAAGTTGCTTTTACTGAATGGACTTCCGATGAAAGAGATTTAGCTCAATTGAATGCGAAGTGTTTGAACTATTTTTTCTATGCTTTAAAGTCTGAGGATTATATGTGTGTTTCTCTTTGCTCTCTGGTAAAGAAAAATGGGATAGATTATGCATTACATATGAAGGAACCAGTGAAGTGAAATAATCTCGTTTGAATATTCTCTTGCATGACTATAAACGTTTTCATATGAAACCTTCTAAATCGATTTCTGATATGTATATAAGGTTTACTCAAATTGTAACTTCTTTGCATGCCTTAGGAAGAGAACTTTCAAATTATGAAAAAGTAAATAAGATTTTAAGATGCTTGCCTTCGTCTTTTGATGCTAAAATCACTGCAATCACTGAATCTAAGGATTTAAACACCTATTCGATTGATAACTTACCTGGATCACTCATTGCTTACGAGCAAGAGGTGAATCAAAGAAATCTTGATGCATGTGAGAAAAAGAAAGAGAAAATAGTGGCACTGAAAGCACACAAATTAGACTCTAACTCATCCGGGTCTGAAAGCAATGACTTTGCCTTAATCGCAAGGCAATTCAAAAACTTTCTAAGGACGAAACACAAGCTTCATGAAAGTTGGAGAAAAGGTAAGGATAGCAAATATTTTAAAGGATCATCTGATGTGGTTTGTTATAAATGCAGGAAGCCCGGACACATGAAAGCTGATTGCCCTACACTTAAGACGCACACAAGCAAAGAAAAGAGTGAGAAGAAATCAAAGTTTATAAAAGACAAAAAGAGACTTCAAAAGGTATTTTGGGCAGATTCTGCATCAAATTCATCAGAGACGGAACCAGAAGACGAGACAACAAACTTTTGCTTAATGGAAAACGATAATCTTGATCAAGAAGAGGTATGTGAACTTACCTACGTTCAACTTCTTGAAGTTTCTGAAAAAAGTCATACATCATATAGGAAACTTAAGAAAACACATGCTAGCTTGAAATTAAAATTTTTGAATTTACAAAAAGAGCATGAAGTTATTATCAAAGATCATTCTATGATTGATTCAAATCACATGATTCTACTTGATGAATTTGATGAGTTAAACAAAAAGCATTGTGTATTAATTGAAGAGCATGAGTCACTAAAAGTCAAACACACCTCACTTGAATCTGATTTTAAGAATTATAAAGAGATGGAGAAAATTTTGAGGATTAATAATGATGCCTTAAAAAGTACTAACTTGAGGATTCAAAATGAATTGGATACATTTAAGAAAACTAGGATGACACCAACACTTGATCAAAAGCCAAAATCTAGGAAGAGGCATTATAACTCAAACCATTTAAGAAATCCTTTTCCAGGTGTTAGATATTTTTCATGTGGCATGCTAGGACACATCTCACACATCTCACACACTTGCACTGTTCACCATAGTACACGTTGGGTGTGGAGACCAAAGGTGCATGATTTACAGCAAACCACACATGCATTGTATTATACTTTTCATAAGAAGGGACCCAAACCTATTTTGGTTCCTATATCTGACATTTGATAAATTTATAGGTGGGCTCTCATAAAAGGCCTCGTGAGAGTATGTGGGTACTTGGACAGTGGATGCTCTCGACATATGACTGTTGATGCCAATCAATTTGTTTCGTTGGAGTCCAGGACTGGAGGCAAGGTTACTCTTGGAGACAATACCACCAGGAAGGTGGTAGGATCAGGTATAATTAGTAATTCCAAGAACCTTATGATTGAAATTGTTTTGCTTGTAGATGAATTAAAGCACAACCTGCTCAGCATCAGTCAACTCTGTGATAAAGGCTTCATCGTGCAATTCTTTACAAATTCATGCATTGTAAGTTTAAGTAGCAACACTATTTTACAGGAAAAAAGGATCAACGATGTGTACATGCTTGATTTAAATAACATTGAATGTGTTGCATCATTTTGCTTAAAAATTGTTGTTGATGATTCAAGGTTATGGCTCCGGAGACAATGTCATGCAAGTATGAAAACCCTTAGAAATGTGACCCAAAAAGACCTAGTTAGAGGTGTCCCCAAACTCAAGTTTTCAAAAGACCACCTTTGTGATGCCTACCAACTAGGAAAGCAAGTCCACTCTACCTTTCACCCCATTAAGGACATTAGCACCTCTAGGCCTTTAGAAGTCCTTCACATGGATTTGTTTGGACCCATTAGCACTGCCAGCTTGGGAGGGAAAGTCTATGGTTTGGTGATTGTTGATGACTACTTGAGGTTCACTTGGACTAGATTTCTTTCACATAAACATGAGTCTTTTCAGGAGTTTAGAACATTTTCTACTTGGATTCAGAAAAAACTATGTTATGAGATATTGACCATCCACAGTGATCATGGGGGAGAGTTTGAGAATGAAAGATTTGGAGATTTTTGTGAGGACAAGAGGATTAGCCACAACTTCTCAGCTCCTAGGACCCCTCAGCAGAACGGGGTAGCTGAAAGGAAGAACTAGACCATGGTAGAAGCTGCTAGAGCCATGCTTACTGAGTATTCACTTCCAAAATACTTTTGGGCTGAAGCGGTTAACACAGCTTGTTATGTGGTGAATAGGGTGAATGTTAGAACAAAACTAGATAAGACACCCGATAAGATCCATAAGGTTAGGACACTCAATCTTTCCCACCTTCATGTCTTTGGTTGTAAGGTTTTCATTCATAATAATGGGAAGTCTCACTTGGGAAAATTTGATCCTAAATCTAATGAAGGAGTGTTCTTGGGATATTCTAGTGTTGGGAAGTCTTTTAGGGTGTTTAACAAGAGTACTTTGATGGTTGAAGAGACTACACATGTAGTATTTGATGAGTCCGATCCTAAAAAGCCTGGAGTTGAGGATGATGATGATGTTGGAGAGGTTACCATTAGAGTAGAAAATTTGGAGAAGGGAGTAGGTCACCAAAACATTGAAGGAGTAGGAGATGTCACCCAAGGAGTAGAAAATATATATCTGGAGGAAAGGGTTGGACCGTCTCACACCTTGCCTAGAGATTGGAGATACTCTACAAGTCACCTCATGGATTTGATCTTAGGAGACCCTTTTGATGGAGTTAGGACTAGACATGGACTTAGAAAGGAGGTGAACCACTCTGCCTTTATATCAATGACTGAACCCACCAATATAAATCAAGCCCTTACTGATGAGTTTTGGATTTTAGCCATATAAGAGGAGTTGAATCAATTTGTTAGGAATGATGTTTGGGAGCTTGTAGAAAGACCTAAGGGACAAAGTGTAGTTGGAACAAAGTGGGATTTTAAGAACAAGGTGAATGATTCTAGAATAGTGGTTAGGAATAAAGCAAGATTAGTGGCTAAGGGGTATAACCAAATAGAAGGGATAGACTTTGAGGAGACTTTTTCTCCTGTAGCTAGATTGGAATCCATTAGAGTGTTATTAGCCTTTGCCTGTTATAAAAGATTTAATCTTTTTCAAATGGATGTTAAGAGTGCTTTTTTAAATGGGGAAATAAAAGAGGATGTGTTTGTAGAACAACCCCCAGGTTTTGAGAGCTCCCAATGTCCAAATCATGTTTTTAAATTAAAAAAGGCTTTGTATGGATTAAAGCAAGCACCAAGAGTTTGGTATGAGAGGCTTAGCACATTTTTACTAGAAAGGGAGTTTGTTAAGGGGAGCGTAGACACCACCCTTTTTCTTAGGAAAGTTGGAGATGATTTGCTCATTGTTCAGATTTATGTGGATGATATACTTTTTGGATCTTCTAATAAAAAACTTTGTGATGAGTTCTCTAAAATAATGAGTAAAGAGTTTGAGATGAGTTTGATGGGAGAGTTGTCCTACTTTTTGGGTTTTAGCATAAAACAATTGGATGATGGAACCTTTTTAAATCTAACAAAATACATAAAGAACATTTTGAAGAAGTATGAGATGGATAAAGCTAAGCCAATTAATACTCCCATGAGTTCTAGTGTTCCATTGGATAAGGACCCAAGTGGTAAGTCTATTGATCAAAAGAAGTATATAGGCATGATTGATCCTTACTTTACCTGACTGCTAGCAGACCTGATATTATGTTTAGTATTTGCCTTTGTGCTAGGTTTCAAGGTGAACCCAAGGAGTCCCACCTTACTGCTATTAAGATAATTTTTAGATACCTTTTGGGGATCCAAAGCTTAGGGATTTGGTATCCGAGGTACATCACTTCTTTCGAGATAATTGGATTTTCTGACTCTGATTTTATAAGATGTAAGGTGGATAGAAAAAGCACTTCAGGAACTTGTCAATTCATAAGACAATTTTTGGTCTCATGGTCTAGTAGAAAGCAAAACTCTGTTGCACTTTCCACTGCTGAAGCTGAGTACATTGCTTTGGGGAGTTGTGTGGCCCAAGTCCTTTGGTTGAAACAACAGGTATTGTATTTAGGATTACCAGTAGGCACCATCTCAATCTTTTGTGACAACACTAGTGCCATATGAATTTCTAAGAATCCTATCCAACATTCAAGGACTAAGCACATTGACATTAGGCATCACTTTATTAGAGATCATGTGACTAAGGGAGATAATGATTTACACATTGTGAAAACTAAAAATCAACTGGCTGACATCTTTACTAAACCATTGGTCTTTGACACTTTCAGCTCTTTAAGGACCATATTGGGTGTGATTGACATAAATGCATGAACTTGATCTTTTTATTTTCTTCCTTTTGCTTTTGTTCTTTTTATTTTTGATTTGCATTTCCTTTTACTCTTTGTTGTTCTTTTCTTCTTTTTGCTTTACTTTTATTTTTTGTTTGATTTATTCTACTTTCATTCTTTTCTTCTTTTTTGCTTTACTTTTATTTTTTGTTTGATTTATTCTACTTTCATGTTCTTTTAATTTGGTTTTCAAAATCATTGCTGAAATGATATCGTATGCCTTGTCCTTGGTTTGAAAATTTGTAGTCAATGTTTTACATCTCTTAAATCTATTAGATGGTAAAAATATACCGATAATTGTGCCTCTTTCTCTAATCTATTTTAGTGGCATAGTTTTCTTTTCTAATCAAAATGCTATTTCAAATTAACAATTGTGTGTGAAATTAAGATATTTTCTAACCTTATCAAAGCAAATATATCTTGTATTTATAATGATCAAAGTCTTTTTGGCACATCAAGATTCCTCGTTACTCTTGTCATTGGTTATTGATTCTATTTTGTGAATTGTTCTTCCCTATGTTAGAGAGAGAGCTCTTATTCTCTAATATCTAGAAGATATACTCACACCTAAGATTATTTTTAAGAGTTTTTGAAAGAGAATGAAGCTTGCAAAAATAAAAAATTTGGCCAATGATGCCAACAAAAGATGCGCAATGATGCCAAAATTGAAAAAAAAAATATACACAAAGTGTATCAAAAAACAAAAGATGCGCAAAGCGCCATTCAATTGATAAGAGGCATAAAATGAGCCCACTAAAAGCAAGCTCTCCTCTCCTTTCAAATCTTTTAAAACTTATAAGATTTCATATATCAAAGGCTTGATTTCGATTGTTTTGCGATTGTGACAAATTCACTTTGGTTCATTATTCTATAAGAGATTTTTTCTAGAAACAAGTAATGAATGGATCCTTTTTCTATCCAATTAATTTCTTTGAGTTAGATCATTGATTTCCAAAGACAATTCTACCCTAAAAGAAAGTCCGAGCTAAGGGTAATCATGATCGGATATTATACCGTTTTATGGATTTTTTGATGTTGATTCATTAGCTCACAAATTTTTTACAAATCAATCACATGGAATACTACATCATGTTCATGCCTTGGTAAAAAAAATTTTACTTTGTTTCTTGCTTTCTCCTCTTTTTTAAGATGTCAAAAGGGAGAGTAGTAGGGTTGCATGTTAGTAGGGTTGTATGTTTGAACCTTTACACTGTTGTTTTTGAAATAATCATCGGAGTGTTTTCCATCATTAAAAAGGGGGAGATTGTTGCAGATTTGGTTTCATGACTTATGGTTTTGATGATAGCAAACAATAAAATTGTTTTTTTTTTTCTCCACTGACTTTTAAGGACTCAAAGATCGGACAGAAAATGGAATCAGCACGGAAATCGGAATTAGCTCAAGACTGGGAAGATTAGGGTTGAGTCAGTCTATAATTTTCTTCTTTCTTTCTTGAGTCAATTGTAATTATTTGAAGTGACTGATGTTAAGTAACCCTACACACACACACACTTGAGAGATTTAGAACTTTTGTTTTAACTCAGATTGTCCCGGACGATATTTATATCATCCTGGACGATCGAGTTCAAAACAGAAGATCTAATCAGGATTTCTTAGTTAAGGCAGCCGTAATTAACTGATCGGCCTGGACGATACCTGTATCGGCCCGGATGATATGCTTAATACAGAAAGAATTTGCTGCCATGATTAATTTAAGTATTCTGTATTTTAGGAAATCAGCAAGGGTGATTATTTGATTGGCCTGGATAATATTGTATAATTATGCCTAAATTGATCTGGCAATCATGGGAGTAATTAAGGTTGATTGATATGATCACATCATCCTGGACGATCTCAAGATCATCCAGGAAGATCCATTCAAAAACCCTTGGTCGCTCCTGAACAATAAATATCGGCCAGTACAAATTCAGGGCGATGCTCTGGCCGATTTGGATCAGTCAGCTTAAATTCAGGGCGATGCTCTGGATGATTTTCATCTGATTTAAACTGATCGGCCGGGACTATCGTGAGATAATCTGGGATGATCAAGCAAATTTTCAATCATCCAGTTTGCATTCAGGGAGATGCTCTGACCGATCTTATGAGATTTGTAATGATCGGCCAGGATGATTTACATATCATCCTGGACGATAAAGTCGGCAACTTGTAATTAATGAGCTCCTTTGAAGCTCTTCTATTTAAGAGCTCTTGTTCAATATTTTTGAACATCCTTAGCTGTTGTCTTGACATGACAAAACCTAAGAGAGAGAGAGAGAGAGGGAGAGAGAGATAGGATCTTGTGATGGGGAGCTTGTGAGGGGGTTCACAAGGGTTGCTCCAAGCATTTTTCCACTTTTTCTTCCCTAGAGTCTCTTGTCCTTGGAAGGGTTGGGAGAGGTAAGTTTCAGCAAGTGATAGTGGTTCTCTTCCTGCTTCAGGATGAAGCAAAAGGAGTTGGGTTCTTTGCCTTGCCGGGTGTGGCAAAAAACGAGGTATTTTTATAAGGGCTTCTTCGCCTAGCTGTGGGGGCTAAAGGAGAGTCACGTTGGTAGTGCAATACATGGAGGGCGCCTCCGGGGAGTGGACGTAGGTCAAGTTGACCGAACCACTATAAACCCTTATGTTCTTTTCACTGTTTCCACACTTTAATTTTTTGCATTTGTTTTTCTGTGGTGATTTTGGTTTGTGATAATCGTTCTTTTGGTTTTAAAGAATTTTTAAAATACCAATTCACCCCCCTCTTGGTTAGCCTCAGGACTAGTTCATAGGGCCTAACATCCCTAATGAACTTTCAATAACTTTTATAATAAGACACTAAAATATATATGTAAGTTAGAGCATTTACATCTCTAGATCTCTCTTGACCTTGTAGGGATGAAAAGGAAGGTTTATGGCCTTCCTATAATTTTTTAATCTCCTTAGAACTTGGAATATTCAAACATCTTATGTCTAGGCATGATAACATTCCATTTGAATACTCTTACTTATTCCAGCATTCCTCTGTTGAGGGTATACATCACACTAGATTTTAACTACACATATGATCATTATATGTATTAAATAAAGAATGAAAGATATTAAAAAATTAGCACTTTTATTAAAGCATATGAGTCTACATTATTACATACTATGTTAACTACAACATAGGCCAAAACTAGAGAATTAGCCCAACATGGAGGAAATAATAAGCAAACTTGTTACATTTTATTTATTGGAAGAAAGATATAAAATAAGTAGTAAGAAAACTATCACCAGAAAGGATCAAATGATCTTCTCCAGACTCCATCTTCCACCAATCATAGAGTTACTTATATAGAAAGGCTAAGATCTCTACAAATAAAATTATCTTTTGTTTCCCAGCCTCCCTAGACTTTACATTAAGGATACTAAAGAAACACGTTTATAAGAATATGATTTTCACTTCAATGATAGAACTCTCTGAAAAAAGAACTAAAAAGCTATTTCTAGTAAATACAAAAATTGGATCAAGCACCATTGTTCTCAACAAACTGGTGTTATGGTGGTAAAAAATGAAATAACACCTTAGCGGTAAAAAATCTGACCTGCTACAGCATGCATGACATGGCATGGTGACTGGTTAAAATAACACATTTTTTTATTTTGTCATCATGGCTCCTCATGTTGATAACTTCTCCACCGCAACACTCCACAAACTTAAGTGTTGTGGTTCTCTAATGAAGGATCCATCAATGAATCATTGAAAGGTACGACACTGCAACATTCATTTTTTTAAGATACTTGATTCCATAGTGTTGAATTTTGTCACAATGATGATGTGTGCCACCATGGATTTAACTATGGTTTTGTTGTGACACTTGAAAATAAAGAAGAATATTTATACAATGTTACTAGCTGGTGCTTTAGTGTGATTGAACTCACCACTGTGGCATTGTATACTCAGGCACCTCGATGCTACTCCACACTTATATGTTTTTGATATTTTTTGAACATTTATATAAATACAAAAAAAATAATATATTTTCACTAAAATCCAAACATAATAAATAGTATATATTTTATACTTAATATTTATCATGCTTCCTATAATACAATATTATGCATTCAAATGAATGGAATAATCCCTCAAATGTTAGCAATAGATAATCCAAATGCTCTCTTATACATGCTAAAAATTTTAATTAACTTTACTTCTAGTTTTTTTTCATGCTCAATAGAGATAATGATAGGTAAAATTGACTCTTTTCTTAGAAAGGCATATTTTAAGTGAGCAGGTAATGCTATAAGTTTTAGCTAAGGTTCCTTAATTATAGAAGATTTCAAATGTTCCCTATAGATATGTATCTAGAATTTCAAATCTTTTCGAAAACATCATAGGGGCTTCACTAATAAAATGAATAAAATATTCCTCTATATCACACAAAATCTTCCTTGCATAATGACATTAAATTAACTATCGCCTAATATCTCCTCCATAACATTCTCTATATAAGAATCAATAGAATTCACTCTAAAATAATCCTCACCCTAATCTTTAGGAAAGTTTATAGATTTATGACATTGAAAGGGAAGTTCTTGATCCTAAACTCTCATGGTTAGCTACCCTTTTAACATCAATGATGGCCCTACCTATAGCTAAAACAATATTAACCTAGGATGATAAGCATTTCCCTATATTTCACCATATCTAAAATAATAAAATGTATAAGGAAAATGAACTTATCAACCATTACTAAAATATCCTCTATTACAACCTTAGGATAGGTGAATGAATGGTTAGCTAATAGTAGGGTAACATGTTGCAAATTTGGACCCTAGTTCTGTGATTTTGATGATAACAAATATTATTGGATTCCTTACTATGTTATCTCTTATTAATTTCTAATATCGCATATCTATTTTTCTTGTGCACTAATATTTCAAGTCCACCATATACTATGCGAAAGTGTTTAGCTCAAGACTGGATAGAATAGGGTTAAGTGTCGGAAAGTATATAATTTTACCTTTTTCTTATTTCAACATTTATTGAGTCAAATTATGTATTAGGTGGATATTATACTTGGAGATCATGCAAATAAAAACTCAAGAGAGAAAGAAAGTGACAAAATTAGAAGTTTAATTTTTATGAACTGATTGTACTATATGATACATATTGTATTGTATGATCAACTAAATAAAAAAATCATTAAAATGGCTAGTTATATAAGTAAAGCTATTTGTACTAATCATACTAGACAAGATCGATCAAATAAGACAATCAGTTTAAATTAAGATCCTAGCTACCAATCACAATTTAAGAAATATTTTGAAATTTAAAATTTGAACTAATTATATTGTACGATAGGTATCATATTGTATAATATAATTAAATTTTACCCGAATAAATCATGTAATTATGAAAAAATTATGGATTAATTAATCCAGTCAAATCATACATGATGATTGGACCAAATTGTATTGTATGACTTGATTCATGTACGGGATGATATTTTATTATCGCCAATTATATGGGATGATAATCCAAGTTGCTTGAACTAATCATACTAGATGATTCTTAAATCTTACTGAACGATCAACATAATTTATTGAATTGATCATACAATATCTTATTCTTTATACAATACTAACAAGATTATTTAAACTAATCATACCGTACAATCTTATATTGGATTATATGATTAGAGTCACCATAATTAAATTTCTAGTGGTTTTTTAAGCCTTGTATTGAATCTCTCTAATTAGACTTATTTCAATATTCTGTCTATCACGTGTTCTCGAGAGAGATCTTTGAGAAGAATATCTAGGATAACTTTGGTAAGAAGAAAAAGAGAGCTTGTACATGAGGGAGAAGTAGTGTGAGGAGTTCACATGGTTGCTCTACGGAAGTGTCTTGCCTTGTTTCTTCAAGTGTTTGTCTAAGTTCCTTAGGTGGCTTAAGGAAGACATTCTTCATCTCAAGGAAATGGTTCTCTTCCATCACTATGAGGGTGAGGAAAGAGTTTGTGGTTCACTGCATCACCTGGAGAGTGAGAAATGAGTTCATGGTTCTCTGCCATCATTGGGAGGGTGAAAAAAGATTATAGGTTCTATATCTTCTATAGGAGGGAGAAAAAGGATTGAAGGTTCACTACTATCATTTGGAGGGTGATAAAGCTTCTAGTTCTCAACTGCTCTAGGTTTAGTGGAAGTGATTTTTATAAGGGCTTCTCTGCCTTATTATTGGAGCAAAAGGAGTGAACCTATTGTGTGTTGCAACTTAGTTTTCAAAACTATATTTTTTTTATCATGTGTTTTTGATGATTCCAAAATCTTATTATGTTGATTATTGTTTCTCCTAACATATATTGGAAATTTTTTTTATGTTGTTTGTGTTTACTAATATTTCAGATAAATCATACTCCAGACTATTGAAGATTTCAAGATAGATTAAATTAGGGTTTATTGCAATTGAAGTATGAACTTTATCTATTTTTCTTGAGTCTGAGAGAGTGTGATTGTAATTGGGTAACCATACACACACACACTGGGGGAATTAGATAATAACTTATATTTTTAAAATTAATCATATTGTACAATTATGGGATTGTACGACATAATTTGACCTGAGTGTTCCTCCAGAAAGATGTAAATTAAATCATGCCTTGGAAATTTTTGATTAAACTATTCGTATAGATGATGTCCAGAGTATAAAATGGTTACATACCAGTTCATCCCAAACAAACTCATTATTTTTGAATTGATCGTACTGTACGAAATGAGTATCATACAGATGACGTCTAGAATATGAAATGGGTGCGTACTAGTTCATCCATACGAACAGGTAAATTTTTGAACTATTCGTACTATATGAAATTAATTTCATATAGATGATGTATAGTGTACGAAAAGGACTCGTTCATTTTTGTACCAAATGAAGTATGATTTGGTTAAACTGATCATATTGTCTGATACAAGGTTTGTATAATATGCCGGCCAATAAACAAAATACATTCGTATAAAATCACACTAGACGAATATGTTCAATTTTGAACTATTTGTAATGTACGATGGTAGATTGTACATATGACTACCAGAGTTTTAAATCAATTTGTACAGGATCGTATGAAGATTTTTTGAACTGGTTGTATTATACAATCTAAAATGGACAAATTGAAATTTTTAATTTTCTAGACATTTTTTCCTCTTACATATATAAGAGTTCTAAAAGTTGACTATCTAGATCTCTTACCACAAATTTCTTTTGGGAGTGCACTTTGAGAGTATTTGGGTGAGTTTCTTGGGATTAGAGAGTGAGAATCTCTTAAGATGAATTTGTGAGGGGATTCACAAGGTTGTCCAATGGTGAGTACATCTTACTTGTTCTTCAAAGTTCTTCCTACTTTCTGAAGACTCTTGGAAGAAGATTTTCAAAGGAGCACTAGTACTCTGCCATCACCAGGAGGGTGAGAAATGATTTGGATACTCTATCGATGCAAGGAGGATGTGAAAGGATGATGGTACTCTACCAACACCAGGAGGGTATGAAAGGATGTCGGTTCTCTACCATTACCAGAAGGGTGAGAAAGGATGATGGTACTATACCACACTAGGGTTTGGTGGAAGAGAGGTTATTAGAAGGGCTTCTTTGCCTTTTTGTGGGAGCAAAAGGAGTGTCACTTTGGTAGAGTGTAATATCTGAAGAGGGAGTCCTTAGGGAGATAATGTATGTCTAGTTTGACTGAATCACTATAAATTTCTTTATTCTTTTTTTTTTATTTTTATTGCATTTTTATTATTCTTTATTTTTAATTTTATGCTTGAAATTTTTATTTTGAGAAAATTTTTATTGAGCTTTTAAAAAAAATGTAATCAGTTTTCTTAAATTTCCAAGAGATTTTTTAAATTACAAATTCATCCCCCCCCCCCCCCCCCCCCCCCCCCCCCACCCTCCTGTCGGTTAACCTTGGAACAAATTTAATAGGTCTGATAACCTATTTGGACTTTTAAGTGGTATTAGAGCTTTCTTTTAAAAACTATGGTTTAGATAACTTTTTGAAAATGATGATAGCTATATTTCGAATCTGTAACACAACTGAAGGATATTTGATCATAAGACCCACATTATTTGATAACTTCCCTTTAAATTTTTAGAAAACATGTATGTCTACTTTTCTTCAATTGATTAACTATCATATGTGAATTTTGGTACAGGAAGGCTACACAAACTAACTAAACTTATTGATGAATTTATAATTGAAACACCATTTACTGACTGGACTATAGAAGAAAAAGACTTAGCTCAGTTAAATACTAAATATTTAAACAGTTTTTTTTATACACTGAAATTTGAGGAGGCTTTGCATTACATATAAAGGAACTAATAAGGTGAAACAATCTAGTTTGAACATTCTACTACATGATTATGAATTATTTTGTATGAAAATGAATGAATTAATCACTAACATGTATACTTATTTTATATAAATAGTCACCCCATTACATGCTTTAAGTAGGGAATTAACGAATGCTAAAAAAGTATGTGACTTAACCTATAATGAGTTATTTGATGTTTTTGAGAAAATTAAAATTTTTTATAGGAAACTCAAAAAGTAGCATGCTAGGCTGAACATAGAATTTTTAGAATTATAAAAAGAGCATGAAATCCTTATGAATGATCATGCATTGATTGATAACAACCATATGAAATTATTGGTTAAGTTTGATGATTTGAACAAACAACATGAACTATTGAAATCATTACATACTGAATTTGGAAATGATTTTACAACATTTATGGATGAATTTGATAGTACAGAGCATTATTTTAAAGTTGATAATTCAATTTTAGAAAGTGCTAACTCATATTTTAGAGAAAAAGTAAAAGCTCTTGAGGAAAACAGGAAACCCCTAACACTTGAAGATTTTTATAATCTTGATTAGAAGTCTAAAATGTAAAAAACTAGATAAAGACAAAATAATACACATAGATTGGTAAATCCTTTTCTTGAGTCAAATATTTTTCTTGTGGAATAATTGGCAATATTTTTCATACTTATACTATTCATAGTAAATCATATCTAGTGTGGAGACCTAAGATTCATAGATCTGATTTGACACTGTCGCCTCACAGGCTAGGCTGGGGCAGAAGGTCAAAATCAGAACAAAAAATCTGGATAAAGCCAAATTTGGAGGTGGAACCTCTCTTTTAATAGTTTGTTATTATTTTAGAAGTTGGCCACACTCACCCAAGGAAGAAATGGGCAAAGGGACCAACGGAAGAAATGATAGTTGAAACTACCGATGAAATGAAATTCTGCCACTATTAAAGATGGGAAGAGAAATTTGGTCCCACCGGGCGTGCCATTTTTTTGTTGGTGGAATTTTGGAAAACATGTTTTGAAAGATATTAGTTTTCTTTGGGAATTTTAAGATTAAGGTTGAGTTCTAATTCTAAGATTGAATCAATTCGTTAGAAAGAATATATCACCCCGAAAGACGAAAATAAACTTTCATAACGGTGTTCAGATTTAGAATTATGTAAACTTATCTTGAATGTTATGATCGGGTTCTAAGGAGAACTTTATATTGCCCCGAGGGGACAAAGTATATTTCAACTAAGTACCCAATTACAACATTCAAGAAACATGATCGTCGCATTCACATCCAAAGCCTTATCGAAGAAGGGTGTATCTCCCCAAGGGGAAATGAGACCATTCTACGATAATCCTTCTAATGCAACTATGACGATCATTACTTAACTTTTCCCAAGGAAATCTAATAAAATTTTGGAAATTAATTTTTTTTAAAATCAGGTGTGTGTGGTTCCAAATCTCCTACGAGCGCAAGCCCTCGTAGTTAATTACATCGTAGGGAGACAAAAATCTCCTACGAAAACTCCCGATTAAAATGGTGGCAGAATTTTGTTAGAGTTTCTATGAGTGATATCAAAGTATGAATAGAGTTATTGAAAAATCAAAAGGGAATGGATCAAAATTGAACAGTTATTAACGGAGTTAAAGGAGAAGAAGTAGGGGACACTTTGAGATTCCAGAACCATCCGGGAGTGTCCCAACTTAATCTAAGTGTTGGGCTTTATGTTTTGGATTTGAAATGATATTTAATTAGAGTTGAGCATTTTATTAGAAATTTGGGATTAGATTCCCGAAGTTTGGGGTCTTATAATCAAAGATCTGCCCCGGAACCTAAATCTACTTTGGACATTGGACCACAGTCGTCCGATCCTAACTAATGCAGTGCAAGGTCTAGACTTACCCTGGCCTGGATTGGGGAGCCAGCTAACCACCTAATCGATTTAAAAGAGATGAGTCCGGTCTTTTATGAAAGAGTGGTAGGGACGTTATAATTAAAGTTTTGGGGAGGCGGGGCCGACATCTAGAGATTCTCCTACTTGGCCCCTTTGACTTATGTTGGGTGCTAAAATGCTAAGGACTATGAAATTAAAATTTTGACTCTTTGATTTGTATCTAATGCGATGCATGCTGGTTAACAACCTCAAATCAAATATGTTTGAAATTTTAAAAACAGGCTTATAAAATAATTTTTTAGAAGACTGGACTTCCCCAGGTCCGGCACCTCGTCCTCATAGGTCAGACTATCCGGACTCTACCCGCAGGCGGGGAAGGGTCTAAAGCAAGGAAAGAGTAATGCAGAAATATGCATGCGACCCCGGGGTCGATCCCCGGCTAATTCCCTAGATTCGTTATCTTTCTATATTATTTAGACTCACTAAAATTTTAGACTTTTAAAATTATGAGTAGAAAACTTTCACACCCTCACGAGCCTCACGTATCCAGGCGAAAACAAAGAGCGGCATGAAATCGCCAAAAAACTAGTAAAAACAAGTAATCCTAAAGGAAATCAAATCATCACATCAAATATAAATTAATTAATAAATGTCCATAGGCAGAATTGCCTTGCTTATTACAAACCAGAATATTACAGAAAGTAAAGTGGCCGGGCACCACTGACAACAACCCGGATTCTAAACCTAGTAATGACGCAAGTTATTTTGAGTGGGATACTCTCAATCTTCGAATCTTCTTATCTTCAACCTCATTCTTCTTTGGACTCCTTTTCTTCAATCTTCTTGGAATCTTCGTAGTGGATTACCCAAATGGACAAGAGGGCACTTCCCTCTAAGGGGGAGGCCACTCTTTCCTCTTTGGGTAAGGAAGAGGTATGATCCAAATTTGGATTTCCAAATGAAAATGAGTGTTCCCTAAAGGGGTATCCTTTCCTCTTTGGAATCCAAGATTTGGATCTATGTATCCCAACTCAAAATCAAACTTTCACAACACTTGACACTTACACAAATTACATTAATATCAAAATAAAAAAAATCTAGACTCACCTGCAGGGTTATCCTAAGCAATTAATATATAAGAAGCAGTTATTCCCAAGCAGTTGTATATGAGCAGAAAAGAAAGTAAACACACTGGCCACGCTCTTTTTTTATTTGGGGGCATTAGCAGCTGAAGCACCTGTGCAAAGAGTTTATAATATTTATGCATTTTTTTTATTTGCCCCCTTTTTATATTGCCCTGCATGAGCGTGGCCACCTGCAGAAAACTGTGTCAACATCCAGATCGTACCTAACCTAAGGGTAATCTAGTCGCCAAACACATCAATTCATCCACAGAGTACAGAAAAAGTAAGCAGACACAGCAAAGCAATTTCATCCACAACATGCAGTGAAAACTACGAAAAATCCGGCACACAGCAGTAAAGTAAACACCGGCCTAACCTAGATCTAGAGTTGGTTGTCCTAGCACATCATCTAAAGTGTGTGAGAAAGGTCGTGTGGCTGGGATAGATCCTAAAGTAGGTGATTAGTTAATGTTGCCTAAAAGTTTGGATTTGTTAAGGCTTAGAAGGGGATTTAAATTAAAATTTAAATATTAATGAATTAAGAATTTTAATTAGACATATTTTAAAAGTTAATTGATTACTACCTTTGTTTCACACCGAGGCCGTGAAGTTTATTTCACCTTCCTTGGGGCTAAGCTAATAGCCTCGTAGGCCTGGGTTACCAGTAGCAATCGGGGTTGATTAAGTTATTTAAATTGGTTAGAATTAAAAGAGTGGATTAATATTAAAATGAGTTAGTTACTGATTTTTAAAGCTTGATTAATTTAAGTTTTCCATTAATTGATTCGTGGCGTTGTGCCACCAGGCTCGAGGAACCAGCCTCCTTAGGACACTTAGCCTCGCAGCCCGGAGTAGTCCAGCCGATAAACCAAATTAATGTAATTGAATTAGATATTTTTAAAATGTTAAATAATTAAAAATTAATTCATTTTAAGGTTTGACACCCTTTAGAATTCATTCGTGGCGTTGTGCCACCAGGCTCGAGGAACCAGCCTCCTTAGGACACTTAGCCCCGCAGCCCGGAGTAGTCCAGCCAATAAACTTCAACTTTAGGGTGGTTGTTGTGTTTTAAAGGATTTGTTAAGTATTTTAAGCATTAAACCAATATTTTCTGAGTTTTAGAATGATTTGAGCTTTATGAATTTTTTGAATATTTTAATCATTTAATTAAAGGGTCAAAAGTTGAATTTTTTATTAAGCTCAAATTCTAGAATGTTTGTATTTTATTAAAATACTAGGCTTAATTATGAGTTGTTAGACATGTGGCACATTCAATTTGAAGTTTTCTATCAAAAGTTATGATTTTTAGAGTTTTGACCCGGTTTTGACCTAGAGTTGACCAAAATGTTGACTTTTGACTTTGACCAGATTTTGGGGGTTTGAAATTTTAGGAAAATACTAGATTTTAATTAGAGTCATTAGCCACTGGGTTTGATTGATTTGGAATTTTCTACAATTAGTAATGAATTTTGGAAGTTTGGGTATTTATTGAAATTATTAAATTATCTGAATTAAAGGGTCATTTTAGTGATTTGATCCCAAATGAGTCCCAAACTTCTTGAAATCAACTCCAAAGATCAGAAATAATCTAAGGAGAGATTAGAAAGTGTTTAAAGATTTTTTGGGATTTTTTAATAATTTTTAATTAATTAAAATTGATTAAACATTGATTTTAATTAAAATTAAATTAAAGTGGATTTTAATGTCAAATTAAAGTGATTTCAATTTTCATTGATTAAGAGATAAATTTAAGTTAATTGGGGGTATTTTAGGGAATTTTAAGAATTAAATTAGAATTATTAGAATTTTATTAAGGCTAAAGGGTTATTTCTAAGAGGAATTATTATGGTTCCTACTTAGGAAACCAAATGGACTCTATATTTGATGAAATTTGGTCCAAAGGATCACCTAACCCTGAGGACTAAACTCACCAAATTTGAGCTCAAATGGAGTACTCTAAGGTGGTTAACTAAACCACCTAAGGTGAACTCTAAGTCACCTTCAAATCTCTATAGGGATCTATCCTAGGCTTGGATTGGGGCAAAATCAGTGGCTCTACACTCCTTATCCTAAACATCATCAGCACACAAAAAATCACACCCTAAATCCCATTGGATAGTTCTATACCCCATTTTGAATTTAAGGGTCAAACCATGACCTTTAAATTTGAAATTTGGGGAAAATGCCCTTGAACATCTTAAAAGGGGGAGATAAAATTTGGACATGTCAAAAACATGTTCAAATTCAATCTCCCAAAATTCCATGCCTGGTGGACTTGTATTTAAAGAATAATTAAAGAAATTAATAAAATGCTCAAACTCAAATTAAACCTATCACTGACCTAACCAGGGCATGGAACCATAGGGCTTTTGTAGGTCTCCCTGAGACCTTTCCAATGAGCTTAAGAACACCTAATTTGGACAAGTGTGCAGGGAGATATGAATTTCCAAAGTTCCCTTGAATTTCTGGAATTATTAATTCGTCCATTACACAGTCAGCGCTCGCTTTACACGCGCCGCGCGCTGATTGGCTTGGCAATCATTGGCGCCAACTGTTAACGGTCGGATTAACCACAGCCGTCGGATGGCGGATCGGACGGTTGGGATCAGACGCGCTCCGAAACAGCGGGATCTAATCCGAGCCGTTGATCGGAATCAACGGCTGAGATTTCGTCTTCAACCTCCGCTCCTATCCGAGGCCGTGAACCTTCTCCGGCTTGATCCGATTGATCCCGCCGGCGAACTTTGACAAAATTTCACAGGGAGGATCAGGGGGGGTGGAAACCTTCAATCCAACGGTGGAAATCCGTTGGGGTGAAGGTTTCCTTCACACTTGACCGGACTACCTAACTAGGGAGCTCAGGATGAAGGAATTACCGCAGAGAAAGTCTCAACGAATGAGCTTCTCTATCTGGAAGCTTCAGGGGACGAAGGCGAGCAGGTTTCCTTCAGGGACCGCGACTGGAGGACGGCCGGAGGTAGGACTTTGAGCGGGACCTCGAAGCCTTTCACCGGAGTTCGCTCGAAGTAATGAAAGGAGAGGTCTGGGAGCTCTAGGGGAGATGCTGGGAGGTCGAGGGAACTCTGGGGAATCGTTTCAAAATGCTGGGATCGATCCTTGAGCTCTGGGGAGCACCAGCCTATTCAGCCTCCTCCCGCGAGCTCGGACGGCCAGGATTGAATCGGAGGAGCTCTCGGATTGATGCCAAGTGGAAAGGGGCACCGTTCCAGAGAGCTCGTGAGCCTCAAGCCGGCGAACCACAGCCTTTGGAAGGCTTTCGGTCAGGATCGGCCTGGGGGGACCACCGGAACTTGCTCTCCATTGGTTCCGACCGCCGCCGGCCACGGTCTGGGTCGGGTTGACCAGGGAAGGCCGATGGGGACACACTGGAGCTGGGAGTGGAGTCAAATTGGTCTGGGGAAGCCAGAATCGATCCAGTGGCACGGTTTGGCTCAAACCTGCTTGGTTTGAGTCGAATTGAGCTCGATCCAGGTCAGGCCAGACCCGGGACTAGATATGGGAGGTAGGTCTGGGTCTGGTGCACCCAATGCAAGTGGCAATTGGGTCCAATTTGATCTGTGTCAAAGGTTGGCTCGGGTTGATCCAAATCTACTCGGTTCGGGTCGATTTGGGCTCAACCCAGGTCAGGCCAGACCCTGGGCTTGAGGTGGGAAGTGAGTCTGGGTCTGGTGCACCCAATGCAAGTGGCAATTGGGTCCAATTTGATCTGAGCTGGAAAATGGCTCGGGTCCAAGTATTTTTGGCTACTTTGGGTTAGCCTAACAATTGACCCAAGCTAGACCAAGGCATGGGCTGGCTGGAGGGGGTGTATTGGACCTAAGGCCACCTATGGGAGGTGTTGGCCAGGTTCAATTGGGTTTAGGTTGAGAGTTGGCCCAATTCCAAGTGCTTTTGGGCACTTTGGGTTAGCCTAACTCTTGACCCAAATGAGCCCAAGGATTGGGCTGGTCAAGGAAGGTGTATTGGGTCAATGGGAACCCAATGGCACCTTGATTTGGATTCAATTTGATTAAGATCAAAAGATGGCTCAAGGGAGGTCTCTCTTGGGTCACTTGGGTCAAGCCATAAGGCTAACCCGAGTGAGCCCAAGGCTTGGGTCACCAAGAGGGGTCTCTTGGGTACCCAAGGGTTCATCCCATACATTCAAAGGACTTGGAATGGACTAGATTCAAAATTTTGAAAGGGGAGGAGTGTATGGGTCCATGAGTCAAACTTGGTTGACTTGGTCAACCAGGTTGACCCAAGGTCTGGGTTTGAGTTCAACAAGTTGAGTTTGATATTTGAAATTCATTGGAAGTGGTTTCAAAGAGTTTGGAATTGATTTGAATTGAAATAGCCATTTGAAATCTCATAAGGGTATTTGAGTCAATTTTGGCCCATTGGTCAACTAGAGTCAAAATTGGTTCTGAAAAATGCAGTTTACTGCTCAATGGGTTAAAATCAAGAGTCTGGAAATGATTGGAGGCTTGGATAAGGGTTCCAAGGTCAAGATCTCAAAGGGGTTAGGTTCAGTGGCATAGGCTGTAAATATTTGAAGGTTTTACAGCCTTTGGATTTTAATTCAGATTCTGGGGTTAGAGACCTCAAAATGAGCTAAACGTTGGAGGGTAACCTCTAGAGACATGTCTTATCACTTTACAAGTGATAGACCTTGAATCAGAGACCATTTGAGTGGGTTTTGAAATGTTTGAAAAATCTCTAAAAAAGGGTCTTTAGGACAAGGCCTTGAGACTTAGGATTTGAGTCTGGATTTCTGGATTTGGAATAGATTTTAAGTTGGAATGATTAGTATTGAAGTATCCAAATCATTTACAATCATGTGGTGATTGTTAATGAATGGATGAGGCCAAAGCTAGATTGAAGCTTGGATCAAAGTCTAGGTTAAAATTTGGACTCTCAAGTGGATTGAGTCAAAGTTTGGATATATTTGAAATTTGAATTAATTTGAATTTGAATTGGATGGAGTTTGAGATTTAAATTGATCACAGGCAGGGATCAAATTGAAATTGGAGTGGATCAAATATAGGAATTGATTTGAGGTTGAGGTTGATCAAGGGTGGAGATTGATTTGAAGTTGGAGTGACCCTAAGATCTAGAAGAATTCTAAGATCTAGGATTTAAGGGAATCCTAGGCTCTAGAGTGGACTCTAAGGTCTTGGATCTAGAAGGATCCTAAGGTCTAGAGTGGATCCTAGGGTCTAGGATTAAATCTGGATTCTGGAGGGGTCTTAGTGACCTCATACAAAAATGAGGTCAACAAATGGACCCCCAATGTGTGTAGTAGAAGGAACTTCTGCTGCACACATTGGCGTTGACTGAATGGAAGTAGAATTTTGAGAATGAAAGGGAGATCATCTCCCAACCTCAAGCCTATAGGATGCTAATGGAAGGCTTACACCTATTAGACAAGGAAAACTGGTGAAACCTAGGTAGGGAAAACCTAACCTTGGGTCTAAGGAAGGGCATCACCCAACCTTAGGCCTATAGGATGTTGATAGAAGACTTACTCCAAATAGGCAGATTAACTGGAAACCAAAGTAGGGAATACCTAGCTTTGGGTCTAAGGAAGGGCATCACCCAACCTTAGGTCTACAGGATGCTGATAGAAGACTTACTCCTAGTAGACGGATCAACTGGAAACCAAGGTAGGGAATACCTAGCCTTGGGTTTAAGGAAGGGCATCACCCAACCTTAGGCCTATAGGATGCTGATAGAAGACTTACTCCTAATAGGCAGATTAACTGGAAACCAAAGTAGGGAATACCTAGCTTTGGGTCTAAGGAAGGGCATCACCCAACCTTAGGTCTACAGGATGCTGATAGAAGACTTACTCCTAGTAGACGGATCAACTGGAAACCAAGGTAGGGAATACCTAGCCTTGGGTCTAAGGAAGGGCATCACCCAACCTTAGGCCTATAGGATGCTGATAGAAGACTTACTCCTAATAGGCAGATTAACTGGAAACCAAAGTAGGGAATACCTAGCTTTGGGTCTAAGGAAGGGCATCACCCAACCTTAGGTCTACAGGATGCTGATAGAAGACTTACTCCTAGTAGACGGATCAACTGGAAACCAAGGTAGGGAATACCTAACCTTGGGTCTAAGGAAGGGCATCACCCAACCTTAGGCCTATAGGATGCTGATAGAAGACTTACTCCTGATAGGCAAATTAACTGGCAAACTAGGGTGGTGCCACGAAGGGCGTACTCCACCACTAGCGAATGGTCATGTGGGGAGGAAACTTGCTCCACACAGAGGACCTCAACTAGCAAACTAGGATGGTGCCACGAAGGGCGTACTCCACCACTAGCGAATGGGAATCAGGATGGTGCCACGAAGGGCGTACTCCACCACTAATCCCCAGGTCAAATGCTAGGGTGGTGCCACGGAGGGCGTACTCCACCACTAGCGGGTCTAATCCTAAGGGAAGGAAAGACCTAACCTTAAGGAGAAGGCGAAGAGCGTTAAAAAAAAAACTTAAAAAAAGGTAGAATCAAGTTGTAAATCAAGAAAAGGAAGTTTTATTAATTGATAAAATGAGCTACATCAAGCATAGTATTTCTTAAGGAAACGCACATTGACAAGTAGCATTTGGTGGTTCCCTTTACAATCTACTAACTGATACGAGCCTCCTTCGTAGACAGTCTCTATAACGAAGGGTCCTTCCCACGTAGGTTCAAATTTGCCTCCCAGCTTCCGATGGGCCAAGATAGGCCTCCGAAGGACCAATACCAAGTCTCCCGCTTGGAAGGTCCTAGGTCGCACTAACTTGTCATGGGCTTGAACCATACGGGATTTATACAACTCTAAACTTTATTGAGCTTGGAGACGTCGCTCTTCAAGGCCTTCGAGTTCTTCTAATCGTAGTTTTGCATTTTGTTCATTGGTAATTTGATTTTGAACTGCAATTCTGAGCGAAGGGATTTGTATTTCCAAGGGTAGAACAGCCTCGGATCCATACACTAGTGCAAACGGGGTGGATTGGGTCGGGGTTCTATAAGTGGTACGATAAGCCCACAAAGCTTCCACCAACCGCTCATCCCACTGC
Organism: Dendrobium huoshanense; assembly: GCA_016618105.1. Taxonomy (NCBI): domain Eukaryota; kingdom Viridiplantae; phylum Streptophyta; class Magnoliopsida; order Asparagales; family Orchidaceae; genus Dendrobium; species Dendrobium huoshanense. Next base: position 37,505,970 of record CM028358.1, read on the forward strand.
CGTTTGTTATCATCAAGGGTCTTTTTGACAATTTGCACCAAGGTTTTGTTGAAGGCCTCGGCCAATCCATTCGCCCGAGGGTAATAGATCGTCGAATATCTCCAATCAATATTATGGCGCCTTACAAAACTATTGATTTTTGTAGACTTGAATGCGGACCCATTATCGGATATGATTCTGCGAGGTACGTCAAATCGATATACAATATGGTCACGAAAGAATTTTAAGACATGGTGTGATGTAACATTTCGTAGGGGAATTGCTTCCGCCCACTTTGAAAAGTAATCAGTCTCTGCTAATATGAAACGATGACCTCTCGCGGAGGGAGGGTCAATCGGCCCAATGATATCCGTGCCCCAACTCTCGAAGGGCCACGAGGCTATCGTAGGGTGTAACACATTAGGCGGCTGATGTAAAACCACACCATGGACCTGACATTGATGACAGTGCTTTGCAGTATTCATGCAATCGTCAATCATTGTAGGCCAATAGTATCCAAGTCTTTTAATCTTTAATTTCATTTTTGGACCCGATTGATGAGCACCGCACAGTCCTGAATGAACTTCATTAACAATTTTCTGGGCTTCTCGCTTGTTCAAACAGCGCAGCCACATGTGATCAAAGGACCGACGGTACAATAGATCGTTAACTAGTGCATATGATAGGGCACGTTTCTTAATCTGGTTGGATAGTGATTTATCCTGGGGAAGCTTCCCTTCTTTAAGGTAATCGACTAAGGGTCGTCTCCAATCGCCTTCTTCATCAGTTGTCGAAGAGGCAGAAAGGATCTGAAGGGGAGTCTTACTAATGTGTTCCAAATCTATAAGGGAGAGGGTCTTACGACCCTGTATCTCTATAGGGATGGAATCCTCCTCAGGACATGCAAATTCTTTTGCAAGTTTTGCTAAGGCATCCGCTGCGGAATTGCTTCCACGGGGAACCCTATACAAAGTAGCAATGGGGATTTGTTCCAACAAGTGAAGTGTATACTGGAGATATCTTAGGAGATTCGGATTCAAGACTTTATAAGTTCCGGCGACTTGGTTAATAACTAGTTGGGAATCTCTAAAGATCTTAATCTCTTTAATCTCCATTAGAATTGCAAGTTCCAAACCAGTTATCAGAGCTTCGTATTCAGCTTCGTTGTTTGTGCAAGGCTCCGATAAGTGGTAGGAAAAATGCATCATTCCTTTTTCTGGTGTAATAAAAATTAGACCGACTCCAGCCTTTCCAGGAATTACAAATTGTTGGGTCGCAATCCTACAAGAGGATGCTGCCCCATCAAAATATAATTCCCAGATGGCCTCGCCAGATTCTCCCAAACTCATGATTTGTTCGTCGGGTAGGTCATCGTTCAGAGGAGAATCTGCCGGCAGCGGGTGTGCTGCCAGAAAGTCGGCAACAGCCTGTCCTTTCACAGCACGAAGAGGAGTGAAAGTAATCTCAAATTGCAACAATATCATAGACCAACGAGCTAAACGTCCTGACAACATAGGTCGGGTCATAAGATATTGCAAAGGATTAACTCTTGAAATCAGACTGATTGAGTGAGAGAGCATGTAATGCCTCAGTTTCTGAGCTGCAAAAACCAAAGCAAGACAATGCTTCTCAATTGACGGGTATCGAATTTCAGTAGGAAGGAGTCTTCGACTAAGGTAGTAGAGGGCATTCTCTTTTCCTTCGTCGTTAACTTGAGCCAACAGGGCACCTAAAGACTCATCTAGAGCTGCGGTGTAGAGGATTAATGGCTTTCCCAGAATCGGAGCTGCCAAGACTGGCGGGTTAGAAAGGTATTGTTTGATATCGTCAAAAGCATTTTGACACATCTCGCCCCATACGAATTTAGTATCTTTTTTCGCAAGGACAGAAAAGGGTTGACATCTCCCGGAAATATTAGAAATAAACCTCCTTATATAGGCCAATCTACCTTATAGAGACCTTAACTGAGTAAGGCTCTTAGGAGATGGCATATCTAAGATGGCTTCAATTTTAGCAGGATCTATCTCGATTCCGCGGTGCCTCACTACGAATCCTAAGAATTTTCCCGAGGCGACGCCGAAGGCGCACTTCAAAGGGTTCATTTTCAAATCGTAGCGGCGCAACCGTTCGAAAACAACTCTTAAGTCATATAGGTGAGCCTCTTTAACCTTGCTCTTGACAACTAAATCGTCAATATAACATTCAACTTGATTATGAATTAAGTCGTCAAAGATACGGGTCATGGCCCGTTGGTAGGTTGCTCCGGCATTCTTTAAGCCGAATGGCATTACCTTATAACAAAAGATTCCAATAGGGGTTCTGAACGCCGTATTTCTCTCATCTTCTGGGGCCATCTTGATTTGATTATAACCCAACGAGCCGTCCATGAATGAGAAAATAGCATGTGAGGAGGCAATATCCACCATGAGTTCTGGTATGGGTAAAGGGAACTCATCTTTAGGACATGCCTTATTCAGATCCCTATAGTCGACACAAATCCGAATTTGACCATTTTTCTTTCGAACTGGCACGACGCTGGCCACCCAAGAGGGATATTGCTCCTCTCGAATGAATCCGGCTTCTGCCAATTTCTTAACTTCAGAAACAACTTGTTGCTCAATCTCTAAGCGCATGCGTCGAGGAGCTTGTTTAACAGGAATGACATCATGCCGAACTCCAAGTTTGTGAACTGCTACCTCAGCAGGCAAACCTGGCATTTCGTCGTATGTCCAGGCAAAGCAATCCCTGAACTCGAATAACAACTGGATTAGGTCTTGAGTTTCACCCTCGCTCAACAAAGTACTTATGAAAATCGGATGGGGGTCATCATCGTTTCCCAGGTTAATTTCTCTCAACTCATTGACTGTCGACTTAATTTCCTCTTCAAATTCAGGGGGTGCATCCCGAACTTGAAGATCATCGGGATCGTCTAAAGTCTCCAAACAGAGTCCATCTAGAGGACAAGGAGGATCTGTAGGGACATTTGGAGAATCGAGATGGTAAGTTATCATTAGGCAATACTCATCATCATCGAATGAACTAACTGTTCCAAAGCCAATACCACTTGTTGGATTTTTTTTTATTTTTATTCGCCAAATATTCTCGTGGTATCTAGCTTGACCCTTAGTCCATCGGTATGGTATAGAACCTTTAGAAAAAGTGTTTTTTACACAAACAGGGAAGTAGCCGAAAGTTAATTCCATTAATTCATTAAAATCTGCCTCCTCAAGGGTTACATCACCTTCGTCCCTTACGGAGGAGGAGCCAGGAAAGAATTTCTGGACTTTCTTAACTTCACCATCCAAGTTGGGGGCCACTTTGACTTCCAACCCTACAACCCTGCCTGCCGACAGTGGGGTCAGAGAAAGGGCCTCAATCCTTCTAGTGAGCTTTTCATACATTGTTAATTCAGGCTCGTCACTTTTAACTTTTGAAATATCTACCTCAGGTTCACTGTCCTGGTCTAAGGTGAGATCAAATTTTGGAGGAGCATTTATGTTTTGATAATCGAGAGAGAGGGCAGTACCTTGATTTTCTAGTTCACCATCAGAATCTGATTCCACATCAATATACACAGGTGCTGCTCTCCTATCTAATGAAGCACGGCCTCGTCCTCGTGCCCTTAAAGCCATCCTCCCACCTCTTTGAGGTAATGTGCTTGGAGGCCTAAGGACAACAATATCAGAGTCGTCTTCACTACTCGATTGAATCATTTCTTGATTGATATTTTGATCTTTTTCTTTCTTTTGGTCGAATTCTTGTCCAACCATTTTCTCCTCAAATTTGATCTCCAATTTAGAACGGGACGAGGACCCTTTTGGTATGAAATATGCAGCATCTTCGTAGATCCCGATTTCTTGAATCGAGAATGGTTGCAAATCACCCTTAATCACATGTTCAATGCCGTCTCGTTGATACTTAATGCATTGGTGCAGGGTAGATGGAACCATTCTATATTCGTGAATCCAAGGTCTACCTAGAAGTGCGTTAAAGGACGTAGTCGAATCAATTATATGAAATTTAGCTTCAGTTTTTAACCCTCCTATTTCCAGGAGTAGAGTGATTGAACCTAAAGCTCTCTCGCCCTTCTCGTTGAACCCACGAAGCTCCAACCTGTCGGTTAAAAGCTTGCTAGTATCAACTCTGAGATAAGCAAGAGTCTTTATGTTCATCACGTTGACCGATGCACCCGGATCAACAAGGACTCTTGATAACTTGAAATTTCCCACATCTACGGTAATGTAGAGGGGACGATTGTGGTCAGCAGTTCCCAAGAGTAAATCTTTGTCTGAAAAGGTAACCCTAGGGACCTCTTTGAAGTAGAGAGCCTCACCTTCTGAAGTTGCAGCCAACTGTGTTAAGCAAATCTCGGGATCGAGAAGTGCTTTAATTAGAGACTCCCTCATTTCTTTGGAGAGAAGGAGGGCGTCGTAAATACTTAATTTTGCTGGCAACTTCCTAAGGTGGGCTAGAACATTGTAATCAACCTTAGGAACGACAGACTCGAAACCCGGAGGAATTAAAGGGAATTCTGGTTGTTGAGGGGAATCTGGATTTAGATTTTCGAATGAGGATTTCTTGCCTTTGTCCTGAGGGGGCAACCTAGGAGGTAAGACTTTACCGCCACGGAGTTGCACCTACTCGATGTCTTCGGACGGGCAAACTAGGGCAGTGTCTACACACACCATAGGTGTTCGATCATCATTTCCTGAAAGCGAATCAAAATCTGAAAGTTCTATCAAGATAGGATTTCCTTGGAAATTGATTTGAGGGAAATCACTTTCTGATAAAGCTTCACATTCGACCTCTTCTTGAATAGTCGATTCGGGGAGGTCGGTTTGATTAACCTCAATATTTATTTCATTAGGAGTTTGATTCAAAATAGGAGAGTCATCAATTTACATTTGAGATTCATGGTTAATCATCAAGACAGAAGTAGAAGGATGTTTTTTATTCATCTTTTGACCCTTCGCCTTTGATGGGGCAAAGTAAAAGTCAGATAACAAAAGAGGGGAAAGGGTTTTAACACCACCATCCTCCATTCTAATACATCTCTCATCTACACACTTCCTCTCTACAAAATCAAATTTCTCTTCTTTTACATTTTTCTCAGTAGTTCCTAAGACTACTGGAGAGGGAAGTGGCTCAACATCCTTATGCGAAGCGTCAAGGTCAACCTTCGACACCGGGGCCTGGGCTATTGTAGTCAGCTGTTGAGAAAGACGAAAAGACTTGTTAATCAACTTTTTAAGTGCCCGGGACAAAGCAATGTCCCAACCATCTTCAACAAGACAAGAAGGGTTAAGAGGATTACCTGAAATGGTCTTAATTGAAGCCTTTTCTGGATCGACCAAGTATTCCTTAGGTATTATAATGTTACCTTGGGTGTAGTTCCTCTCAAGCCAGTCTTTGAACACAACGCAGTCCTCAAAAGGGGGACTAAGCATCCTGTGGTACGGGCAATACTTGGGATCATCTTTCTTGCTCTCATCCTCAGGCCTCCTAGCCTCTGGCAACTGAAAATCTGGTTTCTTTAACAGATTCTTGAAGATCTTCTTAACTGACTCCCTTTTAAATGGATAAGGCTTTGCCAATCTCTCTCTAAAAGGGATGAAGGAGGGATCTCTAGTATGTTGAGGAACTATCTGAAAGGGCTGCTTCTGAGGCGGCTGTGGTGGAAGTGGAGTGCTAGGCTGACTAATCATTGGCCTCTTTCCTTTATCTACTGTTGATACCACAGCTTTCTTTTCAAATGCTTTCACCAATTTTGGACCCTTCCTTTCTTCAGGCTGTTCTCGTAAGAATGGCATCCTAGGAGCCTCTTCCTACAAATTGCTAGCCTTATTAAGAAGTTTCTCAAAAGTTTTAATAGTGAAACCCTTCAGGAGAAATGCAACAGGGCCGTGGATATTCTTCAAAAGAATCTCCACAGCATGTTGCTCTTGCAACTGGGGTTCACACTTCATCGAGAGGTTTCTCCACCTCAAGATGTACTCAACCAGAGACTCTCCCAGCTTTTGCTTTTCAACCACGAGATCGCCCATGGTGGTGCGTTGTTGCGCTCCAGAAAATCTCTTAAGAAAGAGGTTTTCTAGGTCGCTAAAGGTTCTTACTGAACTGTTGGGCAGATCGGCGTACCATTCAAAAGCAATGCCGGATAGACTACTTACAAATTGGCGAAATAGTAGAGCATCTGACCCTCCTGCATTGCAACAGCTTGCTCGGAAGTGGGCCAGATGCTGTCTCGGATTTTCAATTCCGGTGAAAACTTTAAAAGTTGGTGGCACAAAGCCCTTTGGGTAAGGAACTAAGTCATATTCCTCGGGGTAGGGTCTACCCTTTGAAATAGACACATTTCCTTGAGAAAGGGCTAAGGCCTTCCTTACATGGTCCTCAATTAACTGCTTGATATCCTTCTGAGGTAGGATCGGAGGAATGGTGGAAACTGCAGGGTGAACTGGAGGTGTCTCTACTGGACAAGGAAAGGTCACAGGTGGTGACTCGGGAGGTCTGGAACTAAACTCTGCCCTCTTGGCCTTTTCTGTGAGCTCTCGAGCTGACTGGTGGATCTTAAAAGACTCTTGCTGTGACTTATCCAATTTTTCTTGTATCTCCTTAACTTTTGACATCATGCTAGCAAGCTGAGTCTCCAAGTTTTTTATGTGTTCTTCATCTCTATCTTTCACAGACTCATCTGAGTCTGACTCAACAGCATGTGGATCATCATCTTTAGCAAATCGGTGCTTGCTGGGCTCAGCTTCTTTATTAGACCCTCTAGTTTCGACCACATGAATGCCCCCAACATAATCATCTTCATCTCCAAGGAGATCATCCATATCAGGGTCAAAAGAAGCCATTCCTTCTTTGTTCAACAAAATGTTTCTTATTTCCTGGACTACCTCCTTGACCGGTCTATCCCCAATTGACTTAGGATCAAGGGGCAAGTATCCTTTGTACTCAGCCATATCGAATAATTCTTCAGAATCCATAAGGGCAATGATTTCTGTGAGTTTTGGATTAGGATCTGGTTGAGACTTTGTATCCGGTTCATCTTCCATTTCTAAATCCTGGTCAATTCTCTCCTCTTCGACTATCCCAGAGCTGGTAGTCAGAAGAGTGGTATCCTCTACAGAAAGAGGGACATATTCCTCAGGAGAAGCAGGAGCATGTAAAGTGATAGTTCCCACATCTGGTAAGGTAAGGTCCTCAGACACCTGACTAAGGGGCCTAGGAATGACACTCGGACTTTGGGGATCATCAACTGGGGTAGCAGGAACGGTAACTATTGGATCAGGAGTTAGACTGGCTGTGGTAGGACTGCCAACTGTAACAACTGGAGTACTAGCCTGAACATCCATCAATTCAACTGAACTCGGAGTAGGGTTGGCTGAAACTCGCTGGAGCTGCAGAATGAACTTAGAAGTTCTAGGAGGTGGTGGCAGATTCTCCAACTTAGTTCTCTTTGGCACATATCTCTTTTCAGGAGATTTAGGTCTTTTTCCTTTATGGTCCACAGACTTTTGGACTTCAACCCCCTTTGGTTTAACAATCACTGAGGCCAACCTTATAGGTTTATGTGGGGGTACCGGGGGTCTACCAGTAGAATGGCGGCCTCTCTCGGACCCAGTCAACACAATACCCTCTGTTTGAGAGGACGGAGGGCGTGGCACCCAGTGATATCCATCAACCAGTACTGAAGTAGCAGGCTGTCTAACATACTTCTTATTCTTTCTAACGAATTGTGGGGTTAAATTCTTTGCTTCAGATACTTCTTCCTTCAACACTTCTTTTTGGAAGCGATGTGAGATTACTCCCTTCAATTGTTTCACATATTCCTCTTTAGTCTGTCCAGACTGTGCAGCGCAGGTGTGAATTATATTTCTCAAAGTCCTTGTCTTTTGGAGATGTCTTTCTTTCTGAGTTTTCTTAGTCGAGTAGTCGACCGGGCATGGTGGAGAACGAGCTATCCTAGCTATCCTCTCCTCCCCTTGAGCTGAAGTCAGGGGGTAAAAGCGACTTCCCTTTAGGAGGGGAGAGGAAGCAGGAATAGGTAGCTCCTCAACAGCCTCAGGTTCTACTTGAGCTAAGGTCTTAAAGGGTAGAACTCTCTTAGCCTTAGAGATTTTCTTTATAAGTCTCCTCAAATAGTTCTTCTTCTGATTCTTAGTGGTAAATCTAAGTCCAGAACTAGACCCTTCTTCAAAAACAGACTTAATTTCAGTGGGAGGCTCAACAACTGGCTCAGACTGTTTCTGATCATCCCTGACTACTGGCAAGGTGGCTACAGATCCCACAATCAACTCAACCACTGGGGGAATTTCCTTACTGGCATCCAAACTAATAATCTGGTGTCCATCCATAGAGAGCTCTATAGTACTAAATCCCATTCCAAAAATAACAGTGCTCCCTTGGTCATTAACACTTGAGGACAACTCTCGGTTAAAGGAGAAAATCAATTGGCCAGCCATTTGGAATTTTCTGAAAGTTAAAGAAAATGATTGAAATTAGATCTTCTTGAAAAGAGTGGTAAAAAGTATTTTATTATTATTTATTTTTTTTTTTAAAATATGACATATGTTGGCCCACGAGGAAATCGTATGGGGTAACATATGTCAACTTGGAGTTTAAGAAAATTTTTGAAGAAATTTTGAGAATTTGAAAGGGGTTTTCTTACAGGTTCCAAAACACAACGGACAGGGTTTCCCCTTGCCCGAAGGCTTATGGAATTGTGAGAAAGCCCAAGTAAAAAAGGAATAGTTTAACCCTCCCCACCCTTAGAAGTCAAAGTGGGAGTGAGGGGGGGGGGGGGGTTAAAACTAAAATAGTTTGGAATGAAATCAAAAATTTTGAATTCTTTTCAATTTTAAGGATTTATATGTTGGATGAGAAATTTATCGACCACAAATCCATAAAATTTAAAAGGATATCCAGAGATCTGATTTGACACTGTCGCCTCACAGGCTAGGCTGGGGCAGAAGGTCAAAATCAGAACAAAAAATCTGGATAAAGCCAAATTTGGAGGTGGAACCTCTCTTTTAATAGTTTGTTATTATTTTAGATGTTGGCCACACTCACCCAAGGAAGAAATGGGCAAAGGGACCAACGGAAGAAATGATAGTTGAAACTACCGATGAAACGAAATTCTGCCACTATTAAGGATGGGAAGAGAAATTTGGTCCCACCGGGCGTGCCATTTTTTTGTTGGTGGAATTTTGGAAAACATGTTTTGAAAGATATTAGTTTTCTTTGGAAATTTTAAGATTAAGGTTGAGTTCTAATTCTAAGATCGAATCAATTCGTTAGAAAGAATATATCACCCCGAAAGACAAAAATAAACTTTCATAACGGTGTTCAGATTTAGAATTATGTAAACTCATCTTGAATGTTATGATCGGGTTCTAAGGAGAACTTTATATGGCCCCGAGGGGACAAAGTATATTTCAACTAAGTACCCAATTACAACATTCAAGAAACATGATCGTCGCATTCACATCCAAAGCCTTATCGAAGAAGGGTGTATCTCCCCAAGGGGAAATGAGACCATTCTACGATAATCCTTCTAATGCAACTATGACGATCATTACTTAACTTTTCTCAAGGAAATCTAATAAAATTTTGGAAATTAATTTTTTTTAAAATCAGGTGTGTGTGGTTCCAAATCTCCTACGAGCGCAAGCCCTCATAGTTAATTATATCGTAGGGAGACAAAAATCTCCTACGAAAACTCCCGATTAAAATGGTGGCAGAATTTTGTTAGAGTTTCTATGAGTGATATCAAAGTATGAATAGAGTTATTGGAAAATCAAAAGGGAATGGATCAAAATTGAACAGTTATTAACGGAGTTAAAGGAGAAGAAGTAGGGGACACTTTGAGATTCCAGAACCATCCGGGAGTGTCCCAACTTAATCTAAGTGTTGGGCTTTATGTTTTGGATTTGAAATGATATTTAATTAGAGTTGAGCATTTTATTAGAAATTTGGGATTAGATTCCCGAAGATTGGGGTCTTATAATCAAAGATCTGCCCCGAAACCTAAATCTACTTTGGACACTGGACCACAGTCGTCCGATCCTAACTAATGCAGTGCAAGGTCTGGACTTACCCCGGCCTGGATTGGGGAGCCAGCTAACCACCTAATCGATTTAAAAGAGATGAGTCCGATCTTTTATAAAAGAGTGGTAGGGACGTTATAATTAAAGTTTTGGGGAGGCGGGGCCGACATCTAGAGATTCTCCTACTTGGCCCCTTTGACTTATGTTGGGTGCTAAAATGCTAAGGACTATGAAATTAAAATTTTGACTCTTTGATTTGTATCTAATGCGATGCATGCTGGTTAACAACCTCAAATCAAATATGCTTGAAATTTTAAAAACAGGCTTATAAAATAATTTTTTAGAAGACTGGACTTCCCCAGGTCCGGCACCTCGTCCTCATAGGTCAGACTATCCGGACTCTACCCACAGGCGGGGAAGGGTCTAAAGCAAGGAAAGAGTAATGCAGAAATATGCATGCGACCCCGGGGTCGATCCCCGGCTAATTCCCTAGATTCGTTATCTTTCTATATTATTTAGACTCACTAAAATTTTAGACTTTTAAAATTATGAGTAGAAAACTTTCACACCCTCACGAGCCTCACGTATCCAGGCGAAAACAAAGAGCGGCATGAAAATCGCCAAAAAACTAGTAAAAACAAGTAATCCTAAAGGAAATCAAATCATCACATCAAATATAAATTAATTAATAAATGTCCATAGGCAGAATTGCCTTGCTTATTATAAACCAGAATATTACAGAAAGTAAAGTGGCCGGGCACCACTGACAACAACCCGGATTCTAAACCTAGTAATGACGCAAGTTATTTTGAGTGGGATACTCTCAATCTTCGAATCTTCTTATCTTCAACCTCATTCTTCTTTGGACTCCTTTTCTTCAATCTTCTTGGAATCTTCGTAGTGGATTACCCAAATGGACAAGAGGGCACTTCCCTCTAAGGGGGAGGCCACTCTTTCCTCTTTGGGTAAGGAAGAGGTATGATCCAAATTTGGATTTCCAAATGGAAAAGGAGTGTTCCCTAAAGGGGTATCCTTTCCTCTTTGGAATCCAAGATTTGGATCTATGTATCCCAACTCAAAATCAAACTTTCACAACACTTGACACTTACACAAATTATATTTATATCAAAATAAAAAAAATCTAGACTCACCTGCAGGGTTATCCTAAGCAATTAATATATAAGAAGCAGTTATTCCCAAGCAGTTGTATATGAGCAGAAAAGAAAGTAAACACACTGGCCACGCTCTTTTTTTATTTGGGGGCAATTAGCAACTGAAGCACCTGTGCAAAGAGTTTATAATATTTATGCATTTTTTTTTATTTGCCCCCTTTTTATATTGCCCTGCATGAGCGTGGCCACCTCCAGAAAACTGTGTCAACATCCAGATCGTACCTAACCTAAGGGTAATCTAGTCACCAAACACATAAATTCATCCACAGAGTACAGAAAAAGTAAGCAGACACAGCAAAGCAATTTCATCCACAACATGCAGTGAAAACTACGAAAAATCCGGCACACAGCAGTAAAGTAAACACCGGCCTAACCTAGATCTAGAGTTGGTTGTCCTAGCACATCATCTAAAGTGTGTGAGAAAGGTCGTGTGGCTGGGATAGATCCTAAAGTAGGTAATTAGTTAATGTTGCCTAAAAGTTTGGATTTGTTAAGGCTTAGAAGGGGATTTAAATTAAAATTTAAATATTAATGAATTAAGAATTTTAATTAGACATATTTTAAAAGTTAATTGATTACTACCTTTGTTTCACACCGAGTCCGTGAAGTTTATTTCACCTTCCTTGGGGCTAAGCTAATAGCCTCGTAGGCCTGGGTTACCCAGTAGCAATCGGGGTTGATTAAGTTATTTAAATTGGTTAGAATTAAAAGAGTGGATTAATATTAAAATGAGTTAGTTACTAATTTTTAAAGCTTGATTAATTTAAGTTTGCCATTAATTGATTCGTGGCGTTGTGCCACCAGGCTCGAGGAACCAGCCTCCTTAGGACACTTAGCCCCGCAGCCCGGAGTAGTCCAGCCGATAAACCAAATTAATGTAATTGAATTAGAGATTTTTAAAATGTTAAATAATTAAAAATTAATTCATTTTAAGGTTTGACACCCTTTAGAATTCATTCGTGGCATTGTGCCACCAGGCTCGAGGAATCAGCCTCCTTAGGACACTTAGCCCCGCAGCCCGGAGTAGTCCAGCCAATAAACTTCAACTTTAGGGTGGTTGTTGTGTTTTAAAGGATTTTTTAAGTGTTTTAAGCATTAAACCAATATTTTCTGAGTTTTAGAATGATTTGAGCTTTATGAATTTTTTTGAATATTTTAATCATTTAATTAAAGGGTCAAAAGTTGAATTTTTTATTAAGCTCAAATTCTAGAATGTTTGTATTTTATTAAAATACTAGGCTTAATTATGAGTTGTTAGACATGTGGCACATTCAATTTGAAGTTTTCTATCAAAAGTTATGATTTTTAGAGTTTTGACCCAGTTTTGACCTAGAGTTGACCAAAATGTTGACTTTTGACTTTGACCAGATTTTGGGGGTTTGAAATTTTAGGAAAATACTAGATTTTAATTAGAGTCATTAGCCACTGGGTTTGATTGATTTGGAATTTTCTACAATTAGTAATGAATTTTGGAAGTTTGGGTATTTATTGAAATTATTAAATTATCTCAATTAAAGGGTCATTTTAGTGATTTGATCCCAAATGAGTCCCAAACTTCTTGAAATCAACTCCAAAGATCAGAAATAATCTAAGGAGAGATCAGCAAGTGTTTAAAGATTTTTTGGGATTTTTTAATAATTTTTAATTAATTAAAATTGATTAAACATTGATTTTAATTAAAATTAAATTAAAGTGGATTTTAATGTCAAATTAAAGTGATTTCAATTTTCATTGATTAAGAGATAAATTTAAGTTAATTGGGGTATTTTAGGGAATTTTAAGAATTAAATTAGAATTATTAGAATTTTATTAAGGCTAAAGGGTTATTTCTAAGAGGAATTATTGTGGTTCCTACTTAGGAAACCAAATGGACTCTAAATTTGATGAAATTTGGTCCAAAGGATCACCTGACCCTGAGGACTAAACTCAGCAAATTTGTGCTCAAATGGAGTACTCTAAGGTGGTTAACTAAACCACCTAAGGTGAACTCTAAGTCACCTTCAAATCTCTATAGGGATCTATCCTAGGCTTGGATTGGGGCAAAATCAGTGGCTCTACACTCCTTATCCTAAACATCATCAGCACACAAAAAATCACACCCTAAATCCCATTGGATAGGTCTATACCCCATTTTGAATTTAAGGGTCAAACCATGACCCTTAAATTTGAAATTTGGGGAAAATGCCCTTGAACATCTTAAAAGGGGGAGATAAAATTTGGACATGTCAAAAACATGTTCAAATTCAATCTCTCAAAATTCCATGCCTGGTGGACTTGTATTTTAAGAATAATTAAAGAAATTAATAAAATGCTCAAACTCAAATTAAACCTATCACTGACCTAACCAGGGCATGGAACCATAGGGCTTTTGTAGGTCTCCCTGAGACCTTTCCAATGAGCCTAAGAACACCTAATTTGGACAAGTGTGCAGGGAGATATGAATTTCCAAAGTTCCCTTGAATTTCTGGAATTATTAATTCGGCCATTACACAGTCAGCGCTCGCTTTACACACGCCGCGTGCTGATTGGCTGGGCAATAATTGGCGCCAACTGTTAACGGTCGGATTAACCACAGCCGTCGGATGGCGGATCAGACGGTTGGGATCAGACGCGCTCCGAAACAGCGGGATCTAATCCGAGCCATTGATCGGAATCAACGGCTGAGATTTCGTCTTCAACCTCCGCTCCTATCCGAGGCCGTGAACCTTCTCCGGCGTGATCCGATTGATCCCGCCGGCGAACTTTGACAAAATTTCACAGGGAGGATCAGGGGGGGTGAAAACCTTCAATCCAACGGTGGAAATCCGTTGGGGTGAAGGTTTCCTTCACACTTGACCGGACTACCTAACTAGGGAGCTCGGGATGAAGGAATTACCGCAAAGAAAGTCTCAACGAATGAGCTTCTCTATCTGGAAGCTTCAGGGACGAAGGCGAGCAGGTTTCCTTCAGGGACCGCGACTGGAGGACGGCCGGAGGTAGGACTTTGAGCGGGACCTCGAAGCCTTTCATCGGAGTTCGCTCGAAGTAATGAAAGGAGAGGTCTGGGAGCTCTAGGGGAGACGCTGGGAGGTTGAGGGAACTCTGGGGAATCGTTTCGAAATACTGGGATTGATCCTTGAGCTCTGGGGAGCACCAGCCTATTCAGCCTCCTCCCGCGAGCTCGGACGGCCAGGATTGAATCGGAGGAGCTCTCGGATTAATGCCAAGTGGAAAGGGGCACCGTTCCAGAGAGCTCGTGAGCCTCAAGCCGGCGAACCACAGCCTTTGGAAGGCTTTCGGTCAGGATCGGCCTGGGGGGACCACCAGAACTTGCTCTCCATTGATTCCGACCGCCGCCGGCCATGGTCTGGGTCGGGTTGACCAGGGAAGGCCGATGGGGACACACTGGAGCTGGGAGTGGAGTCAAATTGGTCTGGGGAAGCCGGGATCGATCCAGTGGTTCGGTTTGGCTCAAACCTGCTTGGTTTGAGTCGAATTGAGCTCGATCCAGGTCAGGCCAGACCCGGGACTAGATATGGGAGGTAGGTTTGGGTCTGGTGCACCCAATGCAAGTGGCAATTGGGTCCAATTTGATCTGTGTCAAAGGTTGGCTCGGGTTGATCCAAATCTGCTCGGTTCGGGTCGATTTGGGCTCAACCCAGGTCAGGCCAGACCCTAGGCTTGAGGTGGGAAGTGGGTCTGGGTCTGGTGCACCCAATACAAGTGGCAATTGGGTCCAATTTGATCTGAGATGGAAAATGGCTCGGGTCCAAGTGTTTTTGGCTACTTTGGGTTAGCCTAACTATTGACCCAAGCTAGCCCAAGGCATGGGCTGGCTGGAGGGGGTGTATTGGACCTAAGGCCACCTATGTGAGGTGTTGGCCAGGTTCAATTGGGTTTAGGTTGAGAGTTGGCCCAATTCCAAGTGCTTTTGGACACTTTGGGTTAGCCTAACTCTTGACCCAAATGAGCCCAAGGATTGGGCTGGTCAAGGAAGGTGTATTGGGTCAATGGGAACCCAATGGCACCTTGATTTGGATTCAATTTGATTAAGATCAAAAGATGGCTCAAGGAGGTCTCTCTTGGGTCACTTGGGTCAAGCCATAAGGCTAACCCGAGTGAGCCCAAGGCTTGGGTCACCAAGAGGGGTCTCTTGGGTACCCAAGGGTTCATCCCATACATTCAAAGGACTTGGAATGGACTAGATTCAAAATTTTGAAAGGGGAGGAGTGTATGGGTCCATGGGTCAAACTTGGTTGACTTGGTCAACCAGGTTGACCCAAGGTCTGGGTTTGAGTTCAACAAGTTGAGTTTGATATTTGAAATTCATTGGAAGTGGTTTCAAAGAGTTTGGAATTGATTTGAATTGAAATAGCCATTTGAAATCTCATAAGGGTATTTGAGTCAATTTTGGCCCATTGGTCAACTAGAGTCAAAAATGGTTCTGAAAAATGCAGTTTACTGCTCAATGGGTTAAAATCAAGAGTCTGGAAATGATTGGAGGCTTGGATAAGGGTTCCAAGGTCAAGATCTCAAAGGGGTTAGGTTCAGTGGCATAGGCTGTAAATATTTGAAGGTTTTACAGCCTTTGGATTTTAATTCAGATTCTGGGGTTAGAGACCTCAAAATGAGCTAAAAGTTGGAGGGTAACCTCTAGAGACATGTCTTATCACTTTACAAGTGATAGACCTTGAATCAGAGACCATTTGAGTGGGTTTTGAAATGTTTAAAAAATCTCTAAAAAAGGGTCTTTAGGACAAGGCCTTGAGACTTAGGATTTGAGTCTGGATTTCTGGATTTGGAATAGATTTTAAGTTGGAATGATTAGTATTGAAGTATCCAAATCATTTACAATCATGTGGTGATTGTTAATGAATGGATGAGGCCAAAGCTAGATTGAAGCTTGGATCAAAGTCTAGGTTAAAATTTGGATTCTCAAGTGGATTGAGTCAAAGTTTGGATATGTTTGAAATTTGAATTAATTTGAATTTGAATTGGATGGAGTTTGAGATTTAAATTGATCACAGGCAGGGATCAAATTGAAATTGGAGTGGATCAAATATAGGAATTAATTTGAGGTTGAGGTTGCTCAAGGGTGGAGATTGATTTGAAGTTGGAGTGACCCTAAGATCTAGAAGAATTCTAAGATCTAGGATTTAAGGGAATCCTAGGCTCTAGAGTGGACTCTAAGGTCTTGGATCTAGAAGGATCCTAAGGTCTAGAGTGGATCCTAGGGTCTAGGATTAAATCTGGATTCTGGAGGGGTCTTAGTGACCTCATACAAAAATGAGGTCAACAAAGACCTCATGAGAACATTTGGTACATGGACAGTGGATGTTCGAAGCATATGACTGGAGATACGACATAATTCATATCACTAGAAGCCAGGAATGAAGGTAAGGTTATACTAGGAGGAAATACCATTAGGAAAGTTTTAGACACATGTATGATTGGAAATTTGAATAATATTTTCATTAAAAATGTCTTAAATTTAGAAGGCTTAAAATATAACTTATTGAGTATTAGTCAGCTATGTGAAAAAGGTTATAGTGTAAAAACCTTTTTCACTAGCTACATAATAAGCAAAAATAGAATTGATATTTGTATGGAAATAGGGTAAATAATGTATACATGCTTGATTTAAATTTTATTCAATGTTCTAATACTATTTGTTTTGAAATAGT
This sequence comes from Dendrobium huoshanense, assembly GCA_016618105.1. Taxonomy (NCBI): domain Eukaryota; kingdom Viridiplantae; phylum Streptophyta; class Magnoliopsida; order Asparagales; family Orchidaceae; genus Dendrobium; species Dendrobium huoshanense. The sequence continues at coordinate 37,522,836 of CM028358.1, forward strand.
TGTTGATGAATCATGGTTATGGCATAAAAGACTTTGTCATGCAAGCATGAAAAATCTAAGAAAAAATTCCCAAAAAGAATTGGTTAGAGGAATACCTACACTAGACTTTACTAAGGATCACCTGTGTGATGCATATCAATTAAAAAAAGAGGTGAAGTCCTCCTTTTATTTCATTAAGGATCTTTTTGGATAGGTTGGCATTGTAAATCTAAGAGGTAAAGTGTTTGGATGTATTATAGTTGATGATTTTTAAAGATTCACTTGGGTTAAGTTTTTATTTCATAAGAGTGAATTATTTGATGAATTTAGAAACTTTTTTATTTGGTTTCAGAGGAAATAAGGGTGCAAGATTTTATCAATTCAAAGTGATTAAAGAGGAGAATTTAAAATTAAAAATTTGAAGATTTTTGTAAAGAATATGGAATTGATCATAAATTTTCAACACCTAGGATCCCTAAGTAGAATGGGGTAGTAGAAAGGAAGAACAGAACACTAATTGAAGTTACTAGAGCTAGGTTGGCAGAATACTCACTTCTAAAATATTTTTGAACTGAAGTAGTTAGTACAACTTGTTATGTTCTAAATAGGATGAATATTAGATCCAAGTTGAACAAGACACCTTATGACCTTCTTAAGGGTATAACATCAAATCTTTCACATTTGCATATTTTTGGATGTAAGGTGTTCATTCATAATAATGACAAAACTTCTTTAAGAAAATTTGATCCAATATCTGATTAAGAATTTTTCTTGTATATTCTAGGGTTGGAAAATCTTTTAGAGTTTTTAACAAGAGAACTTTGGTAGTTGAGGAGATCACACATGTTGTGTTTGATGAATCTGGCATTTCAAAAGAGCCAAAGTTGGGAGAAGATCATATTGAAAATATCTCCTAAGGAATTGAAAATAAAAATTTGAAAGAAAATGTTGGAAAAGAAAACCCTTTATGTAGAGAATGGAAATTTTCTAAGAAACACCCTAAAGAATTAATTTTAGGTGATCCTAGTAAGGGAGTTAGGACTAGGCATACTCTTAGAAAAGAAGTGAACCATTATACCTTTATATAGATGATTGAACCCACTAATATAAATCAAGCCCATTGAATGAATTTTAGATTTTGGCCATACAGGAAGAATTAAATCAATTTGTAAGAAATGGTGTTTGAGAATTAATTAAAAGGCTTAAGGATCAAAGTTTTGTTGGAACTAAGTGGGTGTTCAAAAATAAAATGAATGATTCAGAAATTGTGGTTAGAAATAAGGAAAGATTGAAGGCTAAGGGGTATAATCAAATAGAAGGATTGATTTTGAAGAAACTTTCTCCCCTGTAACAAGACTTGAAGCGATAAGGGTTATGTTATCTTTTGCCTATTTTAAAGATTTTAAATTATATCAAATGGATGTTAAGAGTGCCTTTCTGAATAGGATGATATAAGAAGATTTTTATGTTGAGAAACCTCCAAGTTTTAAAAAGCCTAAATTCCCTAATTATTTGTTTAAATTGAAAAAGACATTGTATGGACTAAAATAGTTACCTATGGCTTAGTATGAAAGGTTAAGTACTTTTATATTAGAAAGGTCTTTTGTGAAAGGAAGTGTAGACACCATTCTCTTTTTGAAAATGATAGGAGATGACATACTCACTGTTTAAATATATGTTGATGATATCTTATTTAGATCTACTTATAAAAATCTTTGTGATGATTTTTCTAAACTAATAAATAGTGAATTTGAAATGAGTTTATGGAAGTCTTGAGTTATTTTCTAGGTTTTAACATAAAGCAAAATGAGTAAGAAACTTTTCTTTGTCAATTGAAGTATATTAAAGAAATCCTTAAGAAATATGAAATTGATAATACTAAACCAGTGACTACACCAATGAGTTCCTCGGTACAATTAGATAAGGACCATAAGGGAAAATCTATTAATCAAAAGAAATTTAGAGTAATAATTAAATAATTGCTTTACTTGATTGATAACAAACTAGATATCATGTTTAGTGTTTATTTGTATGCTAGATTTCAATCTGATCTAAAAGAATCATATTTGATAGCTGTTAAAAGAATTCTGAGATATCTTTTGGGAACTCAAAACTTAATAATTTGGTATCCTAAGAACAGCTCTTCTTTTTAAATTATTGGATATTCTAATTTAGATTTTATAGTATGAAGGGTTGATCACAAAAGTACATATAGAACTTTTCAATTCATAGGAAACCCATTAGTTTCTTGGTCCAATAGAAAATAAAATTTAGTAGCCCTTTCTACTGTTGAAACAAAATGCATAGCCTTAGGTAGTTGTGTGACACAAGTTTTTGGTTAAAACAATAATTAATTGACTTAGGATTTTATATTGGCACAATTCTAATTTTTTATAATAATACTAGTGTCATATGCATTTCAAAAAATCCTATTCTATATTCTAGAACCAAGCATATAGACATAAGGCATCACTTTTTTAGAGATTATGTAGCTAAGGAGAAATTGAATTGCATCCCGTTGCTATTGAGAATCAACTTATAACATTTTACCAAAACCTCTAGCTTCTGACACGTTTAGCACTTTAAGGACCAGATTAGGTGTGATTGATCTTAATGCTTAAATTGAAATTCTTCAAACTTGATTCGTTGTGTAATTATGTGTTTGTTTATTTTCTCTGTTTATTTGTTACTGTTAGTTCGTTTATGTTTTTTTGTTTTAGTTGTTGTGATTGTTTTTCTTTTAGTATTTTATTATTGGTTTTTTTTTTTTCATTTTTGCATGTCATTGGATTTCAGGTGGTTGGTTTTTTGTTTATCTTATCTTATTTTAAGTATGTTCTTTGTATTGTACAAATTCTATAGTATATACATGATAGTTTTCTAATATGAGCACACAAAACTAAATTTTTCATTCCATTTCATAATGTATGATGTCATCATCATCTATATGAACTATGTTATTTAATTAATATGATTGGGGATGGTTTTTAAAACTTTCAATTATTTTTATCAGACCGCAAGTATGAAATCTCATTTCATCTATACGATCATGTTATTAGTTTTTACTACGAACAAAACCAACCATCATAAAATGATCTTTAATATTCAGATCATCCTAGATGAACAGTGCTCATCGATATGATTATTTGGTCAAAAAGTTTGTATAAAAGGATGCCTCGAAAATGGCATTTTATGAAAAATTGTATCATTTTTGGCCATATCTATTCAAAAAAAAATCTCATCAAGTACAATTTTAAAATTGTACGTACAAGTTCAATTTTGTACTATACCATAAGTCATTTTTTTCTTTAAATAGAAGGGTCTTTGATAAGTTTTTCTTCACATTCTCATTCATTCCAAACCTTCTCAATTTAGAATCTTAGGAATGACCAGTAGTAGCAAACAACCTCGCACTTCTAAGGGCTTGTCTTCCCAATCTAGTAGGGATAAAAACTTTCTTTCTAAAGTGAATGAGGAAGCTTTTAAAAGGTATTTTGCTACAAAAATTACCCCCTCTTGACTTTTAATTCAAAATGAAATTAACTTTTTTGTTATGCCACTTTTTGCCTCAACCCAATTTTCCTTTATCCTGACACTCATCTATGTCAACCATAAAAAGATATTCCAAACTTTTCTGGCTAACATGAAGGTAAACCCAAATCACACTACGATTACCACTTATGTTTTCAAACAGCATGTAGAAATCACTAAGGAAGATTTAGGCAACTTCCTTCACCTTAGAACCCAAGGAGTTAGAGAACATACTTTAACCTCTTGAGTAGATTTTAACTGGTCAAAAATAAATCAGACTCTTAGAGGTGTTGCCCAAGTAAGTCATCTATCTAGTGTGTACATTCTTAATCAAAATGTATGGATTATCCAACATGTCCTACGAACCTCTATCATTCCCAAACTTGGTGATCACATAAATTTGACTCCTCTTTTGTCCACTATCACATACCAGATAATAACTAAAAAACCTTTTGATGAAGCCCAACTTATCATGAATTATATTTACAAAGTTTCTGAAATTGGGCTTCCTCATAATAAGATGAAGAACAATGTGGCCTTAGGACACCTTGTTGCATATATCATAGAGAAACAGTACAACCTAGTCCATCCTGAAACTCCAACTAAACTTCCTATTTTCTTTACTGATGCCTCTTTACGAGCACTCTTTGGGAGGGACCAAAGTTCTAAGAGAGAAGATTCTGAGTGAGAAAAAGGAGCTCGTGCTCCTGCACCTACACCTGACCAGATCTTCTATCAGGAAATTGTTCAATGCTTTAAAAAAATGGAATCTCACTTTGATCAAATTGAGAATCACTTGAATCTGCAAGATGCTAGATACAATGAGTACATGGGTTGGATATGAGGGAAATTTGACTCGGTTAACACCAATGTAGCTACGATCATTAGTTACTTTTCAATATTCAAACCACCGCCTCCTCTAGATCAAGGCCCCTCTAATTATTAGTTACACTTCTATGTTGTAGTTACTGATGAGTTTATGAATTTTGTCTTTGCATTTCTAAGATATTTTTCTGCTATTTTAGTGATTTCATGTGTTAGGGTCTTCATGTTGTTGTTCTTGTATTTCTAAGAAAAATATGCTTGTATGTGTTTCAAAAGATGAATGAAATGATGAAATGTTGTGTTGACTTGCATTGAAATTTCTCTTCTTGAAATATTTATCTTTTTAGAGAAAAATCATTTATAGTTGATCATTATAAAGGGATTTTAAATTACATTACTCTACAAATTAATTCCCTTGTAAAATTTAATCTCTTAAATTTTAAATTAAAATTCTAACTTGATATAGATTAGAAGATCAATTTCATGTTCTTATAGACAAGTTTTACTTAATTATAATTGTTGCAAGATAGATGTCTTCTTTTTATTTCTTATTCAATGTGTTTATTTTTGTTTATTATTGAAATTTGTGTTCATATTTAATGACAATGGAAAGACTTAAAAAGTTAAAAAAAAAAAAAAGGGGGATACACAAAGTGTGCCAAACTTGAAAAGATGTACAATGTTCGCCAAAGTGAAAAAGGCACAAATTAGCCCAAACTGAAAAGTTGAACAAAATGTGCCACAAACAATTGAAATGTTGTGTAATGTCGCCAATTAGAAATTCAAAATGTTCTTTACTTCATCTTTTTATCTCATATACAATTCCATATAATTGGCAATCATCATCACTATTGAATTGGAAAATAATTAATCTTTATTTAATCATTTTTTAATTATTATTTTTATTTGATTTATCTAGAATGAACAGATAACATGATTTTATTTTATTATTTTAGTCGTTATTCTTTGATTTAAAATTTGAGTTTTTCTTTTTTAGCATTAGGATGTTAATTTTTTGTTTCCAATTACTTTAATCTTCATCAACTATTATGATTTATAAAAAAAAAAATTATCATTTCAAGAGCTAATCTCCTTTTTGTTGTTGTTAAAAGCAGGAGTCGTTTTATTTATTGTTTGATGTATGTGTGTTGGGTGTTTGTATGTGTTGTATGTGTATTGTGTGTAAGTATGTGTTGTATTCTGAATGTGTGTATGTTTTGTTGCTTTGGTATTTTTTGCTTTTTTTTTATTTTAGGTTTGTTTTTTTTATTTTAATGAGAACCCCTATTTAAAATTGGTCAATCATTTAGGGGGAGCTAAGGAGAAAAATTGATTACTATGTTAACTCAAAAAATAATTATTTTGCCATTATAAAAAGAGCAAGATTGTTGCAACTTTGTTTTCAAAACTATATTTTTTTTTATCATATGTGTTTTTAATGATTCCAAAATCTTATTGTGTTGATTACTATTTCTCCTAACATATATTGGAAATTTTGTTTGTTTTATTTGTGTGTATTAATATTTTAGAGAAATCATACTCCAGACTGTTGAAGACTTCAAGATAGATTAGATTAGGGTTTATTGTAATTAAAGTATATACTTTTCTATTTTTATAGAGCCATAGGGAGTGTGATTATAATTGTGTAATCTTGCACACACATACTGGGGGAGTCAGACAAAAAATGGTATTTTTAAAACTAATCAAGTTGTATAATTATGGGATTATATCGGGTGATTTTACCTGAGTTTTCCTCCATAAAGCAGTTAATTGAATAATGTGTTAGAAATTTTTTATTAAACTGTTCGTACTATACAATCTTGCATTCATACAGATGACATCCAGAGTACGAAATGGCTACATACTAGTTCATCCCAAATGAACTTATCATTTTTTGAACTGATAGTACTGTACAAAATGAGTTTCATATAGATGATGTCTAGATTATGAAATGGGTGTGTACTAGTTCATCCATACAAATAGGTAAATTTATTAAACTTTTCATATGGTACAAAATTAATTTTATTCAGATGATGTCTAGAGTACAAAATGAACTCGTTCATTTTCATACCAAATGAAGCAGGATTTGGTTAAACTGATCGTACTATACGATATAGGGTTTGTACAGCATGATGACCAGTGTATTAAATACATTCGTACAGAATCATACTGGATGAATCAATTCAATTTTGAACTGTTCGTACTGAATAATGGCAGTTCGTACATACGACTGCTAGAGTATAAAATAAATTTATACGAGGATTTTTTCAACTATTCGTATGTATGATGTGCGATCATATTGTATGATCCAAAATGGACAAATTGAATTTTTTAGTTTTCTAGATGATTTTTCCTGTCTTTCATATATAAGAGTTCTAAAAACTAACTGTCCAGTACTCATACTACGGATTTCTTTTGGGAGTGCACTTGGAGAGTGTTTGGGAGAGTTTTTAGGGATTAGAGAGTGAGAGATCTCTTAAGAGGGATTTGTGAGGGGATTCACAAGGTTGTCCAATGGTGAGTACCTTTTGTTTGTTCTTCAAAGTTCTTCCCTACTTTATTGAAGACTCTTAAAAGAATATTTTTAAAGGAGCACCAATACTCTACCGTCACCAGGAGGGTTAGAAAGGATGATGGTGCTCTGCCGACACCAGGAGGGTATAAAAGGATGACAATACTCTGTCGATATCAGGACGGTGTGTAAGGATGTCAGTTCTTTGTTATCACCATGAGGGTGAGAAAGGATGATGGTACTCTGCCGTACTAATGTTTTGTGGAAGAAAGGTTATTGTAAGGGATTCTCTACCTTGCTATGGGAGAAAAATGAGAGTCACTTTGGTATAGTGCAATACCTTAAGAGAGAGTCTTCAGGGAGTGGACATAGGTCTAGTCGGACTGAACCACTATAAATTTATATGTTCTTTTATTTTTATTTTACTGCATTTTTATTGTTCTACACTTTTAATTTTGTGGTTAAAAAAAATTATTTTGAGAAATTTTCATTGAGCTTTAAAAAAAATTAATCATTTTTCTAAAAATTTCAAGAGGTTTTTTAAATTACAAATTCAACCCCCTACCCCCCCTCTTGGTTAGCCTTGGGAAAAATTTAAGAGGTCTAACAACCTATTAGGACTTTTATAGTGATAATGCAATACTCATAGTGGAGGACTCTACGGAGTGGACGTAGGTCAATGTTGACTAAATCACTATAAAATCTCTAGTGTGCTCTTTCTTTTTGGCACTTACTTTTCAATATTTTTATTTCTACAATTTGAATTTATTGCATGATATTCATTATTTACTTTTGACTGTAATTAGATTAATTTGTCATTAACTAAGTAAATATATTGATTGATATATATGATTCATAAAACAAAAAATATTTTTAACTTTGATTTTCTTCCAAATGTACTCTGATTTTCAAAAAATTGTTACAATAATTTTTTTTAAACACCAATTCACCTACCCCCACCACTCTTGGCACACCTCTGGTTAGTTCATTGAAGACTTACAACCTCCCTGAACTTTCAAGTGGTATAAATGAGGGTTTTGAAATTTAGATTTTAAAATCTTAAAGCAAAGATCAAATGGCGCAATTTGGAAATAGGAATACTGCATGGGGTTATTCCATAACACGTCCACCATTATTTGAAAATATTCCTTTCAATTTTTTAAAAAAATTGCTTGTCTACATTTTTTAAATGGATTTATTATAAAATTTAAGATATGATTAAAACTAGTTATTCACTTCTATTTCGAGTAGTTAATGGTGTCAAAATTTATATTCTCTTTACATAATGGATTCATGATCATAGAGAACTTACATAATTAAATGCTACATATTTAAATTATTATTTTTTATGCTTTCAAATCTAAGGATTATATGTGAGTATCTACATGTGCTACAGGGAAGAAAATATGGGATAGTTTATGCATCACAAATGAGGAAACTAGTGCCGTTAAACAGTTTAGGTTAATTATTCTGCTGCATGACTATAAGCTTTTTTTGCAAGAACATAGCAAGATTGTATCTAAAATGTACACTATGTTCGCCTAGATAATGACATTCTTACATGCACTACGAATATGACTCGTTAATTTTAAAATTTTAATAAGATTTTACATTTCCTATCTAGTTCATATGATGTTAAAGTCGTTGCCATTTTTGAATCAAAGAATTTAAATATTTATTCAATTGATAACTTGCATGGGTCACTCATTACCTATAAAAAAGATATGAGTCAAAGACTACTTGATGCATGTGATAAGAAGGAGGAAATTATGGCTTTGAAAGTAAATGGCTTAGAAAGTGACTGATTTGTAGTAGAGGAGGATGACGACATTGTGTTGATGACCTGATAGATCAGGAGTTTCATAAAGAGGAAGCAAAAGTATCATAAGCAATAACGGAAAAAAGTTAAAGGCACTAAAAATTTTAAAGCATCATCTAACCATGTATGCTTTGAATGTAGGAAACTAGGACATCTTTGAACTTACTTCCCCAAACTGAAGACTCACCGAGTGAAGGAGAAGGGTGAAGAGAAGGTGAAATTTAGGAAGGGGAAGAACATGACACATAGCATTTTGGGCCGACTCTGCCTCAAAACCATTAGAACAAGATGTAATGGAGGAGGTAACAAACCTGTGTCTTACGATTAATGAAAATCTTGATCAGTTAGATAAAGATGAGGTATGCCAATTGTCCTATGATGAATTGTTAATTATTTCAAAGAAAATTCATTATTTGTATAGGAAACTTAAGAAGACGTATGCCAGCTAAAACAATGATTTTTTTAATCTACAAAAAGAGCATCCTAGTATGATAACTAAGCATTCTACTTTAAATAGTAATAACATGTCTTTATATAATGAATATGATGCATTAAATAAGAAGCATATTGACCTAACTAATGTACATAAATACTTTATGACAAAGCATCTTTAAATGGAAGAATCATTTAAGGGATTGGAAACTCTTGCAAGTGAATTAGAAAGTGATGAGCATGCATTGAAGTTAAAAGTTACACATCTTGAAAGTGCAACTGAATTCCTAAAAGAAAAAGTAAATGCACTTCAAAATAATGTACCATCACTTGCTTTAGCATAGTGTTATAACTCATCTCCATAATATGCATCATATAACCCTCGAAAGAGGAACCATAACCCACATAAACTAGTAAATCCTTTCCTGGTATTAGGTGTCATTCTTGTGGTATTCTAGGTCACATAGCCTGCACTTGCACTATTCACCACAGGACACATCTAATGTGGAAACCAAAATTACATGCATCACAGAATTGCATGTAATCATTTCATTCATCAAAGCATAAGGTGGAACTAAAATTCACTTGGCTTGCTAAATATAATGTTTGAATGACTTTGTAGGAGAGATCTCATAAAAGACCTAATGAGAGCATGTGAGCATGTGATACCTAGACAGTAGATGCTCAAGGCATATGATTGTAGATTTGAAGTAATTCATCATGCTAGAGGAGAGGTCATAAGGCAAGGTCACACTAGGAGACAACACTACTATGAAAGTGGTTGGCTCAGGTATAATTTGCAACTCTAAGAATTTTATAATTAAAAATATTTTATTAGTTGATAGTTTAAAGAATAACTTACTGAGCAATAATAAATTATGTGATAAGGGTTTTGATATAAAAATTTTATCTACAAAATGCATGATTAGCTTAAATGGAAAACTAGTCATAAAAGAAAAAGGGTAAATAATGTTTACATGCTTGATTTAAACTACATTGAATATTCTAATTCCCTATATTTGAAAACTATAATATATGAATCATGGCTGTGACATATGAGACTATAATCATACAAGAAATTAAAATGTTTAGTATATTACCCAAAAAGATCTAGTTGGAGGCATAGCCAAGTTAGATTTCACAAAGGATAACATATTTGATGCCTACCAACTAAGAAATCAATTAAGTCTTTATTCCAATAAATTAAGGATATCAACACCTCTAGACCACTAAAAATTATCCAAATGGACCTATTTGGACCCATATATATAGTTAGCCGAGGAGGGAAGTCATATGGATTTATAATTATTAATAACTATTTTAGATTCACTTGGGTTAGATTCCTAGTACAAAAAAGTTAATCGTTTGAGGAGTTTAGAACATTTTCCATCTGGATACAAAAAAAAAGTTAGGATGTGTAATATTAACCATTCATAATGATCATGATAAAGAGTTTAAAAATGATATGTTTGAAACCTTTTGTCAAGAGATAGGGATAGAACATAACTTTTTTGTCCCTTAGACCCCTTAGCATAATGTGATAGCTAAAAGGAAAAATAGAAACTTAGTAGAAGTTGCTAGGGAAGTGTTAGCTGAATACTATTTCCCTATATACTTTTATGTATAAGCAGTGAATACCGCTTATTATGTTTAGAATAGGGTGAATGTTAGATCAAAATTTAATAAGACACCTTATAAGCTTCTTAAGGGTAAGAAACCCAATCTTTCTCACTTATACATCTTTGGGTATAGATGCTTTGTTATGATAAATGGAAAATCACCTTTAAGAAAATTTTATCCCAAATCTGAGGAAGTAGTCTTCTTAGGTTATTCATCTGTAGGTAAGGCCTATAGAATTTTAAATAAGAGGACCTTAATAATAAGATAATCTACCCATATTGTGTTTGACGAATCTGATAGTACCTTTCAATCTCGATAAGAAGAAGAAGTATTAGAGGTCATCCAAAGGGTAGAAGCCATTAACATAGAGGATAGAGTAGAACCTCAAGAGCCCTTGCCTAGAGAATAAAGATACTCATCAAGTCATTCTAAAGAAATGATTTTTAAGTATCCCATATGAAGGTGTTAGAACTATGCATGAACTTAGGAAGGAGGTTAATCATTCTATATTTATGCCAAAAATAAAATCCACTAGTATAGATCAAGTTCTAGTTGATGAATTCTAGATCCTTGCAATGTAATAAGAGCCAAATCAATTTATTAGGAATGATGTATAGGAATAAATTAAAAGATTTAAAGACCAGAGTGTTGTAAGAACTAAGTGGGTTTTAAAAAATAAAATGAATGATTATGGAATTATGCTAAGAAATAAGGCCAGATTAGTATCTAAGGGGTTCAATCAGATTGAAGAAATAAATTTTGAAGAAACCTTTACCCCTATATTTAGATTATGAGCCATTAAAGTGCTTCTAGCATTTTCTTGTTTTAGAGGATTTAAGTTGTATCAAATGGATGTTAAGAGTGCATTTCTAAATGGGGTGATTATAGAAGAGGTGTATGTAGAGCAAACCCCAGGTTTTGAAAACTCTTAATTTTTCAATCATATTTTCAAGTTAAAAAAAAATATTATATGGATTAAAGTTAACACCTAGAGCTTGGTATGAAAGACTAAGAACATTCCTTCAAAATATAGCCTTTTTAAGTATAGTGTAGACACCACCCTAATCCTTAATAAAGTAGGATAAGAACTACTCATTATTCATATAAATGACATTCCTCCCTAGCTAGGAGGTAAGAATTGGCTTTGGTGATTTCCTCTCGCCGAGGGATGAGCTCTGATCTATGTGATTTGAGTGATCCCATGGTTCTCAAGTGAGAGGGGACTACTGCCCTTTGACTATTTTACCAAGTTGGAGAGTAGTTACGATCGAGTGAGTGTGCATAACTGAGATCCATGAGGATGAACCCGACGTCAGCCTCCTTCGTCGACCTTCTGCTCTAGTCCCGGATGGCCGTCTCTCTTTGCAAAGAAGACATAAGCTCTTTGAAGAAGACAAGAAGCATAGAGATCAAGCATTCGCTCATCGTGATGAACCCTAACGCCCGCCATCTCTTTTCTTCTGCATGGCTATTCCAGAGTAGCTTGCGATGCCAAAGCTCTTTCTCCTCCTATTCACAACTTGCCCTAGCCAACTCATGCCCATTCTCCTCTATTCGCAGACAGTGGATGCACAAAGTTTGTTGCCTATGCCATTCTTGACAAAGATGTATCAACTTATTCACATTCATAAATAGCCCATAACGCTTCACCCACTCCGCTAGGGCTTCGCCCGAGCTGCTCCTCCGATGCATTTTTTTGGATTTCTGCAGCTTAGTCTCGTGTTGCTTCTTGATGGATGTTTCAGGGAAGTTCCATTTCCTTCTCCTTTTGATAGTTTTTTTTTCTTTTCCTTTCTTTTCATTTTGGCTACCTCATCTCTTCCACCTTTAGCTATTGGCGGCCAAAATGGTGGTTGAACGTGTTAGTGATCACAGTTTTTTGAATGGGTCATTTAAAGCGTGATCATTTACTGATGCCCTTACTGGTTCGCTGCCTTCTGTCATTTTCCTAAGCTCTGATAATGTTCTTTTCATGCTTTTACCTCTTTTTGGATATTGAAGGATGAAATTTTAGCTCTTTTAGTTTCTTTTCAATTTTCTCTTGTTGGCTTTTTTCCTACAAGTCGCCCTTCTCTATATATAATTCATAGATTTTTTTCAATTTGAAGCTAAATGTTGATTTCTTTGTGACTGTTCTTGATCAATCACACGTGTTGAATAAGCTTTCAAATGATCTTGAATATAGTATAGTTTCTTTTCCATAGAACCTATGTGGTGAATAATTGCTACAAGAAACTCATAAAATGGTCTTCATTTCTAGATGTTGATGTTGAATCTCCAGTGATTCCTATCTGGGTTTCCTTTTCCAATCTGAGGCTTGATATATTCTCTTCTCAAATCCTCTACACTATGGGTTCTATGTTTGGTCGACCGTTGAAAGTCAAAAATGCCAGTTTGGATTGTTCTAGACCATCTCTTGCATGGGTCTTAGTTGAACTGGACATTACCAAAAATTTCCTAAAAAAATCTGGCTTGGGCCTAAAAATTCAAATTATGTTCAAAGGGTTTAGATGAAGAATTTTCCTTCTTTCTACAAGTCATGAAAATGTCTTGGTCATCTTAGGGGTGAGTGTAGTATCCTTTCCTCTGCCCCGTTGTATGTTCTGCAATCTCATGAGAATCCTATTTTGCATGGTGGGAATGTTAAAAGTAATGAAATTATTGGTCCTTCATCAGTTGACAATGATTTGGTGATCTTTGTTACTAGTGCTCATATTGAGCACTATGGGGTTATTATGTGTTGTGCTGATGGTAATGTTGGTGATAATTTCTTAGTGGCTTCCCCTAGGGGTGAGATTGAGATAGTTAGTCTTTACATTGATAGTCTTGAAGCTAGTAATGAGTTGTTGAATGTGGGAGATCAAGAACTTTGTGTTATTAATATGGGGGTGGTGAACATTGATTATAGTGAGTTGGTTCCTATTAGTGCTTCTCCTGTGACGCCTAATAATCTGGTTGTGTCGGTCTCTTCTATAGGACTGGGTGTAAATAAACAGCTTGTTGATGTTTTTGTTGCTTTACTTTCTTCTAATGTCGTGGATGCTCTTGTGGGCGTGAGATCGAGGCAAACTATTATAGAGCAAATTGATTGGCTTGAAAGCTCTCCTTCTTATCTTTCTGAGGTTGGTGAAAAGGAAGTGTTTGAACATAATGACTTACTTGATCTGAATGAAAATCATGTTATGCTTGATACTTTCATTCATATGGGTAAACAAAGTAAGAGGAAATCTAAAAAATAGATTTTTTTTGGGGTTGGCTTGGTGGCAGTTGCTTAGTACCCATAGGGTTTCTATTGCGGTGCTAGTTTTTATATTGTTGGGCTACGACTTTGGATGGCATTATAGCTTTGATTGTACATGGTTGACTGTTGGACTTTGGTAACTTATTCTGGCTTCTGTACTATTTGCTGTGTTTGGCTTGTCTTCCTTTTGTTTTTGTCTTGGATTATGTATTTAGGTTGATGTAGAGGCTCTTAGGTTTTATTTCAATAATGTATTTTAGTGAGCTTCAGAGTCATTAAGGACTTGTATTTTTTTCTCTTTTTTAACGCGTAGGCCTCTTCTGTGGGGTTTTATTGAAAAAATCTACTCATTATTCATATATATGTTAATAATATATTATTTGGATCTACAGATAAAAATTTATGTGATGAATTTTTAAAAATAATAAGGAATTTGAGATGAGCATGATGGGAGAGCTCAATTATTTCCTTGGATTTAGTTTGAAACAAATGGATAATGGAACTTTCCTTAACCAATCAAAATATATCAAAGATATTCTAAAGAAATGTGAGATGGACAATGCTAAGGTAATGAATACCTTTATGAACTCTATTATTCAGTTAGATAAGGATCCAAATGGAAAATCAGTTGATCAAAAGAGATATAAAGGGATAATTGGATCACATTTTAGTTAACTAACATTAAACTTGATATAGTATTTAGTATACATCTCTGTGCTAAATTTTAGTTTGATCTAAAAGAGTTTCACATGATAGTTGTTAAGAAAATCCTTATATACCTATTAGGCACCAAAAATCTTGGTATATGGTACCCTAGAAATAGCCCATCCTTTGAAATTATAGGATATTCAGACTCTAACTGTGTTGTATGTAGGATAAATAGGAAAAGAACATTGATCAATTATTAGTGATTATACTGTATGAATGCATAATTCTTACTGTACAATCTATATGACACCAGGCATTTTACAAGTATAATTTGGCTTGTATGATATTTAATATCATATTTGTTACAAATCTTGACCTAAGTATGATGATTTAAATGATAACAAATATTATTGGATTTCTTACTATGATATCTCCTAATAATTGAGTTTATTATGTATATGTTTTGCCCTGCTCACTAACATTTCAGGTTCATTGTTCACATACAACTTCGATTAGCTCAAATATTTGGCATACTAAGATTAAAGTCTGTATTTTTAGTCTTTTTGTACTTTTTATCTTCCTTGAGTAAATCACATATTTTGGTGTATCCTAAAGCTGAGTAACCTTGTATACACACATTTAAGGGGGTGAGTTAATATGTTATATAGAATATGAGTTTTTTGGACTCATCATACTTTATAATTTACACGTACTGGATGATCAATTAGATAAATAATCATTAGTTAGGGTACTTGTGTTCATTGAGATTTATTAAACCAATCGTTACAGATGATCCTTGTTATACATGATGATTCTGTGTAATAATTAAAATAGTGGCCAATCATAATTTGGGTAATATTTTAAAATTCAAATTTTTTCTAATCATATTATATGATATGCATCGTATTGTATGATATATGACAATCATGCCTAAATTGATCATGTGATTAGGGAAATAATTATGATTAATTTGTCCAATCAAATCATACAGGATAATCGATGACAATTGTACTGTACAACCTGAGCATTGTATGGGATGATAATTTATCCTCGCTTATCGTACAAGATAAAATACCATAGTTTTTTAACTAATCATACAAGATGACCCCCAAATTTTGTATTGTATGAATCAAGTATTGCATGGGACAATAATTTATTATCTCCTACCATACTAGACGATCAGTATAAAGTCTTGAATTGATTATAGGACAAAGAAATTTGTACTGTATAAAAGGGCTATTTTGTTCTAATAGTACAGGATAATCGTAAGATTGTACTAGATGATCTTAAATGACAAATTGAAATTTAGGGCTTCTTGAGAGGATTTCTATTTAAAATCTCACATTATCTACTTTCAAAAAGCTTTTGGCTACTAAGTATCTTGAAAGGGAGCATATAGAAGGAGTTTAGGAGAGCTTTGGGAGAGAAAAGGAGAGCTTTTTTGTGGGGGACAATTATGAGGGACTTAGAAGGTTACTCCAAGCAAAGTTCTTTCCTATCTTCTTCAAGCTTCTACATTAATTCTTTGGTGGCTCAGGGGAGACATTCTATAGCACTAGGATATGTTTCTCAACTATCACCTACAGGGTGATAAAAGATTCAAGGTACTAAGTCTTCTCCTTCAAAGAGAAAAAACTTTGCGGTACATAGCCATCACTTAGAAGGTGTGAAAAGCTTCAAGTTCTCCGTCACACCTGATTGGTGAAATAGATTTTGTAAGGGATTCTCTGCCTTACTATGGAGGCAAAAGGAGAGACTAGTTTTAGTGTAATACCTAGAACAAAGGTTTTTGTGGAGTAGATGTAGTCAGGTTGGACTAAACCACTATAAATTCTGCCGTATTTATTCTTATTATTTTTTGCACTTTATTTTTTATGATTAACTATATGGTTGAAAACTCTGATCTTTTTATTATTGTGAAACTAATTTTCTTCCACATTGAGTGATAGATTTATTTGCTTCAGATATTAAAAAAATTATAAAAAGATTTTATTTTTGTTAAAGAAATTTTTAAATAACAAATTCAACCCCCCCCCCCCCCCCCCCCCCCCCTCTCTTCGTTAACCTTGAGCTGGTTATTTGAGGTTTAACAACCTTCACATACTTTCAAGTGGTATCAAAATGAGATTCAAAAACTAAGTTTTAGAAAACTTTTGAAAATTGATCAATTGATAACTTTGGAAATCATAATACTGTGGAAGGATATTCAATCGCACGACCACCATTATTAGATAACATTCCTTTTAATTTTTGGAAAATTTGCATGTATATTTTCTTGCAATCAATGGACCAATGCATATAAATGTTAGTTTATGAAGGTTATTATGTTCCTTCTTTCTTTATAAACAACATTAAATTTGAACTACCTTTTTTTGAATGGAGTATTGTGGAAAGAGATTTAGCCCAATTAAATGCTAAATGTTTAAACTGCTTTTCTATGCATTAAAATTTGAAGGTAATATGTGTATATCTACTGACACTACTGGTATTAAAATTTGAGATAAAATCTGTATACCTATAAATAAACTAATGAAGTAAAATAATTTGGGTTAAACATTCAGCTCCATGATTTTAAACTATTTCGCATGAAACTTAATGAGTCAATTTATGAAATATATACTAGGTTCACTCAAATTGTGACATCCCTGCATGCTTTAGGTAGAGAACTTACAAATTCTGAAAAACGTTAACAAGATTTTACGCTGTCTACCAAGTTTTTATGATGCTAAAATAACTATTATTACTGAATCCAATGATCTAAATATTTATTCAATTGACACTCATTACCTATGAGCAAGGAGTGAGTAAAAGATAGATTAATGTGGTAAGAAAAGAAAGGAAAAAAATTGTAGCCTTAAAAGCTAATTATTCTGATAGTGATAGTTTTATAACAGAAGATAATGATGACATATCGTTGATGACAAGGCAATTTAAAAGCTTTCTAAAGAAAAAGCAAAAGCTTGTCGGCAGTGGAACAAAGGTAAGACTAATAAAAATTCTAAGGTTTTTTCTAATATCATCTATTTTGAATGCAGGAAGCCATGACACATAAGGACTAATTGCTCTAATCTTAAAGCTCGCCTAATCAAGGAGAAGGGTATAGAGAGATCGTGACTGGGTTTTTAGAGAGTGTGTGCAAATTATCAAATTTCTTTTGGCTGTGTTTCATTGAGTTATGTAATGACAGCGGAGAGGCACTGGTCTTTATTAGCTAGTGGTCCTTTGGAAGTTCGTCATACTTCATCTAGTGGTTTTTTATTTCCTATTGGTTCATTTTTTAATTCTTTATTGCCAGCTTTTGGAGATGGGTCTTTGGTTTTTGGTACAATTTTTTTTGTCCAAGAAGCTTAGATGAAAATTAATAATGGTAAACCTTTAATCATCAACGAAGGAGGCTTGTTGAATTCAAAGAAGATCATTCCTAATACCGGTAAAGGGAAAAATGTTGTGGTTGAAGGTAATTTCAAAATTCCCAAAAATGTTGCTTTTCTCAAAGAGTCGAGGTGTGATTTGGTTTATAATGATGATGCTTCTTCTTCCTCTAGTTCGAAGAACTTTGTGAATGGAGTTTGTAATTCTAGCCCTTCTATTAGGAATGGTGGTGGATCTGCTTGTAATGTTTGCAATTTGGTGGGAATTATATATAGTGATGGTCCTGTTACTGGTTGTTTTGATGAAAAAATTGGTAGTGGTGGTCAATACATATTAGGCGTTTCTTCTTTTGCTAAGATAAATGCTAGAGAATTATGTTCTAATCGATTGGCAGTTGATATGGAAAGGTTTTACAAAGTGAGTCTAGAGAATTGGACTCCATTTATACGAATGTTGATATTTTTGGTGTTCCCAATTTGAAAGATCCTGGTGAAAATGTGTTGCAGAATGTGTGGAGCAAAAAGTCTAATAAAAATGTTATTGATTTGGATTATGGGGCTTGTTTGACGGATGATTGTTCAAGTGTGAAGTTTCATGTGGAGAATTAACTGGAAAATACTAAGAAGCTTCAAAATGTGTTAGTGGTAAAAGTCTTTGGTGAACATTTTCCTTCTCATTTGATTAGCTTGGAACTAAGAAGGTAATGAAATCAGTTTGGTAAATTCCACCTGACTTTGCTTGGTATGTTATGGATTTAATGTGCTTTTAATGATTTAGAAGCCTTGGATTTGGTCCTTTCTAATGGTCCATGGTATGTTAATGGACATATTATTAAGATTGACAAGTGGTTGCCAACTTTTTCTCCTACTTCTCTAAAGGGGTTATCTACTCCGGTCTGGATTAGGATACCTAATCTCCCATTGCAGTGTTGGGATGAAATTAATATATGCAGGATTGCATCCAAAGTTGGTATGCCTTATTTGATCGATGGGAACATGTTTCAATGGGGGAGAAGGGAATTTGCAAGAATTTGTGTTCGTATCATAATGGATGATAAGCTTCCCCTGAGTGTTTGGGTGGAGGGGAGCTCGGGTAGATTCTTTTAGAAGATTAAATATGAAAGAATCTCTAATTTCTGCTTCAATTATGGTAAGATTGGCCACTATTAAAATACTTATTCTGAGATTAGCTTGGGAGTTATTTAGGCTGGTTCTAAATAACCTCATAACTATGCTAATGTGAAAGTTCCTTCTATGTCGAACTCATTCAAAGTCGCTAGTGGGAATGTAAATGGTGCTACTGATGTCAATGAAGTGGGATATTGACCTTGGATCCATGTCAACTATGGGAAAAAGAAATTTAAGAATCCTGGATCAAGGAGACCTGGGTTCTATACGTTGAGTGATGTTGGATTGAAGGTGTCTATTTTAAATGAACCGTCTATTATTGAAAAGGGTACTGATATGGGTGGTGTGACTAAGGAGTTACTTCAGAGTTTTTTTGGGGAGGTGTGGCTTCAAATGCTTCTCCACCTAAAGTTGTGCTTAAAGGATAGTTCAGTGTAAGTTGATGCTTCAAATCCTGGAATGGATATGGATTGCTTGTCTAAATCTCTATTCTTGGCATCCTTTAAGTTCCTTGTTTAAGAATCCTTTCTAATGATAGTAATAAGTTTAATGTTTTAAATGGGGTTGGCGAGGAAGGAGAGATAGACCCCTTGGGGGATGGTTGTGAGTTGTCTATTCTTGGCATCTTTACCACTTTAGGAGGAAGTGGAGTTGGCTCTCCTGAGAGGAAATTTGATGATTTGAAGGGTGGATCAGGAATCAAGGAAGTGGGTTGTCTAATGTCAAGAAGAATTTTTGCTAAGGAACTTAAAGGACTTGGGCCTATTAAGTAGGTGCCTAGGAGTAGGAAATTAGATGGGGAGTTGAAAGATAAAGTGGGGAACTCTTCCCCTCTTGATCATTAATGTCATCAATTGCATTTTGGAATTATAGTGGAGTTAGGAAAAGGCAAGCATGCCTCTATATCTTAAGGAATTTATCCAGGAACATGGTCTTTTTTTATGGGTTTTTTTTTTAAAACTAATTTGACTTCTATTGATAGAAGGGAAGTTGAAAGTTCCTTAGGGATGTTAAGCACAAAAGAACTGACCCAAGCTAACCAAGAGGGGGGTGAATTGAAATTTTAAAAATTCTTTTCACAAAGAAGTAAAATCACATAAACCAAAATCACACCACAAAAATAAGTGCCGAAATTAAAGTGTGGAAGCAAGAAATAAGAACATAGAAATTTATAGTGGTTTGGTCAACTCGACCTACGTCCACTCCCCGGAGGTGCCCTCCGAGTATTGCACTATAATCGTGACTCTCCTTTAGCCCCCACAGTTAGGCGGAGAAGACAAAGAACCTCTTTTTGCCACCCTGGCAAGGCAGAGAACCTAACTCCTTTTGCTTCCTCCTGAAGCTGGCAGAGAACCACCATCAGATGCGGAATCCTTACCTCTACCGACCCTTCAACGGATGAGAAACTCTAGACGAAGAGGAAGTAGAGCGATCCTTGAAGCAACCCTTGTGAATCCCCTCACAAGCTCCCCCTCACAAGATCCTCTCTCTCTCTCTCTCTCTCTCTCTCTCCTCAAGGTCTTCTCAGGTCAAGGGAAAAGTAAAAAAGATATTCAAAAATGTTGAACAAGAGCTATTAAATAGAAGAGCTTCAAAGGAGCTCATTAATTGCAAGTTGCCAATAATATCGTCCAGGATGATATGGGAATTATCCTGGCCGATCAGTACAAATTCCATGAGAACGGCCAGAGCATCGCCCTGAATGCAAACTGGACAATTAAAAATTGGCTTGATCGTCCAGGATGATCTCACGATCGTCCAGGACAATCAGTTCAAATCAGAGGAAAATCATCCAGAGCATCGCCCTGAATTCAAGCTGTCTGATCCCGATCATCCAGCACATCGCCCTGAATTTGTGCTGGCTGATATTTATCATCCAGAAGTAACTAAAGTTTTTGAATAGATCATCCTAGCCGATCCTGCGATCATATAGGATGATATGATCATATCAATCATCCTTGATTTGTCTAATTAATTAAGACATAATTGTGAATATCATCCAGGCTGATCCAAGATCATCCTGGCTGATTAAAAAAAATATAGAATACCTTAATTATTTATGGCGGCAATTTCTTTCTGTTTTGAGCTTATCGTCCTGGCCGATACAAGTATCGTCCTGGACGATCGGCTAATGACGGCTGCCTTAATTAAGAACCCCTGATTAGATTTTCTTTTTTAAGCCCGATCGTCCAAGACGATGTAAAATATCGTCTTGGCCGATTTGCGCAAAAATAGAAATTCTAAGTCTCTCAAGTGTGTGTGTGTGTAGGGTTACTTAGCATTAGTCACACCAAAGATTACAATTGACTCAAGAGGGGAAAAAATAAAATTACAGACTGACTCAACCCTAATCTACCCCATCTTGAGCTGGCTCCATTTTTTCGTCCGATCTTTGATTCCTGAAAAGTCAGTAGTAAAAGATAGTCCAAGTCAAGTAAGAGTGTTTTGCAATCATCAAAACATAGTTCATAGACCTGAATTTGCAACAATCTCCCCCTTTTTGATGATGGAAAAACACTACGATAAAAATTTAAAAAACAGCAGTGTGGTGGTGCAAGACACATCCTAAAACTACTCCCCCTTTTGACATCTCAAAAAGGAGGGAACCAAGAACAGAAGTAAACCACAACACACCTTTTTTTTTTCTTGGCATGAAGATGATGTAGTATTCCAGGTGATTGATTTTAAAAACTTATGAGTTAATGAGTTAACAACATCAATAATCCAAAGAACAGTAGAATATCCGATCATGATTACCCTTAGCTCAGACTTTTTCTTAGGGTAGAATTGTCTTTTGAAATCAATGACCTAACTCAAAAAATTAATTGGATATGAGGAACAAGAATCCATTCATTACTTGGTTTAAAAAAAAATATCTTATAGAATAATGAATCAAAGTAGATTTGTCACAATCTCAAAACAATCGAAATCAAGCCTTTGATACATGAAGACTTCTAAGTTTTTAAGGGATTTGAAAAGAGAGAGGAGCTTGCTTTTTAGTGGGCTCATTATATGCCTCTTGTCAATTGATTGTTGATTGTGCACATCTTTTACTTTTTAATATATAATTTTTCAATTTGGCGTCATTGCGCATCTTTTGTTGGCTTCATTGGCCTTTTTTTTTTTTGCATGCTCCATTATCTTTTACAACTCTTAAAAAGTGCTTAGTTGTGAGTATATCTTCTAGATATTAGAGAATAGGGGCTCTCTCTCTAACATAAGAAAGAATTATCACAAACAGAATTACTAATCAAAGACAAGAGTAACAAGGGATCTTGATGTGACAAAAAACTTTTAACATTATAAATACAAGATA
This sequence comes from Dendrobium huoshanense, assembly GCA_016618105.1. Taxonomy (NCBI): domain Eukaryota; kingdom Viridiplantae; phylum Streptophyta; class Magnoliopsida; order Asparagales; family Orchidaceae; genus Dendrobium; species Dendrobium huoshanense. Next base: position 37,545,258 of record CM028358.1, read on the forward strand.
GATTTTCTTAAGCAAGCTTAAGAAAAGATCTTAATTTCATACACAATCTTTAATTTGAAATAGATTTTTGATTAGAAAAGAAAACTATGCCACTAAAATAGGTTAGAGAAAGAGACACAATCACAAAATATTTTTACCATCTAAGAGATTAAAAGAAGTAAAAATATTGACTACAAATTTTAAAAAGCAAGGACAAGGCATATGATATCATTTCAGCGATGATTTTGAAAACTAAACTTTAAAAAGCACACAAAAGAAAGTAAAACACACAAAAACAAACTAAAAGCAAAAGGAAAAACAAAGAGCAAAAGAAAGAAAAACAAGTTAAAAGAAAAAAAAACAAAAGCAAAAGAAAACAAATTAAAGATCAAGTTTTATGCATTTATGTCAATCACACCCAATCTGGTCCTTAAAGAACTGAAAGTGTCGAAGGCCAGTGGTTTAGTAAAGATGTCAGCCAGTTGATTTTCAGTTGTCACATGGTGTAACTCAATGTCTCTCTTAGTCACATGATCTCTAATGAAGTGATGCCTAATGTCAATGTGCTTAGTCCTTGAATGTTGGATAGGATTCTTAGAGATGCATATGGCACTAGTGTTGTCACAAAAGATTGAGATGATGCCTACAGGTAATCCTAAATCCAATACTTATTATTTCAACCAAAGGACTTGGGCCATACAACTTCCAAGAGCAATGTACTCAGCTTCAGCAGTGGAGAGTGCAACAGAGTTTTGCTTCGTACTAGACCATGAGACCCGAGATTGTCCTATGAATTGACAAGTTCCTGAAGTGCTTTTTCTATCCATCTTGTATCCTGCAAAATCAGAGTCAGAAAATCCAATAATCTCAAAATAAGTGTTATGTCTAGGGTACCAAATCCCTAAGCCTTGTGTCCCCAAAAGGTATCTAAAAATTCTCTTAACTGCAGTCAGGTGGGACTCCTTAGGGTCAGCTTCAAATCTAGTGTAAAGGCAAACACTAAATATAATATCAGGTCGGCTCAGTCAAGTAAAGTAATGATCCAATCATACCTCTATACTTCTTCTAATCAACAGACTTACCACTTGGGTCCTTATCCAATGGAGCACTAGAAGTCATGGGAGTGTTAATTGGCTTAGCTTTGTCCATCTCATACTTCTTCAAAATATCCTTTATGTATTTTGTTTGAGTTAAAAAGGTTCCATCCTCCAATTGTTTTATGTTAAACCCCAAAAAGTAAGACAACTCTCCCATCAAACTCATCTCAAACTCTCTACTCATTGTTTTAGAAAGCTCATCACACAATTTCTTATTAGAAGATCCAAAGAGTATATCATCCATATAAATCAGAATAATGAGTAAATCATCTCCAGCTCTCCTAAGAAAAAGGGTTGTGTCTACGCTCCCCTTCACAAACTCCCTCTCTAGTAAGAATGTGCTAAGCCTCTCATACCAAGCTCTTAGTGCCTGCTTTAACCCATACAAAGCCTTTTTTAATTTAAAAACATGATTTTAAAATTGGGAACTCTCAAAACCTAGGGGTTGTTCTACAAACACATCTTTTTTTATTTCCTCATTTAAAAAGGCACTCTTGACATCCATTTGAAAAAGCTTAAATCCTTTATAACAGGCAAAGGCTAATAGCACTCTAATGGCTTCCAATCTAGCTACAGGGGCAAAAGTCTCCTTAATGTCTATCCCTTCTATTTGGTTATACCCCTTAGCCACCAATCTTGCTTTATTTCTAACCACCACTCCTGAATCATTCACCTTGTTCTTAAAGACCCACTTTGTCTCAACTACACTTTGTCCCTTTGGTCTTTCTACAAGCTCTCAAACATCATTCCTAACAAATTGATTCAATTCTTCTTGCATTGCTAAAATCTAAAACTAATCAGTAAGGGCTTGGTTAATGGTGGTGGGTTCAGTCATTGAGATAAATACAGAGTGGTTCACCTCCTTCCTAAGTCCATGTCTAATCTTAACTCCACTAGAAGGGTCTCCTAAGATCAAATCCTTGGGGTGACTTGTAGAGTATCTCAAATCTCTAGGCAAAGTGTGAGAAGGTCCAACCCTTTCATCCAAAATAATGTTTTCTACTCCTTTGGTGACTTCTCCTACTCCATTATTTTGGTGTTCTACCCCCTTCCCCAAATTTTCTACTCCACTAGTAATCTCTCCAATATCATCATCATCCTCAACTCCATGTTTCTTAGGATCAGACTCATCAAATACTATATGGGTTGTCTCTTCCACCATCAAAGTTCTCTTGTTAAACACCCTAAAAGACTTCCCAACACTAGAATATTCCAAGAATACTCCATAAGATTTAGGATCAAATTTTCCCAAGTGAGACTTTCCATTGTTGTGAATAAAAACCTTATAACCAAAGACATGAAGGTGGGAAAGATTGGGTGTCCTACCCTTAAGGATCTCATAGGGTATCTTTTCTAATTTGGCTCTAACATTCACCCTATTCAACACATAACAAGCTGTGTTAACCGCTTCAGCCCAAAAGTATTTTGGAAGTGAATACTCAGCAAGCATGGCTCTAGCGGCTTCCACCAAGGTCTGGTTCTTTCTTTCAGCTACCCCGTTCTGCTGAGGGGTCCTAGGAGCAGAGAAGTTGTGGCTAATTCCCTTGTCCTCACAAAAATCACCAAAATTTTCATTCTCAAACTCTCTCCCATGATCACTATGGATGGTCAAGATCTCACAACCTAGCTTTTTCTGTATCGAAGTAGAAAACGTTTTAAACTCCTCAAAAGACTCATTTTTATGGGTAAGAAATCTAGTCCAAGTGAACCTCGAGTAGTCATCAACAATCACAAAACCATAGACTTTCCCTCCCAAGCTGGTAGTGCTAATGGGTCCAAACAAATCCATGTGAAGGATTTCTAAAAGTCTAGAGGTGTTAATGTCCTTAATGGGGTGAAAGGTGGAGTGGACTTGCTTTCCTAGTTGACAGGCATCACAAAGGTGGTCTTTTGAAAACTTGAGTTTGGGGACACCTCTAACTAGGTCTTTTTGGGTCACTTTCCTAAGGATTTTCATACTTGCAAGACAAAGTCTCCGGTGTCACAACCATGAATCATCAATCACTATTTTTAAGCAAAATAAAGTAGCACATTCAATGTTATTTAAATTAAGCATGTAGACATTGTTGATCCTCTTTCCTTGCAAAATAGTGTTGTTACTTAAACTTACAATGCATGAATTTGCAAAAAATTGCACGATGAAGCCTTTGTCACAGAGTTGACTGATGTTGAGCAAGTTGTGCTTCAATCCATCTACAAGCAAAACATTTTCAATCATAAGGTTCTTGGAATTACCAATTATACCTGTGCCTATCACCTTCTTGGTGGTGTTGTCTCCAAGAGTAACCTTGCCTCTAGTCCTGGACTCTAGTACAACAAACTGATTTGCATCACCAGTCATATGTCGAGGGCATCCACTGTCCAGGTACCACATACTCTCACGAGGCCTTTTGTGAGAGCCCTCCTGCAAAATTATCAAATATTAGATATAGGAACCCAAACAGGTTTGGGTCCCTCCTTATGAAAAGTAGAAAGCAATGCATGTGTGGTATGCTGTAGATCATGCACCTTAGGTCTCTACACCCAACGTGTATTATGGTGAACTGTGCAAGTGTGTGAGATGTGTACTAGCATGCCACATGAAAAACATCTAACTCTAGGAAAAGGATTTCTTAAGTGGTTTGAGTTATAATGCCTCTTTCTAGGTTTGGACAATTGATCAAAAGTAGGTGTCATCCTAGTTTTCTTATATGTTTCTAATTCATTTTGAATCTTCAAATTAGTGCTTTTTAAGACCTCATTTTTAATCCTTAAATTTTTCTCAATCTCTTTAGACTTCTTAAAATCAAATTCAAGTGATGTATGTGAAACTTTTAATGCATCATGCTTTTCAAGTAATTCATAATGATTTTTATTTAACTCATCAAATTTATCAAGTAAAGTCAAATGATTTGAATCAATCGTTTGATGGTCTTTAGTCAAAATTTCATGCTCTTTTTGTAGATTCAAGAATTCTAATTTCAAGCTAGCATGTGTTTTCTTTAATTTCTTATATGATGCATGAATCTTTTCAGAAACTTCAAGGAGTTGATCGTAGAAAAGTTCACATACCTCTTCTTGATCAAGATTGTCGTCCGCCATCAAGCATAATTTTGTTGTCTCATCTTCTGGTTTCGTTTCTGATGAGTCTGATGCAGAATCCGCCCAAAATACTTTTTGAACTCTCATCTTATCCTTCCTTAGCTTAGGTTTCTCCTCACCCTTTCCTTTGCTTGAGTGATCTTTAAGTGTAGGGTAATTAGTTCTCACGTGTTCTGGTTTCCTGCATTCATAATAAACGACATCATAAGATCCTTTAGAATATTTATGATCCTTACCTTTTCTCCAATGATGCTTTTTCTTCTTCCTTAGAAAGCTTTTGAATTGCCTTGTGATGAAGGCAACTTCATCACTCTCAGACCCGGAACAATCGGAATCAGATTTGTGCGCCTTCAGTGCAACTATTTTCTCCTTCTTCTTCTCACCTGCATCAAGATTTCTTTGATTCGCTCCTTACTAGTAAGTAATGAGTGAGCCAAGTAAGTTATCAATAGAATAAGTGTTCAAATTCTTAGATTTAGTGATTGCAGTGATTTTAGCATCAAATGATGAAGGCAAGCATCTCAAAATCTTGTTCACTTTTTCATAGTTTGAATGTTCTCTTCCTAATGCATGTAGTGAAGTGACTATCTGTGTAAATCTAGTATACATGTTAGAAACATATTCAGATGGTTTCATACGAAATAGTTCATAGTCATGCAAGAGAATATTCAAACGAGATTGTTTCACTTCATTGGTTCCTTCATAAGTGATATATAACCTATCCCAAATCTCTTTACCAGTTGAACAAGTAGAAAGATGCATGTAATCCTCAGATTTTAAAGCACAGAAAAAATAGTTTAAATATTTTGCATTCAATTGGGCTAAATCTCTTTCATTGAAAATCCATTCAGTAAAAACAATTTCAGTTTTAAAGCCATTAATTTCACGAGAAGGTGGAGAATACCCTTCTTTAATAAGCATCCACATGCGATAATCAGTAGATTGTAAAAATGTTGACATGCGGGTTTTCCATAAATCAAAAGGTAAGTTGTCAAATAATGGAGGTCGCGTAATTGAATAAGCTTCAGTAGTGTTTCGATTCCCAAAGTTAGCCACGGATCAGATTCAAAAGCTTTTAAAAACTTATTTTATGAAAGAAGCTCTTATACCACTTGAAAGTTCGTTAGGGATGTTAAGCCCTATAGAACTGGCCCAAGCTAACCAAGAGGGGGGGTGAATTCGTATTTTACAAATTTTTTTCACAAAGAAGTAAAATCAAATAAACTAAAATCACACCATAAAAATAAGTGCGGAAATTAAAGTGCGAAAGCAAGAAATAAGAACACATAAATTTATAGTGGTTCGGTCAATTCGACCTACGTCCACTCCCCAGAGGCGCCCTCTGAGTATGGCACTACAATCGTGACTCTCCTTTAGCTCCCACAGCTAGGCGGAGAAGCCTTTACAAAAAACCTCTTTTTGCCACTCCGGCAAGGCAGAGAACCTATCTCTTTTTGCTTCCTCCTGAAGCTGGCAGAGAACCACAATTAGATGCTGAATCCTTACCTCTACCGACCCTTCCACGGATAAGAAACTCTAGACGAAGAGGAAGCAGAGCGATCCTTGAAGCAACCCTCGTGAATCCCCTCACAAGCTCCCCCTCACAAGATCCTCTCTCTCTCTCTCACTCTCTCTCTCTCTCTCTTTCTCTCCTCAAGGTCTTCTCAGGTCAAGGCAGCAGTAAAAAGATATTAAAAAATGTTGAATAAGAGCTCTTAAATAGAAGAGCTTCAAAGGAGCTCAATAATTGTAAGTTGTCGACAATATCGTCCAGGACGATATGGGAATCGTCCTGGCCGATCTGTACAAATTCCATGAGATCGGCCAGAGTATTGCCCTGAATGCAAACTGGACGATTGAAAATTGGCTTGATTGTCCAGGACGATCTCACAATCGTCCAGGCCGATCAGTTCAAATCAGAGGAAAATCGTTCAGAGCATCGCCTTAAATTCAAGTTGTCTGATCCGGATCGTCCAACACATCACCCTGAATTTGTGCTGGCCGATATTTATCGTCCAGAAGTAACTAAGGTTTTTGAATAGATCGTCTTAGCCGATCCTGCGATCATCTAAGATGATATAATCGTATCAATCATCCTTAATTACATCCTTGATTTGTCTGATTAATTAAGACATAATTGTGAATATCGTCTAGGCCGATCCAAGATCGTCCTGGCCAATTACCAAAAATACAGAATACCTTAATTGTTTATGGCGAAAATTTCTTTCTGTTTTGAGCTTATCGTCCTAGCCGATACAAGTATCATCCCAGACGATCGGCTAATGACTGCTGCCTTAATTAAGAACCCCTGATTAGATTTTCTGTTTTAAGCCCGATCGTCCAGGACGATGTAAAATATCATCCTGGCTGATTTGAGTAAAAACAGAAATTCTAAGTCTCTCAAGTGTGTGTGTGTAGGGTTACTTAGCATTAGTCACACCAAAGATTACAATTGACTCAAGAGGAGAAAAAATAAATTTACTGACTGACTCAACCCTAATCTACCCCATCTTGAGCTGGCTCCATTTTTTCGTTCGATCTTTGATTCCTGAAAAGTCAGTAGTAAAAGACACTCCAAGTCAAGTAAGAGTGTTTGTCAATCATCAAAACATAGTTCATAGACCTGAATTTGCAACATAAGTTAATTAATTGATCGGTGCTGAGTGGGATTATTATCAAGTTTCGTTAGATGGGTTGTTTGGAGGAACTCTTGTGCTTTGAAAGGCCAATATTGCCTCCTTTTCTATTTTGGAATCTTCTCACCAATTTGTTATTGGTGAGTTAGATGTTCTTAATAAGGGTATGTGGAGGATTTCCATGGTTTATGGAAGCGAAGATGCCTATAAAAGGAAGGAATTATGGGGGAAGTTGGAAGCATTCTCTTCCAAAGATTTTCCTTTGGTGGTGGGTGGAGACTTTAATTATTTATTATCAAAGGAAGATAAAATTAGGGGAGGGAAGAGATTTATCTTTTCCCAAGGTCCCAAAGAGGTGGAGTTCTTTTTGGCTAACAATGACTTTCATGAGGTTTAATTTATTGGCCCCAAATTCACTTAGCGTGACAACAAGGTTAGTGGTGTTTGAATTTTGGAAAGCCTGGATAGATTTTTTTTGAATTTGGCAGCTATAAATTCTTCCCATCGAATGGTGGTTCAACATCTTGTTAGAGTTGCTTCTGATCACTATATGATTATATTAAATATTTTGAATCAAGTTCCTATTGATAATAGGATTATTAAATTTGAAGATGTCTGGTCTTCTTATATGGCATCAACTGCTGTGGTGATTAATGTCTGGAGTAAAGGGGCTGATGGGAGTTTTTCTGAAATTCTTAACACTAAGTTCAAAAAGGGCATTGAAAACCTTATTCTTTTGGAGTAAAGCTAAGCTTAAAAATTATTTTCAACTTAAGGATTATCTTAAAAAGGAAATCCTTGAGTTGCAGATGAAGGAAGTTGACACTGGTTGTCTCTCGGAGGAGGATAGCTGGGTTCTCAAGGCCAAGGTGAGTGAGATGAATTCAACTGTGTCTTGGTTGGATACTTGGTGAAGGCAACATGCTAAGGTCAAGTGGATGGCTGAGGGTAACATTAATTCCAAGTTTTTTCAATCATTTTCTAGTGGGAGGAGGAATTCTAATTGGATCTTTAAAATCAAAGATGATAATGAAATGATTATTGAGGATCAACATTAGATTGAAGATGTTTTTTTCCATTTCTTTAGTGGAAAATGGAAGGATAGGGGTTGTGTTCTGGAAGGTTTCCCTTCCCCTTTGTGTTCTCTTGACAAAGATGATAGGAGTTGGATGAATAGGGATTTATCTTTGGAGGAAGTTGAGGGAGTTGTGAATCAAACTGGTGGTAACATAGCTCCTGGTAATGATGGAATTTCTTATTCCTTTATTAAAGCATATTAAGGTATTATTTAAAAAATATTTCTGGAATGCTATTCACCTTTTTTATGGGAAAATGAATGCTGAGTGGAAAGTGATCTTAATTGTGCTTATCCCTAAGGTGAGCAATCCTATGGTTCCTTTCAACTATAGGACTATCAGCCATTACAAAATTGTTTACAAGGTGGTTGACAAAATTCTTTTGAATAGATTGAAATCAATTATTCCTAAACTTATCTTTGAGGAGCAAGTGGCATTTATGAATGGTAGGTCATTGTCAGATCATGTGCTTGTAGCTCAGGAAGTGCTCCATAAGGTTAGATTTTCTAAATCTTCTAAAGGTTTAGTCTCTTTCAAAATTGATATGGAGCATGCTTATAAGTTTGGATACCTTGAGGAAAATTTTGGAGTATTTTGGATTATCCCTTAAGTTTTCCACAATGGTTATGGAATGTGTTGAAGATCTAAGATTCTCGTTAGTGATTAATGAGAGTTTTCCCAATTGGATCGATGCAAGGAGCGATTTCCTTCAAGGTTGTCCTTTATCACCTTTTTTATTTATTCTTTGATCTCAACTTTTATCTAATGCTTTTATTCAAAAAGGTGATTCAATTAGTGTTTGAATTTGTCCAAATGGCGTGAGGATCTCTCATTTGTTGTATGTAAATGATATTATTATTTTTTTCTGAAGCTAACACTAAGGTTGTGAAGGAGATCAAGGGTATTTTAATGGATTTTTGTAGTTGGATGGGGCAGAAGAAAAATGTTAATAAATTTGATATTCTTTTTCGCAAAAATATGTTAAGAGGAGGAAAAAAAATCCATTGCTTGTATCATAGGGTTTATATCGGCTAAGGAGGTCAATTACCTTGGTGTGAAAATTAATTTGAGATGGCTTGTGGGGGCTGATTTTCAGTTCATTATTAACAAATTTTGGTAAGCAAGTTCATCTCCTTAGGGTTAAGTGTATTCTTATTAAATTGGTAATACTTTCCTTTCACACTTTTTATTGTACACACTCTCTGGTCCCTAAAGGTGTGCTTGATGAGCTTGATAAGATGTGTAGGAGTTTTTTATAGAATAAGTGGGATGGAAGGTTTAGTCTTCATTATGTTAACTGGAATGTATTGTGCAAGCCGGTTAGGTGGGGTGGCCGTGGCATTCACTTATATGCAAGCAAAGTTGGGCCTTTCAGGGAAAATTTGGCTTGTAAATTTGTACAGGAGAAAGAGTCTATGCTGTATAAATCAGTTGGAGCGAAATATGGTTCTCAGTGAGGGGAGGTTGGATAAAAAAGGGAGGTTCAGCTTCTTATAAAATTATTTCTGATGATAAAAGTTTCTTAATCCTATTGTTAGATGGAAGATTGTGGTTGGTGGCTCAATTGATGTTTACAATGATGTTTAGATATTGGATAAATGCATTAATAAGTGGCCAACATTTGTGGCGAATCCAGTGAGTAATGATTTGACTTTAGATAAGTTCATTGTGGATGGACTATGGAATGTACGTGAACTCATAATTTTCTTTTGGGAGGTTCTAGTGGACTTGATATGTCAAATTCAAATTCAGTAGGAGTTATGTGAGGATTATATGGAACTTATTCATAAAAATTCTGGAAAATCTATTTTCACGTTGGCTTTTAAAGCTTTGGTGCAAGATCCGTTTGACAGTCTTTTGAAGCTTTATATTGTATGATTAGTTAACCAAAAAATTATTAGTTATATCACTTCTATTAATTGAGAATTATTAAAGCAATCACACTGGACGATCCTTATCATATAGGATGATCAAATATAATCATGAAAATAGCCGCCAATAATAATAGAGGTAATATTTTAAAATTCAAATTTTGTTCTAATCGTGCCGTACGATATACATCGTAATGTATGATATATGATAATAATACCTAAATTGAATTTGTGATTAATGGAATAATTAGGACTAATTTGTCCAATCAAATAATTAAGGATGATTGGTGATGATCGTACCGTATGACCCGAGCGATGCATGGGAAGATAATTTATCGTCACATATTGTACAAGATGAAATATCGTAATTTTTCAACTAATTGTACATGACAACACCCAAGTTCATACTATACGAACCGAGTGCTGCATGAGACTACAATTTATCGTCGCCTATCGTATTGGACGATCAGTACATAGTCTTGAATTGATCGTACAAGGAAATGCATTTCATACTACCTAAAAGGTTTATTTTGCACTAATCATACAGGATGATCGTAGGATCGTACTAGATGATCTTAAATGACATATTGAAATTTAGGGCTTCCTGATAGGCTTTCTATTTAAACTCTCACATTATCTTGTTTCAAAAAGCTTTTAGATACTAAGTGTCTTGAGAGGGAACATAAAGGAGGAGTTTAGGAGAACTTTGGAAGAGAAGAGAGGGAGAGGTTTTTGTGAGAGAGAGTTGTAAGGGAATAACAAGGTTACTCCAAGCAAGGTTCTTGCATGTCTTCTTCAAGCTTTTTTCCTTAATTCTTTTGTGACTCCGGGGAAACATTCTACAGCACTAGGTTATGGTTCTCTGATATCACTTGGAGGGTTAAAATGTATTCAAGATACCCTGCCTTTTCCTTGAAGGAGAAAATGCTTTGAGGTACACGGCCGTCACTTGGAGGTTATGAAAAGCTTGCGATTCTTCGTTGCTCCTAGTTGGTGAAAGTGATTTTGTAAGGGCTTCTCCGCCTTACTATGAGGGCAAAATGAGAGACGCTAGTTTTAGTGCAATACCTAGAATGAATGTTTCCAGGGAGTGGACTTAAGTCAGGTTGGACTGAACCACTATAAATTCTAGTGTGTTTGTTCTTATTATTTTTTACTCTTTATTTTTTTGTGATTAACTGTATGGTTGAAAACTCTTATCTTTTTGTTATTGTAAAATTAATTCGCTTACACATTGAGTGATAAAATAATCTATTTTTAAATATTGAAAAAATTATAAAAAGATTTTATTTTTGTTAAAGAATTTTTATATAATCAATTCACCCCTCTCTTGGTTAGCCTCGAGCTAGTTCTTTGAGGTCTAACAATCTTCATAAACTTTCAATATCATACTGTATGAATACCTTTTTGTACAAGATGATATGACAAGTCAACAATCATCTAGAATGGTGCCTCAGGACGAACATCTTCACTCTAATCGTCTAGTATGATTCTGATTATATTGTATGATAAGACCACCTTTTTGACTGATCAGATTAGATAAATTGAATGCACCCGATTGTATTGTATGATACCATATCGCAATGTATGATATGATTGATTTTTATTTAAAGGGACAAAAAATAAGTTTTTTCTTCACTGAACTCTTTTCAAATTCTATTCCTTCCTCCCTAAAGATCTTAGTCCTTGAAATGGCCGATGGAAGTGATTAAGAGCTCTCGTCGAAAGCTCTTCCTAATGACTTGTGAATCCTCGCTTTGCCGAAGCAGTTGATGAAGAGGCCTACAATTGTTAAAAGGATGTTGGAATCACACCCTCAAATATCATAAATCAAGAAGTTATGTACTTCCATGTACTTGCTCTTTTCACTCGCACCACCACTCTTATCATTCTCACTCTTGCCTACCATTTCAATTCCATAATCCTTATCAATTCTCTTCTAGCCTCCTAGTTATGTGGTTAGCTGACAGTCCACTCTAGGTAAACATAATTTCAATGTGTGTCAGGTCTCTTATTGAACTCTTTGGATTTCAAGGTACAAGTCTCAATACATACTTCCTACACATGAGTAGATTATGATCAAATCATTACCTTATAATTGTTCAGTCTTGATCTTGGATATGAGGACAATTCAAAGTCATAAATCATCTTCCTTTGGGAATATAATCGTGCATGTCTAATAATTTAATCAATTCAACCATAAATTATATATATATATATATATATATATATAAGCTTTTGAGTATTCCAGAATCATAAGTACTCTCTACCTTTCATTCAATGAATTCTAGAAATAATTTTTCAATTTTGATCTAATCTCTGTTAATTAATTTATAATTTTTAATCTTTATATAAATCGTTGAAATCCAAAAATATTTAGTCACAACTTTAATTGAGAGTTTTCTTAAGAGCTCCTCTTGATATGTAATTAATCATAAAGGTTTGCCTTTATAGATAATTCAAAACTCTAGCATAAAATAAGCCCTATTTAGTTCACTAAGATCAGGAAAAAGTCTCCGGGATTGTATACAAGTTTACATAAAATCTATTTTCATTTTTAAAATGATAGTGAAATATTATTTATGTCTTTTGAGATAATACAATATTCTCTATGCTGCATTTTATCATGAAAGTAATAAAATCTATTTTTGTTCTCAAATCGATAGTAAATCATCATTTCTTTCTCTCAGATGGTATGTTGTTCTCAAAATAGATTTGATTAAATGAAAATAAATTTCAAAATTGCATGACATTTTATTTTCCTATAGTTTCATGATGAGAATGGACTGTCGGTCAGGCGTTAGTGGTCATATGACAACGGCTAGGCGACGACAATCTGAGGACGATATTTAGATGATACCAGTAGCTTGCATTGGTGTCGAACATCAGGTAGAGCTTTAATGCTCTTCAATATCTATATTCTTTTTAAATTCAAGTCCAGCTTTTTCCATGTATAAAATGATGGTTTATTTAAAATATTTTGATAGTAGCATTATAATAAATTTGCCCAATATTCCATAACGCGCGATGATATGATTAATATTAAATTCTTTAAACTTAAACTATTTATTCGGAATTTAGGTTCCTTAATTATTTTGGAATTAAATGACATTGGACTCATTGGATTCGTCTTGTTGAGTTGCTTAACATAGGTAGGTAATATTTAGATGTCATTTGGACATTCAATTAATAACCTAGAATTTCCAACATTACTTAATATATTTGATTTCTGCTCATTTGTATTTGAATTAGAATATCTTTGATGTCATTGAGTTGGAATTGTGGAGAATTATATTAAACTATAAGTTTCTGAATATTATAATTTGAATATTCTAAATTTAATTTTGAATGTTTTTAATACGAATAATACATCGAGGTTAATGATTACTAAAATTTTAAAGTCATATCAAGGTTGAATTTTAAAAGTGAATTAATAAATTTATATATATTTTTTCGAAAAAAATTATTTAAAATTTTATTAATTCGTTATTGGCTTATTACGACAACGCAGAGAATCTTGCGACATTAAAGTAAAAAAAAAAAAAATGAAAAAACAAGCCATTTTTTTAGATAGCGTTTTCTAGTTGCAGCTTATGTTATATTTTTCTGATCTTTCGAGTTGTAATTATCTTTTATTTAGTTGATGAAGAGATTATTTTTTATAATAATAATAATAATAATAATAATAATAATAACAATAAATCAAATAATTACCAAGACAATTTTTTTTTTCTTCTGATGAGCGTCTCCTCGGCTCCCCCGGCTCGTCTCTCTAGGCGGCGAGCTCTTCCTCTGCTCTGCCCTAACCTCATCGCCATTGGAACGCATAGCCTTTGAGGAGAAGTCCCTGCTCTTTTCATTTAGCGCAAAGTATCTTGTTTTTACCTAAAAGCTCGTTTATTTATTTTCCAAACCCTTCCTTTAATGGACGTCGGATGTTCTGTCGCAACGCCCACCTCCCTTTTTTTATCATCGGCGTTGCTTTCCTCCGTCACCAGCAAGTACTGCTCGAAACGGGTTTCAATCCTTCCTGTCAATGGTTGGAACTCTTTGGCTGTTCGACGGGTTGCTCCATTGAACCCCAGTTGCAAAGTGTCCATGTCGACAAGCATTAAAACTTCTGGAACGGAGGTATTAAAAATTATCCTTTTGCAGTTCTTAGAGCTTTTTGATAGCTTATTTTGTTTCTCATTGTGTTTTCTCTTGTTGCACTTTACACAAAAAACTATGGAATAGAGAAATTTCTTTATTATAAGATGAGATGCTAAAGAATTAAAAAGCAAACTTACCAATGAAACTAAAATAAAAAAAAAATGAAACTCAATCATGAAGAACACTTGGATCACTTCACCTATTTCATGGCTGACCCTTCCCTCAAATAGCATGTTTGTAATGTTCCAAAGCAACTAAAAAATTAGTCGTAGATATTCTCCAATCAAATATAGTCAACCACTCCTTCAAATCTATCTAGAGATCTCCAAATAATAATGGTCACTCTCCTTGTTTAAATGCTTAACCGAAATATATGTTTTAGAGGGAGAATTTTGAATATAATTTAATTTTTTGGAGGCTCTTATATCAGGCTAAATTGTGATAAATCAAGGTTACATTGCATCTTTCAATTGGAGTATTTTAAGAAACCATTCATATAAGGAGACCGGCTATAATGGCTGACCATGCATGATTTAGGAAGGATTTGTTGTGGGGAATTTTGTTGTAATTCTTATTATATTTTCCTCATTTTTCCTTGTACTTTCTTAGGCACTCTAGGCTCTAATACCATTTGATGCTGTATGAAATAACTATTCTTTTTTATGAAATGATAAAAAGTCATCCTTCACTCTCTTACTGAAAGCCAAATTGACTCCAACTTCAACAATGCTCATTACATTGTGCGCCAAGTTTTGTGCTGAGTTAAAACTTAGTCGTATGGTGCTACTTCTTGTTTCCAGTGCATTCTACTTTGATGTTGAAACTATTACTAAAATTGAAATGTTTAAGAAATTCCCCATAACTCAAGTGGTGCATATTCTCTTTGAACTACCCACCTTTTAGGATCATACAACACCACATTGATTTCATTTTCGGATCCATTCTATTGAACAAGCCTCATTATCACATGAGTCCCAAGGAGCGTAAAGCCTTTTGGGATATTTTTAATGCCTTTTAGCTAAACATTTGATTCAATTGAGCTTAAGCCCATGCATCATGACAACGGCATTGGTTTCGAAGAAAGATAGAAGTTGGCGTATGTGTATGGACAGTCAAGTCATTAACAAGATTAGAGTTAAATACGGGTTCTTCATCCATCCATAAAGGATCTCCTTGATAAGATGGAGGGCTCTAGCATTTTTTTTTTCTAAATTCAATTTGAAGATTGGTTATTAGCGAGTCTACATTTGACCCGTAGACTATGATGTATCGACACTTCTCATCAATGAGGTATGCAGTATCCGACATGTATTGATGTAAGCACACTAGTTAAAAAAGCCAAAAACAAAGAGAACAATGGGCAAAACTAAACCAAGCTTGATTCAAATAGTAGCAATCATCTATAACATCCAAAATTCGATGAACAAAACTAGAAGAGAATTCAAAGAAACAAAGAAAATAAAAACAATGCTATCCTTAGACAACCGTCATAGCGGGTTCATCACATGCATCAAAATGTAGGTTAAGTAAAATAAATGCTTTAGGATTAGCAAACCGATGGTCCACCACTGCAAGATAGTCCGATTGTCTCGTCAAGCAAATGCTCCCAATCAAACAACAAACATCACCAAAGCTCAAGAAGAAGGATACAGATGGAGTGGAACTTGTGAAGAGACAAAAGAGGTTAGGAGCCGAGAAGAAGGGTGGAAAGTACTCGCAGGTCTTTCCTAGAGGAGATGAGAAGAAGAATGGAACAAGCTCGCAAGCTTTTCCAAGAACCCGCAGGTTTATAGCAAATTTGCTTTCAATAATCAACTCCTTTTCCTTCTCAAAACATCTCCCATTTATAGGCAAGAGAGGAGAAACCAAACAACCATGTTATTGAATTCCCACAGGAATCCAAGCAGCACAAACCACGGAAATCCCCCCATCATTTTACGGGAAATAGCCCAACCAGGGACCGAAGAGGCAGCCACGGAACCAAAGAGGCCCGCACAGAACCGAGGCCCCAAAAGACACAGAAAGGCCACCCAGCACAGAAAAATCAGCAGCCAACAGGGAAACCAAGGAGCCATGGCACGGAAAACAACCAGCACAGGAAGCCCAAAACAACCACGAAATCCCATGGGACAAAGATAAATATTAAAGAAGAAATGGGAGGAGAAGGGACAAGACCACTCCAATAATGAATCCAACTTATGAGCTTATCTTAGAACATTAATGAGCTACTAAACTTCAGCTCATCATTAATGAGCTAGCAACTAAGAAAATGAGCTCAACTCCAATGAATCAACCTCCACCACACATCACCATAGGCTCCAAAACCGTGGACCATAAGCCAACCTGTGAACCAACAACAACGAAGGACCAATCGAGCCAACAAACCAAAGGTCTACCAAGCCCCAAGCACTATCTACCATGATCATTGGATGCTTTCCCATCATTGGATAGTTAAAAAAGAAAAGAACATAAAAGAACATACTAATGTTCAATATAAAATAAAAGTACAGAATATTTGATAGCATCATGTATCAGACATGACACTCGTCCGACATGCCTCCGATATGTATTGGGCACGTCGAAGATGTATGCAATTAAAAAAATATTAAAAGTAAATTGGACACAAGTGTCTTAAGTATTTTATGAAATTTTTTTAATACAATTTCTTATATTTCAAAATTTTATTTACTAAAAAATAAATCTCAAATTTTTATTTTCTCTCAACAGCCCTAAATCAATTGCTCACACTCAATATCCCATTCTTCGATCATACATTTTCATTTATATCAAGTAGATCACAGCTAGGGTTTCACAACAATGCCCGATGCCATCGCAATATCAACGTCTGAGGCCATCACAATATCAATGTTTCAAAATCATTTGAAAATCAAAGTTTGATGCTAGCAATTTCTAACTCGATAATCACACCCTGCGCTGTCTCGACGTTTCATCTTTGACCAAGAACATCTCAACATAGACGATTGACGTTGTCTCAACATTGATGCTCGATGCCGACTCTTGATCGATGCCAACTCTTGATCGATGCCGACTCTTGACAACATTATCGTCTCCCCTCTTGATGCATGCAACACGACATAGATGTCCAGCTCTCGACATCCTATTATTAATCATTTTAAGCACAAATCGTACTTAAATGATTCAGAATTTCTTAATTATTCTTAATATTCTGCTTATTTAATTTCTATATGCTATTTTTAAGATATACGAATTATAATCCCGTGTCCAATCCATGTTCGTGTCCTATATTTTTAATAATTGATATGTACATTGTCCGCATCCGTGCTTCATAGCCTGTATATGAATGGAAAACATCTTTTAAAACACAATATATATTTTTTGATGGCAGTTGATGCATTCAGACTTGCAAATCCCTGAACGCCTTCATGCCCCTACATGTTTAAAATATTGAAGCCATTTTTATGATTATGTGCTGTGGTTTACTTTGACGACATTATAGTTTCCGAGAAAACTAAGAATGATCATCTCACACTTAAAAAACTAGTATTAAAAGTTTTGGAGCAAAATGTGTTTGTGTTGAATATGAAGAAATGCACCTTTCTCATTGTGGAAGTCTTATTCTTAACGTATCTTATAAAAAATTAAGGTATTTAGATGGATGAATATAGCTTTGTAACATTCAAGGGTGGCTGACACCCACTAATACTCTTGATCTATGCAATTTTCATGGCCTTGCAACTTTCTACCATTGATTCATGTGCAACTTTGATGCTCTTGCTGCACCTATTATCAACTGTTTTAAAAAAATGAAAATTTAATCGGGGTCATGAGAACAAAACTAATTTACAACAAAACTAAGGATGATCATATCACACACTTGAGACTAGTGTTAAAGGTTCTGGAGCAAAGCATGTTTGTGCTGAATCTAAAGAAGTGCGCCTTCCTTATTGTGGAATTCTTATTCTTAGTGTATGTTAAAAAAAAAAGGTATTTAGATGGATGAAAAAAGGTATGCAGCATTAATAGTGGCCGACACCGACCAATATTCTTGCAGTATGCATATTTCGTGGCCTTGTAATTTTGTACCATTGATTCATATTCGACTTTAAGACTCTTGTTGTACATATCATGTCATGAACTGTTTTAAAAAATGGATATTCAATTGGGGTCATGAGAAAATTTGAGCTTTAATATTTTGAAAGAAAAACTTGCCTTAGCAATTATCTCAATATTCCCAAATTTTGAATGTATTTTCGAAGTCGAAGTGAACACATGCATGATCAGGATTGGCATAGTGTTTATACAGGAGAGGCGGCCCTTTGAATTTTTTAGTGAGAAATGAAAGTTCGTTAGGGATGTTAGGCCCTTATGAATTGGCCCAAGGCTAACCAAGAGAGGGGGTGAATTGGTATTTTAAAAAATCTTTTAACAAAGCACAACAAAGCTCAAACCAAAATCACCACTGAAAAACAAGTGTGGAAAAATTAAATGCGGAAGCTTAAAAAAGAACACAAGGGTTTATAGTGGTTCGGTCAACTCGACCTACGTCCACTCCTCGGAAGCGCCCTCCGAGTATTGCACTACCAAAGTGACTCTCCTTTTGCTCCCACAGCAAGGTGGAGAAGCCCTTACAAAAACCTCCTTTTTGCCACCCCCGGCAAGGTAGAGAACCCAACTCCTTTTGCTTCCTCCTGAAGCAGGCAGAGAACCTTGATCGATCGCTGAAGCTTTCCTCTCCCAACCCTTCCAAGGACAGGAGACTCTAATGGAAGAAGAAGTGGAATGATGCTTGAAGCAACACTTGTGAATTTCCCTCACAAGCTCCCCTCACAAGATCCTCTCTCTCCCTCTCTTTCTCTCTCCTCTAGGCTTTCTTAGGTCAATGCAACAGCAAAAGATTATTCAAAACGTTGAACAGTAGCCCTTAAATAGAAGAGCTTCAAAATAGCTCATTAAATACAAGTTGCCGACATTATCGTCCAGGACGATAGTAATATCGTCCTGTACGATCAGTGTAATTTGAGCCTAATCGGCCGGGACGATCTGGGATGAATAGAAGAAAGTTGTTCATATCGTTCAAGACGATAATAAATCGTCCTGTACGATTAGTTCAAATCATAGACTATCAGCCAGACAATCGCTCTGAAAAGAGTTATGGACAATTCCAAAATAGCTTGATCGTCTGGGACGATCTCACGATCGTCCCAGACGATTAGTTCAAATCAGAGGAAAATCGTCCAGAGCATCGCCCGGAATATGAGCTGTCCGATATTGATCGTCCAGGAGCAACTTAAGGTTTTTGAACTGATCGTCCCGGCCGATCTTGCGATCGTCCAGGACGATGTGATCGTATCAATCATCTTAATTGCTTTCCTTAATTGCCAGATTAATTTAGGCATAATTGTATCAAATCATCCAGGCCGATACACGATCGTCCTGGCCGATTTCCAAAAATAAAGAATGCCTAAATAGATCATGGCGGCTGATTCTTTCTGTTTTGAGCCTATCGTCCAGGCCGATTCATGTATCGTCCAGGCCGATCGGCTAATGACGGCTGCCTTAACAAGATGTCCTGATTATGATTTCTGTTTTGAACCCGATCGTCCAGGACGATATAAATATTGTCCGGGACGATGTGAGTAAAAATAAAAATTCTAAATCAGATAGAAAAATCACTTAAGTGTGTGTGTAGGGTTACTTAGCATCAGAACACTTCAATGGTTACAATTGACTCAAGAAAGGGAAAAAGAGAATTACAGACTGACTCAGACATAGTCTACCCAATTTTGAGCTGGTTCCGATTTCCGTCTGATCTTGTGGCCCTGAAATGTCAATAGAAAAGGTAGTCGTAGAGAAACAAGAGTGTTTGCTAACATCAAAATCATAATCCATGAAAACAGATTTGCAACAAGAAGCTCAGTGTCGCAAGGCATAAATGGATGACATATGAGCAAGAATTATATGCCATCATATGAGCCATACAATATTGGAAACATTATCAGTGCACAAAGAATCTAACAAGAATTTTTGTCAAAGTAATGCAGGTTTGCTCACTTGAGGTTCTCTTTGCAACTTTGTCATCCAAAATCTCCACTCGAGCAGCCTTTTTGCTCATATTGGACATGACAAGATGATAGTTACTGTTGAAATTTGTCTCTTTTGGCCTCAAGTGGGCTTGACATTGTTGAATTTGTGCAATGATGTGGGGTGTGTCAATCGTCTAAGGTTTAAGCTCAAAATACCATCATTTATATCCCCTGCATGCTCTGGAAAACTTTAGGAGGATATTAGCATGGACTTTGTGCTGGATTGTACCTATATAAAACGATGGAAGAGTGATTATAGGTTCTAAAAAATAGCTCACATTAGTCCTTGTTGATAGAAAATCGATGTAGTTAACATTGCCAATTTATTTTTCCAGTATATTGTTTATCTACCTGGAGTACCTAAGACTATTACCTCCTATTGTTATGCAAAATTTTTGAGCCACTTTTGACGAGTATTACTGAAGAAATTTGACATAACTAACACTGAGTAGTGCCTACCACCTCTAAATTGAGGGATTTTCATAAAATAGCTCACATTAATCCTTGTTGATAGAAAATCGACGTAGTTAACATTGCCAATTTATTTTTCCAGTATATTGTTTATCTACCTGGAGTACCTAAGACTATTACCTCCTATTGTTATGCAAAATTTTTGAGCTACTTTTGATGAGTATTACTGAAGAAATTTGACATAACTAACACTGAGTAGTGCCTACCACCTCTAAATTGAGGGATTTTCATAAATTATATACCATACTCTTTAACCATGATATGAAGCATAGCTAGTGATGGACTGAAATCATTGGACCAGATCTTAACCACACTAAATTCACTTTCAATTGCATAATCAATCTATCGAGTGTTAGATTACCCTTCACCATTGCTGAATTCTCTGGATTTATGAAAATCTTACCCATCTGCATTATCAATGTGCTAATCAATTACAGCTAGGTTTGTGAAGCCTAACATATCCGTCTCCTCTAGATTTATTCTTACACATCTTTATAATCTTCATAAGAACTCAAACCTCATAGCCTCTTAAAAAATTGAGACGTAATCTTTTCACCAAAACACAATTTAGCTGTGGCCAGTCCATAAAGAAAATTCTTAATATCTTAACCTCACATCTTATTGATCTAATTTTCATCATTAGTTAGTTTACTTATTAAACTTCTGATATAGAATTCCCCATAATTTTCATAAATTCTCTGGATTTATGAAAATCTTTCCCATCTGCATTATCAATGTGCTAATCAATTACAGCTAGGTTTGTGAAGCCTAACATATCCGTCTCCTCTAGATTTATTCTTACACATCTTTATAATCTTCATAAGAACTCAAACCTCATAGCCTCTTAAAAAATTGAGACTAATCTTTTCACCAATACACAATTTAGCTGTGGCCAGTCCATAAAGAAAATTCTTAATATCTTAACCTCACATCTTATTGATCTAATTTTCATCATTAGTTAGTTTACTTATTAAACTTCTGATATAGAATTCCCCATAATTTTTGTACCAAAGATAACTCTACCATCAACATCATAAATTTTCAGCCTGAATTTTGTTCAAAAACCTCATAACTTGTGCAATATTTCTTAACCCTTTCTACCAACCCTATACCTTTCACACCAATCCAACCTCCCCATCAAGTTGTTTATCTTGTTTGCCTTTTTTTTCCCCTTTGTGTTCGGTTTTTGATCTACTTTTCTGGCTTCATATTCACTTTTTTTGGAGGCATAAAAGATTTCCTTTGCTTCATGAAAGAAAAAGTCTAAGCAGTACTGTTATATCACAAGCTTTCATGTTCATTTGAAGGATTTGACCTTTTTTTATTGGAAAATTTCTCCAACAACAAAAACAACATCAAGTCTTTATTGCACTGTGTGGCGTTGCCTAAATGAATTCTTTTTCTTCATTGTGTCATATTAAGAGGCAAATTCTCATTTAAATCTAATAAAAAAAAAAAGGACATTTCTGATATTTTCTAACAAAGTATTTTTTAGAATTGCCTTTACCTTTCTTAACATAAGTCAAATCGGAAGGCTTACGTTTTATGTGACCAAACTATCTAAGGCGACTCTCTCTAACCGGAAATTCTCTCCTGAACCAAATTCAGCAGTAAACTTTAGTGTTCGTGCCCTAATAATGGCCCTGCAACTTAGACTTTATCTGACTGGAATCGGAGAAAACCTCTTTTCTTCAGAACAGGTATGAAGCATAGGTTCATGAAAATGCTTATATGGACCTTTGATGGCATCTCTTGGAGTGAGTTCAGAGCAATATTTAGTCCATTATCTTATATGTTTTTCCATTTCTGCAGTGAAGTAATGTATTTTTAATGTGGATATTCAATATCTTATATGTTATGTTTTAATGATAAGTTCAGCATTATCTTCTTAATAGTGATTAGCACTTGTTTATATTTGAAAAGCTGACTAACATACAGTTTAATGCAAATCATTATTTATATAACAGATAAGGCAGAGTTACTCAGAAGAGTTCCATGACTCCGGAGAATTCAGCATTATGGGTTTGTCACCTTTAGATGGACGCTATGCGCAAAAGACCAAGGATTTGCGGCCCTTCTTTAGCGAGTATGGGCTGATTCGTTTCCGAGTTATGATTGAGGTAGAAGCTATTGATATTGGTTTCTACACCTATTGGAAGAAATTGTTAATGCACTTGCTTTTGTTAATCGTTTTTTTTAAGCATGCAATCCAACAAATGTTATCTTCTATCTTTTATTTTTTTTTTCTCTATGGACGTTTTCCTTATTATTTTCAGATCAAGTGGCTCTTAAAACTTTCTGAAATTCCTGACATTAAAGAGGTTTCAGAATTAGGTGAGGATGCCCGGTCTTTCTTGAAAGTAATAGTTGATAATTTCTCCATAGAAGACGCCTTGGAAGTGAAAAAAATTGAGGAGAAGACTAACCATGATGTTAAGGCTATAGAGTATTTTTTGAAACAAAAATGTAAATCCTGCTCAGAGCTTGCCGAGGTAAATGTTGTTGTCATATTTTACTTTCCATGTTTTACTTGATATTTTGGTCTAAAATAAATGGAAGATTATACTACTTATTGGCAGTTTAAAATTCGCCAATCACTTCCTTGTCTCAGGTACTAGAATTTTTTCATTTTGGATGCACTTCTGAGGATATCAACAACTTGGCTTATGCGGTTTCACTGAAAGAGGCACTTAATAATGTCATCCTCCCTTTGATGATTGAGCTCTGTAAAACAATTTCTAACTTGGCTAAGGAGAATGCTAACATCCCAATGTTGTCTCGTACTCATGGGCAGGTATGTGAGTTGGTCTTTTCTCCATATGAAGGTAATGCTGAACTAGGTTAGCTAAGGGAAAATTTTTTCATTGATGGTCATAATGGTTGTATTGCAAGAGTTTGACTTTCTTTGAAAATGTTGGAATTTTCAAAGAACTTTTAACTAATCAAAATATAATAAATAGAAAAATGGGCAACTATGCATTATAATATTGGTATGATTGATTTGGTGTTGAAATTTTGCGTAAGTAAAGCATTACTCAATTCAAAATAGGCGGTAATAATTTCAAAATGATGAACATTGGATAGATTAGGTGAGTATAACTTTTTGGGGAAAAACATTAGGGAAATTCTAGAGAATGCAATGTATTATAATATATTTTTGTAAAATACGACAGTTTCCATATATATATATATGTATGGGTTAAAGTCCTGTCTTGCCTATTTCTCCTTCATGGCATATCATGAATGTCTTAATTATGTGTGTTTATTTTAAACAAAGTATGAAAGCTATTTTGGAGCTGTTTATGATGCTTTAATCCATTTGTTAGCCTAATACATGTATTTTCATTTCTTATTTGTTAAAGTTCCTTGTCTAACAAATCATTATTATGCAGGTTTCATTAGGTGTCCAGTGAAATGTCAAATGTACTTTACACAAATCATTGTAGAGAAAATTTAATGTTATTATCAAGTCTTACCACTCCATTGCTATTAATTGAATTATTGATGGTTCTGATATACAATAACAACAAATCCAAGCCTTTATCGCACTACGTGGTGTCAGGCGGTCAGCTACATGAATCTCATATGACAGGTCCAGCAGAAACCAAAACTAGCCAACCGGTCCAGTAAGGGCCGGTCCAATAGAATCTATGACAGAATTTTGGCCCCCCTTGTGGGGCCCGGCAAAGAAATAATCTAATATGTTAGAAAAATGAATAATGATGGAATTATTTAGGGAAAGTGTTCTGAATTGAATTCAAATAGGAGAGAAAAATAATTAAGGAAAGAGGGATGACTTGGGGAGAAAGGGAGAGGTTATTTAGGGTTAGTTATGTTGATTATTTTTCTTTAAGGTCTTTTTTGTTGAGAATATGTCTTTGGTTTGGTTTTGTTGTAATTTTTCTTTAAGGGCTTTCTAGTGGCTTCTAGGTTGTTTAGGAGAGCTGATCTACCTCTGAAATCGTAGATCAACTGTATCTTGCTTTTGTATTGATTTATAATCCAAAATCAGCCACTATTCTAAGTATTCTTGCAGATTTTCTATCGTTCTATTATTGTTTTTGCTTCCAAGGCATAATAAATTGGTATCAGAGCAAGGTAAATGACAGCCAATAAGATGGATGCATTGAAAAGCGAGATGGAACAAATCAGGGTTGGGTTGGAGGAGAAATATTTTGGAATTGAGGAGAAATATTCCGGAATGGAGAGGAAGTTCACAACTGTGGAAGGAAAGCTTTCATCCGTGGAGAATCCCTTTGAGAACATAGAAATGATGATGATGAAGTTGATTGAGATGCAATCAAAAGCTTCGTCGCTTATTCCAAGATTTGATATGAAGGGGAAGAAAGTTCAGGAGGACGATGATGAAGTGGAGTGTGTTTTCCCTCAAGGACCACTCTTAGGGGTTCCAATGGGGTATCCTGAAGAAAGGGAAGCAAGAAAGAGGAAGTTGAACCCTTTTGAAGACCACCCATGTAGGAGGAAAGGTGGACTGGAGGAAGCTATGGGTGGCCAAACCATGGGGTCCCAATCCACCAAGGGAGAAAGGGAGGGAATCAAACCATCATTACACAAAAGGAACTAACGGAGGGAGAAATCAGTGGGGTATGGATGCAAGATCAAGGAAGTTAAAAATGTTAATTTTTGAAGGGGAAGATGCTCAGAGTTGGGTTATATCGGGTGGAGCGTTACTTTGCTATCAATGGGCTGATGGAAGGGGAAAAACTCATGGCGGCAGGTCTATGTTTGGAGGGGAAATCCTTAGCGTGGTTTTAGTGCAGGGAGGTTAGGTATTCGATCTATTCATTGGGAGAATTTAAAGAGTGTTTGCTGGAATATTTTCGAGCCATTAGGGAAGGAGACCTTCACAAGCGGTACTATGCCTTCACTCAGGAGGGGATAGTTATGGAGTATTAGGAGAAGTTTGAGTTGTTGTCGGGTAAGCTGAGGCAAATTTCTAAAGGACTTGAAGGGATTTTCATGAATGTCTTAAGGCAGACATAACTATTGAACTCAGGGTGTTGAGGCCTTGAGGACTAAGGGAGATGATGAAGCTAGCTCAGAGGTTTGAAGAAAAAAACATTAGAGGTAGAAGACCAGCTAGGGAAACACTATGGAAAGGGCTTACGACAACACCTCTACTACCTTGACACCAAGGACCAAGATGGTTTCATTTCAGCGGGAGGCACCGAGGGAGAAGAGTGGGGGAGTTCAACCTGAGGCCAACTTTAAGCACTTCACAGAGGCAGAGTTGTAGGACAGAGCGAAGGGACTGTGCTTTAGTTGTGATGAGAAATATTCACCAGGTGTAAGGACCGCACACTCCAGATCTTCTGGTTTGTGAGGAGTGTTTGAATAGTTGCTATTTGAATGATTTATATTTGTGCAACTTATGTAGTTTTGATGATTCCAAACATTATTGTTCAAATGTATAGTTATCTCCTAACAATTTCAGAAGATTTGCACTTGCTCTTGTGTGTACTAACATTTCAGGAAAATCAAACTCCAGACTACGAAAACTTCAAATCAAATTCAACATGAGATATTTTGTTTATTTGAAGTTTGCCTTTTCTTTGAATTAATTTTGAAAGGGAGTGATTGTAATTGAATGAATAAAATCTCACACACACAAATAAGGAGATTTTAAAATTCTATACTGATCGTACAGGACGATATTTATCGTACTGGACGATCTGTCAATTATCTCCTATAGAGCACTTGGAACGAATAGGAACTTACTCGGAAAAATTTTTTTAAATCCTATTCGTCCAGGACGAATTTTATTATCGTCCCGGACGATGGGTTCTCTGTAAAATTTTCGTCCAGACGAATTTTATCATCGTACGAGGCGACCAGTCCTCTGGAAAATTTTCGTCTAGACGAAAATAAATATCGTACCGGACGATCAGCTCTCTGGAAAATTTTCGTCCAGACGAAAACAAATTATCGTCCGCGGCGATTGATCCTCTGGAAAATTTTCGTCCAGACGAAATAAATAATCATCCAGGACGATCGGCTCTCTGGAAAATTTTCGTCCAGACGAACATATTTTCATCCAAATGATTAACCGACTTATAACAGTTTTTAGCAGTTTCTAGAACCGACCTTGTAATAACCGTTCGTACTGGACGAACATAGTTCGTACAGGACGATCCGCTGTACGAAGTCATTTCGTACACATATACAAATTGAGTCGTTTCAGATCGTTTAAGTAAAATCGTCCAGGACGATCCAGGATCGTACAGGACGATCCACTGCGTACAGAATTGAAAATATGCAGTTTTTGGGCGGTTTTTCATGTCTTTTGTATAAATAGTCCAAATTAGACTGCCACCCAATCTTTTTGTCATTTGATCTTCGTGCCTCTTGAGAGAATAGCCAAGGAGAGAGTGGAAGAGAGCATTCAAAGGAGGATTCCTACCATTGGAGCGAGAAGGCTTCACTTGGATTACTAAGGTAAGAGTCTCTACTTGTGAAATTGGATTTCTTCACTCTTTTCTTTCTTCCTTCTAGATTCTTGTGAGAAGATCAGTCAAGGAGATCCGGTTCTCTGCCGACACTTGGAGAGTGTGAACAGCCGAAGGGTTCTCTGCCCACACTAGGAGAGTGTAAAAGGACGAAGGGTTCTCTGCCCACACTAGGAGAGTGTAAAAGGACGAAGGTTCTCTGCCTACACTTGGAGAGAGTGAACAGCCGTAGGGTTCTCTGCCCACACTAGGAGAGTGTAAAAGGACGACGGTTCTCTGCCAGCACTGTGGATTGTGTAAAAGGACGACGGTTCTCTGCCGCACCGGGTAGTGGTGAAAAGAGTGTGTTGTAAAGGCTTCTCCGCCTTGCTGTGGGTGTTAAAGGAGAGTCACTTTGTGGTATTAGTGCAATACTCAGAGGGTGCCTCTGAGGAGTGGATGTAGGTCTGGTTTTAGACCGAACCACTATAAATCTGGTGTCATTTACTTTATTGCTTTTACGTTTCCGCACTTTAAATTTCAGTTTTAACAACTCTGTGGTTGAAAAACATTTTTCTACAAACTTTAAAATAAAATTTTATTTCGGTTCAAATTTATCATTAAGAGGGTTTATAATTTTTAAAACTACCAATTCACCCCCCTCTTGGTAGCCGTGGGACATTTACTTAGGCTTAACAACCTAATTACTGGACTCAACAAGTGGTATCAGAGCATAGTTTCAAAATCATAAGTTTGAACTTCTTTTTGATTAACGTAGATGGCTACATTTGGAAACCGAAACACACCTGAGAAACCAATGGTAAAGAAGGGCAAGAAGAAGTTTCAAAAGGCTTTTTGGGCGGACTCAGCTTCAGACTCATCTGAGACTGAAAAAGAAGAAGTCACCAACCTTTGCTTGATGGCAGATAAAGCTGAACAATCAGATCAAGAAGAGGTATGTGATTTAACCTATAATGAATTGTTTGAAGTTTCTGAACACATGCATAATGCATATAGGAAAATAAAAAAGATGCATGCTAGTGTAGTTTTAGAATTGGAAGAGCTTAATAAGGAACACGAAATCCTTAAGAAAGATCATGCTTTAATTGATAGCAACCACATGAAACTACTTGATGAATATGATGACTTGAATAAAAATTTTGAGAATTTAAAATCATCCTATGCTGAACTTGAAAAAGAATTTAAGAAATTTAAGGATGAATCTGAGAGCAAGACATATAGAATCAATTATACCAATCGAATCTTGGAGGATATGAATTCATTTTACAAACTCACTATAAGAGCTCTCGAGGATAATAGGAACCCCCCTAAACTTGAAGATTTTACAAATCCTAAATATTATCCTAAATTCATGAAATCCCTTAGAAGACAATCATATGAAAGAAAACAGAGGAATATTTTTCCTAATGTTAAATGTAACAATTGTGGATTTTTGGGACATATATCTCACACCTGCACTTTAAAGATGAAACCTAATTTGGTGTGGAGAACTAAGATGCATAAACCTAGACATATCATACATGCATCTGATTATAAATTTCATAAAGGTGAACCCAAACTAGTTTGGGTTCTCAGGTCTAACATTTGAGAATTTTGCAGGAATACTCTCACACAAGACCTCGTGAGAGTATATGGTACCTGGACAGCGGATGTTCAAAACACATGACTGGAGATATTGCTCAATTCATAACGCTGGAAGCCAGGAGTGGAGGCAAGGTTACACTTGGAGATAATACCACAAAGAAAGTGGTTGGATCAGTTATGATTGGAAATTTGAAAAACTTTTTCATAGACAATGTTTTATTAGTTGAAGGCTTAAAACATAATTTGCTTAACATAAGTCAGCTATGTGATAAGGGCTATAATGTAAAATTTTTACCTACTAGCTGCATAATTAGCCTAAATGGAAAAATTGTTTTAAATGGAAAAAGGGTAAACAATGTCTACATGCTAGATTTAAATTGTATTCAATCTCCTACTGTTTTTTGTTTGAAAACTGTTTCTGATGAATCATGGCTTTGGCATAGGAGACTTTGTCATTCTAGTATGAAAAATCTTAGAAGAATTACCCAAAAGAATTTGGTGAGAGGAGTACCTAAACTAGACTTTACTAATGACCATCTATGTGATGCATGTCAATTAGGAAAACAAGTGAAGTCCTCTTTTAAGTCCAATAAAGATCTTAGGACCAGTAAACCTTTAGAAATTCTACACGGATCTTTTTGGACCTGTAAGCACTGTTAGTTTAAGAGGAAAGGTATATGAATTTGTTATAGTAGATGATTTTTCAAAATTCACCTGAGTTAAATTTCTTTTTCATAAGAGTGAATCATTTGAGGAATTCAGAAATTTTTCAACTTGGATACAAAGAAAACTAGGATGTGAAATAATCTCTATACAAAGTGATCATGGAGGAGAATTTGAAAATGAAAGATTTGAAGATTTCTGTAAAGAAAAGGGGATTGATCACAATTTTTCTGCACCTAGAACTCCTCAACAAAATGGAGTAGTTGAAAGAAAGAATAGAACATTAATAGAAGCCGCCCGAGCAATGTTAGCAGAATACTCGCTTCCTAGATATTTTTGGGCTGAGGCGGTTAGCACTGCATGCTATGTTCTGAATAGGGTGAATGTGAGATCAAATTTGAATAAAACACCCTATGAGTTGCTAAAAGGTAGAACACCAAATTTGTCTCATTTGCATGTATTTGGTTGCAAGGTGTTCATACATAATAATAGAAAATCTGCCTTAGGAAAATTTGATCCAAAATTAGATGAAGGAATTTTTGTTGGATATTCAAGTGTTGGAAAATCTTATAGAGTATTCAACAAAAGAACTTTAGTTATTGAAGAAACCACACATGTTGTTTTTGATGAAAATGGAAACATGGAAGAGCCAAATGTTGTTGAAGAAGAAATTGAAAAAAACTCCCAAAAGATTGATAGATTAAATATGGAAGAAAATGTGGAAGAAAATTTAGAAAGAGAAGACCCTTTGCCTAGAGATTTGAGATTTTCTAAAAACCACCCAAAGGAATTGATTATAGGTGAACCAAGTGAGGATGTTAGAACTAGGCGTGGATTAAACAAGGAAGTCAATCATTCAGCATTTATTTCAACTATTGAACCCACTAACATTGATCAAGCACTTTCAGATGAATTTTGGATATTGGCCATGCAAGAAGAGTTAAATTAATTTGTAAGAAATAGAGTTTGGGAACTAACTACAAGGCCAAAAGATCAAAGTGTTGTTGGAACCAAGTGGGTGTTCAAAAATAAAATGAATGACTCAGGAGTAGTCATTAGAAATAAGGCTAGATTAGTAGCTAAGGGGTATAATCAAATTGAAGGAATTGATTTTGAGGAAACTTTTGCCCCTGTAGCTAGACTTGAAGCAATTAGGGTTTTACTAGCCTTTGCCTGTTTTAAAGATTTTAAATTATTTCAAATGGATGTGAAAAGTGCCTTTTTAAATGGGGTAATTGAGGAAGATGTTTTTGTAGAACAACCTCCAGGTTTTGAAAATTCTAAATTTCCAAATCATGTTTTCAAATTAAAAAGGGCATTATATGTATTGAAACAGGCACCTAGGGCTTGGTATGAGAGGTTAAGCACATTCCTACTTGAAAGATCTTTTGAAAAAGGAAGTGTGGATACAACTCTTTTTTGAGGAAAATTGGAAATGATATACTTATTGTTCAAATTTATGTGGATGACATCATCTTTGGATCTTCAAATAAACATCTTTGTGATGATTTTTCTAAAACAATGAGTAGTGAATTTGAAATGAGTCTAATGGGAGATTTAAATTACTTTCTAGGATTTAGCATTAAACAACTTGAGGAAGGTACTTTTCTTAGTCAAACCAAATATATTAAGGACATCCTCAAAAAATATGAAATGGACAATGCTAAACCTGTTAGTACACCAATGAGTTCTTCAGTTCAGTTGGATAAAGACCTTAAGGGAAAATCTGTTGATCAAAAGAAATTTAGAGGGATAATTGGATCTTTACTTTACTTGACTGCTAGCCGACCAGATATTATGTTCAGTGTTTGCTTATGTGCTAGATTTCAATCAGATCCAAAAGAATCACATTTGACAGCAGTGAAAAGGATTTTAAGATATCTTCTAGGAACTCAAAATTTAGGAATTTGGTATCCTAAGTTTAGCTTTTCTTTTGAAATTATTGGTTACTCAGATTCTGACTTTGCAGGTTGTAGAGTGGATAGGAAAAGCACTTCTGGAACATGTCAATTTATTGGAAATTCATTAGTTTCATGGTCTAGTAGAAAACAAAATTCAGTGGCACTATCTACTGCAGAAGCATAATACATTGCATTAGGAAGTTGTGTGGCACAAGTACTTTGGTTAAAACAACAGTTGATTGATTTAGGATTAACTATAGGCACTATTCCAATTTATTGTGACAATACTAGTGCTATTTGCATTTCCAAAAATCCTATTCAACATTCTAGAACCAAACACATTGATATAATGCATCATTTCATAAGGGATCATGTATCCAAAGGAGAAATTGAACTCATACATGTTTCAACTGAAAATCAACTTGCAGACATTTTTACAAAACCTTTAGCCTTTGATACCTTCAGTACTTTAAGAATAAGGCTTGGTATTATTGATTTGAATGTTTAACCAAAATGTCTTTGCAACATTGATATTTGTTGTGTTTTGTTTTGTTTTTTATTTTATGAAATTTTGTGTGTTTTGAATGAATTGTTTTTGTATTTTTGGTTTTGTTTTATGTTTTCTGTGTTTTTGAATGTTTTGTTTGATTTTCTTAATTTAAAAAATTCAAAATTTAATTTTTTTTTTTTGAGGAAATCGTCTAGGACGAAATTGGTTTCGTACGGGACGATGTGTGAAGGAACAGTTTGGGCGAATTTAAATCGTTTTGAGAGCAGTTTTTAATTAGATCGTCTGTACGATCTGTGATCGTCCAGGACGAATTTTTTTTTCTCTCTCAAACGTCGGGACGATTGAATGCAGCGGTTGAGTGGATAAGACAGTTTTTAATATGAACTTCGTCTGTACGAAATTTTCGTTCGTCCAGACGAACATGTGTCGGTTCGATGTAGGGGACGGTTTTCAAGAGTCATTAAAACGATTTACTTTTTGATCGTCTGTACGAAAATTTTTCGTCTGTACGATCGGTCAAGTCAAAAAGCCTGTACGAAGGGACGCATTGTAAGTTGTGTTGAATACGAAAAGCCGTTACATTTTGGATGAATTGGATCGTCTGTACGAATTTCTTCGTCCAGACGAACGATAATCTTTCGTCCAGGACGAATATTTTCGTCTAGGACGAACGTATCGTTTTTCTTTAAATATGAAGGCTTTCAAACTTAATAATCACACTTTCAAACTTTTTTTTTTATCCCTTTCTACATCAAATCAGTAATGGCCTCCTCTAGCAAAAGACAAAAGATTTTGGTGAAGAAACCAAATAGGAATGCCCCAGACAACTTTCTTTCCAAGGCAAATGAGGAATCTTTTCCTCGTTTTGCATCCGCAAAAATCACTCCGTCTCGCATTCTTATCCAAACAGAGTTGAAATTTCGGGTATTGCACCTCTTTGCCTCAACCCAATTTCAGTTCATTCTTTCTCTCGCCCACTTCTACAATAAGTAAACCTACCATTACTTTCTAGCTAACATGAGTTTCAATTCTGACCACTCCACCATTAGTTCTTATGTTTTTAAGCAAAAAGTTGAGATCACCAAGCATGACCTTGGTGCTTTTTTAAACTTAAGAACTGAGGGATATAGAGCCCACACCCTAATGTCAGAAACCTCCTTCAAATGGTTTGAAATCAATAGGGTGATTAGAGAAATAGGCATAACCTATCATGTTGCTAGAGTCTCCGGTATGACCCAAGATGCCCGAATCATCCAGCATATCCTTAGATCCTCAATTATTCTTAAAGCTGGTGATAGGATTAACATTACTCCTCTCCTTTCTGTTCTAACCTTTTTAATCATGCAAAGACATCCTATTGACGAAGCCCAACTCATCATAGACCATATCTATGGGCTTTCAAAAATAGGACATGCAGATCAGAAGAGGAAGAACATTTCATTAGGACACTTAATCACTTATATCTTGGAAAAGAAATACAATATAGTGCATCCTGATGAAGAATATGAAGAGCCAGTTTACTATAACGATGCATCATTCAGATTGCTCTTCAAGGAGGAAAAAGAAAAAGAAAAAGCACATGCCAGTGCTTCAGAAGAAGAAGAAGGAGTGCAAGCTTCTGCTTCTCAATCAGATTACCAGAATCTGATTGAAAGATTTGATAGACTAGAGACTCACATTGATCAAAGGTTTGATCAATTTGATGCTCAACTTACGCAGCAGCAACATGACATTGGTAATATTAAAGATGAAGTTCATGAAATTAATACCAATGTAATGTTGATGGCCTCCTACTTCAACCTCTTTGGCGGCATACCTCCTCCTCCTCCAGAACAGTAGAAATATTTTTATGTGTGTCTGTTGTATTTTTTTTGTTTTTATCTTGTCTGTTTTATTGTTAAGTGTTTGTTTTTATGTTTTTAAGTTCAATATTTTTTTTGTAATCCGTTTCTTTAATATCAATGAAAGTTTGTTTTTATTAGAATTGTTTTGAAATGTGGTTAATGTTTATGAATTTCATTAGTATTATTTAATCTACATAGTGCTTAAATTCGATTGTAATTTGAGATTATCTATATTAGAAAATCTAGACTTTCTTAATTTATAAGTTGTATATAACTTGTTGTAATTAGAACTTTTAAATTCATGTCTATTCATTTAGACTACATAAAAGTTAATATTACTATTGCAATTTAGATGTTTTCTTATTTTGTATTTCTATGCTCAAGAGATATTTATGTACCTAGAAATATTTGAAATTTTAGATTATAGATTTTGGAAATAATTGGTCCAATTACTCTTGAACATTGTACAAATGTAAAAAAATCAAAAGGAATTCGCAAAAATTTGCAAAGTGAAAAAGAGGCACAAAATAAGCCCAACCAAGAAAAAATGCACAAAAATGTGCCCCAAAATTTTGAAAAAGATGCGCAAAGCGCCACATGAGGTAATTCTCTTCTTTCCAAATTCGTTCAATCTCTTAATTCAAATTGATCTTATGTTCATTTATATTCTATTGAACTTTGAAATATAGAATTTTTATACATCTCTCTTGTAATGATTTTCTATAGTCAAATGTCTAAATTGAATCATGTCTTTGATAAATTCTTCTTACTTACAATGTTATATCACTTCTTAAATTTTATGAATTTCTATGATTGACCTAATATCTTTAGTTTAAAATTGCATACCCTATGTCAATCACAATTTAGATTAAATTTTAAAAATGAATTTCATATAATTACTTACATTTCTTGTCTATTCCTTCTTCACTTTTTGTTGCTGTCAAAAAGGGGGAGAAATTATTGTATTTTCTGTTTTGATTTTTCTGTTTTGATTGTTCTGTTTGCAAGTTTTTTTTTACCTTGTAGTTGTTTGTGTTTACTTTGTAGTTGTTTGTGTTTATTTTGTAGTTGTTTATGTTAAAATTTTAGAAAATCTAAAAAACAAAAATTTTGTTCTTAATGCCTCCTTATTTTAATGTACTCATCAATTCAGGGGGAGTTTAGGAGATAGGAGAATTGTTTAACTTGAAACCTTACAAATAATAATTGTTTTGCCATCATCAAAAAGGGGGAGATTGTTTGAATAGTTGCTATTTGAATGATTTATATTTGTGCAACTTATGTAGTTTTGATGATTCCAAACATTATTGTTCAAATGTATAGTTATCTCCTAATAATTTCAGAAGATTTGCACTTGCTCTTGTGTGTACTAACATTTCAGGAAAATCAGACTCCAGACTACGAAAACTTCAAATCAAATTCAACATGAGATATTTTGTTTATTTGAAGTTTGCATTTTCTTTGAATTAATTTTGAAAGGGAGTGATTGTAATTGAGTGAATAAAATCTCACACACACAAATAAGGAGATTTTAAAATTCTATACTGATCGTACAGGACGATATTTATCGTACTGGACGATCTGTCAGTTATCTCCTATAGAGCACTTGGAACGAATAGGAACTTGCTCGGAAAAATTTTTCTAAATCCTATTCGTCCAGGACGAATTTTATTATCGTCCCGGACGATGGGTTCTTTGTAAAATTTTCGTCCAGACGAATTTTATCATCGTACGAGGCGACCAGTCCTCTGGAAAATTTTCGTCCAGACGAAAATAAATATCGTACCGGACGATCAGCTCTCTGGAAAATTTTCGTCCAGACGAAAACAAATTATCGTCCGCGGCGATTGGTCCTCTGGAAAATTTTCGTCCAGACGAAATAAATAATCGTCCAGGACGATCGGCTCTCTGGAAAATTTTCGTCCAGACGAACATATTTTCGTCCAAACGATTAACCGACTTAGAACAGTTTTCAGCAGTTTCTAGAACCGACCTTGTAATAATCGTTCGTACTGGACGAACATAGTTCGTACAGGACGATCCGCTGTACGAAGTCATTTCGTACACATATACAAATTGGGTTGTTTCAGATCGTTTAAGTAAAATCGTCCAGGACGATCCAGGATCGTACAGGACGATCCACTGCGTACAGAATTGAAAATATGCAGTTTTTGGGCGGTTTTTCATGTATTTTGTAAAAATAGTCCAAATTAGACTGCCACCCAATCTTTTTGTCATTTGATCTTCGTGCCTCTTGAGAGAATAGCCAATGAGAGAGTGGAAGAGAGCATTCAAAGGAGGATTCCTACCATTGGAGCGAGAAGGCTTCACTTGGATTACTAAGGTAAGAGTCTCTACTTGTGAAATTGGATTTCTTCACTCTTTTCTTTCTTCCTTTTAGATTCTTGTGAGAAGATCAGTCAAGGAGATCCGGTTCTCTGCCGACACTTGGAGAGTGTGAACAGCCGAAGGGTTCTCTGCCCACACTAGGAGAGTGTAAAAGGACGAAGATTCTCTGCCTACACTTGGAGAGTGTGAACAGCCGTAGGGTTCTCTACCCACACTAGGAGAGTGTAAAAGGACGACGGTTCTCTGCCAGCACTGTGGATTGTGTAAAAGGACGACGGTTCTCTGCCGCACCGGGTAGTGGTGAAAAGAGTGTGTTGTAAAGGCTTCTCCGCCTTGCTGTGGGTGCTAAAGGAGAGTCACTTTGTGGTATTAGTGCAATACTCAGAGGGTGCCTCTGAGGAGTGGATGTAGGTCTGGTTATAGACCGAACCACTATAAATCTGGTGTCATTTACTTTATTGCTTTTACGTTTCCGCACTTTAAATTTCAGTTTTAACAACTCTGTGGTTGAAAAACATTTTTCTACAAACTTTAAAAGAAAATTTTATTTTGGTTCAAATTTATCATTAAGAGGGTTTAAAATTTTTAAAACTACCAATTCACCCCCCTCTTGGTAGCCGTGGGACATTTACTTAGGCTTAACAACCTAATTACTGGACTCAACAAGGAGGAGACTGATAGTGAGGATTTGGTGAGGGAAGCAGAAGGATGGGAGCACCTACACGTTGATGTGGCGGAAATGTTCCTAAATTCTGTTCACTCCCAATCACACCATCAAGGTGAGGGGGCGGTGAACAACCCATAGTGGTTTTGGTGGATAGTGGGGCTACTCATAACTTCATCTCCAATCGGGTTGTGGACCAGTTAGGATTGAAGTTGGTGGATACATGGAGCTTTGGAGTTATAATGGGAAATGAATGGTAGAGAGGACTAAGGGGATTTACAGAAGATTGGCGCTTGCACTATCAGGCATATAGATAGTGGAGGATTTTCTTCTCGTAGAATTGAGAAATTCTGACATGCTCCTAAGGATGACGTGGTTACAGACGTTTGGGGAGACCAAGGTTGACTGGAAGCCATTGACTATAGAGATTCAGGTAGAGGTGGAGAAGGTGGTGCTGCGAAGGGATGCTAGCCTCTGCAAAACTATTGTTTCACTCAAAATCATGGTCAAGGAGATAAAGGGAGCAGGGTTGGGTTACTTGGTAGAGCTAAAAAGCTTGGAGAGGATTTGAGATTCAGAGGAAGATCAGGTCCTTAAGTGTGTACATCAGTTTCTACAGCAGTTTTTGAAAATTTTCAGCTTCCTAGTGGTTTACCACCACCATGGGAGAACGAGCATGCTATTACCTTGAAGGACGGAGCTTCTTCTATTTGTATCCAACCATACTGATACTTACAAATTTAGAAGGATGAGATAAAAAGTCACATCAGGGAGATACTTGAGCCAGAAATTATTAGACTCAGTGTGAGCCCATTTTTTAGCCCAGTTTTACTAGTGAAAAAAAGACAGTAGTTGGAGGTTTTGCGTGGATTATAAAGTCCTAAACAATAAGACTGTGCTGGATAAGTTTCCTATCCCCGTGATTGGTGAGCTGCTAAATGAACTGTTTGGGGCGATAATCTTTAGAAATATTGAACTGAAGCCAGGGTACCACCAGATCAAAATGAAGCCAGGAGATGTGCACAAGATTGGCTTTTAGGACTCCCGAGGGTCACTACGAATTTTTTATGATACCTTTTGGCCTAACCAATGCTCAAACCGCTTTTCAGTCCCGCAATAATATGATTTTTCTACCCTACCTCATAGAGTTTGTATTAATATTTTTTGATGACATCCTGATTTACAGTCTCATGGAGGCATATCATGTAGGACACTTGAGGATGGTATTGGAGATGTTGAGGGAGCATCAGTTGTATGCCAACATGAAGAAATGTTCATTTGCACAACCTCAGGTGAAGTACCTGGGACATGTGGTTAGCAAAGCAGGGGTGGTTGTACACCAGTTCAAGAATGAGACTGCTAGATTGGCATTTACCTAAAAATCTAAGAGAGCTGAGAGGATTCTTAGGCCTCACCTTGTGCTAGCAGAAGTTTATGTGAGGGTGTAACACGATAGCTTGGTCATTGATGGAGCAGCTGAAGAAGGATAGTTTCAAATGGGAGAGACAGTGGCAAAGGCTTTTGAGCAGCTAAAGAGAGCGATGACTAGTGTACTAGTGTTAGCATCCCTGACTTCAGCAGGCTATTTGTGATAGAGATGGATGCATCCGGATACATACTGGGGGCAGCGCTCATGCAGGATTAGTAAACCTATTGCATATTTCAACCAGGTGCTCACAGCCAGGGAAAGGCTCAACTCTGTGTACAAGTTGGAGCTTATGATTATTTTCTTGGCTATTTAGAAGTGGCAGCCCTATTTGTTGGGTAAATATTTCATATTCAGGACTGATCAGAGAGCTTGAAGTATCTGTTGGAACAATGGGTTGTCACGGAGGAGTATCAGAGATGACTATCCAAATTACTTGTGTATGATTTTGAGATCCAATTTTGACTGGGCTTAGAGAACAAAGCATTAGACGCCTTGCTCAAGAGAGTTGAGGAATCTTAGTTAGCATCCTTGTTAGTACCCATGATCTTAGATTGGGAAGCCTTAAAACAAGAAAGTAAATTGGACGAAGGATTGAGGAAGATCATAGCCAATTTGTTGTAGAACCTAGATATTCATCTCGGTTACACATTGAGAGTACAACTGCTACATTAGGGAGGTTTTGTTTTACTGAAGGGATTTGGATGCATTCCTAAGCTATTACAGGAGTTTCATGATAGTGTAGTTTGGGGACATTCAGGAGCTTAGGAAATCTATAGTTGGTTATCACAGAATTATACTTGGTTGGGATGCATTGCAAAGTAGAAGATTGGGTGGCTAGATGTGATGTGTGCCCAAGGCACAAGTTCTTAGCCATGACACCAACAGTGTT
This sequence comes from Dendrobium huoshanense, assembly GCA_016618105.1. Classification (NCBI taxonomy): domain Eukaryota; kingdom Viridiplantae; phylum Streptophyta; class Magnoliopsida; order Asparagales; family Orchidaceae; genus Dendrobium; species Dendrobium huoshanense. The sequence continues at coordinate 37,583,987 of CM028358.1, forward strand.
ACTACGACCTTTAGCTCTACCTGAGAGGGTGTGGGAGGAGGTTACGATAAATTTCATCGAGGTTTGTTGTGATCGAAAGGATTTTCAGTGATACTTGTAACAATGGATCTTCTTGGAAAATATGCACACTTCATCCCTCAGGAGCACCCTTATACAACGGTTTCTGTGGCTACAATTTTCATACGAGAGGTTGTACGCTTGCATGGTTTTCCAAAATTCATTATGCCGAATAAAGACAAGGTGTTCCTTAGCCACTTTTGGAAAGAGTTATTTCATTTGTAGGGACAGTTCCGGAGAGAAGTACATGCTACCACCTCCAAAAAGATGCTCAAACGAAAATGGTCAACGAAAGTGTAGAGACTTATTTGAGATATTTTGTATTAGATATGTCAAAGAGTTGGGCAAGGTGGATATCTTGGGTTGAATATTGGTAAAACACCTCATACCATTCAGCAACATAGACTATACCCTTCAGGATTCTCTCTGGCAGAGATCCACTGTGAAGACCCTTTTTCTTTCATGTTCAGCGTGTTTTGGATTTTCCTTCCTAGTTCGTCCGTACGAAGTTGGGTTCGTCCGGGACGAACAGTTGAAAGTTTTGGACAGAGAGCTTCGTCCAAGGACGAAGAGTAATCATAGTTCGTACGAAGGAGACTCGAGGAGATCGTCCTTGTACGAAGAGCAATTTTCGTTCGTATGAATTTTGTTTGTGAACCAACTGAGGAGATCATCTTGGGACGAATCATGAATATCGTCCGGACGATCGGGGAAAAATCTCAGCCCATTAAATATCTAATTTTCATTTTGAAGAGAGAAATCGGCTGAGGAAAGAAAACGAAGGAAGAGGAAGAAATACTAGTTTTGGGTGACTTCGGTTTATTTTCGTCCATCGCCGTAGTTGGGAAAGTTATTTCATATTTATGTAAATTAGTTACTTCATAGTTCAATAGAAGTTAATATTTCTTCCTTTAACATATTATTTGCATATTTTATAAAAAATCATTTTTAATTTTTATTTTCATTTTATACAATTTTTAGAATTTGAGGCTCACGCCTCAAAATGCATTTAAACCTTCCACCTCACCTCGCAAACGAAAAACGCATCAATACCGTGCAATTTTAAATCATGGATCAAGACTCACGAATTTGAAACACAGTTGAAGCCTGGTTGGCATCTCTACTTCAAAACAATGACCTCTTAATACTAGAAGGCCTACAACATGGCGTTGGCATTATCTAATAAACATAAGCATCGCTTGTTATTGCCTATTGTGGAAGTGCATGGAAATTCTTGTTGGTTACAGTTATGGAAAAACTGCTTGGGTCTTATAATATTGATATATAACCTGCTTGCTGCTGCATGCTTGCATAGATCCCTCTCTCTCTTTCTGTGCATGTTTGAATGTTGGTTGCAAGATGTGAGGTGGGGTGCATGCACTCATGCACACGTATTAATGGTGGGCCATCAATAGAGTTACAGAGCTTTGTCTAGTCTTGATTTGATTGTTGCATCATTCTTTTTAGTGGATTTACATAATCAATTTTTTCCAACTTTCATGTCTTTTGTTGCATCACTATCCTTTTTTTCGTCACTTTATCCTTATTATAGTCATTGTTTGTATTCTTATGGGTGTTTTAATCATGTGATAACGTAGAGCCCATTTTTATAGCGCACTTTAGGCTTGTAAATGATAGTTAAGTATTATTGAATGAAAATGATTGCTCTCATGGATGGTTGCACATCTCCTTCACTCAGTTAGCAAGAAAGGCCTCTTCTCTACCCTTTTATCTTCATCTCCTTGTTCTTTATTGTCATATTGTCTTTTTATTTTCATGTTTTTTGTGTTATTCTTCTTTCCATTTTATGTATTTGTGTTAATGGTATGTATGGAACAAAAGAGAATAGTTTTATATATTTTGGGATAAATTTTCACCAACTTGTATAGAGTTTTCATCACATTGCATCGGACTTCAGCCACATTGCATGTGAATTTTATTCTATCATTCATTCTTGCTTGGGGAAGCCTCCTTATGGGTAAAGTTGGCATTTGGAGCAAGCCAAGGTCAACCATGAAGGTGGGAGTATGATGTGGAAGTTTGTTTTTGAAGATTTAGAGTGATCTTAATGTATCTTCTACTTGAAGATTTGGAGTGGACATAATATAGTTTTTCTATGAAGACTTTTAATGAGGATATGAAAAATGAAAAATGCTAAATGCTTTATTTTTATCTTGCACTCTTGTTTGGGGCGGTTTCCTCATAGCTTAAATTTTTTGACATTTGAGCAAGTTATGGTTGGCCATGAAAGTTGCAGCATGATGTGGAGGCTTTTCTCTAAAGATTTTGAGTGATCCTAATGCAGCCTATCTTATAAGATTTGGTGTGGACATGAAGTAATTTCTGCGTAAAAAATCTTAATATGAGGAGATGAAAGATGAAAGGATTAAAAATTCATTTCGTGACGTGTGATGATGTGAATCTTCATGATTATGGCTTTTCATTTACTCATGTGACCTTTGATATTCCTAAGGCTTTCTACATTCTTCAGGAAGTAAAATCTATAAATATCTATGAAATATTGGTTTTAAGCATCATTGTTTTGTAATTAAAATTGTGAGTTCTCTCTTTTTCAAACTTAGCTTAGTGGCTTATTTGATTTGCCTCATCCTATGATAGGGTTGAGCGATACCCTTTCTTTTTTGAGCAAAAGAGATGGTTATCCTATTGTTTTGTTCTTTGGCATTAGTTTGATAATCTTTCCATCCCTATCCATTGGTGTTGATTGATTTTCTTCACTTAGTATCCATCTATATATTATCCCACTACACTATTATAGCTTCCCTCTTTCTCAATCACACCTATGTTCAGTCCTACATCGCCTCACCAAAATATGAAAGAATTAGCACAAAAATTTTACGAAAAAGTATGCATGGAAGTCAATTTCATGCATTGCCACAGCCCTTAGAATCTCTTCTCCATTCCCACAGCATCATATGTATACATGCTAATACAAGCTCTCATTTTCCTCTTTGCCTCCTTGAGGCAGTCTGCTCCTTTGCATGCTTAATATAATATCAAGAAATAATAAAGAAAGTGCTTATGCTGGTTTCCCTCAGCATAAAACTAACAATTATTTGGAGTAAAATCTGGATCCCAACTTTATTCGAATAGTATGCTTATTTCATTCAATTGGTGTTCTAGCAGATTCAAATTTTAGTGGAGGTTCCAAGGACCTTCCAATCTTTTTGGATGCCTGATAATAAAGATTGCAAATGCTTGATTTTGAGGTAAGGTTTTTAAGGGAAATGGAACTTGGATTGAGCTTTGGTGGGAGTTGAATTTATGTTCCTCGAACATCCTTTCTTTTAATATAGAAATATGTTATATTTTTTAGTAACCTAAGCAGATGAGTATCTAAACATTCAATAATAAAATATTAATGATCCTGATAGTATGTTAATATCCTGTGAATTCCTCTGATAATCTAGGAGCACCCAATATGTGTTGATCGTCTGTGTATTTTTCCTGGTGCTGCATTATGTTGAATCACTTGTATTACGGTTTCAACTATAACTTGAACTTCGGACTTTAGGGCCCAGTTTTGTATTTCTAGGTGTTTTTAACCATTTCATGATCATCATGGTTAGCTCGATAAGCATGAGGTATTGCAGTAGTTACCTGAGAGGCTCATGTGGGTTTCCATTGGCGTGGCAGTTTGTATATGAATTTTATTTTTAGTCCCTTAACATTTAATCATTTTGCTATTATGTCGATGTCTTTTGCAGCCAGCTTCACCAACAACATTGGGAAAGGAAATGGCAAACTTTGCAGTTAGATTAGGCAATCAAGGAAAAATATTTTCTGGAGTTCGTATACTAGGAAAGTTCGCTGGAGCTGTTGGAAATTACAATGCCCATAAAGTTGCATATCCCAACATTAACTGGCCAAGAATAGCGGAAGAGTTTGTAACTTCATTGGGCATCGGTTTCAACCCTTATGTGACACAGGTATGTTCTTCAACGCTAAGAAAACAATTTGCATTTTCCTAATTTGATGATTTTTATAGAGGTCTTTAATTACAATCATACATTTTAATACACAGGCTTATATGCTCACCTTTTTTAATGTATATTGTTATTGTCCGTGTGAACTTCATAGATGGTTTTTTTTAACAGTTTTTATATATGCTAGTTTAATACTCTATACATGATTCATACTTCATCAAAATAGAGAAGAAGTTAAAGAAAAATCTAATGCCGTGTTGAAGCACATTCGCATTTAGCTTTACAAATTTTTATTGGTAGTCTATCTGACACAGGTCAAATACTGATGTTGTAATGCTGATGATACGGGAAATGTTCCAAGCTGGTCCTTTTGGATGTTGTAGTGATTTAAGAAGACCTAGAGTTGATAAGATGTTTTCAAAAGGGTTAATTATAGAATATCGATGAGGTTAGCAGCATGTACCATATGCTAGTTTTATTAAAAAGAATTTTATAGGAAGGTACTTGATGAACTAAATCTCAATCTACACATTTTTGGGGTTTAATTTGGTATATTGCTTTTATGTGTGTCTGTGTGCGCTTTCTTCTTTTTGGTGTTTGTTTGCTTTTAATGTTCTTGCTTTAACTTTCAAAGCATTCAATTCTCACTGCAGATTCTCTTATTTGTTTTCATTCTTGTTTGCAGATTGAGCCTCATGACTACATTGCAAATTTGTTTAATGCTGTTGTCCAGTTCAACAACATCTTAATTGATTTTGATAGAGATATCTGGAGCTATATATCATTAGGTTATTTCAAGCAGGTACGCTTTTCTGCTTAACTAATAAATTGGTATTTCTTTGTCACAAACAAATTCAGAAGTTGATTATTGATTTTATTGTTTGTCCTGCAGATAACCAAGCCTGGGGAGGTCGGTTCTTCCACCATGCCTCACAAGGTTAACCCTATTGATTTTGAAAATAGTGAGGGCAATTTGTGCTTGGCAAATGCTGTCTTATCTGCTCTTGCCATGAAATTACCCATTTCACGCATGCAGGTAATACTTAATTTTCTAATTTCTTTTCAGTCTCTCATATTTTTAAAATCTTGGAGTCTAATTGCTCCATATGATATTTTGATGCTTCTGGATATTTCGTGTGTTATTTTCAATACTTAATTTACATTTTGACCGTTAGCAGAGTAATGAATTGCTACTATCAATTTCTTTGACAGAGGGACCTAACTGATTCCACTGTTTTGAGAAATATGGGGGTTGGTTTAGGCCATTCTCTCCTGGCTTATTCAAGTACTTTACGGGGGATTGGGAAACTTCAGGTAAGCAATATGTTTCAATTTACATTGGCTCTTGAAATATTTCTCTCATCTTGAAACTGAGTGAGTAGAAAAATATACATTTCTAAACTAAAGTTGAGCACAAAGTTTTTCTTAGCCATATAATTTTTAAAGTTAACTTCATCTTAGTGGAGTTGAAAGTCACTCAATGTACACAGTAGAAGTAAGGCGCTTCTATCTGAAATTTTTTCTAGAGTCCCGTAGATGATGATACATATTTTACATGTTTTTGGTTTTTTTCAGAGTCCTTGGCGAAAATATCTTTTATTAGAGATTATATTTCCTAATTTCAATGTTTATTTTCTTCTAATATTTTTGTCAGTCTAGTTATAATTATTACTATTTAAAGTTATCTATTCCTGCTTAGTTTCCTGTCGATAGTTTTATTGTATGGAAATACGCTTCATTGCAGCGTTATTTACCTCAACCAGTCTTATTAAGTAGTGTTGTCAGAACCACATGGGAAGCTACACTTACGTAGTTCTTCGAAGAAGAGCTGCATCCTTATGAAGTAAACCTGTGAACAGGTGTTAAGATGTGGAAACTAATTTTCTATTAAATATGGATTAATTCCAAGTTAAATTTGTTCAAATCTAGTCAAGAGTTGCTACCTTTATTTAAGGATTAATTTCCAAGCCGAAGTCATAAAAATTACATGTTTTTGTTCTGTAAACTGTACTTTATGTTGTTTATATGTTCAACTGAGATAGTTGCATGATCTAACAAGACGAGCTTACACCATTCCATGTTTCTGTAATGCCTATTTGCATGAATTTTCCTTTAAGCTAAACACTTGAATGTTCAACAGGTTAATAAATCTCGCCTTAATGAAGACTTGGAGCTCACATGGGAAGTTCTTGCTGAACCAATACAAACAGTAAGGATGCTTTATCAATCTTATATATGGACGAGTTAGTCAAAATTAGATTTTGATAATATTAATAACTCTTCCTAACGTTAGTTGCAGCCTCACTGATTTCCGAGACATCTTTGATTAATTTGAAAGAAAATGAGCTGCTCTTTCTATATGGTTTAAAGAGGAAATCAAGACCGATCTACCCATGTGACAATTATTCTTTTATTTAGTTTTTTTTTTAGCATGCTGCTAATTTGCGTTCCAAAATAAAGATCTTAGTTGCACTGTAAATGTTTATTCATTTGGGGTTGCGACAATTGTCTCAGAAAATAGTTAGAGATTATAGAACTGATGTGAGAAAAATAAGTTTTTCAAAAGTTAAGATGGGTATTGTAGATTGTTTCACTTTTGAAAAAATAATACTTCAGTCGATCTAGTTTTAAAAAATCATCACTTAAATTTTGAAAAATTATAGAAAAGTTAGTCAAATAGAAAGTAATAGTTTTCTTAAACGTGCAGCTATAAAAAGCTGTCTCAAAGCACCCTTACATGGCTGAACTGTCTATGTTTATGGCTTTATTGTGAGACCAGTACTGATCTACCTATTATTCTACAATATAGTATGTTTAGAATGTTGTTACTAGTATAAATATGTAATATCAAATTGATAAAAACTTTTGTCTTCTATACTGTCCTTATTTCGAGTGTGCTTTTTACTGCAAGAGATTATTACTTGTCGACCATCTAAGCAACACTGATTCAATTTAATTCATTATTTACAGGTTATGCGAAGATACGGTGTCCCTGAACCATATGAGAAACTTAAGGATTTCACTAGAGGAAGGGCCATCACCAAGGATAGTATTAGAGTTTTCATAAAGAATTTGGAGTTGCCTGATAAGGCAAAATCAGAGCTGTTAGAGCTTACTCCTCACTTGTACGTAGGAGAAGCAGAAAAATTGGCAAAAGATGTGGATCATGCGATTGATTTGATTAGTGGATTCAGATTACAGTAGACTGACAGTTTTTTATTGATTCTATTTTGAATAGATCTCAGAAATAATTTGCTGGGAAAGTTGGGAATAATTGTAATAATAAAAGTTTGATATTTATTCTTAAATAAAAGATGCTTCAATGAAATATTTGAGTCTGGGACAGGTTACCCACCGATTCATCAAAAGCAAATATGATGACATGGGCACTAGAAACCTGCCATTTTTGTATGGTTTAAGTATAATGTTGTGTCCTTGGCAAGCTACTAATTGTTAGGATTTGTATATTTTTATGTTATTTTTTGAATTTCACAAGTATGTTATTGAAGTTGATAAGATTTTCAGCTGTTGGATGCAACATGTCCCTAGAAATGCAAATATATGAGCAGATTTATACTTCATTTTAAGAGGTAATATAAAATCATCTTAAAAGAGGTCTTAGGCTCTCTTTTAAATGACATGATAATTTAATTAGAGGAAGGCTTATTTTTTTTTCTATTTTTTATTCTTTTTTGCTCTGAATTTAAAATTTTTCGTATATTCCCCACCTTTCACATGTTCTCCAAAAACGTTGAAGACATCATTGCCTTGGTACCAGTGTAGTTCTTACTCCTTTGCTATGAAGTCTCCGCCCTTTCAAAGACAAATCATAAGGGATTCCCTATAAAATTCTTTGACTTGTTCATTTTTATGGTATGAATTTTACTCGGTTAATTTAATTTAAAAATCTTTTGTTAGGCCTCTAATTATGCCTTTAAATTTTATTTCCTATATCAATATCTATTAAGGTTAAGGTGTTAAACAAAGTTCATGGTTAGAGGCGTTAAATAAAGTTCAGAAAAATTATTATTCAATTAACTTATTACTTTAAATTTTCTTTTATTTTTATATGGATTGGGAATCTTTCTACTTCGTTTGAGTCATTCATGCTCTGGATCTCCTTAAATTTTTTTATTTTCTTGAAGGTGCATCAATCTCTGCCCGTATTCCCATAAATTCTCCTCAAGTTTACAATGAATTGATTTTATGGTGTTGGATTCGAATTTATTCATGTATGATATTCAACTTTACTAGAAAAGAACATAAGGAATTAGGAGTTTAGATGAGAATGGAGAGTGAGGGGGAAATAAATGAACTCAAAATATTTAAGAGCATTTGAAAATGCTAGAGATTAAGAAATGTCCAAGAGATTCAAAATGAGCGAACCCCCTTATAGGATTTAGAGTACAAGACTACACAATCAAAAGTAAAAGGTAAAATAATTGATATGACACATTATAGATTATACAGGATACATGTCATGGGCTGGAAGTTGTCTATGTGGCTCCAAAACCTTTGATAAACCCTCAGTTCCAGGGTGAGTTTCCTGGGTGAGTATATTGTGCAAGTTTTCAAGATGAGTCTATATGGTCGAGCCCTCTAGATACGGAAGCAAATCCTGAAAGCTATATATGACCTATGGGCGTAAAGGATGGGTCCCTTTGGGAAATGGTACCTGTGAGCTAAGGACTGATTGAGTTTGGAGGATTGAAGCTATGGAGCCTCGTTGTGTGTATGCCCTATGGTTGGATTGGAGGATGTTAGTGGTGTCTTAATGGTTTGAATAATTGCAAGTAAATTTAAGAGGTCAATCCTCTCTTAGATGAGGGATTCCTAAGGGTTGGAATGGACTTACCTTTAATGCAAATTTTTTGGATGACTCCTTACTATAATTGGTCAAGGTGTGTCACAGTCCATGCTGGCTAGTGTCTTTGGTAGGCAATGATACTGCTTTGACCTATTTCTCTTATTGAAACCGATCAAATATCTATGAAATACCTACATGGCATATACTTGTCCCTTTGAAAGGCAAGCTCCAATAAGAAAAGTGAATTAATGATGCAAGTTTATTATTTTCACCCTACAATAAAAAGGAAAGTATAAGTCACCATCTTATTATTATTACAGCCTCAAATATCATATAATTTCTTCATCAAAATAGTGATTTGACCCCACTAACCTTTTTTCTACTATAAGTATGGGCTTCAAAGGTGTGATCCTTTTACCTTTAACTCTGTAGTACCCTATAGAGTTAGTCATGCCTAGCTTTAAATGAGTGAAGAGCGCAGCTCTTCATAAATTTAAACAAGAGGAAGAAGATATGGAAATAGGGTCATTGGTGAATAAAGAAGTGGATGTCAAATTGAATGACTTTGTGGGCCTATAATTAATATAATTGATCGCTCTTGTACTTACAATAATAACGGAAGTGGAGCCAAGTGTGGCATTGCAAAAAGCTGTAACGCCATCTATAGTTTAACCGATTGCTAAGAGTTTAAGGAGAGTGTCTATCCCCTTGAGTTTTGGCGATGTTCCTCTAATCATTATGATTTTTACATAATTTTAGATGAAGTTAAGGAGACTATGAATTGAGGCTTAGCAGTAATGATCATTTTGATTTTATTTTATGTTATATGGTTTATATGTGCTCTTTTGTAGCCAGTGATGGCAATTATATATATATATATATATATATATATATATATATATATATATATATATATATATATATATATATATATATATATATATATATATATATATATATATATATATATATATATATATATATATATATATATATATATATATGCTTTTGAGTTTTAGAGCTTGTAACAAAATGTAAATTGACAGTAGGAATGTAATTGTATTTCTCTAGCTATTCATTTATTTTATTTAATGATATCAGCTCTAGATGTCAAATTGATCTAGTTAGAAATGAATGATTATTAATTATTAACAAAAAGAAAAATGAATATAATGAGTTGAAAAGATAATAAAGAGTTAAGGAAAAAAATTTCTTTGACTTTAGATATTGTGGTTTGATATGACACATGGAATACAATGTGAATACCAAACATATGCTCTATCAACTGAAAGTTTGTTAGGGATGCTAAGCCCTTATGAACTGGCCCAAGACTAACCAAGAGGGGGGTGAATTGATATTTCAAAAAAAATTCTTACAATCAAAGCTGAATCACAAACCAAAATCACCACAGAAATCAAAGTGCGAAAAAATAAATGTGGAAATCAAAAGAAAGAAAGATCACACCATATTTATAGTGGTTCGATCAACTCGACCTACTTCCACTCCCCAGAGGTGCCCTATGAGTATTGCACTACAAAAGTGACTCTCCTTTTGCTCCCACAGCAAGGCGGAGAAGCCCTCACAAAAACTCCTTTCCGCCAACCCCGGTGAGGTAGAGAACCCAACTCCTTTTGCTTCCTTCTGAAGCAGGCAGAGAACCCAACTCCTTTTGCTTCCTCCTGAAGTAGGAAGAGAACCCAACTCCTTTTGCTTCCTCTTGAAGCAGGCAGAGAACCCAACTCCTTTTGCTTCCTCTTGAAGCAGGCAGAGAACCTCGACTAATTACTGAAGCTTACCTCCTTTGAATCCCCAAGAATAAAGGATGAAGACTGGAGAAGACGCCTTGAAACCTTGCTTGGAGAAAACTTTGTGAATCCCTCTCACAAACCCCCCTCTCAAGTTCTCTCTCTCTCTCCCTCTCCTCTTGGATCTCTCAGGTCAAGACAGCAGCTAAAGGTCTCTTTGCATGAGAAAATTTGGGTCCTTTAAATAGAATTTCAAGAACTAACATTATCATCCAAGATAATAGAAATATCATCTTGGCTGATCAGTACAAAGTAAGCTCAATCAGCCGGGACGATTTGGGATGATCAGAAGAGAATTGATTACATCGTCCAGGCTGATACAATATCATCTTGGCCAATTAATTCAAATTCGAGTACAATCGTCTTGAACATCGCCTGGAATAGATTTTGGCCGATGTCAATCATCCAGGACATTGTCCCGCACGATCCTGCGATCGGCCCGGCCGATGTGATTGTATCAATCAACCTTAATTACTTTTCATAATTATTAGATTAATTTAGGCTTAATTATGCTGCATTGTCCAGGCCGATGTATAGATCATCATGGCCGATGTGCTGAAATAAATAATACCTAAATTGATCATGGCTGTTGATTCTTTCTGATGTGAGCCTATCATCCTGGCCGATACAAGGATCGTCTAGGACGATGAGCTTAATGATGGCTGCCTTAATTAGGGTTTCTGTTTTAGTCGGATCACCCTGGCCGATTTGAACATCGTCCAGGACGATGTACTCAAAATAGAAAAACACAGAAAATCCCTCAAGTTTGTGTGTGCAAGGTTACTTAATATCAGGAACCACTTTTACAATTGACTCAAGAAAAAGAAAAATATTACAGACTGACTCAACCTAAATCTCCCCAATCATGAGCTGGTTTGAGTTGCATTCGATCATGTGGACCTGAAAAGTTAGTAGGAAAGGCAGTCATGGAAAAACATGAATGTTTACTATCATCAAAAGTCTAATCCATAATTGCAGATTTGCAATAATCTCCCCATTCTTGATGATGGCAAACACAATTAGAAAAGTTCAAGCAGTTATGGCAGTTTAATGAAAACAGTATGACGAAAAAAATAGTTCACTAAGTTCCAGAATCACATTACAAGATACATCAGACTACTCCCCCTTTTGACATCACAAAAAGGAGGAAGAAACTAAAAAAATAGAAACTCAAAAAACCATAAGAAAAACAAACTATAGAAAATAGAAAATAAAACAATCATAAAAAATAAACTACATAAAAACAGCATAACAAAGAACACAAAAAGAAAAGAGGGACCCTGATCATCAGATGGAGGAGGTGATGGTGAAAGGTAACTGGTCAAAGTGGCAAAATGAGATCCGAACCAGGCCATATCCTGGTCGTGTTGGTGTTGCATGCGAATGATAGTATGTTGCTGCTCCTGTACAACAACGTAGGCCTAAAAGCGTGTCTCTCACTGATCAAATATCTGCACCAACTGATCAAACTGAGAGTGCTGGCGGAGAGGAATAGGTTCAGGAACAGGAGCGGGAGCCTCCTCCTCCTCGACCCCCTGAGCTTCCCCATCCCCTAGGTGGAGACGAGTACTGTGAAGGACGTTGAAGGAATTGTTTGAGTAGAAGGGTGTGGCTGAAGGTCGGGAGGAGCAGGATATTGAAGGTTATATTTGGATTCTAGAACATATGCAATAATGTATCCTAGAGAAAGATTGGGATTCCTTCTATGACCTGGATCTTGAATTGTACTCAAATATTTGATGTAGCGAAAGATCAGGTCGGTTGCATTGGAATCACAGAGGTGCGAAGAACATGCTGGATCGTCCTAGCATCTTTAAGTTAAGAGCTACTCTCCCCAACATAAAAAGGGGCATTGGTGTGATAAAGAAAGTGATTGGTCATAGCCCAATTAAAATCAGGATAAAAAATGAGGGTATGCAGCTTATTCAAAGTGGTGGACAACTACAAAAGTTCGACACAATCCTAGTATGTGATCTCGACTGGGTGTCGATTCACATACAAGGTGAGAGCAGTGTAGGAAGAATTGAAGCGAAGGTTGGCGTAAAATTCAAAAAGAAGTTCAGAATTAAAGGGGACTGCAAGGGTGAGAATAAAGCACAAAGAGATGTGAGTAAAAAGGTCGAGTACCAGATAGAAGAGGTGGACTAGATTGATAATTTGGGAGAGTGAAATGCTGCATTCTTTATAGCAGTGATAGGCAGCTTGATTGTCTGCTTCACAAAAATGAGGGTCCAACGTGCCACTCGAGGAGCTTCAAGACGTGTGTCATGAATGCTTATCGCCATCCATTAGCAAGAAAAAGCAAGGAACAGGAAGTAGAAAGCCAAAGAAGGAATTTGATGTGAAAATAAATGGCTGGATGGGGCTCAATTTAAAGAAATGATCGGATCATCCAGGACGATTGCAGGATCGTCCAGGCAGATCCGGTGCAATTATTGTGCACAGTCCAATTGGTCAAAAAGGCGATCCGATCATTCGGGATGATCAGATATCGTCCGGGGTACTTAGACACATGCGATCGTCCTGAGGAGTCAAGCTAGACGACCGTTGAAAAAGCAGATCATCCAGTCCGATTATGTGGATTATCTAGGATGATGCTCAATAATGGATCGTACCGATAAAATTTAGAACATTTTAAATCATACGCTACGTGTATCGTCCAGGACGAACAGTGGATCGTCTAGGATGATTGTCCAAAAATGGATCAACTCGGGCAAAATTATAGATTTTAAACGTGTAAACACGTGTATTGTTTAGGACTAATAGGTGTATCGGAAGGGACGAGTACCAATAAATGCATCATTCAGGATGAAAAAGATATCGGCTAGGACTATCAAGATGATTGTAGCAGAGGATGATCATATCATCTAGGACGATAATGAATCATCTAGGACGATAAAGAGCGAATAGTCAAAATATTGAGCAGATGGTGTTTTTGAAGAAGGATAAGCACATAGTCCAGGATGATATAACTATCGTCCAGGACGATGTGAAAAAATTGGAAATCAGAGGAAGGATGTAGATGATCAGAGAAGGCCTAAAAAACACTACAATCAACTAAAACACAACCGATAAAACATGAAACATGCATACAAAACTAGCAAAGAAACAAGGTTTTTTTTTTTTTTAAAGTTTAGCAAGGCATGCATATGATAAATGCTCCAAATAATTAAATTTTAAAGATTTATAAGATCAATGAGTTAATAAAGTAAAAATAAAAAAAATGATAGAATATCTGCTCCTGTTAACCCTAGCTCAGACTTCTTTCAGGGTAAAATCATCTTTTGAAAATAAAAGACCTAACTTAGAATAAACTAATTGGAAAAAAAAGATCCGTTCAAACTTGCTCCAAAGAAAATATCTTATAGAATAATATACCAAAGCAATTTGTCTCAATCATGAAATTTGAAATCAAGCCTTTGAAAATATCAAGTAACCCATGAATTCTTCTAAAATTTTAAAAGTTTGAAAGAGGGGTAAGCTTGTCTTTTGTGGGCTCATTTTATGCCTTTTGTCAATTTGAATGGTGCTCTTTGCACATCTTTTTATTTTTTATACACTTTTGTGTATATTTTTTAATTTGGCATCATTGCGCATCTTTTTATTTTTGGCATCATTGGTCTTTTTATTTTTTATTCTTGCAAGTTAGATCCCTTTTCAAAAACTCTTAAAATATTTTTAGTTGTGAGTAGATCTTCCAAATATTAGAGAAGAGAAACTCATTCTCTAACATAAGAAAGAATAGTCCACAAAGCAGACTTTAATAATTATATGATAAATGCAATGACAAGATTTCAATAGGGATGATTTTTCTCTTTATAAGGGCCTCCTAACACTTTCCCATATCTGAGTTAGATATTATGACATTATTCTAGTAAGTTTTATTAATAAAACAACCTAGTCAATTTCCTTATTTGATATTCAAAATTTTTAAGAGCATTAGATTGATTATTCATGTGCATTCCAAACTGGAGAATAATATTCTCTAAGGATTCCATCACATTCCTTTCATGATATATTTGTTAAAATTCTGTGGGGTAGCGCTACGACAATACATATCTTATCGTAGTGGCACTATATCTCTGAGGATCACTATTAACCTTAAATTTATCAAATTTCTTAGAAATAGTAGCAACTTAAGAAGTCAAAATGGATAAAAATTCATTTTATATACTCTTGTTACTCTCTTAGGATTCACCCTATTAGCAAATCACTAGAAATTATTTATTTCCATTTCCTCAATTATATCTCTAAGGGATCCTACCAATCCATTATAAAAAGTTTGAATTATCAATCAATAAAGGTAAGACATGGTTAGGGTACTTTATAAGCATCTCCTTGAATCTCTCCCAACTCTCATAAATAGATTATCCTTCTAATTGATCAGTAAATGAAGCAATATTATATCTAAGTTTAGAAGACTTAGAAGGTGGGATATACTTTCCTAAAAATTGGTGAGCCAACTCATTTCTTGTGGTAATAGAGCCTTGGGGTAAAGAATTTAACCACATCTTTATCTTGCCTCTTACAAAAATGGGAACAATATAAGTCTAATGACATCATCACAAACACCATTATGTTTCAATACTAGATTCAAAGCCTATGATTTTCATGATAACAAACTTGATTAGTTTCTTACTATATTTATTGAGTTTGTATTTATGGAAATAATTTTTTTATGCACACAAACATTTCAGGTAAGTCATACATCATACAAAATGATCGACTCAAGATTGGGCAGACTATGAGTGTTTTTATTTGATTAGAGTCTATAATTAGATTTATTTCTTTAATATTTCTTGAGTCAAGAGTCCTATATAAGGTTATAGAAACATAGTAACCTAGCACACAAACACAGGGGATGAAATTTAAAAACATTAATTTTTGATCAAATTATACTATATGATCTCCATTGTTTTTTTTAGTTAAAATTCATAGAAGGGCCTACTCGTTAATATAGAAAAAGCAATTACAAAATCCTAACAGGAGGCCATAAGCTCACTAATGCTCTTACGAGTTACAAAACAAAGCAAAAGAAAACCTATGAGCCAATTGTCTCCACTAATAAAAAATACAGAAGACCCTAGTAACATTCTAAAGATGCTATAGACTAGCATCCAAAAAAGAAAGATAATAATAATGCAATAAAGCCTAATCTTTCTACAAAAAATCTTGAAGGCAACCAAAAGCAGCTCCACCTGTAGAGAAGAACTGTTGCAAAAAGAAATGCTACACCACCAAAAAGTATAGGTTAAACAGTAACAATAATATAAATAATAGTTAGGAAAAAAGGAGAAGAAGCCAAATATGCTCCAAATAAGGCTAATCCTAGAATTAAAACTTAAAGAGCTCAGAATACAATTAATATAATAAGCCTCCTTAGGAAAATCCACAAGCCACTCAATCCTACCTTCATGATCACCTAAAAACACCTTGGGAAAACCCATCCAACAAACCAAAATATCCCCAGAAAAATAGGATGGGTTATACATAATCCCACCATCAATATCCACACCAGACCCCCAAAACAAGATAAGCAGATGGCAAAACATCATCCAGGGGACAAACAATCAGAACCTATAGGCAACAACCAAACCAACAGTAGCACTAACATAGCAAGAAAGCCCAGCCAACACCTCACGCTTACGTCCAGCACCCCCAACAATTGAAGGTAGGAGAGAAATAATGGGACTAACCATCATCTTTATAACTTGAGAAATCATTGCTCAAGTCTAAATTCACCAAGATAATAGATAAACATGAAAGCTCAGTTTTATGCCAGTAGCAGATAATAAGTAACCAAAAAAAGAAGTACCAGGTAAGAAAGAGAAGATTAATGCGGCACACAAAACCCCAAAGAATGAAAAATTACTCTGTCAAAAGCAGGAAAAACACCAGTTTAGAAGTCCATCCAACCAGCAATAGAGTCAATACTCCTCCAGTAAGAAATACAATAGAGTAACCAAAAATCAAATCCAACATAAAAAGGAACCTCCACATCACAGAAAGCCCAACCATCAAAGAAATTAAATAAGGTAGTATTAGAAAACACCAAAACACCCCAGAAATCTAGCAGTTGAAAGCAAGAAGCCTAGAAAAATAAAATGACCAATCAAACATACATCCAGATAAAGTAAATGTACCCGAAGAATAGCCATGAAAAGAAATAAATAGGATCTAACGTAAGGAATACCACAAGCATCCAAATTAAGTAAATAATTAAGGGGCACATGACTAGTGGACCAAATAACATCAAAAAAATAGTTAAGATGGTAACCCCACATAGCAAGCAAAGAAGCACACGCATTACCTTCCTTTCAAAAATAGTAGCAACTTTTTAATTTCCCTAAAATGATAGAAGACATTCGAGGTACAACACATCTCCTCATCAGCTTGAAAAAGTTGAAAATTATAATCAGAATTAACTTCAATATATAAGTTAGTTAAGTTAATGGGGATGCACAATTGAATACCATAGAGAATGGCCATAGTGATAGCAATAAAATAGTTACCAATACGAATTGGCCCCGCAAAAGCTACAATGAGGAAGCCATTACTATCCCTAAAAACTCCACCACAACCAAAAAATAAATTAGTACTAGCACCTCCACATTCAACTTAAAGAAATTAAAGGGGGGTTTCTTCCAATAGATAATATTAGAAGTAGAAGGAGCACCCTCCAAGTTTAACCCTAAAGCAGTACCAACAAAGTAACAATTTTTAAAATCCTTAGCCGAAACCATATTATTAGCTAGAAGAGCTAAAACCTTATCCTTCATGTTCTGAATAACATTATGATGGCTCATCCTCATATTATTGAAAAGGGATTGATTCCTTTCCAACCAAAGAAACCAAAGAATGAGGGAACATATAAGGGAACATATAACATTGCATATGTGGCCTTTAAAGTTAATAAACAAAGATTTGAGCATAGATTTAAAGGAAAAATGGGAATTAAAGAAATTTAATTGAAACAAATCATCAAAATAAACCCATGTTCTAACAGCTTGATAAAGACAGAGTCAAAACCAAAAAACTCTAAATAAGATAAAGAAAATTTCAATCAATATCATCATAGGCCTTGGCAATATCAAGCTTCAAAATTAAATTACCCCCTCTCACCTTAACATCCAAATCTTGACAGAACTTCTGAGCTAAAAAATATTATCTGTAATGGCCTTACCTTTCACAAAACCTATATGATTATGAGAAATAGTTCTAGGAAGAATAGAAGTAAGATGTTTCATTATAATGTTAGAGATCAACTTTTTGAAAAAAGTACAAAGGCTGTAGGTCTAAAATCATTCCAAGAGGCATTGTTAGATACTTTTGAGAGTTTTCTAGAGAGAGAAGCTATGGTTTTCTAGAGAGAGAAATTTTATCATTCATTTTGAATTTTTGATTCAAGGTCTTTCTATGAATGCTGAAGATGGTCATACCTGACCACCAGTAACTTCTTGCTGGTGGTAATCAACATTCCCCTTCCATTTTAAAAAAAATTGTCAAACCCATCGTTCAAAAGAATGAGAATATCAAAATTAATCCTGCTGATCAGAGTTCTGTAAGACCTCACATGTATCTGGTGATTAGATAAGGTTTTAGGCCACCATTATGGAAAGAACCGGTTGTTGAAGGCAGGAAAAGGTTTAATTAAGGTTCAACAAGAATCTGCAAGCTTTACTTAGTCAAAACTTGACTCTCTTATGAGTTTGGGCAAGGATGCATTCTCCTCTTCAGGATTGGTGTTGAAGGTTAATAAATTTGTGGGAATTCAAGAAGATGATGATAAAAATCAGTTTAGTAGAAATTTATCTGCTAACTTTGAAAATGATTTTGATGTTACTGGCATAGCTAATGAGAAGAATGAAGATCATGCTCCTAAAGAAAATTTTATCTCGGCTTGGAAGAAGACTCAGCATATTAAGTTGAATTATAATATGAACTCTATGCAAATGACTGAAGATGGAGTTGTTGTTAAGCTAAACTCTGATTTGGAATTGGCTAATTCTCAGATCTTGAAGAATTCTGTTATGATCAAAGTTCTAGGGAATGATATCCCTTTCTCTGTTTGTAGCCAGGAACTCCAGAGGCAATGGAGTAGGTTTGGTAACATTCATCTAACAACGCTTAGAGTTAATTGGATTCTTTGTTCTTTCAAAAATAGTGAATCAATGGAGGAAGTTCTAAGTGGTGGACCTTGGTATATTGGTAATCACATTATTGGCATGGATAAATTGTTCACCTCTTTTTCCCCATAATCATTAAAAGGTATCATTTCTCTAGTTTGAATTCGATTTCCTTTTTTACCATTTTGTTGTTGGGATGAGGAAAATATCTCTAGAATTTCTTCTATGATTGGAATTCCAATGTTCCTTGATGGGAACTCTTTTAAATGAGGGAAAAGAGAATATGCATGCTATTGTGTTCGTATTAACCTTGAAAATAAATTACCTAAGGGAGTTTGGATTGAAGGTCTCCAAGGAAAAACATATCAAAGAGTTGAATATGAGAAGATGACTTCTCTTTGCTACCATTGTGGGAGAGTTGGGCATAGTAAATCTTTCTATCCTGAAATCAACTCTATGCATATTAAGGAAAGGATTGCTGCTAGAACAAGTGAAGTGAAGATGGATGATAATTTTCCTATTGAAGATGGTTCAAAGCACTAAGAGAATGATGAATTTGGCCCCTAAATTCATGTGAAATTCAAAAATAAAAGATTCAGAAATTTTAAGAAGAATGCAGGATTAACAGTGCAGCATAAGCAAGAATATAAACCATTTGGTACTTTGGTTCAGAGTAAGATTGAAAGGATATAGGAAATTTGAATTGCATCATGAAGTGCAAAGAAGCTGCTGGAAATCTCTAGAAAACAGCCTCAATGTGAGGAAGTTAGTATAACAGAGCATGTATATGAATAAAAGAATCCTACTGATATTTATGTTAATAACAAAATTTAGATTTTGGAGGAAGATCATGAGGATGGAGAAAAATTTGAAGTGGCTGAAGCAGAAGATAAAAACAAAATTGATGATCATATTGCAGACTCTAATGAAAATATAACGATTTCAAAGAAAATTCAATTAGTTTTTTCTAAAAGATTACCTGGCAAAGGAGATCAAGCATATGTTGAGTATTCTATGACAACTTCAGGAAAAAATAAATTGGCAAATGAATTAAAATCATTGGACCCAGTTGAAGCTGCTCATAGGAAGAGAAGAGGCAAAAGTAAGTGTAACAAGACAATTGGGGATTCTTCCCCTATTGTTTTTTAATGTTTTCAATTCTTTTCTAGAATTGTAAGGGGGCGAGAAAGAGGGAGGCCTCTTTATATCTTAGAGTGATTGTGAAGGATAATGAGGGGTTTTTTATTGGTCTATCCGAGACTAAGATGTCTAGCATGGATAGAAGAGATGTTAATTTCCTTATTGGAAGTTATTGGAAGTTTTTTCTTCAGCCTGCTGACGGAACCTTAGGTGGAATCTGTTGAGTCCAGTAATTAGGTTGTTAAGCCTAAGTAAATGTCCCACGGCTACCAAGAGGGGGGTGAATTGGTAGTTTTAAAAATTTTAAGCCCTCTTAATGATAAAGTTGAACCGAAATAAAATTTTCTTTTAAAGTTTGTAGAAAAATGTTTTTCAACCACAGAGTTGTTAAAACTGAAATTTAAAGTGCGAAAACGTAAAAACAATAAAGTAAATGACACCAGATTTATAGTGGTTCAGTCTATAACCAGACCTACATCCACTCCTCAGAGTCACCCTCTGAGTATTGCACTAATACCACAAAGTGACTCTCCTTTAGCACCCACAGAAAGGCGGAGAAGCCTTTACAACACACTCTTTTCACCACTACCCGGTGCGGCAGAGAACCGTCATCCTTTTACACAATCCACAGTGCTGGCAGAGAACCGTCGTCCTTTTACACTCTCCTAGTGTGGGCAGAGAACCCTACGGCTGTTCACACTCTCCAAGTGTAGGCAGAGAACCTTTCCGCTGTTCACACTCTCCAAGTGTAGGCAGAGAACCCTTCGGCTGTTTACACTCTCCAAGTGTCGGCAGAGAACCGGATCTCCTTGACTGATCTTCTCACAAGAATCTAGAAGGAAGAAAGAAAAGAGTGAAGAAATCCAATTTCACAAGTAGAGACTCTTAC
Organism: Dendrobium huoshanense; assembly: GCA_016618105.1. Lineage (NCBI taxonomy): Eukaryota > Viridiplantae > Streptophyta > Magnoliopsida > Asparagales > Orchidaceae > Dendrobium > Dendrobium huoshanense. Next base: position 37,604,758 of record CM028358.1, read on the forward strand.
CTTTGTAATCCAAGTGAAGCCTTCTCGCTCCAGTGATAGGAATCCTCCTTTGAATGCTCTCTTCCACTCTCTCCTTGGCTATTCTCTCAAGAGGCACGAAGATCAAATGACAAAAAGATTGGATGGCAGTCTAATTTGGACTATTTATATAAAAGACAAGAAAAACCGCCCAAAAACTGCAAGTTTCCAATTCTGTACGCAGTGGATCATCCTGTACGATCCTGGATCGTCCTAGACGATTTTACTTAAACGATCTGAAACGACCCAATTTGTATATGTGTACGAAATGACTTCGTACAGATGATCGTCCTGTATGAACTAGGTTCTGAAAGTTCGATGGGGATGTTAAGCTTTATGAACTTAGTCCCAAACTAACCAAGAGGGGGGGGGGGGGGGGAGGGGGTGAATTGGTATTTTAAAAACTTCTTTTTAAACAAAGAAATAAAATCACATAAACCAAATCACACCACAAAAAGTGCGGAATTTAAAAGTGCGGAAGCAAGAAAAAGAACACAGAAATTTATAGTGGTTCGGTCGACTCGACCTACGTCCACTCCTTGGAGGCACCCTCCAAGTATTGCACTACAAAAAGTGACTCTCCTTTAGCCCCCACGGCTAGGTGGAGAAACCCTCACAAGAACCTCCTTTTTGCCACCCCGGCAAGGCAGAGAACCTATCTCCTTTTGCTTCCTCCTGAAGCTGGCAGAGAACCAGAACCAAAAGCAAAACTCCTTACCTCTACCGACCCTTTCACGGACGAGAAACTCTAGACGAAGACGACGCAGAGAGATCCTTGAAGCAACCCTTGTGAAACCCCTCACAAGCTCCCCCTCACAAGATCCTCTCTCTCTCCTATCTCTCTCTTTCTCTCCTCAAGGTCTTCTCAGGTCAAGGAAGCAGCCAAAGGTCTTTAGAAACGTTGAACAAGAGCTCTTAAATAGAAGAGCTTCAAAAGAGCTCATTAATTGCAAGTTGCCGACAATATCGTCCAGGCCGATATGGACATCGGCCTGGCCGATCAGTACAAATCAATGAAGATCGGCCAGAGCATAGCCCTGGATGAAAAACTGGACGATTGAAAATTAGCTTGATCGTCCAGGCCGATCTCACGATCGTCCTGGCCGATTAGTTCAAATCAGAGGAAAATCGTCCTGACAATAGCCCTGGATACGGGCTGGCCGATATTGATCGTCCTGAAGTAACTTAAGGTTTTTGACTAGATCGGCCTGGCCGATCTTGCGATCGTCCAGGACGATCTGATCGTATCAATCATCCTTAATTACTCCATTGATTTCCTGAACTATTATGGCATAATTTGTGAATATTGTCCAGGCCGATCCGAGGATCGTCCGGGCCGATAATTTAAAGATACAATATACCATACTTGTCTATGGCGGCTACTTCTTTCTGTTTTGAGCTTATCGTCCTGGCCGATACACGTATCGTCCAGGATGATCTGTTAACGTCGGCTGCCTTAATTAAGAATCCTTAATTAGACTTTCTGTTTTAAGCTGATCGTCCAGGCCGATCAAAGAAATCGTCTTGGCCGATATGAGTAAAAACAGAAATTCTAAGTCTCTCAAGTGTGTGTGTGAAGGGTTACAAAGCATCAGTCTCTTTGACTATTACAAGTGGACTCAAAAGGTAAAAAACAAAAGTACAGACTGACTCAACCCTAAACCTATGCATTCCTAAACTTGGCTCCTTTTTGATTGTCTGATCTTTTGATTCCTGAAAAGTTAGAAGCAACAAGCTGTCCAAGAAAAGCAGTGTTTGTCAATCATCAAAACAAAAGACATGAAAAATAGATTTGCAACAATCTCCCCCTTTTTGATGATGGCAAAACACAAGTAGGACAAAAATAGATTCATTAGAAAAACAAAGTTACAACATCAACTTTTTCCTACCACACCCTATCCTACTCCCCATTTTTGTCATCACAAAAAGAGAGTCCAGAAACAGCAGAAAAAAAATCACGAAAGACTAACTACAAAAAGACAAGAAACAATAACTCAAAGCACAAACTAAAAGAACGAGGGATCCTGATCATCAGATGGAGGAGGTGGAGGTGGCTGCTGAAAGTAACTGGCAAGGGTGGTAAACTGAGAATTGAACCAGGCGATGTCCTGGTCATGCTGCTGCTGCTGCTGGTGAGTAAGAAAACTGTCAAATCGAGCTAAATCCTCAGCGCGGTGATGCTCGTAGCGAGCAATGTCCTTAGAGTGTTGCTGCTTCTGGGCAGCAACATATGCATCAAACCGGGTCTCCCAACGATCAAATCTCTCAATCAACTGATCAACCGGTGAGTGTTGGTGGAGAGGGACAGGGTCAGGAAAGGGAGCTGGAGCGGGAGCCTCCTCCTCTCGAGCCCCCTGAGGTTCCTCAGGGTGGAGACGAGTACTGTGAAGGGTGCTGAAGGAATTGTTTGAGTAGAAGGGAGTTGGGAGGTTTGGTGGAATAGGATATTGAAGTTGGTATTTAGTTTCAAGAACATAGGCTATGATGTGTCCTAAGGCTAGATTTGGCTTTCTTCTGTGGCCTGGATCGCGAATTGTTGTTAGGTGATTAATGTAACGAAAAAATAGGTCCGCAGTATTGAATTCCTTATGAGCCATGATGTAGAAGGTAGTGAGGGAAAGTAGAGGGGTAATATGGACACGGTCGCCGGCTTTTGGAATGACGGAGGTGCGAAGGACATGTTGGATTGTCCTAGCATCTCTGACTAAAGAGCTAGTCTCTCCAACATGGTAACGGATATTGGTCTGGCGAAGAAAGTGATTTGTCGTGGACCAGTCAAAATTAGGGTCAGGGGCAATTAGGTGCAGCTTATCTCCGGTGGTGGATAGCTGTAAAAGATCAACACAGTCCTGATATGTGATTTCGACAGGGCGTCGATTCACATAGGAGGACAGGGCTGTGAAGGTAGAGTTGATGCGAAGGTTTGCAAAAAATTCTAGAAGGAACACAGAATTGAAAGGGAAAACAAGAGACAGAATGAAGCAAAGGGAAGTGTGAGCGAAGAGATCCATTACCGGGTAAGAGATGTGGATCAGATTGATAATTCTGGAAACAGTAATTCCACATTCTTTGTAACGATGATATGCGGCTTCATCTTCTGCTTCCCAGAAACGAGGGTCAACCCTTGCCCTCGAGGAACTTCCAGAGGTCTGACGGACGCGCTTCCCACCAGCCATTTGAGAGAACTTAAGCAAAAACACAAAGGAGGAAAGGATGAAGAGTGAAAAAATCATGGCAGGATCGGCCTGAATTTAAAGAAACGTCCATATCGTCCTGGCCTATCGCGGAATCTTCCAGGCCGGTATGTGTCAATAATTACGTACAGGCCGATTGGTCAAAAAGGCGGTCCAATCGTCTGGGCCGATCAGATATCGGCCAGGCCGATTAGACACAGGCTATCGGCCCGAGGAGTCAGTCCGGATGACCGTTGAAAAAGCAGATCGTCTGGGCCGATTAGGTGGATCGTCCAGGACGATGCACAATAATTGATCGTACCGGCCGAAGTTAAAACATTTTAAATGCTTGCCACGTGTATCGTCCAGGACGAACAGTGGATCGGCCCGGCCGATGGTCCAATAATGGATCGTCCGGGGCCGAATTTAAAGATCAAAACGTACTGACACGTGGATCGTCCGGGACGGTCCAGTGTATCGGCCAGGACGATGCACATAGAATGCATCGGCCAGAAAAATATACTATCGGCCAGGACTATTACCATGAGTTTGATCAAATCGTCCAGGACGATAATGTATCGTCCAGGACGATGAATTTTAGTAAGCACAGAAAAAAGGTCAACAGATGGATTTTGAAAAGAATTTGTCATATCGGCCAGGACGATATAAATATCGGCCAGGCCGATGTGACTTGAATTTGAAATCAAGAAAAGAATGATGATGATTAAGACCCTCAACAAAAATAAAATAAAAGAAAAGACACTCAAAGACATAAAAATGACACAATAAAATAATAAAAAATAAAATAAAAAAAAAACAGTCAAAGACAAAAAAAAAATAAAACAAACACCGAATATTTTTGGATTTTTCTATTTTTTTGTTTTTGTTTTATGGAGGCATCATATGAGAATTCTTTTTATGAATTTAAACTTTTAAAGTTTTAGGAGATCAAGAGGTTTAACAAAATCCAATTAGAAGAAGGTAGAAAAATTGATTCCATTTACCCTAGATCGGACATCCTTCAGGGTACAAAATTCTCTTAAAAACAACAGAGTCCTAACTCGGAATAACAAAGGAGGATAAGAAGATCCAATCACGACTTGTTAACAATAAAAAATCTCATAAACAATAAACCAAAATAATTTTTCTCAATCATGGAAATTGAAATCAAATCTTTGAAGGTATCACATAATCAATGAGTTTTCTAAGTTTTAAGAGTTTTACCAAAGAGATGATAGCTTGCATTTAGTGGGCTAATTTTATGCCTCTTGTCACTTTTATTGGCTCTTTGAGCATCTTTTGATTTTTGATACACTTTTGTGTATATAGCTTTCTTTTCAATTTGGCTTCATTGGCCTCTTTCCTTTTTAACTTTTGCAAGCTAAAAATTCTTTAATATACCCTAAAAAAAAATACTTAGTTGTGAGTATATCCTCCAAATATTAGAGAATAGGAGCTCTCTCTCTAACATAGGGAAGAACAATCCACAACAAAAAATCAAAATCACGTGATAACTGCAATGGTAAGATTTCAAAAGCTTGAATGATATCAAAGAATTTTGACTATTATGCATAAGATGTTTTAATGTAGCAAGATTTAGAAAGAGATCTTAAAAAGCCATTGGTTAAACTGAGTTTAGACTTTTGTTTTATAGAAGAAAATCATGCCACTAAACAAAGTCAGAAGAAGGGAAAAACATCAACAGTTTACTCCCTTTAACCAATTTTAAAAAGCTAAACCCTATCTCCAAAAACTCCAATATTTAAAAGCTTGAGAAGTTTCATCATATGGAAGCCCAAGAAAAAAATAAAGACCAAAGTGAAAAAGCAAAAGCAAAAAATAAGCAAACTAAAGACAACACAAAGTGAACACAAAAACTAAAAAATAAAAGACATACAAAAACTAAAGATTTCAAGCAAGTGATAAAGCAACGGATTTAAGCAATTGAGCTGCAAGCCTCCTTATGTTCAGTTATCTTATGCTCCCACGAGGTCTTTGGTGAGAGTACTCCTGCAAAACTCAACAACAGTCAGTTTTAGGAACCCAAACAGATTTGGGCTCCTTCTTAGGAAATGTAGAGTGCAATGCAGATGTGGTATGCTTTGAATCATGCATCTTAGGTCTCCACACCCAATGTGTACTGTGGTGAACTGTGCAAGTGTGTGAGATGTGTCCTAGCATGCCACAAGAAAAACATTGAACTCCAGGAAAAGATTTTCTTAAATGGTTTGAGTAAAAATGACTCTTCCTAGGTTCTGGCCTTTAATTAAAAGTTGGTGTCATCCTAGCTTTCTTACATGTTTCCAAATCATTTTGAATTCTCAAGTTAGTTCTTTTTAATGCATCATTCTCAATCCTCAAATTTTTCTCAATCTCTTTAGATTTCTTAAGATCATCATTAAGTGAGGTGTGTGAAGCTTTAATGCATTACTTTTATCAACTAATTCCAAATGCTTCTTGTTTAATTCATCAAATTCATCAAGGAGATTCATGTGATTTGAATCAATCGTTGCATGATCTTTGAGAAAAACTTCATGCTCTTTTTGTAGATTTGAATGTTCTAATTTTAGGCTAGCATGAGTTTTCTTAAGTTTTGTGTATGATGTATGGATTTTTTCACAGATTTCAAACAATTCATCATAGGTTGGTTTAAATATCTCTTCCTCATCACTTTGATTTTCTCCCATGAAATACAAGTTTGTAGTCTCTTCCTCTGGTTCAGTCTCAGAAGAATCAGTACCAGATTCTGCCCAGAAGCCTCTTTGGATTTTCTTATTCTCCTTCCTAGACTTAGCTTTCTCCTCACCTTTTTCCTTTTCTTTGCTTGAATGATCTTGAAGTGTAGGACAATCGGCTCTTACATGTCCAGGTTTCCTGCATTCAAAACAAACAACATCAGAAGATCCTTTAATATGTTTATGATCCTTACCTTTTCTCCAACTTTGATGATGCTTTTGTTTCTTCCTTAGAAAGCTTTTGAATTGCATTGTGATGAAGGCAACTCCATCGCTTTCAGACCCGGAAGATTCAGAATCCGATTTATGTGCCTTCAATGCAATTGTTTTCTCCTTTTTCTTCTCACCTGCATCAAGATTTCTTTGATTCACCCCTTGCTCGTAAGCAATGAGTGAGCCAAGCAAGTTATCAATAGAATAGGTGTTCAAATCTTTAGATTCAGTGATTGCAGTAATTTTTGCATCATAAGACGAAGGCAAGCATCTCAAAATCTTGTTAACTTTTTCATAGTTCGAAAGTTCTTTTCCTAGTGCATGCAATGAGGTAGCAATCTGAGTAAACCTAGTGTACATGTCAGAAATCGATTCATGAGGTTTCATACGAAAAAGTTCGTAGTCATGCAAGAGAATGTTTAAACAGGATTGTTTAACTTCATTAGTGCCTTCATAAGTAATGCACAATTTATCCCAAATTTCTTTACCAGTTTTGCAAGTTGAAACACGCATGTAATCCTCAGATTTTAAAGCACAGAAAAAACAATTCAAACATTTCGCATTTAATTGAGCTAAATCTCGTTCATCAAAAGTCCATTCGGTAAAAGCAACTTCAGTTTTAAAACCGTTAATTTCACGAGAAGGTGGAGAATAACCTTCTTGAATAAGCATCCACATGCGATAATCAGCAGATTGTAAAAAAGTTGACATGCGAGTTTTCCAAAAATCAAAAGGTAGGTTATCGAATAGAGGAGGACGGGTAATAGAATACCCTTTTGTAGTGTTGTGATTCCCAAAGTTAGACATGGATCAAATTCAAAAAGTTTTCAAACTTTAATTTTCGAATCAAGCTCTGATACCACTTGAAAGTTCGATGGGGATGTTAAGCCCTATGAACTTAGTCCCAAACTAACCAAGAGGGGGGGTGAATTGGTATTTTAAAAACTTCTTTTTAAACAAAGAAATAAAATGACATAAACCAAATCACACCACAAAAAGTGCGGAATTTAAAAGTGCGAAAGCAAGAAAAAGAACACAGAAATTTATAGTGGTTCGGTCGACTCGACCTACGTCCACTCCTTGGAGGCACCCTCCAAGTATTGCACTACAAAAAGTGACTCTCCTTTAGCCCCCACGGCTAGGTGGAGAAACCCTCACAAGAACCTCCTTTTTGCCACCCCGGCAAGGCAGAGAACCTATCTCCTTTTGCTTCCTCCTGAAGCTGGCAGAGAACCAGAACCAAAAGCAAAACTCCTTACCTCTATCGACCCTTTCACGGACGAGAAACTCTAGACGAAGACGACGCAGAGAGATCCTTGAAGCAACCCTTGTGAAACCCCTCACAAGCTCCCCCTCACAAGATCCTCTCTCTCTCCTCTCTCTCTCTTTCTCTCCTCAAGGTCTTCTCAGGTCAAGGCAGCAGCCAAAGGTCTCTTAAAAACGTTGAACAAGAGCTCTTAAATAGAAGAGCTTCAAAAGAGCTCATTAATTGCAAGTTGCCGACAATATCGTCCAGGCCGATATGGACATCGGCCTGGCCGATCAGTACAAATCAATGAAGATCGGCCAGAGCATAGCCCTGGATGAAAAACTGGACGATTGAAAATTAGCTTGATCATCCAGACCGATCTCACGATCGTTCTGGCCGATTAGTTCAAATCAGAGGAAAATCGTCCTGACAATAGCCCTGGATACGGGCTGGCCGATATTGATCGTCCTGAAGTAACTTAAGGTTTTTGACTAGATCGGCCTGGCCGATCTTGCGATCGTCCAGGACGATCTGATCGTATCAATCATCCTTAATTACTCCCTTGATTTCCTGAACAATTATGGCATAATTTGTGAATATCGTCCAGGCCGATCCGAGGATCGTCCGGGCCGATAATTTAAAGATACAGTATACCATACTTGTCTATGGCGGATACTTCTTTCTGTTTTGAGCTTATCGTCCTGGCCGATACACGTATCGTCCAGGACGATCTGTTAACGTCGGCTGCCTTAATTAAGAATCCTTAATTAGACTTTCTGTTTTAAGCTGATCGTCTAGGCCGATCAAAGAAATCGTCCTGGCCGATATGAGTAAAAACAGAAATTCTAAGTCTCTCAAGTGTGTGTGTGAAGGGTTACAAAGCATCAGTCTCTTTGACTATTACAAGTGGACTCAAAAGGTAAAAAACAAAAGTACAGACTGACTCAACCCTAAACCTATGCATTCCTGAACTTGGCTCCTTTTTGATTGTCCGATCTTTTGATTCCTGAAAAGTTAGAAGCAACAAGCTGTCCAAGAAAAGCAGTATTTGTCAATCATCAAAACAAAAGACATGAAAAATAGATTTGCAACAGGTTCGTCCAGTATGAACGGTTATTACAAGGTCGGTTCTAGAAACTGCTGAAAACTGTTCTAAGTCGGTTAATCATTTGGACGAAAATATGTTCGTCGGGACAAAAATTTTCCAGAGACCCGATCGTCCTGGATGATTATTTATTTTGTCTGGATGAAAATATTTCAGAAGACCAATCGCCACGGACGATAATTCATTTTCGTATGAACGAAAATTTTCCAGAGACTTGATCGTCCGGTACGATATTTATTTCATCTGGACGAAAATTTTCCAGAGGACTGGTCGCCTCGTACGATAATAAAATTTGTCTGGACAAAAATTTTACAGAGAACCCTTCGTCCGGAACGATAATAAATTTTGTCCTGGACGAATAGGACTTAGAAAAATTTTTTCGAGCAAGTTCCTATTCCTTCCATGTGCTCTATAAGAGATAACTGACGGATCATCCAGTACGATAAATATCGTCCCGTACGATCAGTATAAAATTTTATGATCTCCTTATGTATGTGTGAAGTTTTTTTATTCACTCAATTACAATCACTCCCTTTCAAAATTAAATCAAAGAAAATGCAAACTTTAAATAAACAAAATATCTCATGTTGAATTTGATTTGAAGTTATCGTAGTCTAGAGTCTGATTTTCCTGAAATGTTAGTACACACAAGAGCAAATGCAAATCTTCTAAAATTGTTAGGAGATAACTATACATTTGAACAATAATGATTGGAATCATCAAAACTACATAAGTTGCATAAATATAAATCATTCAAATAGCAACTATTCTAACAATCTCCCCCTTTTTGATGATGGCAAAACAATTATTGTTTGTATGGTTTCAAGTTAAACAAATCTCCTATCTCCTAAACTCCCCCTGAATTGATGAGTACATTAAAATAAGGAGGCATAAAGAATAAATTTTTTGTTTTTCTAAAATTTTAACACAAACAACTACAAAGTCAAAAACTTGCAAACAGAACAATCAAAATAGAAAATACAATAATTTCTCCCCATTTTTGACAGCAACAAAAAGTGAAGAAGAAATAGACAAGAAATGTAAGTAATTATATGAAGTTCATTTTTAAAATTTAATCTAAATTGTGATTGTCATAGGGTATGCAATTTTAAACTAAAGATATTAGGTCAATCATAGAAATTCATAAAATTTAAGAAGTGATATAACATTGTAAGTAAGAAGAATTTATCAAAGACATGATTCAATTTAGACATTTGACTATAGAAAATCATTACAAGAGAGATGTATAAAAATTCTATATTTCAAAGTTCAATAGAATATAAATGAACATAAGATCAATTTGAATTAAGAGATTGAACAAATTTGGAAAGAAGAGAATTACCTCATGTGGCGCTTTGCGCATCTTTTTTCAAAATTTTGGGGCACATTTTTGTGCAATTTTTCTTGGTTGGACTTATTTTGTGCCTCTTTTTCACTTTGCAAATCTTTGCGAATTCCTTTTGATTTTTATACATTTGTACAATGTTCAAGAGTAATTGAGACCAATTCTTTCCAAAATCTATAATCTTAAATTTCAAATATTTCTAAGTGCATAAATATCACTTGAGCATAGAAATACAAAATAAGAAAACATCTAAATTGCAATAGTAATATTAACTTTTATGTAGTCTAAATGAATAGACATGAATTTAAAAGTTCTAATTACAACAAGTTATAAACAACTTATAAATTTAGAAAGACTAGATTTTCTAATATAGATAATCTCAAATTACAATCTAATTTAAGCACTATGAAGATTAAATAATTCTAATGAAATTCATAAACATTAACCACATTTCAAAGAAAAAAAAAAAACTTTCATTGATATTAAAGAAACGGATTACATAAAAAAAAATATTGAACGTACGAAGACAAAATCAATATAAACACAAACACTTAACAATTAAACAGACACAATAAAAACATAAAAAACAAATACAACAGACACACATAAAATCATTTCTACTGTTCTGGAGGAGGAGGAGGAATGCCGCCAAAAAGGTTGAAGTAGGAGGCCATCAACATTACATTGGTATCAATTTCATGAACTTCATTTCTAATATTACCAATGTCTTGTTGCTGCTGCGTAAGTTGAGCATCAAATTGATCAAACCTTTGATCAATGTGAGTCTCTAATCTATCAAATCTTTCAATCAGATTCTGATAATTTGATTGAGGAGCAGAAGCTTGCACTCCTTCTTCTTCTTCCTCTTCTGAAGCACTGGCATGTGCTTTTTCTTTTTCCTCCTTGAAGAGCAATCTGAATGATGCATCATTATAGTAAACTTGCTCTTCGTATTCTTCATCAGGATGCACTATGTTGTATTTCTTTTCCAAAATATAAGTGATTAAGTGTCCTAATGAAATGTTCTTCTTTCTCTTCTGATATGCATGTCCTATTTCTGAAAGCCCATAGATATGATCTATGATGAGTTGGGCTTCGTCAATAGGATGACATTCCATAATAAAAAAGGTTAGAGCAGAAAGGAGAGGGGTAATATTAATCCTATCACCAGCTTTAGGAATGATTGAAGATCGAAGGATATGCTGGATGATTCGGGCATCTTGGGTCATACCGGAGACTCTAGCGACATGATAGTTAAGACCATTTTCTCTAATTACCCTATTGATTTGAAACCATTTGAAGGAGGTTTCTGACATTAGGGTGTGGGCTCTATATCCCTCAGTTCTTAAGTTTAAAAATGCACCAAGGTCGTGCTTGGTGATCTCAACTTTTTGCTTAAAAACATAAGAACTAATGGTGGAGTGGTCAGAATTGAAACTCATGTTTGCTAGAAAGTAGTGGTAGGTTTTTTTGTTGTAGAAGTGGACGAGAGAAAGAATGAAATGAAATTGGGTTGAGGCAAAGAGGTGCATTACCCGAAATTTCAACTCAGTTTGAATAAGAATGCGAGAGGGAGTGATTTTTGCGGATGCAAAATGAGGAAAAGATTCCTCATTCGCCTTAGAAAGAAAGTTGTCTGGGGCATTCCTATTTGGTTTCTTCACCAACACCTTTTGTCTTTTGTTTGAGGAGGCCATTGTTGATTTGAAGTAGAAAGGGATTGAAAATGAAGTTTGAAAGTGTGATTGTTAAGTTAGAAAGCCTTCATATTTAAAGAAAAATGATACGTTCGTCCTGGACGAAAATATTCGTCCTGGATGAAAAATTATCGTTCATCTGGACGAAATAATTTCGTACAGACGATCCAATTCATCCAAAATGTAATGGCTTTTCGTAATCAACACAACTTACGATGCGTCCCTTTGTACAGGCTTTTTGACTTGACCGATCGTACAGACGAAAAATTTTCGTACAGACGATCAAAAAGTAAATCGTTTTAATGACTCTTAAAAACCGTCCCCTACAATGAACCGACACATGTTCGTCTGGACGAACGAAAACTTCGTACAGACGAAGTTCATTTTAAAAACTGTCTTATCCACTCAACCGCTGCATTCAATCGTCCCGACGTTTGAGAGAAAAAAAAATTCATCCTGGACGATCATCAGATCGTACAGACGATCTAATTAAAAACTGCTCTCAAAACGGTTAAAATTCGCGCAAACTGTTCCTTCACACATCGTCCCGTACGAAAACATTTTCGTCCTGGACGATTTCCTCCAAAAAAAAATTTTTAATTTTGAATTTTTAAATTAAGAAAATCAAACAAAATATTCAAAAACACAGAAAACATAAAACAAAACCATAAATCCAAAAATAATTCATTCAAAACACACAAAATTTCACAAAATCAAAAAACAAAACAAAACAAATATCAAAGTTGCAAAGACATTTTGTTTAAGCATTCAAATCAATAACACCAAGCCTTGTTCTTAAAGTACTGAAGGTATCAAAGGCTAAAGGTTTTGTAAAAATGTCTGCAAGTTGATTTTCAGTTGAAACATGTATGAGTTCAATTTCTCCTTTGGATACATGATCCCTTATGAAATGATGCCTTATATCAATGTGTTTGGTTCTAGAATGTTGAATAGGATTTTTGGAAATGCAAATAGCACTAGTATTGTCACAATAAATTGGAATAGTGCCTATAGTTAATCCTAAATCAATCAACTGTTGTTTTAACCAAAGTACTTGTGCCACACAACTTCCTAATGCAATATATTCTGCTTCTACAGTAGATAGTGCCACTGAATTTTGTTTTCTACTATACCATGAAACTAATGAATTTCCAATGAATTGACATGTTCCAGAAGTGCTTTTCCTATCCACTCTATAGCCTGCAAAGTCAGAATCTGAGTAACCAATAATTTCAAATGAAGAGCTAAACTTAGGATACCAAATTCCTAAGTTTTGAGTTCCTAGTAGATATCTTAAAATCCTTTTCACTGCTGTCAAATGTGATTCTTTTAGATCTGATTGAAATCTAGCACATAAGCAAACACTGAACATAATATCTGGTCGGCCAGCAGTCAAGTAAAGTAAAGATCCAATTATCCCTCTAAATTTCTTTTGATCAACAGATTTTCCCTTAAGGTCCTTATCCAACTGAACTGAAGAACTCATTGGTGTACTAACAGGTTTAGATTGTCCATTTCATATTTTTGAGGATGTCCTTAATATATTTAGTTTGACTAAGAAAAGTACCTTCCTCAAGTTGCTTAATGCTAAATCCTAGAAAGTAATTTAAATCTCCCATTAGACTCATTTCAAATTCACTACTCATTGTTTTAGAAAAATCATCACAAAGATGTTTATTTGAAGATCCAAAGATGATGTCATCCACATAAATTTGAACAATAAGTATATCCTTTCCAATTTTCCTTAAAAAGAGAGTTGTATCCACACTTCCTTTTTCAAAAGATCTTTCAAGTAGGAAGGTGCTCAACCTCTCATACCAAGCCCTAGGTGCATGTTTCAATCCATATAATGCCTTTTTTAATTTGAAAACATGATTTGGAAATTTAGAATTTTCAAAATCTGGAGGTTGTTCTACAAAAACATCTTCCTCAATTACCCCATTTAAAAAGGCACTTTTGACATCCATTTGAAATAATTTAAAACCTTTAAAACAGGCAAAGGCTAGTAAAACCCTAATTGCTTCAAGTCTAGCTACAGGGGCAAAAGTTTCCTCAAAATTAATTCCTTCAATTTGATTATACCCCTTAGCTACTAATCTAGCCTTATTTCTAATGACTACTCCTGAGTCATTCATTTTATTTTTGAACACCCACTTGGTTCCAACAACACTTTGATCTTTTGGCCTTGTAGTTAGTTCCCAAACTTTATTTCTTACAAATTGATTTAACTCTTCTTGCATGGCCAATATCCAAAATTCATCTGAAAGTGCTTGATCAATGTTAGTGGGTTCAATAGTTGAAATAAAGGCTGAATGATTGACTTCCTTGTTTAATCCACGCCTAGTTCTAACACCCTCACTTGGTTCACCTATAATCAATTCCTTTGGGTGGTTTTTAGAAAATCTCAAATCTCTAGGCAAAGGGTCTTCTCTTTCTAAATTTTCTTCCACATTTTCTTCCAAATTTAATCTATCAATCTTTTGGGAGTTTTCTTCAATTTCTACTTCAACAACATTTGGCTCTTCCATGTTTCCATTTTCATCAAAAACAACATGTGTGGTTTCTTCAATGACTAAAGTTCTTTTGTTGAATACTCTATAAGATTTTCCAACACTTGAATATCCAACAAAAATTCCTTCATCTGATTTTGGATCAAATTTTCCTAAGGCATATTTTCCATTATTATGTATGAACACCTTGCAACCAAATACACGCAAATGAGACAAATTTGGTGTTCTTCCTTTTAGCAACTCATAGGGTGTTTTATTCAAATTTGATCTCACATTCACCCTATTCAGAATATAGCATGCAGTGCTAACCGCCTCAGCCCAAAAATATCTAGGAAGCGAGTATTCTGCTAACATTGCTCGGGCGGCTTCTATTAATGTTCTGTTCTTTCTTTCAACTACTCCATTTTGTTGAGGAGTTCTAGGTGCAGAAAAATTGTGATCAATCCCCTTTTTTTTACAGAAATCTTTAAATCTTTCATTTTCAAATTCTCCTCCATGATCACTTTGTATAGAAATTATTTCACATCCTAGTTTTCTTTGTATCCAAGTTGAAAAATTTCTGAATTCCTCAAATGATTCACTCTTATCAAAAAGAAATTTAACCCAGGTGAATCTTGAAAAATCATCTACTATAACAAATCCATATACCTTTCCTCCTAGACTAACAGTGCTTACAGGTCCAAAAAGATCCATGTCAAGAATTTCTAAAGGTTTACTGGTTCTAAGATCTTTATTGGACTTAAAAGAGGACTTCACTTGTTTTCCTAATTAACATGCATCACATAGATGGTCCTTGGTAATGTCTAGTTTAGGTATTCCTCTCACCAAATTCTTTTGGGTAATTCTTCTAAGATTTTTCATACTAGAATGACAAAGTCTCATATGCCAAAGCCATGATTCATCAGAAACAGTTTTCAAACAAAAAGCAGTAGGAGATTGAATATAATTTAAATCTAGCATGTAGACATTGTTTACCCTTTTTCCATTTAAAACAATTTTCTCATTTAGGCTAATTATGCAGCTAGTAGGTAAGAATTTTACATTATAGCCCTTATCACATAGCTGACTTATGCTAAGCAAATTATGTTTTAAGCCTTCAACTAATAAAACATTGTCTATGAAAAAGTTTTTCAAATTTCCAATCATACCTGATCCAACCACTTTCTTTGTGGTATTATCTCCAAGTGTAACCTTGCCTCCACTCCTGGCTTCCAGCGTTATGAATTTAGCAGTATCTCCAGTCATGTGCTTTGAACATCCGCTGTCCAGGTATCATATACTCTCACGAGGTCTTGTGTGAAAGTATTCCTGCAAAATTCTCAAATGTTAGACCTGGGAACCCAAACTAGTTTGGGTTCACCTTTATGAAATTTATAATCAGATGCATGTATGATATGTCTAGGTTTCCACACCAAATTAGGTTTCATCTTTAAAGTGCAGGTGTGAGATATATGTCCCAAAAATCCACAATTGTTACATTTAACATTAGGAAAAATATTCCTATGTTTTCTTTCATATGATTGTCTTCTAAGGGATTTCATGAATTTAGGATAATATTTAGGATTTGTAAAATCATTAAGTTTAAGGGGGTTCCTGTTATCCTCGAGAGCTCTTATAGTGAGTTTGTAAAATGAATTCATATCCTCCAAGATTCGATTGATATAATTAATTCTATATGTCTTGCTCTCAGATTCATCCTTAAAATTCTTAAATTCTTTTTCAAGTTCAGCATAGGATGATTTTAAATTCTCAAAATTTTTATTCAAGTCATCATATTCATCAAGTAGTTTCATGTGGTTGCTATCAATTAAAGCATGATCTTTCCTAAGGATTTCGTGTTCCTTATTAAGCTCTTCCAATTCTAAAACTAAACTAGCATGCATCTTTTTCATTTTCCTATATGCATCATGCATGTATTCAGAAACTTCAAATAATTCATTATAGGTTAAATCACATACCTCTTCTTGATCTGATTGTTCAGCATTATCTGCCATCAAGCAAAGGTTGGTGACTTCTTCTTCTTTTTCAGTCTCAGATGAGTCTGAAGCTGAGTCCGCCCAAAAAGCCTTTTGAAACTTCTTCTTGCCCTTCTTTACCATTGGTTTCTCCTCTACCTTTTCCTTGCTAGGAGTGGCTTTGAGTTTTGGACAATCAGTCTTTATATGACCTGGTTTCTTGAATTCATAACAAATCACTTCATTAGAAACCTTGCCATTTCTGTTATACTTACCTCTATTCCATTGCTGGCGTCTCTTCTGCTTCCTCTTTAAAAAGCTTCTGAATTGTCTAGTCATCAGTGCAATATCGTCATCATCCTCAGGTTGTGAGTGTTCACTTTCTGACTCTTCCACATCTAGTGCAATATTTTTGTCCTTTCTTGGTTCACCTGCATCAATCTTTCTTTGACTTACTCCTTGCTCGTAAGCAATGAGTGAACCAAGAAGATTGTCAATGGAATAAATGTTCAGATCTTTAGACTCTGTAATTGCAGTAATTTTAGCATCGTATGCAGTAGGTAAACAACGAAGAATCTTATTAACCATTTCAGCATTAGTTAATTCCCTACCAAGTGCATACAAAGAGGTGACAATTTGAGTGAATCTTGTGTACATGTCAGATATAGATTCATTAGGTTTCATGCGAAATAATTCGTAGTCATGTAACAAGATATTGAGTCTTGATTGCTTAACCTCATTTGTCCCTTCATAAGTAATACAAAGTTTATCCCATATGTCTTTTCCGCTTTTACAAGTGGAAACTCGCATGTAGTCTTCAGATTTTAAAGCACAAAAGAAACTATTTAAACATTTCGCATTTAATTGTGCTAAGTCACGTTCTTCAATAGTCCAATCTGCATAGGGTGTTTCTACCCTAATTCCATCAACTAATCTAGTTGGTTTTGAGTAACCTTCATGGACTAGCATCCACATGCGATAATCAAGTGACTGTAAGAAAGTAGACATGCGTGTTTTCCAAAAATTAAAAGGAATATTGTCAAACAGTGGAGGTCTAGTGATAGAGTAACCCTCAGGTGTGTTTCGGTTTCCAAATATAGCCATCTACGTTAATCAAAAAGTAGTTCAAACTTATGATTTTGAAACTACGCTCTGATACCACTTGTTGAGTCCAGTAATTAGGTTGTTAAGCCTAAGTAAATGTCCCACGGCTACCAAGAGGGGGGTGAATTGGTAGTTTTAAAAATTTTAAACCCTCTTAATGATAAAGTTGAACCGAAATAAAATTTTCTTTTAAAGTTTGTAGAAATATGTTTTTCAACCGCAGAGTTGTTAAAACTGAAATTTAAAGTGCGGAAACGTAAAAACAATAAAGTAAATGACACCAAATTTATAGTGGTTCGGTCTATAACCAGACCTATATCCACTCCTCAGAGGCACCCTCTGAGTATTGCACTAATACCACAAAGTGACTCTCCTTTAGCACCCACAGCAAGGCGGAGAAGCCTTTACAACACACTCTTTTCACCACTACTCGGTGCGGCAGAGAACCGTCATCCTTTTACACAATCCACAGTGCTGGCAGAGAACCGTCATCCTTTTACACTCTCCTAGTGTGGGCAGAGAACCCTACGGCTGTTCACACTCTCCAAGTGTAGGCAGAGAACCTTTCCGCTGTTCACACTCTCCAAGTGTAGGCAGAGAACCCTTCGGCTATTTACACTCTCCAAGTGTCGGTAGAGAACCGATCGTCCTGGACGAAAATTTCCCAGAGTCCCGATCGTCCTGGACGATTATTTATTTTGTCTGGACGAAAATATTTCAGAGGACCAATCGCCACGGACGATAATTTATTTTCGTATGAACGAAAATTTTCCAGAGACTTGATCGTCCGGTATGATATTTATTTCGTCTGGACGAAAATTTTCCAGAGGACTGGTCGCCTTGTACGATAATAAAATTCGTCTGGACGAAAATTTTACAGAGAACCCATCGTCCGTGACGATAATAAATTTCGTCCTGGACGATTAGGACTTAGAAAATTTTTTTCGAGCAAGGTTCTATTCCTTCCATGTGCTCTGTAGGAGATAACTGACGGATCGTCTAGTACGATAAATATCGTCCCGTACGATCAGTATAAAATTTTATGATCTCCTTATGTGTGTGTGAAGTTTTTTTATTCACTCAATTACAATCACTCCCTTTCAAAATTAAATCAAAGAAAATGCAAACTTAAATAAACAAAATATCCATGTTGAATTTGATTTGAAGTTATCGTAGTCTGGAGTCTGATTTTCCTAAAATGTTAGTACACACAAGAGCAAATGCAAATCTTCTAAAATTGTTAGGAGATAACTATACATTTGAACAATAATGATTTGAATCATCAAAACTACATAAGTTGCACAAATATAAATCATTCAAATAGCAACTATTCTAACAGAATCCTGGTTCTTTGGAATAAGAATGTTGTATCCTTTGAAGTAATTTAATATTATTCTCAAGTAGTTATGGGTGTTCTTAACAACAATTTATTGGGCACTTGGAATCTGGCAACAGTCTATAGAGGTAAGGATTTGCATATTAGAAGAAGTATGTGGGAAACTCTTAAAAAATGCTTGCCTTGTGATACACCTTCTATTATTGGAGGTTATTTTAATTGTATCCTTTCTAAGAATGACAAGAGGGGGGGGGGGGGGGGGGGGGGGGGGGAGGTTCAATTTTCTAGGGGACCTAAGGAGATTTAGAATTTTATGACAAATAATGATTTCCACAATATTGGGTTTGTTGGGCCATGTTTCACTTGGTGTAACAACAAGGAAGGTACATCTAGGATTTGAGAGAGGATGGATAGATGCCTATTGAATTCTATAGCATTGCTAAGGAATCCTATGAAAAAGGTTCGACATTTCCCAAGGGTTGCATTGGACCATAGTCATATTTCCTTCAATAAGGTTGAGCCTCAAAATAAATAATCTAAATTTATTAGATTTGAAGGAACTTGGAAGTCTTATCCTGCCGCTTGGAATATTATCTTGAAGTCTTGGAGAAGAATAGATTATGGTAATCATGCTGAATTTTTACAGAGGAAGCTAAGAAGAACATTGAAATCTTTATACTTCTGGAATACGAACAATTGTAGAGAGCTGAATTCACTAAAGAATGATCTGAAGAAGGAAATATTGGATCTACAGGTAGAGGAGTCCACTGCAGCTGGGCTTACGGTGGAAAAACTAAAACTTCTTAGAATTAAAGTGCATGATCTTAATGTCACATTTGGGAGATTATCTACATGGTGGAACCAAAGAGCTAAAGCTAGATGGCATGAGGAAGGTGATGTTAATTATATTTTTTTCATAACTTTGCTTTTACAAAGAAAAATGGCAATATTATAAGACAAATCAAAGATGATAATAGTAATCTTTTGGAAGACTTTGAACACATTAAAGTAAATTTTCATGAGTTTTTTGTGAAATGTGGAATTCTAGAAAGTGCAAGCTGACGGGTTGGCCCACAATTCTGGAAAAATTGAAAATCTCTCAAGCTGATGCTGATATGATGAGTACTGAATTTACTAAAGAGGAGCTTATCAATGCTATTTTTCAACAAGGTAACAATACATCTCCCGGCCTAGATGGTACATCTTTTTTTAAAATTTATTTGAAAATTATGGAAGGTGAAACATGGAAAGCAATAGACAGTTTTTTTAAAACTGGTTTTATGCATGCTGAATGGAAAGATACATTGATTATATTAGTTCCTAAAATGAGAAATCCGACTGTTCCATCTAATTATAAGCCTATAAGTTTGTGTCAAACCACTTATAAGCTTGTGGCAATTATGAACATGAATAGATTGAAAGGTTGTATCACTAGAATTATTTCTGAAGAATAGATTGCCTTCATTCCTGAATGATCTATGTCTGACCATTTCTTGTTAGCTCATGATGTTTTTAACAAATTTAGAGTGTCAAAAATAAAAAAGGCATGATGGTGGTTAAGCTTGATATGGAACAAGCTTAGGATAACATGAGTTGGGAGACTTTGTATCAAGTCTTAAATTTATTTGGATTCCCGTTGAAGATTTCTTTTCTTATTATGGAAGTTGTTAGGGATGTTAGATTCTCTTTTCTCTTAAATGGGAATGTATCTAATTGGATTAAGGAAAAAAATGGGTTTAATCAAGGATTCCCATTATCTCCTTATCTTTTTATCATGTGTTCTCAATTATTCTCACATGCTATTGAACAAAGAGAACAAGAATTGGTAATTCAAATCTAACCAAGAGTTCAAAAGATCACCCATCTTTTATATGTGGATAATGTTTTAATTTTTGCTCAAGCCTCTAAAAAAATAGTCAAAGTTTTGAAGGATATAGTCATTGGTTTTTGTTCTTGGACGGGATTGAATGTGAATAAATAAAAATCTCAAATTTTATTTAGCAAGGCTACTAACCGGTACAACAAGCATCAAGTCAAGCAGATTTTAGATTTCAAAATTATCAGGGAAATACATTATTTCGGTGTTAAGATGGTGCTAAGAATATTGGTGAAATCAGATTTTCACTATTTACTGGATAATGTGTTGCAAAAACTAAATGGTTGGGGGAGCAAATGTCTTACTATGGCTGGTAAGATAACAGCTGCTAAATATTCTCTTTTATCACTTCCAAATTTTATATCAATGCATACTTTGGTTCCAAATAAAGTTATTCATGAAGTAGACAAATGTTGTAAAGAGTTTATTTGGCATAAAAGAAATGGTAAAAGAGGAATGCATTACATATCATGGGAGGAGCTGTGTAAGCCAAGAGCGACTGGTGGGCTAAATTTTCATTCAGCTGTTCTTAGAGTTGGGCGGCTTAGATCAAGATTGTCTTGGCGGCTGATCCAAAATCCAGATTCGTTACATCATAGAAACATTATTGCTAAATATGGTGATAATGTTTTTAATGCTGGTAATATAAAAGTAGCTTCAACAGCTTGGAAAATTTTAATAGATGGTGCTAAATTTTTTAAACCTTTATTATTATGAAAAGTGGTGAATGGGAGGAAGATCAATGTTCTAAAAGATATATGGGTGCTAGATAAATGTTTGGATTCTTGGCCAACATTTGCTGATTTCTTAGGATTAGAAGATGTAATGCTCAATTAGTTCATTTCTATAAATGGTAGATGGAATGTGGAGAAATTACAATGCTTTTTTCATGAGGATCTTATCTCTCTAATCTTGTAAATCCCTATCTATTATAATGATGATGCTGACTACATGGAAGAGATATGTCATCATACAGGTAAAACTATTACTGCAAAAGCTTATGAAGATCTTTATACTGTGGCATTGGGGATGAAGATTTTGGATTCTCAAAATAGTTAAGGAAGTTAAAATTAAACACTCGGGTGGAACTATTTTGGTGGAGAATGAGCAAATTTGTAATTCCTACGGATGAGTTTCTGAAATATAAGAAACTTATCAATTATGATTTATGTGTAAGAGGTTGTCAAGAAGTGGAGAATTTTGAACATATTGCTATTCAGTGTAAGTACCTGTTGGAGATTTTTCTAAAAATACGAGAGTGGGGACTTAACATTCCCACATATCATTCATTGGAAGAATGTTTGAGAGAACTAAAAATAATTAACGTTTCATCTCCTAATACGGTCAAGCTGTATTGTACTGTAGTTTACTTATATTGGAAAATTAGAAATGAGAAAGTTCACAGGAAGCAAAATAGTCTGAGATCTTTTATTGCAGCAAATGTTTTATCTTCAGCAATGATTCTTGCTAATCCAATTCTAGATAGCTGGGGTTTTAATCTCCTTAAGGAGTCTCAAAATGTTTGGCACCCACCACCGCTAGATTGGATCAAAATAAATGTTGATGCATCTCTTTTAAATTCAAACTGTGCTAGAATTGGAGGTATTTTTAGAGACTACAAAGGAAGGTTATTACTTGCTTTTGGGGAGAAAAGGATTCATTGGGATGTGGCACAACTTGAGATGTAGGCGGTGGTGTCAATTAGGAATTTCATTCAAAGATGGATGTTAGATAGCAAAGTAGTAATAATTGAAGGTGATAACTTCAACATTATCAAGTTTATTCAAAATTCTATGAATATGGCAATGTGGCAAAGCAACACTTGGATAGATGAATATTTTTTGTTCTTAGCTGACTTCAATAAGGTAATCTTCCACCATGTTCATAGAGATTGTAAGAACATAGCCGATCTTTGTGCTACTTTGGCTTTAGAGAATAATTTTTGCTTTGATAGTTTTTCTTTTGCTAACATCCCTTCTTCTCTTTTTTGTTTGTTGAAGAAGGAATGTAGACTTTTCTTTAGCTTGTAATTTGTTTCTTCTTCTCTAATGCATTTTGTAATTTCAAAAAAAAAAAAAAAAAAAAAAAACCTTTCCAAGTGTTAACAACATTATTTTTAGGAATAAGCATAATAGAAGTATAAGTAAAAAACTTAGGTATAGGGGTACCAGCAAAGAAATCTAAAATAGCAGTAAAAATATCATTGTCAATAATATGCCAAACTTTTTGGAAGAAAAGAGTGGTAAACCCATCAGGCCTAGCCATATAATCACTATTCATATCAAACAGAGTCTCTTTAACCTCCTCGAAAGAAGGAGGCCAAGAGAATGATATTCTCCTCATGAAAAATAAGGGGAGGAATGAAAGAATGATCAATAATCTGAGCTGGAGTTAAAACTTTTATGAATCTGGTTTGAAAATGTTGCAGAGTTAAATTAGCTATCTCCAATGAATTATCAGTGATAGAACCATCCTCCCTTGGATTTTATTGACAATATTTTTTACCCTTTTTCTCTTAAGCAACACATGAAAATATTTAGTGTTGTTATCACCTTCAACCAAGTGCTTAGATGCAGCTTTTTGACTCCAAAAAGCCTCTTCCTGAGCTTGAAAATTAAAAAGATCGGCTTTAGACTTTCTTAAAAAGGAGAAAATAGTATCAGGAGGATCATCTTGACAAACCAACTCATGAGGATTAACAAGTTGATCAGCTTGCAGGATATTAGAGAAAATATTTCTAAAGACATGATGATTCCACCAATTTAAAACTTGTTCCAGATTTTTCAGCTTAAACCAAAGTCTCCTTAGACAAAAAATAGAATTATTCGGATGTAACAGAGCATGCCAATTATTTTGAACTATATCAAAAAAAGAGTCATGATGTAACCATATGTTTTGGAATCTAAATTGTGAAGAAGCATTAACATGTCTAAACTTAAGGCTAATAAGTAAAGGGGAGTGATCAGACAAAGTTCTACTCAGATGCTGCACATTGGTGGAAATAAGGGAGTTAAGAAAAGTGACATTAAAGAGCACACGATCCATCCTTTGCCATAAGTGACCCCTATTCCAAGTAAAGTTATTATTAACAAAACCAATATCAATTAAGTTACAAGGTAAAATCATATTATTGAAATCCTCCATATAATCCTAAGAAGGAGATGAACCTCCAATCCTTCTAGAAGGGTTAGTGATAGCATTAAAATCACCACCAATAAGCCAAGGCAAATTACAAATATTATGAAAGTCAATAAGTTGCTCCCAAAGCAATTTTCTATTATAAAGAGAGGAAGCAACATACATAAAAGAAGCACAATAATTAAAATTAAGAGCCTCAACTTTAGAATGCAAGACCTTAGTAAAATTACCAATAACATCAATTTTAACCGATTATTTTCAGAAAACCCAAATCTTGTTAGCCACATTAGAAATAGCATGATTAAAATCCAAAAAATGAGAGGTGTTTAACAACCTAGAAGAGGAATAAGATGCTCAAGCAACACAAAAATTCAAAGGTTATGAACACGATAAATGTTCTTAACACAAATTTTAGAAGAAAGACAACCAATGCCCCTCACATTCCAAATAATAGCATTAAACAAAAACAAAAAAACTTAATGGGAAGTATACGATTGAGTGTCTCTAGGAGGTTGAAAAGAGATATGCTTAGGATTCCTTCCTCTTTTACTATGAACTTTATTAAAACTAAATTCATTATCATCCCTGGCAAAATATTTAGCAGTAATATGCATATCCTCAGTATCAGTAAAAGTATCACTATTATAATAAGAAGTTGAATTAAACCTACTACTAGTTGGGTGTTCACTTAGACAAGTCTTTGAGGACATTCATTTTCCATAAACATACCATCATCCTCTATAGTAGCAAGTGAAAGTTCGATAGGGATGTTAAGCCCTATAGAAATGGCCCAAGCTAACCAAGAGGGGGGGTGAATTGGTAATTAAAAATTTCTTTTCACAAAGAATAAAAATCAAAAACCAAAATCATCACAGAAAAATAAAGTGCGAAAATAAAAGTGCGGAAGCAAAAATAAGAACACAAAAATTTATAGTGGTTCGGTCAACTCAACCTACGTCCACTCCTTGGAGGCACCCTCCAAGTATTGCACTACAAAACGTGACTCTCCTTTAGCCCCCACGGCTAAGCGGAGAAGCCCTCACAAGAACATCCTTTTTGCCACCCCGGCAAGGCAGAGAACCTACCTCCTTTTGCTTCCACCTGAAGCTGGCAGAGAACCACAACCAAAAGCTAACTCCTTACCTCTACCGACCCTTCCACGGACGAGAAACTCTAAACAAAGAACAAGCAGAGCGATCCTTGAAGTAACCCTTGTGAATCCCCTCACAAGCTCCCCCTCACAAGATCCTCTCTCTCTCTCCCTCTCTCTTCTTCTCTCCTCAAGGTATTCTTAGGTCAAAGCAGCAGCCAAAGGTCACTCAAAATGTTGAACATGAGCTCTTAAATAGAAGAGCTTCAAAGGAGCTCATTAATTGCAAATTGTCAACTTTATCATCCAGGCTGATATGGACATCGGCCTGGCCGATCAATACAAATTAATGAAGATCGGCCAGAGCATCGCCCTGGATGCAAAATAGGACGATTGAAAATTGGCTTGATCATCCAGGCCGATCTCACGATCGTCCTGGACGATCAGTTCAAATCAGAGGAAAATCGTCCTGATAATAGCCCTGGATACGAGCTGGCCGATTTTGATCGTCCTGAAGTAACTTAAGGTTTTTGACTGGATCATCCTGGCTGATCCTGTGATCGTCTAGGACGATATGATCGTATCAATCATCCTTAATTACTCCCTTAATTTCCTGAACAATTAAGGCATAATTTGTGAATATCGTCCAGGCCGATACTGGATCGTCCTGGCCGATAATTTAAAAATACAGTATACCTTAATTATCTATGGCAGCAACTTCTTTCTATTTCGAGAATATCATCCTGGCTGATACACGTATCGTCCAGGATGATATATTAATCACGGCTGCCTTAATTAAGAATCCTTATTAAGAATTTCTGTTTTAAGCCAGATCGTCCAGGCCGATAGAAGAAATTGTCCGGGCCGATATGAGTAAAAACAAAAATTCTAAGTCTCTCAAGTATGTGTGTGAAGGGTTACGTAGCATCAGTCTCTTTGACCATTACAAGTAGACTCAAGAAGTGAAAAACAAAAGTACAGACTGACTCAACCCTAAACCTACGCCATCCTGAATTGGCTTCGTCTTGTTTGTCCGATCTTCGATTCCTGAAACGTTAGAAGCAACAAGCAGTCCAAGAGAAATAGTATTTGTCAATCATCAAAACATAATCTATGAAAAAATAGATTTGTAACAATCTCCCTCTTTTTGATGATGATAAACACAAGTAGGAAAATATCAAAAAAGGTTCATTAGAATTTCAAAGTTACAAACAACCTTTCCTACCACACCCTACTCCCCCTTTTGTCATCACAAAAAGAGGGTCCAAAAACAAAAGAAAAACAAATAACGACTAAAAAACAAACTTTAAAAAATAGGAAACAAACAACAGAAAGCACAGACTAAAAGAACGAGGGATCCTGATCATCTGATGGAGGTGGTGGAGGTGGCTGCTGAAAGTAGCTGGCAAGTGTGGTAAACTGAGCATTGAACCAAGAGATGTCCTGATCTTGCTGCTGCTGCTGGTAAGTAAGGAATCTGTTAAATTGAGCTAAATCCTCAGTGCGGTGCTGCTCGTAGCGGGCAATGTCTTCATAGTGTTGCTGCTCCTGTGCAGCAACGTACGCGTCAAAGCGGGTCTCCCATCAATCAAACCTCTCAATTAACTAATCAATCAGTGAGTGCTGGTGGAGAGGAACAGGGTCAGGAAAGGGAGCAGGAGCGGGAGCCTCCTCCTCTCTAGCCCCCCGAGGTTCCTCAGGGTGGAGACGAGTACTGTGAAGGGTACTGAAAGAACTGTTTGAGTAGAAGGGAGTTGGGAGGTTTGGTGGAATAGGATATTAAAGTTGGTATTTGGTTTCAAGGACATAGGCTATGATTTGTCCTAAGGCTAGATTTGGTTTCCTCTTGTGACCTGGATCGCGGATTATGGTTAGGTGATCAATGTATCAAAAAATTAGGTCCGTAGTGTTGAATTCTCTATGAGCCATGATGTAGAAAGTAGTCAGGGAAAGTAGAGGGGTGATGTGGATTCGGTCCCCTACTTTTGGAATTACGGAGGTGCGAAGGACATGTTGGATTGTCCTTACATCTTTGACTAAAGAGCTAGTCTTTCCAACATGGTTAGGTGCATTGGTTTGGAGAAGGAAGT
The DNA here is from genome assembly GCA_016618105.1 of Dendrobium huoshanense. Lineage (NCBI taxonomy): Eukaryota > Viridiplantae > Streptophyta > Magnoliopsida > Asparagales > Orchidaceae > Dendrobium > Dendrobium huoshanense. Next base: position 37,631,392 of record CM028358.1, read on the forward strand.
GATTCACCGTGGACCAGTCTAGATCAGAATCTGAGGCAATTAAGTGCAGCTTATTCCTAGTGGTGGATAGCTGTAAAAGATCAACACAGTCTTGATATGTGATTTTGACAGGGCGTCGATTCACATAGGAGGTCAGGGCTATGAAGGTAGGGTTAATGCGAAGGTTTGCAAAAAACTCTCGAAGAAACTCAGAATTGAAAGGGAAAGAAAGAGACAGAATGAAGCAAAGGAGGTGTGAGCGAAAAGATCCATTACCGGGTAAGAGATGTGGACATGATTGATGATTCTGGAGACAGTAATTCAACACTCTTTGTAACAATGATAGGCGGCTTCATCTTCTGCTTCCCTGAAATGAGGGTCAATCCTTGCCCTCGAAGAACTCCCAGAAGTTTGACGAACATGTTTCCCACCAGCCATAGAGAGGAGTTAGCAAGAAAACACAAAAGGAGAAAGGGTTGAAAGTGAAAAACTATGGCTGGAAAGGCCTGAATTCAAAGAAACGACCATATCATCCTTGCCGATCGCAGAATCGTCCAGGCCGATATGGCTCAATAATTACGTACAGGCCGATTGGTCAAAAAGGCGGTCCGATCGGCCGGGCTGATCAGATATCGGCCAGGCCGATTAGACACAGGCGATCGGCCTGAGGAGTCAATCCGGACGACTGTTGAAAAAGCAGATTATCCGGGGCGATTAAGTGTATCGTCCAGGACGATGCTCTATAATTGATCGTACTGGCCGAAGTTAAAACATTTTAAATCACTGCCACGTGTATCATCCCAAACGATCAGTGGATCGGCCCGACCGATTGTCTAAAAATGGATCGTTCGAGGCCGAATTTAAAGATTTAAACGTGTGACACATGGATCGTCCAGGACGATCCAGTGTATCGGCCAAGACGATGCACATAAAATGCATCGGCCAGATGAAAAATTCTATCGGCCAGGACTATCTTCAGAGTTCGATCAGATCGTCCAGGATGATATATGATCGTCCAGGACGATGAGTTACAGCAAGCACAGAAAAGGTCAGCAGATGGATTTTGAAGAGATTTTGTCCTATCGTCCAGGACGATAAAAATATCGGTCAGGAAGATGTGACTAGAAAATGAAACCAAGGAATAGATGGTGATGATCAAGACCCTCAAACAAAAAATAAAAGAAAAAAATAATCAGAAAAACACAGTAAAAGAAAAGCAAAAAATACAAGGAGAAAATAAAAAAACGAATATTTTTGGATTTTTCTAAATATTTTTTTTGTTTTATGGAGGCATCATGTGAGAATTTCTCAAAAAGTTAAATTGTTAAAGTTCCAAGAGATCAAGGAGTTTAACAAATCCCAATCAGAAGAAGGTAGAACATCTGATTCTGTTAACCCTAGATTGGACATCTTTTAGGGTACAAAATTCTTTTGGAAAATAGAGGCCTAACTCAGAATAACTAAATAGGATAAGAAGATCCATTCAAGACTTATTTACAAAGAAAATATCTCATATTTAATAAACCAAAGTAATTTTTCTCCATCATGGAAATTGAAATGAAGTCTTTGAAAGCATCACATAATCCATGAGTTCTCTAAGTTTTAAGAGTTATAGCAAAGAGAGGATAGCTTGCATTTAGTGGGCTCATTTTATGCCTCTTGTCACTTTGATTGGCTCTTTGAGCATCTTTTGATTTTTGATACACTTTTGTGTATATAGCTTTCTTTTCAATTTGGCTTCATTGGCCTCTTTTCCTTTTTAACTCTTTCAAGCTAGAAACTCTTTAATATACCCTTAAAAAAACTTAGTTGTGAGTATATCCTCTAAATATTAGAGAATAGGAGCTCTCTCTCTAACATAGGGAAGAACAATCCACAACACAAAATCAAAATCATGTGATAAATGCAATGGCAAGATTTTAAAAAAACTTGAAAGATATATAAGAACTTTGGCTATTATGCATAAGATAAATTAATGTAGCAAGATAAGAAAAGGATCTTAATTAAAGAACCATTGGTTAGAATGAGTTTAGACTTTTGTTTAGAGAAGAAAATCATACCACTAAACAAGGTCAGAAGGAGGGAAACCATCAATGAGATTTCTCCTTTAACCGATTTAGAAAAGCTAAATACTATCTCCAAAAACTTCCAAAATCTAAAAACTTGAAAAGATCCAACATATGAAAACCAATCATAAAAGCAACATGAAAACAAACTAATTCTAAAATAATGAAAAGCTATCACATAACAAAAACAAACAAAAGAACTTAAAAAAAATGAAAGCAAAGCAAACTAGAACAACACAAAGCAAGCACAAAACTAGCACAAAAACAAAAACAAATAACACAAAAACTAAAAATTTCAAGCAAGTTATAAGGAAGCGAGTTTAAGCAATTTTTGAGCTGCAAGCCTCCTTATGTCCAGTTATCCTATGCTCCCACGAGGTCATTGGTGAGAGCACACCTGCAAAACTCAACAACAGTCAGATTTAGGAACCCAAATAGGTTTTGGCCCATTCTTAGGAAAAGTAGAGTGTAATGCAGATGTGGTATGCAGTGAATCATGCATCTTAGGTCTCCACACCCAATGTGTACTATGGTGGATGGTGCACGTGTGTGAGATGTGTCCTAGCATGCCACATGAGTAACATCTAACTCCAGGAAAAGGGTTTCTTAAATAGTTTGAGTTATAATGCCTCTTCCTTGATTCCGGCTTAGGATTAAAAGTAGATGTCATCAGATTTTTCTTAATTGTATCCAAATCATTTTGAATCCTCAAGTTAGTTCATTTTAATGCCTCATTATCAATCCTCAAGTTTTTTTCAATCTCTTTAGATTTCTTAAGATCAGAATTAAGTGAGGTGTGTGAAACTTTTAATCCCTTAAGTTCATCAATTAATTTTGAATGCTGTTTGTTCAACTCATCAAATTCATCAAGAAGAGCAATGTGATTAGAATCAATTGTTGAATGATCTTTAAGAATGACTTCATACTCTTTCTGCAAATTCACAAGTTCCACTTTTAAGCTAGCATGTGTCTTCTTAAGTTTTTTGTATGATGCATGGAGTTTTTCACAAATTTTAAACAATTCATCATAGGTTGGTTTACATACCTCCTCCTCATCACTTTGCTCAAGATGATCTTCCCCTATTAAGCACATGTTCGTTGTCTCTTCCTCTGGTTCAGTCTCAGAGGAATCAGTACCAGATTCTGCCCAGAATGCCTTTTGGATTCTCTTCTTCTCCTTCTTAAACTTAGATTTTTCCTCAATCTTTTCCTTGCTCGTGTTGTCTTGAAGTGTTGGGCAATCGTCTCTCACATGTCCAGGTTTCCTACATTCAAAACAAACAACATCAGAAGATCCTTTAACATGTTTATGATCCTTACCTTTTCTCCAACTTTGATGATGCTTTTGTTTCTTCCTTAGAAAGCTTTTGAATTGCCTTGTGATGAAGGCAACTTCATCGCTTTCAGAACCGGAAGATTCAGAATCCGATTTGTGCGCCTTCAGTGCAATTGTTTTCACCTTTTTCTTCTCACCTACATCAAGATTTCTTTGATTCACCCCTTGCTCGTAAGCAATGAGTGAGCCAAGTAAGTTATCAATAGAATAGGTGTTCAGATCCTTAGATTCAGTGATTGTAGTGATTTTAGCTTCATAAGACTAAGACAAGCATCTCAAAATCTTGTTAACTCTTTCATAGTTTGAAAGTTCTTTTCCTAGTGCATGCAGTGAAGTAACTATCTGAGTAAACCTAGTGTACATGTCAGAAATCAATTCATGAGGTTTCATACGAAAAAGTTCGTAGTCATGTAAGAGAATATTTAAACGGAATTGTTTAACCTCATTAGTACGTTCATAGGTGATGCACAACTTATCCCAAATCTCTTTACCAATTTTGCAAGTTGAGACACGCATGTAATCCTTAGATTTTAAAGCATAGAAAAAATAGTTCAAACATTTTGCATTTAATTGAGCTAAATCACGTTCATCAAAAGTCTATTCTGTAAAAGAAATTTCAGTTTTAACACCATTAATTTCATGAGAAGGTGGAGAATAACCTTCTTGAATAAGCATCCACATGCGATAATTAGTAGATTGTAAAAACATTGACATGCGGGTTTTCTAAAAATCAAAAGGTAAGTTATCGAACAGGGGAGGTCGGGTAATGGAATACCCTTCCATAGTGTTACGATTCCCAAGGTTAGCCATGGATCTAATTCAAAAAGTTTTCAAACTTAAATTTTCGAATCCCGCTCTCATACCACTTGAAAGTTCGCTAGGGATGTTAAGCACTATAGAACTGGTCCAAGCTAACCAAGATGGGGGGGGGGGGGTGAATTGGTAATTAAAAAATTTTTTTTCCACAAAGAATAAAAATCACAAACCAAAATCACCATAGAAAAACAAAGTGCGGAAATAAAAGTGCGGAAGCAAAAATAAGAACACAAAAATTTATAGTGGTTCGGTCAACTCGACCTACGTCCACTCCTTGGAGGCACCCTCCAAGTATTGCACTACAAAACGTGACTCTCCATTAGCCCCCACGGCTAGGCGGAGAACCACAACCAAAATCTAACTCCTTACCTCTACCGACCCTTCCACGGATGAGAAACTCTAGACGAAGAACAAGCAGAGCGATCCTTGAAGCAACCCTTATGAATCCCCTCATAAGCTCCCCCTCACAAGATCCTCTCTCTCTCTCCCTCTCTCTCTTTCTCTCCTCAAGGTCTTCTTAGCTCAAGGAAGCAGCCAAAGGTCACTCAAAATATTGAACATGAGCTCTTAATTAGAAGAGCTTCAAAGGAGCTCATTAATTGCAAATTGCCGACTTTATCGTCCAGGCCGATATGGACATCGGCCTGGCCGATCAGTACAAATTAATGAAGATCGGCCAGAGCATCGCCCTGGATGCAAAACAGGACGATTGAAAATTGGCTTGATCATCCAGGCTGATCTCACGTTCGTCCTGGACGATCAGTTCAAATCAGAGGAAAATCATCCTGACAATAGCCCTAGATATGAGCTGGCCGATTTTGATCGTCCTGAAGTAACTTAAGGTTTTTGACTGGATCAACCTGGCCGATCCTGCGATCATTCAGGATGATATGATCATATCAATCATCCTTAATTACTCCCTTGATTTCCTGAACAATTAAGGCATAATTTGTGAATATTGTCCAGGCCGATACTGGATCGTCCTGGCCGATAATTTAAAAATACAGTATACCTTAATTGTCTATGGCGACAACTTCTTTCTGTTTTGAGAATATCGTCCTGGCCGATACACGTATCGTCCAGGCTGATATGTTAATCACGGCTGCCTTAATTAAGAATCCTTATTTAGACTTTCTGTTTTAAGCCAGATCGTCCAGGCCGATAGAAGAAATCGTCCGGACCGATATGAGTAAAAATAGAAATTCTAAGTCTCTCAAGTATGTGTGTGAAGGGTTACTTAGCATCAATCTCTTTGACCATTACAAGTAGACTCAAGAAGTGAAAAACAAAAGTACAGACTGACTCAACCCTAAACCTACGCAATCCTGAATTGGCTTCGTCTTGTTTGTCCGATCTTCGATTCCTGAAATGTTAGAAGCAACAAGCAGTTCAATAGAAATAGTGTTTGTCAATCATCAAAACATAAACTTTGAAAAAATATATTTACAACATCAAGGTTCCTCACAACAAGATCTTCAATGCATTTAGATATAGGCGAGCCATTCTCCATAAAAACAATTTCACCTTCCTCTAAAGGGATATCATTCCTATCACCCTCTTTGTTATGTACTTGAATATCCAAAACTTCCTATTCTTTTAAAGGATTAGAAGAAGTAGAGGTAAGCATAGTATCAGTAGGCTCATCAACATTTAGATTAAAAGTGCAAGAAGGGGTAGTTTCAATAATTGCAATATTAGGAACTTCAACACTAGTAAATGTATGCATCGTATTCTTTTCATAGTTAATAGTAGGAAAAGCAAACAATTGAATAATAACTCCCTGATCATGATTCAGTGAAACATCATCTGGAATAGAAGGAAGAGGGTCCTCCACAATAAACACCATAGGGTCTTCAAAAGTCTTAGGATGATTAGAAGTATTATCTTCTAAATTAGCATTAGAGACAACCTGAGTAACCACCCCCTCATATTGTTTAAATGACTCATTTTCTTTATGTAGATGTCTATGTTTTCAAAAACAGCCATTCATGTCATGGCCATGCATCTTGCAAATATATATATATAAACTCAAGTTTTTGGAAATACCCCTTAACTTATGACCCAATCCATATCTCACTAGGATAATTTTTAGAAACATCTAGTTCAACTAACACCTGACCAAGAGAAGGCCTTGACATAGTGGTAGTAGCTTGGTAAGTTTGCAATGGTCTCCCAAAAATAGAAGCCATACCAAAAAGAATTTGACAATTAAAGAACTGAAGTCTCAAATTCATAAAAGAAATCAAAATCAGAGCAATAGAGGATTTCACCCTCATATCAAAATTCGGAGTCCATTTAAGCAACCACAATTGACACACTTAAATATAATAAGATCTCCTAAAAAAATTGCGGCTATAGGCAAGATCATTCGAAAGTTGGATAGCAACATGTCTTTGATCAAGTAAACCAGTGTGAAATGATTCGGAGTGTTTTAGGTTAAAAACAAAATTGTGTATAACATCAAGGTTAGGTAATCTCAACATGAATTTACCAACAAGCGTCAAAGCATACGGGACTGGTAATTGATCAACAACCGAGTCTTCAAATTAGAGAGCCGAACAGGCCTTGAAAGAGGATTGCACAAATTTCAAATTCATGAAGGAAGATGAGGAACCCGCTAAAACATCTTTAAAGGATCACGATTTCCCCTCTAAAAGAGAGGAAGAAGTCAAGTTCAATGATGAAGGGGCCATCATCGCCCAGCATAAAAAAATCAATGAAACCTCAAAATAAAGAAACAAGAAATAACAAAATGAATAATGCAAGAGCAAATGGTTAGAAAGAATGATGAGAAAAAGTCACAAGAAGAGAAAACCAGCACATGAGAGGAAGTCCTAAAATTGCCCCAAAATTGCCTCAGAACCCAGAGCTCAAATAGATGTTATAGTGCGATGTAATTATGACCATATTATAAGATCTCCATTGTACTATATGATCCAAGTTAAATAAGGTTTACTTATATTATTAAGTAATTTTTTTTTATTGTGATCTAATCATACTATATAATATTGAATTATAAGATGATTAGTATAAATAAAGAAACCTATCGCCAATCTTAAAATAATAAATATTTAAAATTCAAATTTTTTTTATAAATCATACTATATGATCGCAATTGTATTATACGATGAATTTAAATCTTCCTAATCTAATCCCTTAATTTAAGTAATCAAATTTGGATTAATAGATATTGAACATCATATTGTACGTTGACCTTGTTCGTATAGTGCAAACCAATTCCAAATGGGGATAATAATTAATCACAGTCGATCATCCTAGAAGAAACAAATGAATCGATTAAACTAACTATTATGTATGATTCTTAAATCCTACTAGATAATCAATTCAAATATTTAAACTGATCATATGGGCTTCTATCTATCAAACAATATTATTATCTTATATTGAAGTAACTATATTATATGTTCCAATATCATACTATATAATAAGACTCATCAAAATTAAAATTCAGGCTTTTTTTACCCTAATTTAAATAATTATTTTAAATCCAAAGAAAAAATATTTAGTTGTTGAAGGAACTTTAAGGGAGAACTCTTGAGAGAACTCTAGTGCTTCGGAGAAGGAGATGGTGGGATTGAATGTCAGGGAGAAGGAGTGGGAGGAATTTCCATAAGGTTACTCTAAGCTGGTTTGAACCTTATTTTCTCTAATAAGGACTTGGTGAGTTTTTTGGGCTACTTTGGGGAGAGAAGCTTCAAGGTCAAAGGTTGACTTTCTCTGCCTTCACCAAAAGGTGAAAAAAAATTCTAATATATGATGCCATCAATAGGAAGGTTCCATAGCTTTGAAGTTCTCTCCCCTTACCAAGAGGGGGAAAGTGGATTTTATTTATATGCCACACAAAGTTTGGTGGAAGTGATTTTTTATGGTTTTTATTCCTTGTTGTGGTTGTTGAAGGAGAGACAATAAAGGAGTTAGTACAATACCTAAAAAGGTGGATTCTAGGTAGTTGACAAAGGTCAAGTTTCGACCAAAAAATTATAAGATTTCAGGTGTGCTCGTTCTTTTACATGCATTTTTATTTCTCACGTATTATTTCATTCATATTATTATTTTTAAATCTATGGAGAGAAATTTTGTGTATATTTGGATTAGTTTCTGTGAGCAAGAATTAGTAAAAATAAAATTTAGAAATCAAAAGTAACAAAATTATTTATTTTTTCTTAAATAGAAATTTACATTTTCATTTTGATATATGATATTTGTTTTTACTGGTATTTTTGTTTGATAGTGTTTGTAGGGATTAAATTTCAAGGGGAAATTTTTTAAAACATAAATACACCGCCACCCCCACCCCCCCACTCTCTTGGTCTGCTTATGGATCATAAAATGAGGTTTAACACCCTCCATTGAACTTTCAATTAGTGTTAGAGTATTCTTACAATTGTGATTTATAAAAAAATCCTAAAGAAAATATCAAATGAAATATTTTGCAAATCAAAATATTGCAAAGTGTTATTTTATAACTCACCCACCATTATTTGGTATTATATCATTTGATTTTTGGAAAATTTGTGTGTCTACATTTTTGTAAACCTTTGATATTAAAATGTGGTATATGAATCATGAAGGCTATTCTGCACATTTTTTTATTAATGGAATTTAGGTAGAGTTCACATTCAATGAGTGGAGTATTGAAAATAAAGAATTAGCTCAACTAAATGCCAAATATTTGAATAATTTTTTTGTCCACTTAAATCTAAGGATTACATGAGATTCTATACTTATACTACTGGAAAAAAAATATGGTATAGATTGTACATCACATATGAGGGTACTAGTGAGCTTAAACAATCTTTGTTTAACATATTGTTGCATGACTACAACTATTTTGCAATAAACCTAATTAGATAATTTTTGTGTTGCAAATCTAGGTTCATGACTTATGTTTTGATGATTGACAAGCACTATTGATTCTCTTGGACTACCTATTTCTTCTAACATTTCAGGAATCGAAGATCGGATGAACAAACGACGCAAGTTCAAGATTAGGTAGCTAGCTAGGGTTGAGTCAGTCTGTATTTTACCTTTTTCTCTTCTTGAGTCAGTTTGTAATGTCAAAGAGACCGATACTAAGTAACCCTACACACACATACTTGAGAGACTTAGAATCTCTGTTTTTGCTCATATCGGCCTGGACGATCCTTTGATCGTCCTGGACGATCGAGTTTAAAATAGAGACTCTAATCAGGATTCTTAATTAAGGCAGACGTCATTAACAAATCATCCAGGACGATACGTGTATTGGCCCGGACGATAAGCTCAAAATAGAAAGAAATTGTCTCCATAAATAATTAAGGTATTCTGTATTTTTGGAAATCGGCCAGGACGATCATGGATCGGCCTGGACGATATTCACAATTATGCCTTAATTAATCAGACAACTCAAGGAAGTAATTAAGGATGATTGATACAATCACATCGTCCTGGACAATATATTCAAAAACCTTAGTTACTCCTGGACGATCAAGATCGGCCAGCTTGAATCCAGGGCGGTGCTCAGGATGATTTTCCTCTGATTTGAACTGATCGGCCTGGACGATTGTGAGATCAGCCAGGACGATCAAGCCAATTTTAAAATCATCCAGCTTGCATTCAGGGCGGTGCCCTGGCCGATCTCATAAAATTTATACTAATCATCCAGGATGATATCAATATCATCTTGGACGATATAGTCGGCAACTTGCAATTAATGAGCTCCTTTAAAGCTCTTCTATTTAAGAGCTCTTGTTCAATGTTTTTGAACTTCTTTGGCTGCTGCCTTGACCTGAGAAGACCTTGAGGAGAGAAACAGAGAGAGAGAGAGAGAGAGAGAGAGAGAGAGAGAGAGAGAGAGAGAGAGAGAGAGAGAGAGAGAGAGAGAGAGAGAGAGAGAGAGAGAGAGAGAGAGAGAGAGGATCTTGTGAGGGGGAGCTTGTGAGGGGATTCACAAGGGTGCTTCAAGGATCGCTCCGCTTCTTCTTCGTCTAGAGTTTCTCGTCCATGAAAGGGTCGGTAGAGGTAAGGTTTTCAGCAACTGATCGTGGTTCTCTGCCAGCTTCAGGAGGAAGCAAAAGGAGATAGGTTCTTTGCCTTGCCGGGGTGGAAAAAAGGACTTCTTTGTGAGGGCTTCTCCGCCTAGCTGTGGGGGCTAAAGGAGAGACACGTATTGTAGTGCAATACTTGGAGGGTGCCTCCAAGGAGTGGACGTAGGACAAGTTGACCGAACCACTATAAATCTTTATGTTCTTATTTTTTATCGCTTCCGCACTTATATTTTTGCATTGTTTTATTTTGTGGTGATTTGGTTTATGAGATTGTGCTTTTGTTGAAAAGAATTTTTAAAATACCAATTCACCCCCCCCCCCCCCTTCTTGGTTAGCTTGGGCCAGTTCTATAGGGCTTAAACATCCCTAATGAACTTTCATTTTGAAATGTATAGTAGATTCACTCAGATAGGGGCATCCCTACTTGCTCTGGTTAGAGAACTATCAAATTCTAAAATGGTTAACAAAATCCTATAATGTCTATCTAATGCTTATGATGTAAAGGTTACTGCAATATCTGAATCTAAAGATCTAAATGTATAATCTAATGATAACTTGCTTGGCTCACTCATTTCCTATGAGTAAGCCATGAGTCAAAGATTACTTGATGCAGGTGGCCAGAAAAAAGACAAATAAGTGGCTCTAAAAGCCAATGACTCAGACAGTGATAGCTTTACATTTGTAGAGGATGACAATATTACACTAATGACTCAGTGGTTGAAAAGTTTTCTAAAGAGAAAGCAAAAGCATCATCAATAATGAAATAAAGGTAAAAATGGTAAAAATTTCAAAGCTTCAGCTATCAAAGTAGCTTTTGAATGAGGAAACCATGTCACTTTATAAATTTACTGCACCAATCTAAAATTTCATCCAACCAAGGAGAAGAGTAAAGATATGGAAAAATTAAAAGGGGAAGCAATGGACAAATAAGTCATTTTATGCTTACTCTACCTTAGATTGATCCAAATAGGAAGAAGACAAGGGGGTAACTAATTTGTGTCTTATGGCCAATGATAGTCTTGGTAAGTCTGATAAAGATGAGGTATCACAGATATCGTATGATGAAATTTTTATTATATCTAAGAACATTCATGATTCAAATTGTAAGCTTAAAAAAATGAATGCTAGCTTGAATACTAATTTTTCTTTCTTAAAAAATGAGCATGATAGTCTTAGGGTGCAACATAATGCATTAAATAAAGCACACATGTCTTTACTTGATAAATTTTATGCATTTAATAAAAAGCATCATTATTTAATCCAAGATCTTAAATATTTGAAATTTGAGCATGCTAAGTTTGATGATGCATTTGATATATTAAGTGTAGTGGGTGAAGACTTAGAAATTGGAAGATTGAAATCCTATTAGAACAAGCATATGAGAAATTTATAACTATTTCTTTAAAAATAAGATTAAAAAATACTACAAAAAGTCACTCACAGGTCTATGCATATACAACCATAGCCTTGGACGCATCTTGTACTATATATCCTTAGGAAGAGGAAACCCCCAATATAGACTAATAAATATATTCCCTAGGGTTACGTGTCATTCTTGTGGCATGCTTGGTCACATATCCCTCACTTGTAGAATACACCAAAGGACACATTTAATATGGAAGATTAAATTACTTACATCACAGCATAGCATGCATGCATGCCATTCATATACACATAATGTGGAATCCAAACTCATTTGGTTTTACAAATGTAACCTCTAATTAATATTATAGGGGTACTCTTACAAAAGGTGTAGTGAGAGACTATCGTACCTGAATAGTGGATACTCAACACATATGACTGGAGATTTGAAGAAATTCCTTACACTAGAGGTTAAGGTTAGAGGCAAGGTTACATAGGGAGACGACAACACCAGGAATGTGATGGGTTCAAGTATGACTAAAAACTCAAAGAAAATTTTAATTTAAAATATTTTACTAGTAGATGGATTGAAGCATAATCTTCTTAGCACTAGTCCATTATGTGATAAAGGATTTCAAATTAAGCTTCTATCTACTAAATATTTTATCATCTTAAAAGGAATATCATTTTAGAATGAAAAGTAATCAATAATGTTTATATGCTTGATTTGAATTATGTTGATTATTAAAATTATGCATGTTTAAAATCTATTGTTAATGAATTTTGGTTATAACATAGGAAAGTATGTCAAACAAGCATGATAACACTTAGGAAAATCAAACCCAAACTAGAATTCTCTAAGGACCATCCATAAGATTCCTACTAATTAGTAAATTAGGTAAAAACATCATTTCATCCCATTAAGGACATCAACATATCTAGACCTTTATAAATCCTTTATATGGACTTGTTTGGACTAGTTAGTACCACCAGCTTAGTTGGGAAGTCTTTTGGATATGTGATTATATAAGATTTTTTCATATTTACCTAGGTTAGCTTCCTAGCACATAAAAGAGAATCATTTAAGGAATTTAGAAATTTCTCCACTTGCATTAAAAAAAATTAGTATGTGAAATATCAACTACCCATAGTGATCATGATGGAGAATTAAAAAAAATCATTCTATAAGGATTTATAAGGAGCAAGATATAGAACATATTATTTTTTTCCCTTAAAACTCCTCAGTGGAATAGGGTAGCTAAAAAATTGAATAAAACTTTAGTAGAGGTAGCTAGGGCCATGTTAACAGAGTATTCACTTCCTAATTATTTTGGGAGAAGAAGTTAACACTGCTCGTTATGTTCTGAATAGGGTAAATTTTATATCCAAAATGAAAAAGACCAACTAGGAGTTGCTTAAGAGTGGAATATCCAATCTTTCACATCTTCATGCCTTTAGATGTAAGTATTTCATTTTTTTTAATAAAAAATATCCTTTAAGAAAGTTTGATCTCAAATTTAATGGAGTTTTTCTAGGTTATTCTTAAGTAGGTAAAACCTAGAGAGTTTTCAATAAAAGGATCTTAGTAGTAGAGGAGGCAACCAATATAGTATTTACTGAATATGATAAATCTTAGGAATCTATTTTAGAAGAAGAAGAAGTGGAGGTCACCTAATAAATAGAATCTATTGATCTAGGATATAGAGTAGAACCTCAGGAGCCATTTCCTAGAAATTAGAGATATTTATCTTGTACTCTAGAGGAACTCATCTTAAGAGATCCATCAGTAGGTGTTAAAACTAGGCATGGATTAAGAAAGGAGGTTAGTAATTCTTCATTCATCTCTATGGTAGAACTCACCAATATAGATCAAGCCTTATCTGATGAATTTTGGATCCTAGCTATACAAGAAAAGTTAAACTAATTTGTTAAGAATGATGTTTGGGAATTAGTTAGTAGACCTAATAACCAGAGCATTGTAGGAACAAAGTGGGTTTGCAAGAATAAAATAAATAACTTTAGTGTAGTTATTAGAAATAAGGCTAGATTAGTAGCTAAAGGGTAAAATTAGATATAAGGAGTTTATTTAAAAGAAACCATTACCCTTAAGAATTGGTTAGAAGATATTAAAGTTCTACTAGCTTTTGCTTTCATTAGATATTTCAAGTTATATTAAATGGATGTCAAAAGTGCCTTTCTAAATGGATTGATTAAAGAAGTTGTATATGTAAAGCAACCCCCTAGATTTGAGAATTTACAATTTCCCAATATGTGCTTAAGTTAAAGAGGATATTATATGGATTGAAGCAAACACCTAGAGCTTAGTACGGATGCTTAGTACATTTCTCCTAAATAGAGCCTTTATTAAGGGAAATGTAAATACAACTTTATTTCTTAAGAAAGTAGGAAAAGACCTTCTCATTGTTTAAATTATGTGGATGATATACTCTTTGGATCAACAAATAAAAACCATTGTGAAGAATTTTTAAAATTCTTGATTTAGGAGTTTGAAATGGGTATGAAGGGAGAGCTTACATTCTTTCTTAGATTTAGTGTGAAGAAAAGAGATGATGGAACCTTCATTAGCCAATCTAAAATTTTTAAGGATATTCTTAAGAAATATGAGATGGATAATATTGAGGCAATCAATACTCCCATGAGATCTAACATTCAACTAGATAAGGATCCTAATGGAAAATCTATAAATCAGAAGAAGTATAGGGGAGTAATAGGGTCACTTATTTATTTGAATTCTAGTAAACCTATCATTATGTTTAGTATTTAACTTTGTGCATGATTTTAGGATAATCCTAAGAAATCCCATAGGATTGATGTTAAAAGAATCCTTATATATCTCTTAGGAAACCAAAACTTAGGAATTTGGTATCGTAGACATAGTAAAATCTTTGAAATCATAGGTTATTCAAATTCTAACTATTTGGATGTAGTGTAGATTGAAAAATCTCCTTAAAAACTTGTTAATTCTTAAGTCAATCACTATGATTCTTGTTCCAGTAGAAAGCAAAACTCTATAGCATTATCCACTACTGAGGAGCAATACATTTCTATAGGACATGTCGATCAAGTATTATGGCTAAATGCAAGTATTATGGCTAAAGTAACAAATCTTAGATCCTGGATTATATATAAGCACTATTCCTACCATGTGTAACAACACTAGCATCATTTGCATATCCAAAAATTCAATCCAATAATCCCCTAGGAAGCATATAGATATTAGGCATCATTTCATTAGAAATCATATAGTCAAGGGTGATATCGAACTGCATTATATAGCTACTAAAAATTAACTAGAAGACATCTTTATCAAACCCCTTTCTTAAAATATCTTTAGCACATTGAGGACTAGACTACATTTTATAGACATTCATACTTGATACATGGTGAAAAAGATAATGTCAATTATTTGCAATTATGAGTTTTTCATTTCAAATGATTTTACATGTATTTAATTTGGGTTTGTATTTGTTTTTATTTTTTTTTTCTATTTGTTATGAATATGTAGTTTTTCTCTAATCAGCACACACATCAAATACTTATTTTTTTAATTTTAAAAAATTTATCCTACTATATGAATTACTTTGTATAATATAATCTATAGATTTTTTGTACATCTTGATCTTCTCTGAAATTAACAACCCTGACCTAACAAGTTATCATTGATAGTAGTGTATGATCCATATGTCACTAGATAATGGAAGAATTCAATTCGACCAGTAAGATCATCAATAACATGTTGTATTATATAAACTCATGTTCAAACTGTATGATGTATTGGTAAAAAATTTATCTAGGGAGATTCCTCATGATGATGGATTTAATGAAGATTGTATAATATAAATCAGATTGTATTTTATGATTTGACAACTTTTATGATTGAACAAATAGGAAGATTTAACTTCTTCTAATTGCACAATACGATACCTATCATAAAGTATAATCTGGCTAAAGTAAAAGAAGGGAATTCAAATGCTAAACTCACACTTCTCATCATACTACTTTCATTCTTCCTCTCTCAAGTCATTATACTATCAAAATAGTGAGAGGAAATTGATCTAGGACACTAGTAGGGAGTTGCTCGAGGTGGCTAGAAGATCCACATTTTAGAAAAGCCACTAATGAAGATGTATATCACTTCTATAATGATACTAGGATCATCCCCTCTAAAGTTATCAATTAGGATAATATAAATTTTGAGGTACTAAACCTTTTTGCTAGCACCACACTCCAATTTATCCTAAGCCTAGCATTTCCCTTTAACTCTGAACTATCGTATGAATTTTTAGCCAACCTTAGAATCATTAGTTAAGGCACTTCCCTTCAATCATTTTTCATCACGATGACAATAAGGATCACCTATGAAGATTTTGACCAAATCCTACATATCTCCACTACTAGCCTCAAAGCTCATTCTATAAATTTTGATCCTAAATATAATAAGAATGATTCCAACATAACTCTTAGAAATTTCAAACATAATATACACCTATAATTAGATTTTACGCTTATCCATGATTCACGCATAATCCAACATATCCTTCACAATTCAATCATCCCTAAAGCCTGAGATAGGGAAAATATCACATCTCTTCTATCCCTTGTCACCAACTTCATCATGGACAAAATTTATTTTAATGTTGTGAATTTAATTATCTAATACATTGAACCCTTGACTAGCATTAGGGGTTTAAGAAAAAAAAAAAAGAAAAACCTCATAAAAGGTACATCTTAGCCTATACTCTTAAATCCAAATACCATTTGTAATTTCTTACACAAATTGATCACCTTCATACCTACTACACCAATAGCTCCTTCCACATACTTCATAGTGATAAATGCCATCACAACCACTATATATTAGATCTAGAGGAAGAGGAGGTAGTTAGAGCTCCACCAGTTGTAGCACGAGCACTTGTACACTAGCCATTATTATATGTGACAATAATTCAAAGATTTGATCAGATGGAGAATCACTTTGATGCTTACATAGAGGAGCATCATTAGTAGTATGAGAATGATATGGTCTTTCTTGGCGAGCTATTTACATCACTTTACATATACTTTCAGCCATCTCCACCACCACCACCTGATCAGGGACCTTCCTACTTTTAGCGTGTGTTGTTTACTGTAAGTTACGTCTATGTTTTCTTTTCATTTTCTTATTTGTTTTGTTTTTCTTATTATTTTTTTCTTTCTTCCTTTTTATTATGTCAAAAAGAAGAGAATGTGTGTTTGGTTAATTGTTGTGTAATTATTAATTGTTTAGAATTTAGTTTAATCTTGTTTTGTACTCAATCTTATTTTTCCTTTTTTGTACTTTATGTTACATTTAAAATATCTATAAAAAATTATAAATATAAAAAAGAATAATTTTAAAATTTAAAAAAAAATTAAAAAATTTACCCCTGCTTTTTAAATGGATCACTTTGTGAGGAGAAGTTTTAGGAGAAAATAAGATTAATTTGAATTTCTTAACCAACAATATTAAACATCATCAAAAGGGAAGAGATTGTTACAATATAAGATTATAGGCTTATGATTTTGATAATAACAATCTTTAATGTCTTCTTAACATATTTCTCTTATTAGTATTTGTGGATATTATTTTTCTGTGCACACTAACATTTCAGGCAAGACGTACAATATACAAACATACTAACTCAAGACTGGGTAGACTGGGAGTGTTGTTATCTGATAATAGTCTATAATTTGACATATTTATTTTATATTTCTTGAGTAAAAATCTTATAAAAGGTGTATATCAGCTAAGTGAGTGTACATATACATAGAAGAGGAAATTTAAAAGCATTAATTTTTTATCAAATAGCACTATACAATCACTATAATACTGTACAATATGTGTTAAAGTGGGTTTAGTTATATCATTAAGTTAATTTTTTTTTTGATCTCATCATACTATATGATACAGATCATACAGGACGATCAATATAAATCAAGAAATTTGTCGCCAATCATAAATTAGGAAATATTTTAAAATTTAAAATTTATATTAATCATATGGTACTATCCCTATTGTACTTTATGATGAATTTAAATATTACCTAATCTAATACAATTATTAAGCAACAAAATCTTTTAATTTAAATTTAACATCATATTGTATGATGACCTTATTCGTATAGTACAAACAAATCATATTATTCGATCATCCTAGATGAAATGTTAATTCGATTGAACTAATCATATTATTCGATAGTTAAATAGTGCTAGACAATCAATTTAAATATTTTAACTAATCATGCATGCTTTTGTCTATCATATGGTATTGTTATGCTATATTGAGCTATTGGTACTGTACAATTCCATATCATATTATACGATCAGATTAAATAGAATCTTAAATTTAGCTTTTTGGAAGCCTAATTTGAATACTTATTTTAAAGCCAATAAATAGAAAAATCCTTTGGCTATTGAAGAAACTCTAAGGTAGGACTCTAGTGCTTTGGAGAAGGAAAATGTAGGATTGAGTGTGAGGGAGAATGTGTGAGTGGTTTCCATATTATTTCTCTAAGCTCATTTGCACCTTAGTTCCTTTAAGGACTTGGTGAGTCTTTGGGGTTACTCTAAGGAGAGAAGCTTCAAGGTCAATGTTCAACATTATTTTCCTTAATCAATAGGTTGAAAAAGGATTCTAATATACACTACCATCACTTAGAGGGCGAAAAAGCTTTGAGGTTCTCTTCCTTCATTAGGAGGGTAAACAAGGATTTCAATTCTTCACAAGATCAAGTTTGGTTAAAGTGATTTATAAGGGCTTCTCCACCTTACCGTGGTGGATAAAGGAGAGTCACTAAATGATTTAGTGCAATACCTAAAGAGGAGGACCCTAGGGAGTGGACGAATGTTAAGTTTTGATTGAACCAGTATAAAATTTTTGGTGTGCTTGTTCCTTTACTTACATTTTTATTTCTTGCAATTTATTTCATGTATATTATTCTTATAAAATTTGTTGTGATAAATTTTTTGATATCTATGGATTAGATTCTATGATCAAGATTTAGTAGATAAAAAATCTAAAAATTAAAAGAAATAAAAAATTTTCTTTTTACTCAATCAAAAATATAAATTTCATTTTTATCTATGATATTTACTTATGCTAGTATTTTTGTTTGATATATTTATAGAGAGGAACCTTTAAGGGGAAATTTTTTTAAAATACCAATTTACCTACTCTTGTTGTGCCTAAGTGTTATAAACCTGATTCAAACACTATGACTTTGATCATAATAAACATTATTGTGTGTTACTACTTTCTCTTATTTATATGATATTTAATTTTGCATTTGTGTGTACTAACATTTAAAAAAATCAGTTCACCATTCACTTATAATTATGATCAGCTCAAGACTAGGTAGACTAGGGTCATAATCTGTACTTTGCAATTTTTTCTATTTTTTTCTTTCTTAAATCAAACTATATAATTAGGTGGATATCATTACTCAGTAACCTAGCACACATAAGAGGAGAGAGAAAAAAAGATTTTGAGAGAGTTTATTTTTTAAGTATTTTATAATCTGTTATACTCTATTTGTTATACTCTATCAAAACCCTAGCCACCAAATGTTAAGAAAGATACTTATTATATGATAATCATACCATATGATTTGGTTCTAACTATACTAACTAATTAAAGCTTTCTTAATTAATCTCTCAAAATCTTGGAATCAAATTATAGACAATTATTGTGATCGATCATATTGTATAATATAGTTCATACTGTATGATTACATATGTATAAAATTTATCATCTCATGGATTGTACAAAATGAAATCCATATTTTTTGTACTGATCATCTTGTTTGATGTCCACAGTGTTGGATGATCACAATAGACAAACTTGCCTGTCCCAAGGATAATCCCAAATAAACACAAGGAGTTTGTACAGTTTGTACTGGATGATGTTTTGATCATACTTTATGAAATGCTATAAAAGTTGATCAGTTTGTCTGCACGATCTTATTAAATAAGTCTAAATTACACTTATTATGTTATACGATATTTGTATTGTACTATATGAAAAGAAGACGGATACCTTGAAAATTAGGGTTTCTTGAAGCCCACTACTTAAGGATTTTTAATACTCTTTTTAGAAAATTTTTACTGTTGAGACTTTAAGAGAGAGAGCCTTGAGGGAGAGAAGAAGGAGAGATTGGTAAGAGAAGAGAGGAATATTTTGTGAGGGAGAAGTTCTGAGTGGATTCACAAGGTTATTCCTAGCAAGAATCTTGCCTATTATCTATAAGTGTATGCTTTGATTCTCTAGGGCTCCTAAGAAGCTCTTCAATAAAGATTGTGGTTCCCTAACCATCACTAGAAGGGTAAAAATAAAATTTTGGTTCTTTGACCATCACCAATAGGGTGAAAATAGAGTTATGGTTTTGTAAACATCACCAGGAGAGTAAAAATAAAGTTGTGATTCTTTGACCTATAAAGAGTCATGGTTCTGTACCACACCGAGGAGGTGAAATAACATATGTACAGGCTTCTCCACCTTATTATGGGAGTAAAAGAGAGTCACTATTATTTAGTGAAATACTTAGAGAGGGAGTCTCTAAGTAGTGGACGTATGTCAGGTTGACCAAACCACTATAATTTTTGGTGTGTTCATTTTAGTTATTAATTGAACTTTATTTTATGCAATTATATGAATGGTTGAAAATTATATTTTTTTTCGTATCCACTGTATCAATTATCTTGCATGGGTTTGAAAAGTTTTTAAAAAAGTTTTTTTTACTAAAGAATTTTTAAAATAACCAATTCACCTCACCCCCCCCCCCCCCCCCCCCCCCCACCCCCACCCCTCACCCTCTTAGTTAGTATTGAGTTTGTTATTTAGGGTTTAACAACCCTCACAAACTTTCAAGTGATATCAGATCCATATTCATAAATTAAGTTTTAGAAAACTTCTAAAAATTAATCATGGCTAACTTCAGAAATTAAAATAGTATGGAAGGATATTCAATCACACGACTACCTTTATTTGATAATATACCTTTTGATTTTTAAAAAATTTGAATGTCCACTTTCTTACAATTTATTGATTATCACATGTGGATGTTAGTTCAAGAAAGATATTCTGCTCCTTCTAGATTAGTTATTGGAATTATCACTGAACTGCCTTTTTCTGATTGGAGTTTAAATGATAGATATTTAGCCCAACTTAACACAAAATTTTTGAACTATTTCTTTTGTTCTTTCAAATTTTAAGATTATATGTGTGTACCCACTTGTATTGCTAGCAAATAAATTTGTGACATATTATGCATTACTTATGAAGTAATAAGTGAAGTGAAATAATCTAGGTTAAATATTCTACTTCATGATTATGAGCTATTTTGCATGAAACCTAGTTAATCCATAACTAAAATGTATACTAAGTTTACATAAATTATGACATCCCTGCATGCTTTAGTTAGATAATTATTAAATTTGAAAAAATTCAATAAGATCTTGCGTCGCCTACATAGTTCATATGATGCCCAAAGAACTGCTATTTTAGAATCCAAGGATTTAAATGTTTATTTTATTGATAACCTACTTGGATCTCTAATCACCTATGAATAAGGAATAAGCCAAAGGACGCCATCTAATGTAGGAGAAAGAAAGAAAGAGAAAACTGTAGCCCTAAAGGCTAATGATTCAGATAATTCCTTTGATGGAGGAGAGAAAGAAATTGCACTGATGACTTGGCAATTAAGAAGCTTTTTAAGAAAAAAACAAAAGAATAATCAGCAATGGAGAAAAGGTATGAATTATAAGAATTCTAAAGCTTCTAATGATATTGACTGTTATGAATTCATAAAACAATGGTAAGTTAGAACTAATTTCCCAAATCTAAAAGGTCACCAAAGAAGGAAAATGTTGAAGAAAAAGTAAAGTCCTTTAAGGAATGTGAAGATTTCAGAAGTCCTTTTTAGCTGACTCCACATTAGATTCATCTAGAATATATGTAGAAGAGGAGGTGACATATTTATGCTTAGTGGAAAACTTCTATCTTGATCAATCTAATCAAGATGAGGTATATCAACTTTCATATAATGAATTATTTAATGTTTCAGAAAAGTTTCATAATTCTTACTACAAATTCAAAATGAAGTATGCTAACTCAAAAATTGAATGCTCAGCTCTGCAAAAGGAAAATGAAATGCATAAAAAAGATGATTTCTATTTAGATAAATATCATATGACTTTATTGGATGAATTTGATGAATTTAATAAGAAATATACCGTTTTATCTAAAAACCATAATTATTTGAAAGAATTGCAACTTGATTTAGAAAAATCAATTAAAGGACTAGAAGCATGTGTTTACATTTTAGATCTTAGTGAACACTCTTTAAAAGTTAAAATATATGTTGTTGAATGTGCTAAATTTTTTTTTTTATAAAAAATAAAGTCTTTTCAAAATAAACCTATTCTTAAGAACTAATCATGTCTTGCATCTCATAAACCTAGGAATATGACTCAAAACTATCATAGGTTATTTAACCCTTTTCCTGATGTTAAATGTTATTCATGTGGCATGTAAGGACACATTAGCCACACTTGCACAATTCATCATATAACACACTTGGTGTGGAGACTAAAGTTGCATCAAACACATCATGACATGCATTCTGATGATTCATTCAAACTCAAGATGGGATCCAAACTCGCTTGGGCTCCCAAAACTATTCTTTCAAGATCATTTGATTTAAGGGCTCTCACAAAAGATCCAGTGGGAGCATGAAGTTTTTGGTCATGATATTCATTTCCTATCACTTGAAATTAGCCATTCACGAGCTTCTCAATATATGTGTTTTGTCTTGTATTTTTATTTATTTATGACTTTACTTATTTTTAGTCTTAAATTATTTTATTTATGAATTTATTTTTTTTCTTATTTTTATTCTTTTAGTTTTGTTGTTATCATTCTTGTGCCCTCATCATAAAAAAAAAAAAATTTATTCCTCCTCTATCATACTATACAAACACCCTTCATATTGTACAATCTGCACAACACTACTTCGATCATAACCCTTGACTTAATTGATAAACTAGATTGAATCTATTATTAAAAATCATATTGTACAAACGCATGTTCATATAGATGATCAATGTGTTAATCCATTATTTATTATTGATCATACTGTATGAACACCTTTTCATATTGTACAAACCTTTTAGTTAAAGGTCGTACTGCCTAACTCCTTGGGATGATATCCCTATCTCTAGTAGTCCCATATGATGTCTGATCATACTGTACGATCGAACAAACTTTTTGACCAATATTTTTGCATTATTAATTGCTCACGATCATCCCATACAATCTCACAATCATATTGTACAATCCACTAAAATTTTATTTAAATAGCCCAAATTAATTTAAATTCTTTACATAATCATTATAATCCTCCTTTCAAATACAATCTATGCAATGGCTAATGGTGGAAAGCATAGTTACCAAACCCTGGGTGCTTCCTCCTATACAATCTTACCGATGATTGCTTTCTCATAGCTTTGATGAAGTTGCCTACCAAAAATATAAAGATGCCAAGATCACAACTTCCAGGATTCATAACCGACAGGCCTTAATCTTTCCAGTAATAAACCTCTTTAATTCCATTGCACTTTAATTTTTTATTATTTTGGCCTATCCCACCCACTCTGAAATCCTATTCAAATTCCACACAAACATAAGGATTAGTGGGGATGATACTATAATATGTTCCTGTGTGTGTTGTCATAATGTCAAAATCACTAAAGAGGACAAAGAAATCCATTTTCAGCTAAACACCCAAGGAAATAGACCCCATGCCATGGCCTCCGGATTCAACTTTGACTGGAGTGTTATAAATCTCTTACTTTGAAATGCTAATTTGAACTACCACAAACCCTTGGTTAACACTCTAAATCAAAATGTCAGGGTTATCCATCACGTTTTGAGAACATCCATCATTCCTAAAGCTGGAGACTAGATAAACATCACTCCCCTTCTACAAATTGTCACCTACTTAATAATATCAAACACCTAAATGGAAGAAGCTCAAATGCTAATTGATTACATCTAGAACCTCACTTCCATTTAACTCCCAGGTACTAAGAGAAAGCAAAACATCACTCTAGGACATGTGAATGGGTATATCTTGGATAAAAATACAATATCACATATCCTACTACTCCTAACCATATCTAATCTTCTTTTTGGATGCTTCCTTCTAGATGCTCTTCCTTAGGGATCAGGAGCTATAAGACCCACTGTTTGATGAAGAAGGAGATGCTACCCCTGTAGCTGATCCTGCATGTGCACCACCTCCTCACCACTGCCCATATGGGGAGTAGATTAAGAAATTTGACAGACTCAAGACTTGCCTGGATCAACAAAAATACCAACATAATAATGTTAGTTCAGGGAGCAATTTGGAAAAATCTAATAGCATATCACCACCATCTAGAAGCAATATGATAGCTTTAACCAGTTCTTCTGACCACCTCCACCACCACCTTCTGATCAGGATCCACCTCTTTTCTAGTTTATTTGTGTTGTACTTTTCTTTTTATGTCTATGTTTTCCTTTTTTTGTTTTATTGTTTTTTATCACATTTTTCTTTATAGCACATCATATGTTATTATCCTTTTAAATTTTAAAAAAATTGTTTTACTTTGTGTTTATACTTTGTGTTTATTTCTTCACTTTCAAGTGGAATTTCTTTTTATTTCAAGCTAGTTATGTGCTCTTAGATCTCTTTTATGTGCTCTTTACTTAAATAATCTCTAGTTAAATAAAAATATGTTTTTATTTATTGTAGTGTAAGACTTGGATTGTATTGTACAATTGAACACGTACTATATGACTTGGATCGTACTGCACGAATGAATTCTCTTCAAAGCTCTTTGCTATTTGTAATAAACATACTCCTATTATGTCAAAAAAATTTAATAAGAAATTATTGGCATTTTTAAAACTCAAAGGATAAATGAATCTTATGAATTTTCATATCCCTTCTTATTTCCTTTGCATGATGATTCCTTGTGTGAACTTGAAATCTAAAACAAATTGGAGTTGAGATGGTTAAAATGAAAACACTTTCATTCTACTACATTTTTTTATATCATGAATATATTATGTAATTTGATAAACATGATTAATTATTTTTTAAAAAATTAGGCTATTTCTTCCTATTAGAAATAATGGGTTTACTTTGTAGATTATTCATCCCTATTTAAGAGAGTGATTTTTTATTCTCTTTTATTTAGAAGATAATCATTACAACTGAGATTTTTAAAGATTTAGAAAGGATGGAATTTGTAAAAAATTTCAAAAGAGGCATAAAATGAGACTAAAATAAAAGATGTGCAATGACGTCAAAAGTGAATGATGTACTAACTGTATCAAAAACAAAAGATGCGAAATGTACACTGAAAGCTGATAAAAGAGGCATAGAATAAGCCCAACTTTAATTAGCTTCTTTTGTGGGTAAATCTTTAGATCTTAGAAAACTCATGTGTTTCATGATATGTTTAATACTTGATTTTGGAAAATCATGATCCTTCATTCATCACTTTTATAGTAATATTCTATTTGATATATAAAATATAGCAGTCAAAAAAGTTTATGTTTCTCTGACAAATTATAATTCTTTAATTAAATTTTAATTTAAACAAAGGATTTAAGCATGTGAAGATGTTAAGCTTGGTGTACAAACTCTACAGTTTAATTTCTTTAGTTGTAATAAAGTCAACACTTATCTTATTTAGTCTTTTCTATTTAAAGAGTTAGTTTATTACATTTTGAAAATTGGCCACGAGAGTTCTCAGGTCTGTGATGTTTCCATCTTTACCACTGAGTTTTTAGTCATTTTTAGTATGTTTATTTTTTATGCATTTCTTGTTTATGTTTTCTATTTTTCTTCATGATATTTTTCCTTTTTTGTGATGTCAAGAGTGGGAGTAGTTTGTTATTGTTTGTTGTTGATGTTGTTGTTGTTGTTTGCATATTATCTATTTTTTTTTAAATTTACACTCCTTTTTCTTACAATTGATTTTTATTCAAGGGAGAGTTTAGAGGAAATTAAGAAACTTTTTATAATCCCAAAATAATAATGTTTTTCATCATCAAAAAGGGGTAGATTACTGCAAACTTGATTCAAGAACTATATTTTTCATGATAAAAAACATTATTGTGTTTGTTATTACTTTCTCTTATTACTGTGATATTTTATTTTGTGCTTCTATGTACTAACATTTCAGGAAATCAGTCCACCGTTCACTTTTAATTCTGATTAGCTCAAGACCGGGTGGACTAGGGTTATAGTATGTACTTTTCAATTTAATCTAGTTTTTTTTCCTTCTTGGGATGCAACATATAATTGGGTTGATACCATTGTCGAATAATCTTACACACACAGAGGTGGGAGAGAAAAATGATTTTGAGAAACTTTATTCTTGAAGTATATCACATTGTATGATGTTGGCTTCACACTGTATGGCCTTGTTCCATATTGTACACTTTTGATTTATAATATATAATCTATTAAACTCTATCAAAATCCTAGCTGTCAGAGATTAAGAATGATACTCATTATATGTTGATCGTACCATATAATTTGGTTCATACTGTAAGCCCTAATTAAATCTATCTTAATTAATCCTTGATATCAAGCAATCAAATTATGAACAATTATTATGATTGATCATACTTTACGATACAGTTTATACTATATGATTACCCATGTATGAAATTGGTTTTCCCAAGGGTTGTACTAAATATAATCCATAACTTTAGTACTGATCATACCATATGATGACCATAGTGTTTAACGATCATCCATATACGAAGTGGGCCGTCCCAAGGATCATCCCAAATGAATAGAAAGAATTTATACAGTTCGTACCATATGATGTTTGGATCATACTATTCAAAATGTTATAAAAGTTAAACAGTTTGTCTGAATGATCTTGCTGGATGAGTCTAAATTATATTGATCGTATTGTACTATATATATATATATATATATCATAATGTACGAACATAAGATGGATCTCTTCAAAATTAGTGTTTCTTGAAGCCCACTACTTAAGGTTTTCTTATACTCTTATTAGAAAATCTTTAGTTGTTGAGACTTCAATAGAGAGAGCCCTCAGAGAGGGAAGAAGGATAGCTTGGTGAGAGAAGTAAGGAAGATTTTTTGAGGGAGAAGTTGTGATGGAATTGACAAGGTTGCTCCAATCAGTAATCTTACCTAGTATCTACAAGTATCTGCCTAGATTCTCTGTGACTCAAGAGAAGAAGTTCTTCAGCAAAGATCATGGTTCTCTAACCTTCACCAGGAGGGTCCAAATAGAGTTTTGGTTCTCTAACCATCACTAGGAGAGTAAAAATAAATTTTTGGTTCTTCGATCGTCACCTAGAGGGTGAAAATAGAGTTTAGGTTCTCTACATGAAAAAGGTTCATGATTCTTTGCCGCACTAAGGAGGTGGAACAATGTCTGCCCATGGTTCTCGACTGTGCTATAGGAACTAAAGGAGAGTCACTACTATTTAGAGCAATACTTAGAGAGGGAGTCTTCAAGGAGTGGATGTAGGTCAGGTTTATCGAACAACTATAAATTCTGTTGTGTTCATTCTGATTATTTATTGCACTTTATTTTCTCTAATTATATGTGTAGTTAAAAAATTTGTTATATTTTTATTTTTGTGAAATCTACTCTTTCTATATCTGGTGTATTGATTATTGTGTGTGGGTTTAAAAAGCTATTAAAGTTCTTTCTCATTAAAGAATTTTTAAAATAATTAATTTAGTCCATTCTTACTTAGCCTTAGGCTAGTTCTTTAGGGTTAACAACCCTCACGAACTTTAACTAGGGACCGTTGAATGAGTTTTAACATCCTCCATTGAAATTTCACATTGCATTTAAATTTTGCTCAAATTTTTATGAAATTTTCTAAATATAGGATATTTAAAGGAAGTTTTCCCTAAATGAGAATTTTGTACCATCTAAATGTTTACAAGTTTTAATTCAAAGTTATTAGCTTGCATGGCTTGTGTATCTATACTCTGATGAATTCCATCTACCATAGGGTTTGCAAAATCCTTAACAGGTCTAGAATGATCTAAGTCTTGAATAGGTTTAGCCATCTTTAAAATTTTTTTAGTGGTTCTAATTTTAGAAAAGGGTTCTCTAAAATTTTTAATAAAAATTTAGCAATGATTTCTTTCCATGGCTTCTAAGCAAGCATCCACAATTATGCATTCAGTAAAATAAAAAAAATGAATATAGAAGGTCTAATTATGTTATTGATTAAATAATATAATAAATTTTGAAAAGTAAAACAAATTATTCCTCGATAATTATGCCAAAAACTTTGGTGGGAGCAATAGAGTAACATAACGAATTGTGATAATAATTTAGGGCTCAATCAATCCCTAATTAATGCTTAAGTTTTTTATATAAAAATTATAAAACCCCACTTAATATATGCATGTATACATACCAAATTAAGTAATGTAGCGATAGAGCAGAGTATCGATCCCACAAGAAATAATGCTTACTTATAAATACTAGTACTATTTACTATAATTATAAAAATTATCCTACTCAATAAAAATAAGTATTGGTAGATTAAATCACTTATTTTAAAATAAAAAATTAAATAAAATATTATTTCAATAAAATATTTTGGATTGATGGAATGTAAATATAATATATTTCTTAATTATTCTCTTTTATATTGATGTTATTCAGAGCTTATGAATCACCGACCGCTCAATCATGCATGAAGAAAGAAAGGACATGTTAAACCATCCAATCACAATACCACTCTAAACTTCATATAATTTTTTTTTTAGGGGAAACACATTGAGGGGCTTATGAGTTAATTAAGAAAATGATTACACTATCCTTAAAGGGACCTCAAGCTCAGTAATGCTCACCAGAGATACAAAAAGAAAGCAAAATAAACCTAAGAGCTCAAGTTCCCTACTATGCAAAAATACAATATAACCTATGTACAATATATGGTGCACAAGAAAGAGCACCCAAAAAAGGGGAACAAACCAAAAAATAGCAACTAGCTCCACCTTCCCTTCTAAAGCACCACCACTTCGAAAACATGCACTAAGGAAATCCTACAAAAATAGATGATAACCAAGAAGGAAATAGCGCAAATAAAACTAGAAAATGGCAGGGTGATAGTTCAAACAATTAATTATCCATAAAATAAGTAGCATAAATACAAGAAAATATATTCAGCCTCCAACCAATAGATTTATAATACTTAGCACATCAACTACAAAGAAATGAATAAGCACCATCAACTATTAGCTACGCAACCATGAAACTCAATTGTAATCCCATAAAAACTAGACAACGAACCATAATCCACAATGATATAGACACACAAAAAGAAGATAAACAGGATATATAACCAATTCACTTCCAACTTATGATAAATAGCCATAACATCCAAGAAAATGCAACAAAATAAAACTCTAAACTATTTCATGAAATACTAGATCTAAACAAACCAACAGTGAGTCCACAACCAAGTAAGTAATAGGAAAATTGGCCAACCAGAAAAAAATAGTTAGAAACATAAATGCCAATAAAATCACAACCTAAATGCCACTCCAATCTAATCCCAACCCCAACTAAGAACAAAGGAACCATGCCTAGATAAAAGAAACATACAATAAGAGCAAACACATAATCATTTAATCAGCTAAGCCCCATATGAGATGGAGAGCACAGTTGCAGAAACCAAACCCACTGAAACAAAAAAAAAGCTACAGCAGAATTGATCTAAGGAATAACCACCAGTAAAACCCCAATAACCAAGCGACAGTATATAGGAAACCAACCCACATATGGTAATACTAATTCCAAGCAGCCTGGGAATAGATGCGCAGCATAGGGGAAAAATGATGGAAGAAAAATTGAATCAGATATTGCAAGAGATGCAGCTAAAATGGGATAGCCTCTAGCATGCCAAGCAAAAGGTAACCCCCACACCAAAATAAAAAAAGATCCCCAAGCTCTAGCCAAAAATAAAAACTAAAATCTAACATAGGGAAGACCAATTTTTTCTAATCTTACAAATCCTTTTTAAGTGAGCAAGTAGTTTAGAGGCAAAAAAATCAGTAAAACAGTCCAAATTACACACCAAATTGGCAAGACAATCAACACAAGCATTCTTCTCCCTATACACATGAGACAGGCATTAATTAACACAGATCAGTTGCTGCTTGATATCCCAAAGAAGATAAAAATGAGTTGGATTGCACACAATATCATCAATGTTATTTAAAAAATGAATACTATAAATAGTATCAACTTCAATCCAAATGTTAAAAATGCCAAGAGATATGCATAATCTAATCCCGTGAAGAATCGCCAAAATCTTAACAAAATTCACATAACAATTATGTAAGGGGCCTGCAAAAGCCATAATGACATTTCCATAAACATCCCTAATAATCCAACCAAAACCCAAGATGGAACCTTTGATATCACCTTCCACATTCAGCTTATAGGTATTATTAAGTGGTTTGATCTGGTAAACAATCCAAGATTTAGTAGAAGGATTATCACCCTTTAACGTAATACCCAAATTGGATGCCACAAGAAGTAATTCTTAAAATTCTTGAAACATAGTAGATTAACAAAAAAAAAAAGCTGCAGAACCTTGTCTTTCACATTCTTAATAATCCTATGATGGTTCATACCAATATAATTAAAAAGGAAATTATTTCTATCCAGTCATAAATACCATAAAATGAGAGAGGGAATAACATTTATGATGTAACCTTTTAAACTCAATAAACCAAGAGTTAAGCATAACATGAATAGATAACTTTGCATTAAAATAATTTAATCTAAAAATATCATCAAAATACATCCAAGTTTTAACAGCTAAATGGCTTAAAAGAAAGATATGATGCATATTCTCCACATGAAAGCAACATTGGTACTTGGATGGTAAAATAAAGCCTCTTTTAATTAAGTTATCATCAGTAGGAATGAACTTATGCAACATTCTCCAAATGTAAATAGCAATAGTGGAAGGAATAATTTTATTCCAAATCATAGAAAAAAATTAGTGACATCATTAATCTGAAATCCCCTTCTTTAGACAAATTGCATAATAATAAATCATCAAAATTAATGTTAAGGGTAAGGATCATAATTTGTTGAATAATAGATTAAGGAATAACATTAGCAAGTTTATCATAATCCCAATAGTTCTCAGTATTGAAATAGTTCACCTACATTACTGTAGTGGAAGTGATATTAATAAAGGAATCAATAAAACGTGTTCCAAAACAATGATCTTTCCAAAAGAAGATGTTCCCACAACTAAGCCCCAAACTAATGTGGGGATTAACAACCCATTCAATATTGTAAAGTCTCTATCACACTTTAAAATCACCTTTGTTATAAAAGCATATAGTCAGATGCTTACCCACACAATACTTATAAAACATAAACTTAGCCCAAAGACTCACTTTAACATGAAAGGTGTACTATAAATTGAAGAAAAAAGTATAAGCTAAATACCCAAGGTACCCTCATCCAAAATAACACAGCACTTGTCCCAAGAGGACCAAATAATTTTAGAATTGCTATTGGTCCCTTTTCAAAAAAAAAAAAAAAACTATTAAAAAGTTTATCAATTTTGTTGCAAACCACATTAGTAGGTTAAAGAGTTTGGAATGTATAGAGATGGAGAGAGCAAAGAACACTTCTAATGAGAGTTAGTCTGCCATCAAAGTTCAAAAAATTAGAATCCCAAGATAAAAGCTTGTTATGCATAGAAGTAATCAAGTCTTCAAAAAGAAAAGTTTTATTCCTTCCTTTAAAAGAGGGACACAAAGGTACTTAATAGGCAAGTTACCATGCACAAAACTAGTATGGCATTTGATAGCCATAATATGGTAATTGGGCACTTTATTAGAGGCAATAATATAACTCTTATGTTTGTTTTGAGAATGCCCACTAGCATTTTCAAACTTATGAAAAACAACCATAAGCGTATTAATCCTATTTAAAGAAGCATTGGTAAAAATGATGAAAATATTAGCAAAACGTAATTGGGAAATAGGAAACCACCCAAAGTCCTAAATAGAGGCTAGGATGATTCTCAAAGAGGTTGGAAAGACCTCTAGATAAGTACTCAATAGTAATAATAAAAAGGGTAGGAGAGATAGGATCATCCTATCATAAGCCATGAGAGGATTTAAAAAACCAGTGTTTTTGCCATTCAAAATAATAGAAAAATAGGATCCTTCAATGTAATTCCTAATATGACTAATATAAACCAAATATAAAGCAAACAAATATAAAATATTGTAAAGAAAATTCCAATAGATGTTGTCATAAGCCTTGAAATATTAAGTTTCAAAACGATCTTGCCACCTTTCACCCTAACATCAAGATCATGAAAAAATTCTTGGGCTAAAACGGATATAATCAGAAATTAGCCCGACCCTTAATAAAACCCATTTAATAAGGAGAAATAATTATAGGATGGTGAGAAGTTAAACAAGTCATAAGAATTTTAGAAATCAACTTACAAAAAAGGTACAAAGACTTATACTTCTAAAATAATTTCAATTACTAATAGAATTGCTGTTAGGGATGAGAAAAATAGAAGTGGAAATGAAGAATTTAGGAATAGTGTAACTAGCAAAAAAATCCAGAATAATAGAATAAAGATCATTACTACTAATATGCTAAGATTTATGGAAAATCTTAGTTGTAATGCCATTCGGTCCAGCCATAGAATCAGCATTCATATTATGAACAATCTCCTTGATTTCTTCAAAAGTAGGGGGTTTAGAGAGAAAATCTTTTTTAAAGGGAAACCCACGGAGGAGCCTACGCATTAATATATGAAAAAGTTATAGAGTCCTTAAAGGGCCATCAAGCTCGCTAATAGAAGAGCACAAAATTAAAGCCAAAAAACCCTAAGAGCCCGAGCTCCCTACTAAATAAAATTATAAATAAACCTAAGTATATTATACGGAGAACAAGGGAGAGTGCCCAAAAAACTAGAAAGCATCAAAACACAACATTCAGCTTTTGGTCCCCATCCCAAAAGGCTTCACCATGAGTACCGGCGCTAAGAACAAACTGCCAACCAAAAGAAATGAACAATAAATACTCATATCATATAAGATAATGATAAATCCAGCCACCACCAATACCCTGGCCATCACTGAACCAACAACACTAAGCACCAGTGAAACTAGAAGACCAGTAATAGATCCAAATAATGCAATTATGAGAAAAAATATATGGAAAGTTATAGTTGGAAAGCAATAAACAACTAACCATAATAAAACCCAGCAACCAAATTGCAAGAATCCAACCAACCACCACCCGAATGCCCCAAAAGTAACCCAGCCACAAGAAATAAAACACTAAGCCACACCTAGCTTTGCTCCTAAACAACCTCTTAGCCAAGAGGAACAAAAAAAAATCCTTTAGCACACTCCTAATAACCCTCAGTCAGCAGAAATAGGCAAGCACAAAGCACTACCAGCACACCTTCAAACCTCCACCCAAAAAAATTTAGACAGGAACAATAATGAAAACCAATACTAATAGCAAACCAAAACCCTCAAAAAAAAAAAAAAAAAAAAAAAAAAAAAAAAAAAAAAAAAAAAAAAAAAAAAAAAAAAAAAAAAAAAAAAAAAAAAAAAAAAACAACGAAAAGCTCTCCAACCACATAGAAGATAGTACAAAAAAAAACAAACTCCACACCACATCACCATGTCCAAAGTAGTAGAGCTCCAGATTAAATCTATAGCCAAGACAACTAAGTAAATTATTAAAAGGATCACCAAATAGCACATAGAAGAAATGCCAAAAATAATAATATACCCAAGCAGCCATGGAAACCAAGGTGAAAGAAACCATAAGATATATAACTAGAATACCAAACACCTGGAACCCAAACCAACAGAACCAAGAGCTAGTAAAAACGATAGGAACAAAATGGCTCCAGCAAAAAAAGTCTAGTAAAACCCGCCAGCAAGTTAAAATAGAGGTAACCTCAAGGAAAAAATTAAGGACCCACAGAACTAACACATTAAATTCTAACACATTGGGTACAAACTTTATCCAATCTCTAAAGCCCTTTTAAAGGGACAAGTATGTTATTAGCAGCAAAATCTATGAATTAATCCAAATCATAACCCTAATTAGCCAGCCATTCAACATAGGTATTCCCCTCCCTATACACATGAGAGGAGGCATTAATAAAGATCATTTAGTATTTAATATGCCTCACAAAGGAAAAATGATTATAATTGCAAACTGAATCATCCAAACGATTTAGTCATTAAATAGAATAAGTATAATCAACTTTATAACTAATATTACCAATATCCATAGAAATGCATAATTTAATTCCATAGAGAATAGCTAAGATCTAAGCCAAATTCACATCACACAAATGTAAGGGACCAATAAATCCATAATAATGTTACCATAATAGTCCATGATAGTCCCACCACAACCAAAAAAATGTGAATTAACAATATCCTTTATATTTAGTTTATAAGTGTTAATGAGGGTTTGATCTAGTAAATAATTCTAGACCCAGAAGGATAATGTTGATCACCATCCAACATAATACCTAAATCATAATCCATAAAGAATTTTTTTTTTAAAAATTCTTGTAAGAAAGAAGATTAACAGAAAAGAGTCTCATAACGTTTTCTTTCATATTATTGATATAATATGATGGTTCATGCCAACACCATTAAAAAGAAAATTATTCCTTTCTAGCCATAAATACCATAAAATAAGAGAAGGAATAACATTTCTAATGTTCTTCTTAGACTTGAAAACCATAACTTAAGAATAGCATTAATAGAAATTTTGGCATTAAAGCAATTTAATTTGAAAATATAATCAAAATAAGTCCAAGTTTTAACAACTAAAGGACCAAAAAGAAAATTACGATGCATATTCTCCACATGACAACAACATTGATATTTGGAAGGCAAAATAAAACTCTTTTAATTAAATTATCATCCCTAAGTAAACTAAAATTATCATCAGAAGGAAAAAATTGATAGTTAAGCTAAATATTGTTCACTTTATCTTCAGCAATCAATATATCATTGAAAATAGTTTTTAAAATATTTTTATTCCACCATACAATTTTCTTCTTAAGTATTTTTAAATTTAAACCATAATCTATTCATAACAAAAATAGAGTAATCACGATATGAAGGGGCATGCCAATTTTCCTAAACCAAGTCCAAAAAGAATCATGAAGTAACCACCTATTTTGAAATCTAAAATAAGGTGAAGAAACCATATACCTCATCTTGAGGCTAATTAAAATAGGAGAATGATTAGAAAGTGTTCTGGTAAGATGCTTAACAGATAAAGAATTGAATATGTTAATCCAGCTATTATTAAATAACACACGATACAAACATTTCTATCAATGACCAAGGTTCCAAGTAAATTTATTACTAGAAAAGCCAATGTACACTAAGTTATAATCCATAATCATATTATTAAAAACATCCATATAATTATAAATAGGAGTAGATCCCCCAATACACTCAAAGGGATTAGAAATAGTGTTAAAATTACCATCAACAAGCCAGGGCAAGTAACAAGTACTGTGGAAGTTAGTGAGTTGCTCCCATAAAACTTTTCTACTACTATGAGAAGAGGTAGCATACACAAAGGAGCCACAATAGTTCAAATTTAAAAATTCAATATTATAATGTAGAACTTGAGTGAAATCTCCAATAACATCTATCCAAATAGGATCCTTTCAAAACACCCAAATCTTGTTAGAAGAATTTGCAACAGAATGCTTAAACCCTAAAATCTAGCAGTACTGAGTAATTTAGCTGAAGTAATGAGAGGTTCAAGTAAAAAAAGAATAGAAACACTGTGAATACAGCATAAACTTTTAACCCTTAACCTAGAGGAGGGACATCCAATTACCTCTAACATTCCAAATAATATATTTAAACATAAAAAAGAGGCTAGTGACTAGTTTGTTAATGGGTGGACATATATATATATATATATATATATATATATATATATATATATATATATATATATATATATATATATATATATATATATATATATATATATATATATATATTAAGAATTACAATTTGCATTAAAAGAAACCAAAGCTATTACAAACTAATAATCAAGACAACTATCACATTTCTTCTTCAAAAGATTATACAAGGAAGAAGGAATATCAGAAAAAGAAGTAGAATCAAAGCAAAAACTATTATCTAAAGCTATAGTAGTGCACAAATCAGAAGCTTTATTATAATCTGTAGAGATATGATGAATAATTACCTTGCTGAAGTCATTTAAGAATGACATCTTCTCCGAAATCAAGTTATTGGCTGCATATGTTAATTTCATCATAGAATCTTGAAGGAATTTTATCACTTTGTAATTATCACCTTCAATTAATACGCCTTTACAATTGAACATCCAATCATGTAAGATTTCTTTGAAAGAAGAAATAGCCTCCAACTTAAGTTGATTAATATCCCAATGCATCTTCCTTTTACCAAAAGAAATAAGAAGATGACCTTTAAAGTCTCTAATTATACCTCCAATGCTTGCAATATTTTTTTTAGAGCCTAGTAAAGAAGCATCCACATTTATCTTTATCCAATCTAGAGGTGGGGGGTCCCAACAAGAACCAAGCTCCAATTAGAGAGAGTCACCCCATTCAACTAGCATCGAATATTTGTTCATGGCAGAGGATAAAATATTTATAGAAACAATTGAAGTAGGCAAAATAGAGTTACCATATTTGTTGTCATTCCGACATTTTCAAGAGAAAAATATGACTGTGCACTAGATCTTAACAATATTAAAGAAGTTTTTTGATACATCTCTCAACTTAGATAAATATCTATTTAAAGATTGAAAGATAGGAATATTGAATCCCTAAGATCGCGGCTTGCAAATGATGTCAATGAGAAATTTGTAGTGGACAGTAATATGCAATCAGTTTTCAATACCTTTGCAACCTCTAGCACAGAGGTCGCTATGCCATAGTCTTCTATATTTTAGAAATTTATTGGTAGGTAAGGTGTACCTTCTCATTCTCCACCCAAAAAGTTCAACTTTTGGTTTGAGCTTTAACTTCCTAAACCAATCCAAAAAACCAAAATCTTCATCTTGATATTTATATTTAACAAAATCTGTATAAGCCAATGCAGAAATTGATCTTCCAGAGAGCTGAAAGAGAGGCTCCACATTGTCAATATATCCATCATGGATATCACATTGGTACAAGATAAGAAACGCAAGATCCTGGTTAAAAAATTGATTCAATTCAGACATGTTCCAATGGCCATCTTGAAGAATGAACTGCTGCAACATCAAGCCGTCTAGGCCAATACAGTCGGCTAACAAAGGCAATTTATTAAAGCACCTATCCAATAGCCAAATGTCATTCATAACATTGATGCATTTACCATTTACAATTTTTCATTTAACAATTGGTTTTAAGTAAGAAGCCCCATCCAAAAGAATAAACCAAGCAGCCAAATTACCACTTTAAAACACTCCATTCCAAATGTTCATACCATATTTAGCAACAATGCATCTATGCAACAACAATGAAGAATTTTGAGAGA
Organism: Dendrobium huoshanense; assembly: GCA_016618105.1. NCBI lineage: Eukaryota > Viridiplantae > Streptophyta > Magnoliopsida > Asparagales > Orchidaceae > Dendrobium > Dendrobium huoshanense. The sequence continues at coordinate 37,668,677 of CM028358.1, forward strand.
GCCTCCAAGACAGTCTAGCTTTTAGACGGATAGTTTTATGGACAATAGAATATAAACCCATACCGCCCAGATTTTTGGGTTTACCTAAGTCTTCCCAAGCAACATAGTGAAGACCATGTCTTCCATGATCCTTATGCCAAATGAAGTTTTGACAAAGTTTATCCAATTCATGAAGAACACTTTTTACGACCAACGAATGCGTTGATTTAAAAATAGGCAAAGATAGAAAGGAGGAGTTATTAGAACCATCCTGCTAACCAAAGATAAGAATCTAGCACCCCAAGAATTAAGCCTTCCAATGCATGATCAATGATGGATTGAAAATCTTTCTTCACCATCCTCCTTAAGATAATTTTATTGCCCATGTAATGAAGCTCATTAACTACTTTAAAACCAAATTTCTTCCCAATTTTCCTTCTCAAGCTCGGTCTCACAAATTTTCCAAAGAGAATTTGAGATTTGGCATTATTAATACTTTCTCTTGTCCATCCATAATATTCCATGACTAAATTCATCATAGCTTGAAACATACACGAAGATTCTACTCTAAATAAAAGTACATCATCTACATAAAGGAGATGAGTAATGTTAGGAGCACTTGGTGAAGTCTGGAAACCCAACTGATGCCCTCTTTGATTAATAGCATTAGTAAAAGCTGAGAACACATTATAAAGAGGTACAATGATAAAGAACGGTGATTATAATATGATGTTCTTGTTTTTCCTAATCTTCCTATTTTGAAACTTAATATAACTACTATAATTATCATATTTGGTGAAACATTTAGCCACAATAACTATATCATCTATATCAGTAAAGGCATCACTATGCTGATGAGAGTTAGTAGAATGCTTACTATCATTATGCAGATCCACCTGCCTTACCTCCTGAGGAAACTCTCCAACATTGATGGTGTAACATTCTTCCATAATTTCCTTAATACCCATATCTATACAAGCATTATTTAATTCTCCTTCCTCTAAAATGAGCTACTTGTCATCCTGAACATTCACAATAGAGGACAATGTATTAGCACAACTTTTATTAGTCATCTTAAAACCCATATCAGGCTACTTTTTATTAATAACATAAGGATTGAGAGGAGATGATGTAACAATACTTTGGTTATTAGTAATAGCAAACATTTGCTTGTCTACATTTTCAAAAAATTAGCTAAAGAAAATGATAGAAGTTTGTATTGGGTCCTCGGTATTGTCCTACAATTTTGTCATAGTTTCCTCAACCAATCCTTGAATAGGAATCTCTTTATCATGAGATGTCAAAGGAACTAAATCAATATTTCCCTGTGATTGTTTGGAATAATCCTTCTGCTTTCAAAGATGAGGGTGTAACCTGTAACATTCATTTAAGCCATGACCATGCATTTTACATTGAGAACAAAAAATGGGCAAGTTTTCAAAATGAACTTTTTGGAAATATCCATTTAATTTTGACCAAAGAAAATCTCATTAGTATGTTTCTTATAAATAAACAACACAACTAAAACACGAGCCACCGATGGATGGGAGATTGGAGTAGTAGCCTAATCCGTCTATAGAGGCCTACCAAAAATTGAAGCAAGATTAAATAAAACTTGTGAATTCAAGAAATGAAGTCTCAAATTCAGGATGGAAATCCACATATGAGCTATAGGGAACTCCTCATGAACATTAAAATCTGAAGTCCATTTGAGTAACCATATCTGGCAGGCTTGAATATAATATGACCCCCTATAAAGTATGCAACTATAATCAAGATCATTAAAAAGTTGAATTGTGTCTCTAATCCAACAAGCCAATATGAAATGAACCAATAATTTTTAGATTAATAAAAGATTTTTGTAAGACATCCAGATTCAGTTGGAACAAAATAAACTTGACAACCAAAGTTAAAGCAAAGAGTGTGGCCAGCTGAGAAATAACAAAATCATCAAACATCAGAGTAGGGAAACCTTTAAATGAGATTTTAATGAATTACATTTTAGAAGTTTAGGTAGATGAACCAACCAAAACATCTTTAAAAGTGCGAGACTTGCCATTAGCGAACAAAGAAGATGAGGGGATGGATGACGATAGCGTCATCATTTTTCAAAGCTACATGAACTGTAAGGAAAGTCAAAACAAAATAAAAAATAGAGAAAGAGAATAGAAATGAAGCAAATCAAGGAGATATGAGTAGCAAAACCATGCCATAAGGAGAAAAAATAAAGATCACAAGAGGAAACCGTAGATCACCAGAGAGTCACCAGAGAGCACAAGAGTGAAAGACCTACAAACTCCTATGGTATGTAACCCTATGAAAGTATTAGAAATGTAATTAAAGCATGTAGTATTAAAATTGCCTCGTTATAATTAATCTCTATTAATTAGGTATATGTTAAGCATTATTCCTATGCTTGCAACATACCAATCTAATATACTTAATTATGTGTATTTTCTTATTCCTAGGCTCCACAATATACTTGATAATAATTATATATATGGCCACAATATGCATTAAATGATGACTTGTTAAATTAAAAACATCATTAACTTATTAATGAAGAGAATTCATTAGTGCTCCACATTTCATTTACACCATCAATCCAAAACTAGATAATTTAGCCAAACATAAAGAATAAGTGAAAAAAAACTTATTTTTATTAATTACACAAAAGAAAGAAAGTATAGAAGAAAAGATATCACCAGAAGGGTTCAATGATTTCCTCTACACTTCTCCTTAAACAAACATAATTGCTTTGACAAACATTAATCAAACACTCTTATGAAGTGGATCTAGTACTACTTCATTTCTATTAGTTGTCTCCTTATAAAATTTTAGAGAAGTATTATAAATATTGAAATTTAGTTAGTGACTGAACTCCCTTACTAACATTATAAATGAGCTATTTATATAAAATATAGAAAACGTACTCTAGAGTCATGAGTTTCTAGGCACTTAAGCTACGCCACCCATAAAATGAACTAATACCATAATGTTGAAGAATTTCCTCCTTTAAGGCCCTTACTTATATGGACTCACTGTTTAATGAATCGGCATGTTGCTTTACCGGCAGATCGTGTCCTAGTTAGTTATAACTATAAAACTACAGTACAACTGATGGTTGAGCACTGTGGCATCCATGTTGTACTCCCATCGGCTTAGCGGTGCTAGAAATTTGAACCACAATGTTGTCCAGATAAAAACTAGGCTTTACAATATTGACTCTTCTAACACTGCATTGCAATAAAAAAGAGATTGAGCACTGCCATATCAATATTTGATACTCTGGCGGAGTCAATGATTGTGCCATGGAGGTATAGTGTTTGATACGGCAATGTCATATAATACTTAGAAGTTCATGCCTTTCCAATATTTTTTCTGCACAACATAACTAATTTAACATGGTTTCACTAGTAATTTAACATATAAAATATAAAATTATTTACACTCATCATAGAGAAGGCCTCTAGTAGCACTATCCTAGTTCAAATCATATCTATGAGGTGGTGGAATAAGACTTTTGTGGCACCATCCAAGTTGCACTCTAAATCTTAGTCATATGAAGAAAGGCGTGAGTCCCCATACATAGGCTTTCATTCCTCAAAATCTAAACTTACTAGTATTGGAGCATGCCCCACCCCCACGACACCACCCTAGTAAATCTTAAATCCCAATCCATCCAAGATTAGGTGTAATTTATTCCATGGGTTGCTCCACTTTTTAGAAGATACCCTCTAGCTTGTTAAGAGAGAATGATTCCACATATATTATCATTCCCTTCTCTTGAACTAGAAAGAAGGCTTGAGTCTTATCATTGACCTCATTAAATCAATATATTTATTGAACTGAATCAATCACTACATTCATTAAACATAGTCATTCACTACATTTATTAACTCCACTTAAATTAATACATTCATTGATGATAAAATCATTGAACTCTTCCATTCAATTCATTCATTGAACTCATGCATTAAACTCCTTTACATGTATGTTTTGCTAGTTATTATAATCCTATTAGTTACTCTTTGGTAGAGCTTTTTCCATCATCATCAACTTCCAATCGATTAATCAAATTTTCAAAGCTCAACATCAAAACATACTCCTTGATTCTAAATCTAAAATCTAAAATAAAAAACACAAAACTCAAGTCAAGTTTGATCAATGCCAACATGTGTGATTTACTTTTCAAGTTAAACATACATGTTTAGGGTCCATTTGTTGACCTCCTTTTTGCATTAATCATATACATGATATTGTAACACATTGGCTAAGTCAATCCACTTCATCCACGCATGTTTGTTCCACATATAAAAAATTTTTATTCAGATCTTATTTTGTAAAATGGATTGCATGAGCACATCTGGATAACTGAGAAATTTCAAATGAGCTCATTTGTGCTTAAATTAAACATCATTTGATGGGTATTGAGGAGAGAGAACATTAAGTGCTTTTTCTTAATAAATTTGATAAGTAGAATAAATTAAAAAAAAAAAATTAATATATGAACATATACTTTTAATAAAATAAAATACATTATATATATAATAGAAATAATTAAACATTTAACCTTCATCAATTTTGTCTCCTATCAATCTTATATGCAATGTATTTCAATCCCAACCATTCAACTCAAATCTAACGGCTAAATTTTTTATGACATGATTATTTAGATCCTTTGATTACAGGGTTCAAAAAGATTCATCCAAAGTTCAATCTTGGTAATTAGATCAAAGTGCACGGGCTATCTTGTCATGTTTTAGGAAGAGGACCAGATGGTCAACGAAGAGATGGATGTGTTGTTCCCTATCTACAATTCAATCTCTCAAGCCACCACTCCTCATTTATCCAATCAAGGAGAAAAAAGTTGCTATCTATTATACCATGCATGAAGAGGAGATTACCTGCTGGATTTCACTAGCACATACACTTTTAGGTGATTTCGCCCAGCTCCTACAGAGATTTTGGCCAATAATAGGAGGATTTTCTATAGATATTTTTCCATGAAAGGGGAGGAGACATATGTTAAGAGAGTTGCTACTTGCATGTTTTACATTCTTGCAACTTGTATAGTTTTGATGATTTCAAATATTATTGTTTTATTTATAGTTATATCCTAACACTTTTTGGAAGAGTTGTTTTTTCTCTTGTGTGTACTAACATTTCAGGAAAATCAAACTCCAGACTACAAAGACTTCAAATCAAATTCAGCATGAGATACTTTGTGTATTTAAAACTTGTATTTTTCTTTGAATTAAGTTTGAGAGGGAGTGATTGTAATTGAGTGAATACACACACACACTTTAGGAGATCTTGGGAAATTTGTACTGATCGTACGGGATGAACTTAGTTCGTACGGGACGATCAGGTCAGTTATCTCCTCATAAGAGCAATGGAACGAACATGAGTTGGAGAAAAGTTTTCTAAGTGCTGATCGTCCAGGACGAAGTGTACTCGTCCCAGGACGAAATGTTCTCTGGAAAATTTATGTTCAAGAACGAAGTGTATTCATTCCAAGATGAGTTGCTCTCTGGAGCATTTTTGTCCAGGACAAAGTGTATTCGTCCGAGGACATTTGCTCTCTGCAAAAATTTTGTCTGGACGAACCAATATTTGTCCCAGGACGAAGTGAACCGACTCTGATATTTTTGGTGACGTTCTGTAGTTTTTGAGAATCGACCTATGGAATAACCGTTCATACCAGATGAACCTAGTTCGTACGGGATGATGTGTGTGTACGAAGTCATTTCGTACCCATATACATTAGGTTCATTTCCAACGCATTTAAGTAAAATCGTCCAGGACGATCCAATTCGTATTGACTTGAATATTTGCCATTTTTAGATGGTTTTTTTGTTTCTTTTCTATAAATATTCCAATCTCAACTACCACTTAATCTTTTTGCCTACTGATCTTCGTGCCTATTGAAAGAAGAGTCAAGGAGAGAGTGTAAGAGAGTGTTCGAAGGAGATTTCTTGGCATTGGATCATGAAGGTTTCACTTGGTACTCAAAGGAAAGAGTCTTTACTCTTGGTTTGTGATTACTTCACTCTTTTCTCTCTTCCTTTTAGAATTCTTGTGAAGAAGATCTGTCAAGGAGATCCGATTCTCTACCAACACTTGGAGAGTGTGAACAACCGAAGGGTTATCTGCCCACACTTAGAGAGTGTGAACAGCCGAAGAGTTCTCTGCCCACAGTAGGAGAGTGTGAAAGGATGAAGGGATCTCTGCCCACACTAGGAGAGTGTGAAAGGATGAAGGATTCTCTGCCCACACAAGGAGAGTGTGAAAGGATGACGGTTATCTGCCAACACTAGGGATAGTGTAAAAGGACAACAGTTCTCTATCGCACTGGGTAATGGTGGAAAGAGTGTTTGTAAAGGCTTCTCCGCCTTATTGTGGGTGAAAAAGGAGAGTCACTATTGGTATTAGTTCAATACTCGGAGGGTGCCTCTGGGGAGTAGACCTAGGTCTGGTTTTGATCGAACCACTATAAACCTCATGTCTTTATTTTTTTGCTGCCCTTTTTTGTGTTTTTACTTTTAAAACTGTGGTTAAAAAATGTTTTCTACAAAACTCATTAAAGTTTATTTTTCAGTTTAAAAAATTAAAAAGAGGGATTTATTTTTAATTACCAATTCACCCCCCTCTTGGTTAGCCGCTGGGACATAAGCTTAGGTTTAACAACCTAATTCATAGTGATCGGGTTTCAACAACATATATATTTTGAAAAAGTAATGATTGAATAAATGAGAGGATAAAGCTATGTATATTAGTTGCTTCCCTTTCTTTCAAATGAAGGTTGCATAGTTAGCTTACACTGTTGACTTGTTACGATGAGATAAATTCTATAAAACCTAAACCCCTAGGTGTTATAAACCTTGCATGTGAATAAGACTCCTTTAAATCATAGGTCCTTATAAAAATCTTGCATTTAAATTTCAAATCAAATCATTCGCTAGTGAGAAGGATTTTACTCGTTAGTTCCAAACATAGGAGTTTCATAACGTTGATTTATCACCCAACCTAAAAATATATATATATTTTTTTAAACCATAATATACATAATAAAGTAATCATATTAATAACATAAAAATAGGATATAAAAATATCAATAAACCCAATTTTTTAGTACTTTGATAAATAAAATTTACTAATTAATTATTATAAAATCACAAAAATACATTCTAAAGCTCGGGCCATTCGAAACTAAATACTAAATAAAGGAATCTTAAAAGTCCCATAAAATTAAATATACAACCATAAAAAATGTTAAATTTATTAATTAACTTATTTAATTAATTCATTTATTAAACTTATAAAAGCGCAAATAGAATAAACTCGAAGAGAATTACTACTCAACCTAAATGATTAATATTAATGAAATAATTAACCAATCAATCAAATTTAAATAAATATGATAATTGCTATTCAATTTAAATAACCTTTAAGGATTCAATAGTATAAAATAATAATAATTAATAAAGTGGAATAATTAAAAATCATTAATTAATAATCAAACTTAAATAAATAGCTTATTACTAGGCAACACTAGCTTACATGTTTATTAACATAGCCCCAATGAGAGTGAAATAAAACTCATATCCCTTGTTTAACAAATTTAATTACTATTTAATTTAAATAAATATTTACCCAAATCATTAAAAAAACACTTTAAACATTTGAGATTTTAAAAGACCAATCATTACGAAAATTCAATAATTAAAATCTATCCTAAAATAAATCCTAAAACATCAAAATATTAAAAAATAAATTTTAATTAAAATTTCTTTGGCTTTTAACAAACAAAATTTACATGATTAAAAACTTAAGCAATAAACCTCCTAAGACATATCAAACACACACAATATTTTTCACAGTAGAATTTATTTGCTATGTCCACTGACTCTAGTCTTAGGGTTATAATGTGCTTAGTTTAATGTGGTTACCTTTTTCTCTAAGGTATCCTTAGTGTGTTTGCATTTTTTCATTATTCAGTATGTCATGGCATGCATAATTAGGCTTTTAAATTATGTATGTTTCCTTCATATTCATACATGCATTGCATATGTATTTTTATTATCTTCTTTTTTATTGACAAAGAAAAACAAAGTAGAATGTATCAAGGTTGAATTGTAAAAATAAATGTAAAGTGTCATTGTGTATGTTAAATGTACATAGATTGAGTTGTAAAGATTTAAATGTACCTACTTATGTATATGTATATATGGCTCCAAAGATAATCCCTCTTTTAGAGGGCATTCCCTTGTAAAACTCTATAGAAAATTTGGAGCAGGAGATGATAAGTAAATATATTTAGATTTGCATTTCATAAATGTATAAAAATAGGATTGTTATGGTGGAACTGGTCACCTTACATTTTTTTAGACCTAGATTGTATGTTGGGATAAATAAATAAAAGATATTTCTTAAACATTATTATTCATGTATCATTCTCATTGCACAATTATTTCTCTAATCATGTTACAGACCATTAGATTAATGTTTTTTTTTTAAATACACCTCATTGATTCTTAGTATAGAGTTACCCTATCTCACATGCATAAATTGATTATTTCTTAGGAAGTTAGCTAGCAGCCCACTCCAGGCTATCATAAGACCATATTATACATATTTTCTCCTTTTACTAATCTTTCATATTATCTCTAAATTTAGAAACTCATCTTGGATATTTACAATCTAAAGCCTATAAATTGAAATCTTCATAAATTATGAAATTTATTAAATTTATATAAATTCTTAAAAAAAATTAGTTTTCACTTTAATGTAGAGAATTCTTTTAGGAGATATAATTAACTATATGGGCTTGCCCTTATAGGTGGTCTACAACCTAGAATTAAAATAAACCCTACAATAGTTATTTTCTTAGATAAGGGAAGAATTTGAGGAAACATGCTTTCCTTTTAAATATATAGAATTTAATTTCGTAATCGAAAGCTAAGTGGATGTTTTTAGTACCCTTAGGATAAATTGAATATCCCTTATGTATTTGATTATGAAAATAAATTTAATTATTTACATTCCTAATTAGGACAGTAAATGAATATTCTCTTCATCCTTTAGATGAATTACATATTCCCTATGTTATGTCAAATTACGAAAATAAATTATAGTTTCTACTTTTAAATCGATAGTTTTACATTAGTTTATCCTATAAGGTGGTGTAAAGTTAAGCAATATAGATTGAATTAAAGAAACAAATTTATATTTAAAAAATTAAAATAAGTGGTCATTATAACATATTTAATTTCTTTCCACAAAGCATAATATTTACTGTACTACTCATTAATAAAAACTACTAGATGGTTTCCCTTATAATTTACCATTTGATATGAACCTCCTTCATATATTGTCTCTACGATGAACAATCCCTCCAACATTGGTTTAAAAATTATATATATATATATTTTGAGGGCTAAAATAGGTCTCTGAAGATCCAAGTCCATGTCTCCAACCTAGAAAGTTCTAGGGAAAACCAATTTATCATGACCATGAACCATCAATGCTTTGTATAATTTAATATTTTATTGATCTTGTAAGTCACATTCATTAAGACGTTAAAGTTCCTCTAATCTGAGTTGGACATTTTTTTTAGTTTTAATTTTGTTTTAAATGATAATTTCTCCATTCTTGGGATACTAGAAATCCCACATATCTATGTCACACTGATGGCAATACTTTCGTATCTCTCTCTAGTATACTTTATGTGATATTTGTTTTACTAATTTTTTTCCCTCATACCTACAAGATGATTACGTGATTCTTTAGTTTGTTAATTAGCCTATTAAGCCTATCTCTCTTGGATTAGAAGAGCCTAGGAATATCATTATGCATAAAACCAAGAAGAGGATAAAATAGCATCCCTTATAGAGGTTGATATTAGGCCATGACTTATGATGTAATTAATCAGGTGGCTTACGCCCATGGAAAACTAACACTCACATAAAAATACCTCACTCAAGATGATGTGCCAAATGAGGGAGATCTCATGACTTCAAAATTATATATATATATATATATATATATATATATAGAAATGCTGCAAATTGCATTAACTGAAAAAAGAATACAACCTAAAGCTTCTAAACCATGGCTTCCTCCTTTAGTAAAGACATAAATAAAGGAGGAACCTTGTTCACAATAACATCACCCCAGATAAAATCACTCAAAATGCCATAGTTAGCACATAAATTCACTAACTTATTGCACCTTCTATCAACCCAATTAAATATGACATGATTAAATTCATTAAATAAATGTATACCTTAGGACTTTGTGTCTCCATTTCCTTTGGAATTTCTCAAAAACTTCATCATGTTGACATTGTCTCCTCCAATTATGATTCCCATATACTTGAACATCCAATCTTTGACCATCTCCTTTATAGATTGTGTAGCTAAGTACTCTAAAGAAGTGATGTCCCAATGAATATACGGTTTACCAAAAGCTTGTAGGAATCTTCCTTTACGATCTTGGAACACTCCTTCAATTCCAGCTTTGTAAGAAGTGAGAAGTGCAACATCCACATTAACTTTTAACCAATCGGGTGGAGGGGGATGCCAATGAAGATTTGACAGCCTAGGAGGTTGATTAACATCACATGTACCCAAGATTCTACCAACACCTTGAAAAAAAATTATATATATATAATCCATTAAAATGTGTAGCTGAAAGTCACTATTTTTCATGACTAATCATATGTATGATTCTATCTGCTCTTTCATTGGCATGCTTGCATAGAATTTTAGAGCCTATGACCATTTTGTCCTACAGGATAATGCAATTATATTCTTTACATTATAACCCACATAAGTAGTATCCTTTTGGAGACCCACATACTCTTAAACCCTAAAACTACATAATATGTATGAAACATCCTAGAAACATCAACTCATGCCTTATATGTGCAAAAAATATCCTTGATCTTGCAAAAAATATATTAATCTTAACTGACCATGGATAGTCACTTAAATCATAAATGACCTAGTTGACTTAAAACCCTAAATCATGATTGTATTACTAATCAAATTATTCTAAAGCCTCCTAAACTTATTTAACATCAAATCATTTAGGATTGAGTTTAAATGGACCCATGGAGATCCATGGTTTATCATGGTTGATCAAAACTATCATTGAACCCAAGCTTGACTTAAAGAACACATTCATGAAATTCATTTCATGTGGACCATAATATGACTTACCATATTCAATATACTCCATTAAACATTTGCAACTTTGTAGACTCAACCATTATGCTTTATCAATCCTAGTTGACCAAGTCAACCTAGGCTAACCAAATTAACAATATGGGCTTCACTATTTAATTCCACTAACCTAGGTGTACCCATAGCCTTTAAATCCCTTAAGCCAATCCAAAAGATGCACAAGGGTTTGCCCAAGCTAGTCTAGCCCATAGTCTCACCTATTGTAGTCATTATGGCTAACCTAGGTAAACAAAAATTGTTCTTAAATGAGTTGACTTGGGTCCTATATGAAATCTTCTTAAGCTAGTGCATACATTAGGTAAATAAATATAATACATTAAACATAGCTAGCACTACCAATGGGATTCCTTAGATTAACCAAATTGGCTAACCTAAGTCTCCAAAAATACCTCATAAAGAGTTAAATTCAAACCCATAATGAATTGATCCAATTTAACCCATTGGTTCTCTACCTCTAGGTCCCAGACATGTGCTTTGCCAATCTTTATCCTTGCAGCTGAAATTACTAAATGACAAGAAGGGGGGGGGGGGGGGGGGGGGGGGGGGGGGGGGGGGGGGGGGGGGTGAATTGTGAAAAACTTTTTCTCAATAAAAAGTAACCCTAAGCATGAGTTCTAATCTTTTTGTTATTTTTGAAATTTGACAACAAAAACTTAAACAAAATTTCTTCCACAAATTTCACCACGCAATAATTATGAAAATATAAGTGCAAGCAAAAGTAAATGACGATAAGGGGAAAATACACCAAGGATTTTTATAGTGGTTCGGTCAAAATATGACATACGTCCACTCCCCGTAGTCCTCCGCTCCGGGATTTTCACTACCAAAAATAGTTCTCCTTTTGCCCCCCTCGGCAAGGCGGAAAAGCCTTTACAAACCTCCCTTTTACCAACCCGGCGTGGCGGAGTGCCAAACTCTGTTTTCGCCCTCCTGGCGACGGCAGAGAACCTTCTCATTTTTCTCCCTCCTAGAGAAGGCAGAGAACCTCGAGGTCACGGATGTAGACGAGCCTTTCCCTTGGAGATCCTCCCTCAAATTCTTCTAGGGCCACAGGAGGAGCAAGATGCAGCAAGTTCGGAGCAACCGTGTGATCTCCCTCACACCTCTTCTCCCTCACAACGCTCACCTCCTCCTTCCTCTCTCAACCCTCAAGAATTTCTCTAGAGCTCTCTCCCTTGGAATCCCTCTCTAACCACGTTCACCCCCTCTATGATTCTTACTGAAAAAGGACTTGATTGACATCAAAAATGGGCTCCAAAAACCTTTGATTTCAAAAGTAGCCGTTACTGTTCATACAGTACGATGAAACACCGTACAGTACGATATGTATAAATAGACATCGTCCTGTTACGAAGATGTACGAACAGTTCAAAAACAATTCGTACTGTACGATATAATATCGTACGGTACGATCCACAAAACATTATTCGTACATGACGATGGTCTGGACGATCGGATGTCGTCTCTGTTCATCGTATGGTACGATCAAGTTCGTACAGTACGATGTTCAAAAATTGATTAGGCCTGGATTACATGCACTAATTATGGGTTAATTTAAGTAAGTATTAAAAATAGATCGTACAGTACGAACACGTTCGTACAGTACGAACGGCGCAAAAATCACTTACCCAAATTAAACTACGACTAGGGTTTTGGATCTGAACATATCGTACAGTACGAAAATAGTCGTACAGTATGATCTATTCACAAAACCGTCCACATAGCTCTGATCGTATGGTACGAATTAAAATTGTACAGTACGATCTACAGAGAAGAAATTCTATGACATTTTGCATTTAAAAACAAACTCTCCCCCTGTGTGTGTGCATGGTTGCTCTTACTCTTATGCATTTTGTGGCCAGACTCAATAAAATAAAATAAAATAAATAGAAAAATACAATGTTTGACTCATACTCCTTATCTACCTTTTCTTGAGTCTTCCTTTCATCCAGAGTCACTTGTGATCTTCCTGAAATGTTAGTACTCAAGGACAATAGCAAATAACATAGAATTCAATGAAAAGTTGTTCCAAAACACTCATTATTTGGCATCATTAAAATCTCAAACTCGGGGTCATGGGTTGCAACAATCTCTTCCTTTTTGATGATGTCAAATAATTTGTTGCAAGTGAGTATGAAAAATAGTTCTTTTGTTTTTTTTTTATATATTTTTTTTAAATAAACACAAGAAAAAAATAGGATAATAAAAGCAAGTGCAAAACAAAATGAATGCATTTAGATAACAGGCACAACAACAGGTACAATAAACTTCTCCCCCTTTTGACAGCACAAAAAGGAGGAGCAACTAAAAGCAAAAAGCAAAAGAAGAAAAAAAAATACAATGCAAACACAAACAAACTAAGCAGACGGGTCCTGATCTGGTGGTGGTGGAGGTGGATTTGGTTGAAAATATTGAAATAGAGCATCGAAGTGGTGATCAATTGCAGTGAAACGTTCTCCAAACCGCTGCATATCAGTCTCGTGTTGGTGGTGTTGTTCTTGAATATGCATGTCGAGACGAGTCTGCAGCTGGTCGAAGCGGGCGACTAAATCATCATTAGGGTGTGCTGGTGCTGGTGCAGGTGCTCGGGGTGCGGCATGGCGTCGTGGTCGAGCTGGAGCTGCGGCTGGGGCATCTTCTCCTTCTTCATCATCAAAGACTGGATCTTCAGGCTAATGTCCCCGATGAAAGAGAATACGGAAGGAAGCATCCTTATAAAAAATAGGAAGAATGTCGGGTTCACCAGGGTAGGATGATTGATATTTATTGTGGAGGATATATCCTATAAGGTGACCAAGAGCCAGATTTTGTTTCCGTCGAGTGGTAGGTAGACGAACAAAAGTCATGTTGCAGATATAATTGCTAATTAAATTGACCTCATCAAATTTAATGTTGGACATAATAAGATAGGTAGCGACGGACAAGGTAGGGGTCATATTAATACGGTCGCCACCTTTGGGTATGATTGAGGTTCGGAGAACATGTTGAATTATACGGGCATTTCGAGTTAAGGATTGAACAAGAGGTTGGTGTTGATGAAAAGCAGTATTCCTAAGGACTCTATTTACATCGATCCAATCAAATTCATTGGTAAGAAACGAGCGAACCATAGGTCCTTCAGTGGACAGCCCAATATATTGGGCGATATTGGCTCTAGTGATCTCAATGGTGCGGCCACAAACAAAAGAGTGAAAAGTGGTGTTATCGACGGTGTAGGTGAGGTTGGCGAGAAATTCAAAAAGAAGTTTAGAATTATATGGAAATGCTAGTGTGAGTAGGAATTGGAAGGTGGTGGAAGCAAAGAGGCCCATTACCTCAAAATTGAGAGCAGCCTGATTAAGCATTTTTGAAGGGGAAATTTTGCAGGCTCTATATCGATGGTAGGCTTCCTCATTTTCAGTATTTAGGAAATGATCAGGTTGGCGACTCGATGAGGACGAGCTTCCAGCAGTCATCCTACCTTGCTTAAACATTGCAATAGGGCACGAAAATGAGTGAAGGCGTGAGTGAGGAGAGGTTTGAATGAGAAGAACGGCCTAGGCAAGGGTTCTTATAGGAAATTTTGTGAATCGTACAGTACGATCTTGAATCGTACAGTACGATAGGCAATCAATAATCTGATCGTTTATTTCGGGAAAAGGCAGTCAAATCATACAGTACGATAGATATCGTATAGTACGATCAGGCGAATTTCGATCGTCCCGAGGCTTCAGTACGACTTTTGACCAAAAGTTTCATACTGTATGAACAGGGTATCGTATAGTACGATACATAATAAATATCATACCGAACAGCTTTAACTCATATTTATTACGTGTGCTGATGTGTATCGTATAGTATAAAAGGAATGTATCGTACAGTACGATACTCAATAATGTCGTACCAACCGGATTTAATTCGTACCAATCCGTTGCTGACGTGGATCATATCGTATGAAGAAGAGATATCGTACAATACGGTAGGCAATTATATGGGAAGAATATCATACAGTACGATTGTGATCGTACAGTACGATCAACAGAGCCAAAATCTGCTCGTTTGTGTACAACGAGATGTATCGTATAGTACGATGTAGGTCGTACAGTACGATGAACAGTGAATGCAGAGTTTTGATGAGGTGAGTGTGTGATGATCAGGAGCAGCCAAACAAAAACACAATTTTTATTTTTTTTTTTATTTTTTTTTATGTTGTTATATCTATGACACCTAATCTGGTCCTCAAGGTGCTAAAGGGGTCGAAAGATAAAGGTTTTGTGAATATGTCTGCCAATTGATCTCCTGTAGCGATGTGATGTAATTCTATATCTCCCTTAGCGACATGATCTCTAATGAAATGATGTCTAATGTCTATGTGTTTCGTTCGAGAGTGTTGAATTGGATTCTTAGAGATACAAATTACACTTGTGCTATCACACATGATTGAGATGGTTCCAACAGGTAGTCCAAGATCAAGAATTTGTTGTTTTAACCATAGCACTTGTGCAACACAACTTCCTACTGCAATATATTCTGCCTCGATTGTGGAAAGTGCTACTGAGTTTTGCTTCCTACTGGACCAAGAAACTAATGATTGTCCGATGAATTGGCAGGTACCAGAGGTGCTCTTTCTATCTATCCTACATCCTGCAAAGTCAGAATCTGAGTACCCTAGGATTTCAAAGGAAGTGCTGTGTCTGGGATACCAAATTCCTAAGTTTGGGGTGCCTAGTAGATATCTAAGAATTCTTTTGATAGCAGTTAAGTGAGACTTTTTAGGATCGGCTTGGAAACGGGCACAAAGGCACACACTAAACATTATGTCCGGTCTACTGGCAGTCAGGTAAAGAAGGGATCCAATCATTCCTCTATATTTTTTCTGATCTACTGATTTTCCACTAGGATCCTTATCTAATTGAATTGTCGAACTCATTGGGGTGTTCATGGGTTTTACACTATCCATTTCATATTTCTTTAAAATATCCTTAATATACTTTGATTGGCTAAGAAAGGTTCCATTATCCATTTGTTTTACACTAAAGCCAAGAAAGTAATTAAGTTCTCCCATCATGCTCATTTCAAACTCATTACTCATTATTTTTGAAAATTCATCGCATAAGTTTTTATCCGAAGATCCAAACAAGATGTCGTCCACATATATTTGAATAATGAGAATTTTTTCTTTGACCTTTTGTAAAAAGAGTGTAGTATCTACACTACCCTTTTTAAATCTTCTATCCAAAAGAAATGAGCTAAGTCTTTCGTACCATACTCTAGGTGCTTGCTTTAATCCATATAGTGCCTTCTTTAATTTAAATACATAGTTTGGAAATTGTGAACTTTCAAATCCGGGGGGTTGCTCAACGTAGACATCTTCCTTAATTATCCCGTTCATAAATGCACTCTTTACATCCATTTGATATAACTTAAAGTTCTTGAAGCAAGCAAAAGCTAAGAGCACTCTTATGGCTTCTAGTCTAGTAACCGGGGCAAATGTTTCTTCAAAGTCTATCCCCTCAATTTGGTTGTACCTCTTAGCTACTAGTCTTGCTTTATTCCTTTTTATTGTTCCTGAATCATTCACCTTATTTTTGAAGACCCATTTTGTTTCAACAACACTGTGTTCTTTAGGTCTCTTGACTAACTCCCAAACATCATTTCTGGTGAATTGGTTCATCTCTTCTTGCATTGCTAGAATCCAAAATTCATCTCCTAAGGCTTGATCTATACTTGTGGGTTCTATCATAGAGATGAATGCTGAGTGACTAACCTCCTTCCTAAGTCCATGCCTAGTTCTTACACCTTCTGAAGGGTCTCCTAAAATTAACTCCTTAGGATGACTAGAAGAATATCTCCATTCTCTAGGCAAAGCTTCCTGAGTTTCGACCCTTTCTCCTAAGGTCATAGTATCTACTCCTTGAATTGCCTCTATTTCATCATCTTCAATTTTAGTTTCTGAGGATATATCTGATTCATCAAATACCACATGGGTGGATTCTTCTACTACAAGGGTTCTCTTATTAAAAATTATATAGGCCTTACCTACAGAAGAATAACCTAAGAAGACACCCTCATCAGACTTGGGATCAAATTTTCCTAAGGGATGTTTACCATTATTTAGGATGAAGCACTTACACCCAAAGACATATAAATGTGAAAGATTTGGTGTTCTACCCTTAAGGAGTTCATATGGAGTTTTATTTAGCTTCGATCTTATGTTTACTCTGTTCAAAACATAACAGGCTGTGTTGACTATTTCTGCCCAAAAGTATCTAGGAAGTGTATACTCCGCGAACATTGCCCTAGCAGCTTCTACCAAAGTTCTATTCTTCCTTTCTGCTATGCCATTTTGTTGGGGTGTTCTAGGAGCTGAAAAATTATGTTCTATTCCTATCTCTTGACAGAATGACTCAAACCTGTCATTTTGGAACTCTTCACCATGATCGCTATGGATTATTGATATTTCACAACCTAATTTTCGTTGAATCCATGTGGAGAATACTTTAAATTCCTCAAAATACTCATTTTTGTGTGCTAAGAATCTTACCCAAGTAAATCTAGTGAAGTTATCTACAATCACAAATCCATAATTCTTTCCACCTAGACTAGCTGTACTAACGGGTCCAAATAAGTCCATGTGTAGAATTTCTAGTGGCCTAGAGGTGATCACATCTCTAATTGAGTGAAAGGATGATTTGACTTATTTTCCTAGTTGGCAAGCATCACATAAGTGATCCTTGATAAAGTCTAACTTAGGTACACCTCTAACTAGGTTTTTCTGAGTGATGTTTCTAAGAGGTTTCATACTAGCATGGCATAGTCTCCTATGTCATAGCCATGAGTCATCAACTATTATTTTCAAGCAAAATAATTTTGAGTTATCAACGCAATCAAGGTCTAACATGTAAACATTGTTCATTTGTTTTCCTTCTAAAATTATTTCATCAAATAAACTAATCAGGCATCTATCAGTAAAAAATTTAACATCAAAACCTTTATCACACAGTTGACTAATGCTAAGTAAGTTATGCTTTAAACCATCAACTAATAAAACATTTTCAATTAAAAAATTCTTAGCATTACCAACGATACCTGAGCCTATCACTTTCCTGGTAGTGTTGTCTCCCAACATTACTTTTCCTCCAATTTTGGTCTCCAATAGGATGAACTTCTTCATATCTCCAGTCATGTGTCGCGAGCAGCCACTATCCAGGTACCACATGCTCTCACTAGGTCTTTCATGAGAGCATTCCTACAATTTCATTTAAAGATTAGATTTGGGAACCCAAGTGAGTTTGGGTTCCTCCTTATGCTTGCATGAATGAGATGTATGCATGCAATGCTGTGATGGATGCAGTTTAGGTCTCCATACTAAGTGTGTCCTACGATGAATTGTGCATGTGCGGGCTATGTGACCTAGCATGCCACAAGAGAAACACGTAACACCAGGAAAGGGGTTTACTAATCTATGTGGGTGGTGGTGCCTCTTTCTAAAGTTTTGTGATACATGCTGTGTTGGGGATTTGCGAGGATGGCCTAATGTGAGTGATGCAATTTTATTTTCTAGTTCTTTTATTCTCTCACTAAAAGTTTTATTTTGAGTTGTCAATCCATCAACTTCTATTAGTAGCAAGTGCTCACTATGATCTACTTCTAATGCAAGTGCCGTTAGTTTTTCAAACTCTACTTCTAGTTCAATATGCGATGTTTTCAAGGATTCATGTGCTTCAATTAGATCAATATGCTTCTTATTTAATGCATCATACTCATCAAGAAGTAATATGTGATCGTTATCTAAATCAGAATTTTCTTTAACTAAGTTAGCATGCTCAATTTGTAAAGAACTAAATTCAATATTAAGTTTAGCAAGCATTTTTTTCAGTTTCCTATACGAGTCATGAATATTCTCAGAAATAAGCAGTAATTCATCATATGAAAGTTGACATACCTCGTCTTGATCCGATTGATCAAGGTTATCGTTAGCCATAAGACACAAATTAGTTACCTCCTCCTCTGCTTCTTCCTCTGACGATTCTGAGGCAGAGTCAGCCCAAAAAGCTTTTTGTGTCCTCATCTTTCCTTTCTTGTATTTGGCTTTCTCATCACCTTTCTCCTTAGCTGGTTGGCTCTTCAGATTGGGGCAATCGGCTCGAAGGTGACCTGGGTTCCTGCATTCAAAATAGATTGTATCAGATGAAACCTTATTGGACCTTGAGCTCTTACCTTTATTCCAGCTGTTCTGATGACGCTTCTATTTTCTCTTCAGGAAATTTTTGAACTGTCGGGTCATCAGTGCTATCTCATCGTCTTCCTCCCCTGTAGAGCTTTCACTTTCTGAGTTTCTAGCTTTTAATGCCACCGTCCGCTCCTTTTTCTTTTTACCTGCATCACTTTGCCTTTGGCTCACTCCTTGCTCGTATGCAATGAGTGACCCAAGGAGATTATCTATAGAATAAACATTAAGATCTTTGGACTCAGTGATAGCAGTTATCTTAGCATCATAGGAACTAGGTAGACATCTAAGAATTTTATTCACTTTCTCAGAATTTGAAATTTCTCTACCTAATGCATGCAAGGATGTCACGATTTGGGTGAACCTAGTGTACATGTCAGAAATTGTTTCGCTAGGTTTCATACGGAATAATTCATAATCATGCAGTAGAATGTTATGCCTAGTCTATTTTACTTCGTTTGTTCCTTCGTATGTAATGCACAGTCTATCCCAAATCTTCTTACCAGAAACACAAGTAGATACTCTCATATAGTCCTCAGATTTCAATGCACAAAAAAAGCAGTTTAAGCACTTAGCATTCAGTTGGGCTAACTCCCTATCCTCATTGCTCCATTCAATAAAAGGTACAGGAGTTTTCAAACCATTAACAATTTTAAACGGTGCAACATACCCATCATTTACTAACATCCATATACGATAATCTATAGATTGCAAAAATGTAGACATTCTAATTTTCCAGAAATCAAACGGAATGTTATCAAAAAGTGGTGGACGAGTTATTGAATAACCCTCCACAGTGTTACGATTACCAAAATTCGACATGATCGTTTTTTTTTTTTCAAGGTTTTCTAAAACACTATTTTTGAAAAACTGGCTCTGATACCAATTGAAATTACTAAATGACAAGAGGGGGGGGGGGTGAATTGTGAAAAACTTTTTCTCAATAAAAAGTAACCCTAAGCATGAGTTCTAATCTTTTTGTTATTTTTGAAATTTGACAACAAAAACTTAAACGAATTTTCTTCCACAAATTTCACCACGCAATAATTATGAAAATATAAGTGCAAGCAAAAGTAAATGACGATAAGGAAAAAACACACCAAGGATTTTTATAGTGGTTCGATCAAAATATGACCTACGTCCACTACCCGGAGTCCTCCGCTCCGGAATTTTCACTACCAAAAATAGTTCTCCTTTTGCCCCCCTCGGCAAGGCGGAGAAGCCTTTACAAACCTCCCATTCACCAACTCGGCGTGGCGGAGTGCCAAACTCAGTTTTCGCCCTCCTGGCGACGATAGAGAACCTTCTCATTTTTCTCCCTCCTGGAGAAGGCAGAGAACCTCGAGGTCACGGATGTAGACGAGCCTTTCCCTTGGAGATCCTCCCTCAAATTCTTCTAGGGCCAAAGGAGGAGCAAGATGCAACAAGTTCGGAGCAACCGTGTGATCTCCCTCACACCTCTTCTCCCTCACAACGCTCACCTCCTCCTTCCTCTCTCAACCCTCAAGAATTTCTCTAGAGCTCTCTCCCTTAGAATCCCTCTCTAACCACGTTCACCCCCTCTATGATTCTTACTGAAAAAGGACTTGATTGACATAAAAAACGGGCTCCAAAAACCTCTGATTTCAAAAGTAGTCGTTACTGTTCGTACAGTACGATGAAACATCGTACAGTACAATATGTATAAACAGACGTCGTCCTGGTACGAAGATGTACGAACAGTTCAAAAACAATTCGTACTGTACGATATAATATCGTACGGTACGATCCACAAAACACTATTCATACAGGACGAAGGTCTGGACGATCAGATGTCGTCTCTGTTCATAGTATGGTACGATCAAGTTCGTACAGTACGATGTTCAAAAATTGATTAGGCCTGGATTACATGCACTAATTACGGGTTAATTTAAGTAAGTATTAAAAATAGATCGTACAGTACGAACGGCGCAAAAATCACTTACTCAAATTAAACTACGGCAAGGGTTTTGGATCTGAACATATCGTACAGTACAAAAATAGTCGTACAGTACGATCTATTCACAGAATCGTCCACATAGCTCTGATCGTATTGTACGAATTAAAATCGTACAGTACGATCTACAGAGAAGAAATTCTATGACATTTTGCATTTAAAAACAAACTCTCCCCCTGTGTGTGTGCATGGTTGCTCTTACTCTTATGCATTTTGTGGCCAGACTCAATAAAATAAAATAAAATAAATAGAAAAATACAATGTTTGACTCATACTCCTAATCTACCCTTTCTTGAGTCTTCCTTTCGTCCTGAGTCACTTATGATCTTCCTGAAATATTAGTACTCAAGGACAATAACAAATAACATAGTATTCAATGAAAAGTTGTTCCAAAACACTCATTATTTGACATCATCAAAATCTCAAACTCGGGGTCATGGGTTGCAACAGCAGCTACTTAAGGTGGCCAAATTTTTTTGGAGGGGCCCCAAGTTTCACTAGTTCAATTATAATAAGCCAACCAACTTATCACTTGGCTTGAAAATCTCCAAAACACTTATTTGAAGGCTATTAAATCATCCCGAATAATTCTAGCATCTTGGTCACTCCCCACCTACTAGAATTCCATCTATACTTAGGTTTAATCAACTAAAATTTACTCAATATTTTTGTATTCAAGAGTTTTACCTCTTCGTTTCAAATTAATCACTAAGAGTTCCCCAGTAAATCCCCAACTTCCCCAGCCTTCTAGAACCCTTCTCATGCAAGTTCAAGAAAACTTTAATGATCCCCTTCATGGAAAATATCCAAAACTTGATATAGTGCTCCCCAGCTTTCATATTTGAAGGAGAAGTGTGGTTTAGGTCTAGAAAAACTTGCCTATATAAGAAACCCTATCAATTAACCACTACATAGAGGTAATTTGATAATTTGAGACTCTTACTACTTAGGTTTGGTCAATTATGAATAGTGCTTTTAATCTAAGGCTATCTTGTCATTAGATTAGAATTTTCCATCCAGATGGACCATTGGGATGGATTTGAGCCATTTCATTCTAGTCATTTTATTTTTGATTGAATGGGTAAGATTAGCACCACACTATATGAGGGGATCATTGTCCTTTAAGTGAGCAATCTGATGGCACCAAGTGTAAAATCACATGCATAATCAACTTGGATAATTGTGTAAACATTAGATCCAAGGAATTTAATCAAAACAAATAGCTCCAACATAAAATATTCATATATCCTCACACACATGATCAATTTGTTTATGTAACCCTTCTATGAATTTAGCTTTAGAAGATCTATAAAATCTCTATAAAGTAAAGGTTTGATTTTAAATAAAATTTAAGTAATATAAAAAATGATCATTAGAGTTCATTTGGACAAAAAATAAAAATAGGCTAAATACCATAATTAAATAAATTGATAATAAAGACTAGTTTTATAAATATGACAACTAAATAAATAAATATTCTAAAAATACAAATTTTAATGAATTGAACTCTATATAAATCATTAAATATATTAAAAAATAATAAATCCCCTAAATTTCATGCAAATTGAAAAGTCAAACTTTGGTAAAATCCACTATTTAAGCATTAAAATGAATAACAACTAATTAAATAAAAAAAAGATGCATTAAATATAAAATAAAAATAATTAGGATATTAAATAAACTAAAAATAAAAAATTAATAAAAATAAATCTTAATACCTAAAAATTAAATAAATCAAAATTAAATAATTAATAAAAGAAATGAATTCAAATTTTAAAAAATTCAAATAAAATTTAACCGAATCAAAATTTAAAAAATAAAATAAATCTGGAATAATTAATTAAAATCATCCAAAATAAAAAAATAATAATCTAACTTAAATAATTTAAATAAATTATTTAAAATTTAGATTAAAACTCAAATAAATTTTAACGATTCAAATTTAAGTCAACATCAACATCAAGCCTTTATCCCACTATGTGGGGCTACATGAATCCTTTTTCTCCATTGTGTTCTATTAAAAGTCAAATTCTCATTTAAATCTAATAAAGAAAGGTCATTCCTAATATTTTCTAACCAAGTCTTTTAAGTCTATCTCTACTTTTCCTAACCAAAATCAAATCTAATACCTCCACTCTCTTAATAGGGAAGGTCGCCATTTTATATGACCAAACCATCGAAGGCGACTCTCACTAATCTTATCTTCTACTAGAACTACTCCAATCTTTTCACGTATATGCTCATTTTGTATACTATCTCTAAGGGTAAAGCCACTCATCTAGCTGAGCACCCTCATCTCTGTCACACTCAACTTAGTGTTATGCTTCCATTTTAATGGCCAACATTCAACACCATAAAGCGTTGCAGACCTCACCACGATCTTATAGAATATTCTCTTGAGTTTGAGGGGTAATTTTCTATCACACAGCAAGCCTAATGCATTCCTCCACTTCAACCATCCAACTTGAATTCTGTTGATAATATCCCCATCTATTTCACCATCACTCTGAATAATAGATCCAAGATATCTAAAATGTGTACTCTTATTAATGACTTGGTCGCCCAAAGTCACAATTCACTCACTAGGTCTATTACTACTAAAATTACACTTAATATATTCCAATTTAGATCCACATAAATGAAAACCTTTAGACTCTAAGGTTGACCTCCATAATTCAAGTTTACCTTCAACTCCCTCTGTAGTCTTATCAACAAGAAGAATATCATCAGTAAATAGCATACACCAAGGTACATCCTCTTACAAATGTCTAGTGAGAACATCCATGACTAAAGCAAAAAGATTTGGGCTTAAGTCTAATCCTTGATGTAACCCAACCAAAATAGGGAAATACTTAATCAAACCACCTTGTGTTTGAACACAAGTAATAGCACCTGCGTACATATGTTTAATGATTTGAATATAAATGTTATTAACCCCTTTCTTTCAAGAACTCTCCATAGCACTTCTCTTGGAACTTTATCATGCCACAACCTATGCTCCATAACTCGCTCCCATTGTTCTAAAGTATGTCACATTAACTTAATTCCTCTATAATTTGCACAATCTTGTTCATCACCTTTATTCTTAAAAATAGGAGTTAACACACACATTCTCCACTCATCTGGCATCTTTTTAGTCTTCAGAATAGTAATAAAAAGTTTATCCTTTCATTTTCTTTAAAGCCTCTCTAACATCAATTTTACTAATACGCTGATAAAAACATAAATCTTTATTTTCATTTATAGTGCTCAGGTCACTATAGTCAATCTTATTTTCACAATCTTCATTAAAAAGTTTAGCAAAATATCTCATCCACCTTTGTTGAATATCATTTTCTAAGAAAAGTATTTTTTGATCTTCATCTTTAATGCACTTCACTTGAACTAAATCCTTACTACTATCTCTTTGTTTTGCTAACTTATACATATATCTTTCTCCCTCCTTAGTATCTAATCTATTATATAAATCACTAAAAGTATGGTCTTTGCATCGCATACTACTTTCTTAGACTCCTTACGAGCCTCTTTATAACTTTCTCAATTATCAAAATTTTTAAAGTAAATCCAATTTCTATAACAAATTTTCTTATTTTTAATCTTTTCTTGCACGTTTGGTTTCCACCACCAACTATTTTTACTATTAAGAAATTATCCCATTGATACTCCAAGCACATCTTTTATAATATTATTAATATCACTAGCCACTTTTTCCCACATAACATTAGCATTCTCATGCACAGACAAAATCTTAAGATCTAAAATTTTACTCTCAAAAATATTTTTGTTAATATTCTTTAAATACACCCATCTAATCCTAGAATATTATTTTACATTATTTTTTGTTTTCTATCCCTTTATCTTAAAGTCCATAACAAATAATCGATGTTGGGTAAATAAATTAAATTTAAATGATTTAACTAATTAAAATTCTAATTAGAGATTAATAAAAAAAATTAAATGATTTAAATTAAATAAATTTTAAAAATAAATCAAAATCAATTTAATTTAATTAAGTAAACCAATTTACATTATTTTGGCTAAGCTAATTAAACCAAAATAAATAATTAATTAAATCAATGCATTACATTCTTGGGTTATCTTTTTTTTTTTTAAGAAATGTATTTTGCATTAAGAATGAAAAAGAAGATATAATCTACTAAGTGTAGCAATCCTGTCACTTTTCTCCCTTAATATGTTAATAATGTGTAAGGTAGATTATTACCTATAGCATTTTCCCAAAGAAAAGATCCCCAAAAAAAAAAAAAAGGAATCGTAGAAATTTGACTCCTTATTACACTCATAGAATTAAATGAAAGATTACTTGATTGAAATATTTCAAGAAAGATAAATCATTATTAGAGTTTTCTATTCATTGACATTTAATATTTTCATTGGATTTCTATAGCATCTTGATCACATTCATATTATTCCCTTCAATCATAATGTCTTGCTTTACATACATCAATCCTTTAATTTTAGGACCTCTTAGATTACACTGACAACAAGTTGCTCTAATTGAGTTGAATCTAGTGAACTAATTTTTTTTCCAAATTCTAATAAAAGCCATACCATTATGGTATCTTATAACACCACCAAGGCCTTCTCAATTAAACTGAAGAAGGGAGCCATCAGCATTAACTTTGATCCACCCTGAGATAAGGGATGCCAAAATTTATAATTTGGCTCATTGAGTTTGTTAGTATCCCATTTCTTCATTATCAGATTTAGTTTAGGTTGAATAGAGGTAGCTAAAAACGTATCCAGAATAACTGATGGGGATTTTATTGGATTATGGTACATTTCTAGCTCTCTAAGAATGAAACACTACACTACAATACATTATTACCATTACAAGATTCCCATTAGACCTTTCCTCTAGTTGTTCCAAGAATTTAATATCCAAGTGAAATATTGGAAATAAAACTACCTAATTATTGACGTTGAAATTACTTCTTTCAACTTCTATCATGTAATGATAATATGATGTGACTTCTACAAATCGGCACCCTCTAGGACATAAATTGTTATCTTGCAACCTCATGTAGACCAGCCAATCATTTGTGGGTTTGGAATGTCTCCCTAATATCCACAACAAAACAAATTTCCCTAGGCATCAACTTTAAAGCTCTCAATTACTTCATATTCACAAAATTTGTTGGAGGCCGAATCACCTTCTCATATGCAAATGCTGTTATAAATTTTCTTGAAAATCTTTGAATAAGATCTAGTTTTTCATTATTCAAGTTTCACACTATATGAACTTTCATATATTTTGTGCCATATACTCCCTAAAGTGTCTATGGAGTTCTAAAATGTTACACTTCCCATCCTCATTTAGCGGCTGATCTACTGCCATCACACATAAAATCTTCTTATAATAGTAAGATGGCTAATGAAAAGGACATATATCCATGATTTAGACATCCCTAATATGTTAAGCACTATCTCCATTTACCCATTTACATCTGATTAATGGCTGTGGATATTGAGCTTCCTCCATAAGAATGTGTTATACAGTAAATGCTCCCCACTTCACCTCACCATTCCAAAAATTCTTCTTATATTTTGCAAATGATGTTGAATATTTTAAAATAAATAAGATCAACCCTTGATGCAAAAGTGATTAACAAAACAAGTCAGAAATTTTAACCATACAATCAACCATAGAAAATTAAAGTGCGAAAACTAAAATGTGGAAAAGTAATAAGAAAGAACACAAGATAATTAGTGGTTCGATCAACTTGACCTAAGTTCACTCCTTGGAGACACCCTCTCCAAGTACTGTACTAAAACTTTGGTGACTCTCCTTTTTCTCCCATAGCAAGATGGAGAAGCCCTTAAAAAGAATCTTGAATCCTTTTTCACCCTCCTGGTGAAAGCAGAGAACTTGGAATCCTTTTACTCCCTCTTTAAGTGGGCAGAGAACCTAATTTGATGCTGATGATCATCTCCTTAGAGCCACCAAGGAACTAAGGATGAATACGAAAGAAGAAGAATGAATTCTTGCTTGGAGCAACTTTCGTAATTCCCCTCGCAAGCTCCCCCTCATAATATTCTTCCTCTCTCTCCCAAACTCCCCTCTTCTTCTCTAAGCTCCCTTAGGTTAGAACTTCAACAAAAGATTTATAAAAGGATAAATACTTAAGATTAAATAGAAGAGCTCCAAAAGCTCTAATTTTCAATTTTATGCAATTTATTATCAAGGATAATCAAGATATCATCCTATACGATTAGTTCAAAACACCCCAATCAGCCTGTACGATCCACCTTGCCCATGATCTGTTCAAGAATTTACATAGGTCATACTAGATGATAATGTAATCGTTCAAGATGATTAGTTCAATATGGGTGGAAATCACTAAATCATCCCACAATAGTCTCAGGACATCCTAGATGATCGACCTAGATGATTAGAGGAAAATTATGGTTTTCATATTGAACAAGGGATATCATCTAACAAAAATATAATAGATCATCCAGGATGATCATAGTGGATCATCATGTATGATCTAGTTGAATAATTAAACCATAATTACTCTCCTAATCATCGAATCAAATTAGGTATGATTGTCTTGCATCATTAAGGATGATTTTGATTGTCCGGGATAATTAGACAAAAAATGCAACTTCAAAACTTGCCTAAAATATGATTAGCAGTTGAATTTCATACATATAATTGATCATCTAGATTATCTAGATCATCCCATATGATTTATTAATTATCTCATCTTAATAGGATGCCCTGATTAGGGATTCAACTTTTAACTAATTGTCCAAGACTATTTAAAATCATTTTATACGATATGATCAAAAATAGGAAAACACTAACTGACCAAATTTCATCCACTAAGTGTGTGTGTGTGTGTGTGTGTGTGTGTGTGTGTGTGCAAGTTTACTTAGCTTTAGGATCCATCATAGTACATTTGATTCAATAAAAGGTAAAAGATGCATACAAATAAAAATTATAGACTGACTTAATCCAAGTTTACCTGATCTTACGTTGATTGATGTTCTAAGTGAACTTATGGACCTGGAAGGTTAGTGAGGAGGGAAAATAAAATAGATATGTAAGAATAACAGTAGTCAAGAAATAATAATATTTGTTATCATCAAAATCATCATACTTGGGTCTAGATTTGTAATAATCTTCCCCTTTTTTATGATGTCAAATGTTGTTGTTAAAAAAATTTTAAAGCAAGGAGAATTTTTATTTTTCTTAATAGACATAAAAAAATAGAATAGAAATAGAATAAAATAAATTTTACTACACCATAAGAATCAAACTAAGTAGACAATATACTACTCTCCATTTTGACATCACAAAAAGGAGGAAGAAAGAAAAACAAAAAAATAGATGAAGGTATAAAAAATAAAGACCAATATAACTATAGAAACACAAGCACTATAAAACTAGATGGAGAGGGATGATTATAGAGGATAAAAAATGAGAGATCGTTAGAGATGTTAAGCCCTTAAGAACTGGCCCAAGTCAAACTAAGAGGGGGGGTGGGGGTGAATTGGTATTTTAAAAAATCTTTCTTATGATTAAAGAAAAAAACTTAAAATCAAATCACCATAGAAATCAAAGTGCAAAAAAATAAAAGCGGAAATTAAAACTAAGAAAGATCACACCAGATTTATAGTGGTTCAGTTAACTTTACCTACGTCCACTCCCTGGAGGCGCCCTCCAAGTATTACACTATAAAAGTGACTCTCCTTTTTCTCCAACAACAAGGCAGAGAAGCCCTCACAAAAACTCCTTTCTGCCAACCCCGATGAGACAGAGAACCCAACTCCGTTTTCTTCCTCCTGAAGTAGGCAGAGAACCCAACTCCTTTTGCTTCTTCCTAAAGCAGGCAGAGAACCTCGACTTCTTTTTCTTCCTCCTGAAGCAGGAAGAGAACCTCGACTCCTTTTGCTTCCTCCTGAAGTAGGCAGAGAACCTCGACCAATTGCTGAAGCTTACCTCCCTTGAACCCCCAAGGACGAAGGACGAAGACTGGAGAAGACGCCTTAGAACCTTGCTTGGAGCAACCTTTGTGAATCCCTCTCACAAACTCCCCATAATAATATCTTCCCTCTCTCTCCCTCCCTCTCCCTCTCCACTTATCTTTCTCAGGTCAAGACAGCAGCTAAAAGTCTCTTTGCATGAGAAAATTTAGGTCCTTTAAATAGAATTTAAAGAACCGACATTATCATCCAGAATGATAAGAATATCATCCTGGCTGATTAGTACAAAGTAAACTCAATCAGCCAGGATGATTTGGGATGATCAGAATAAAATTGATTACATCATCTAGGCTGATACAGTATCGTCCTGGCCAAATAGTTCAAATCCGAGTACAATCATCCTGAACATCGCCTAGAATAGATTATGGCCGATGTCAATCATCCAGAACATCATCATGATTTGAGTCTATCATCTTGGTCGATACAAGGATCATTTAGAATGATTTGCTTAATGACGGCAGCTTAACCAGGTTGATGCTCTAATTAGGATTTCTATTTTTAGTCAAATTATCCTTGCGGATATGAACATCACCAGGCTGATGTACGCAAAATAGAAAAACTCAGAAAATTTCTCAACTGTGTGTGTGTAAGGTTACTTAGCATTAGTAACCACTTTTATAATTGACTCAAGAAAAAGAAAAACATTCCATACTAACTCAACCTAAATCTACCTAATCTTGAGTTGGCTTGAGTTGCATTCGATCCTGTGGACCTAAAAGGTTAGTAGGCAATGTAGTCATAGAGAATCATGAATTTTTGTTATCATCAAAAGTCTAATCCATAAACCCATATTTACAATAATCTCCCCCTTTTTGATGATGGCAAACACACCAAAAAATTTTCAAGTAGTTATGGCAGTTTAAAAACAGTGTGATGAAAAAGCAGTTCACTAAGTTCCAGAATCAAATTACAAGATATATCAGACTACTCCCCCTTTTGACATCACAAAAAGGAGGAGGGAAAACAAAAACAAAATAAAAACAAAAAATAGAACAAAATCGAAAACAAGCTACATAAAAAACTATCAAAGAAACAAAGCTTTTTTTTTAAATCAAGGCATGAACATGATATAGTCTTCCATGTGATTGATTTTAAAAATTTGTAATTTAATGAGCTAACAACATCAAAAATCCAAATAATGGTAAAATATCTGATCATGTTAACCCTAAGCTCGAACTTCTTTTAGGGTAAAATCGTCTTTTGAAATCAAAATACCTTACTCAGAAAAAATCAATTGGATAAGAAAAAGAGATCAGATCAAGACTTGGTTTCAAAAAAATATCTTATAGAGTAGTATATCAATGCACTTTGTTACAATCATGAAATTTGAAATCAAGTCCTTGAAAATCTCAAGTGATACATGAAATCTTCTAAGTTTTAAGAGTTGGAAGAAAGGAAGATAGCTTGCATTTTTATGGGCTCATTTTATGCCTCTTGTCCATGAAATGGCACACTTTGTGCATCTTTTCATTTTTGATACACTTTGTGTGTATATATATATACATATTTTAAATTGGCGTCATTTCGCATCTTTTGCTTTTGGCATCATTGGCCATTTTTTTTCATTATTTTTTGCAAGCTAGATTCTTTTCCAAAACTCTTAAATATTCTTAGTTGTGAGTATATCTTCTAGATATTAGAGAAGAAAACTCACTCTCTAATATAGGGAAGAATAAGCCACAAAACAGAATAAAAAATCATATGAGAGATGCATTGACAGGATAATAAGAAATCTTGAAGTAACATAAAGACTTTGACTATTATAATATAAGATAGATTACTGTAGCAAGTTAGAAAAGATCTTAATAGCAAAATCCAGTTGCTAATTTGAGATAGAATTTTTGTTTAGAAAAGAAAATTTCACCACCAAAATAGATTAGAGAAAGAGACACAATCAATGATATTTTTACCCTTTAGTAGATTAAGAGATGTAAAATATTGACTACAAATTTTTAAAAAGATAAAATAAGAACTAAGATATCAATTCAGCGATGATTAAAAAAAAATTAAGGCATACAAAAAAGTAAAGTACCAAAAAAAATAAAGAGAACATAAAAAATAAACAACACACAAAAAAAAATCTAACAAAAGATAAAGCAAAGTAATCAGTAGATAATAGAAAAAAAATAGTAGAGTTCAAGTTCATGCACTAATGTCAATCACACCCAATCTTCTCCTTAAAGTGTTGAAAGTGTCGAAGGCCAGTGATTTATTAAATATGTCAGCTAGTTGATTCTCAGTTGCCACATGGTGTAACTCAATGTCTCCCTTAGTCATATGGTCTCTAATAAAGTGATGCCTTATGTCAATGTGCTTAGTCCTTGAATGTTGGATACAATTCTTAGAAATGCAGATGGTACTAGTTTTGTCACAAAGAACTGAGATGGTGCCTACAGGTAATCCTAAATCTAGTACTTACTGTTTTAACCAAAGGACTTGGGCCACACAACTTCCTAAAGCAATGTACTCAGCTTCAGCAGTGGAAAGAGCAACCGAGTTTTGCTTTCTACTAGACCAGGAGACTAAAGATTATCCTATGAATTGACAAGTTCCAGAAGTTCTTTTTCTATCCACCTTACATCCTGTAAAATTAGAATCAGAATATCCAATAATCTCAAAAGAAGTCATGTGCCTGGGTACCAGATTCCTAATTTTATTGTCCCTAAAAGATATCTAAGAATTCTCTTAACAGCAATCAAGTGGGATTCCTTAGGATCAGCTTGAAATCTAGCATAAAGACAAATGCTGAACATTATATCGGGTCAGCTCGCAGTCAGGTAAAGTAGAGATCAAATCATCCCTCTGTACTTCTTTTGATTAACTGATTTTCCATTTGGATCTTTATCCAACTGAATTCCTGATTACATGGGAGTATTAATTTGCTTGGCTTTATTTATTTCATACTTCTTCAAGATGTCTTTTATTTATTTTGATTGATTCGAAAAAGTTCCATCTTTCATTTGTTTTATACTAAACCCTAAAAAGGAGGACAACTCTCCCATCAAAATCATCTCAAACTCCTTACTCATTATTTTAGAAAAATCATCATATAGCCTTTTATTAGAAGATCCAAAAAGTATATCATCAACATAGATCTGAATAATGAGTAAATCATCTCCTACTTTCCTTAGGAATAGGGTGATGTCTACGCTCTCCTTAACAAACTCCCTTCTTAGTAAGAATGTGCTAAGCCTCTCAAGCCAATCTCTAGTTGTCTTCTTTAATCAATATAATGCCTTTTTTAATTTTAAAACATGATTGGAAATAGGGAACTCTCAAAACCTGGGGGTTGTTCTACAAACACATCCTCTTTTATTTCCCCATTCAAAAAGGGACTCTTAACGTCCATTTGGAAAATCTTAATTCCCTTATAACACGAAAAAACTAATATAACTCTAATGGCTTCTAATCTAGCTACAGAGGCAAAAGTCTCCTCAAAATCTATCCCTTCCATTTGGTTATACCCCTTAGCCACTAATCTTGACTTATTCCTAACCACCACTCTAGAATCATTCACCTTATTCTTAAAGACCCACTTGGCTCTAACTACACTTTATTCCTTAGGTCTTTCTACAAGCTCCCAAACATCATTCCTAACAAATTGGTTCAACTCCTCCTGCATGGATAAGAACCAAAACTCATCAGAAAGGGCTTGGTTTATGTTGGTGGGTTCAGTCATTGAGATAAAGGAAGAGTGGTTCACCTCCTTCCTAAGTCCATGTCTAGTCCTAACTCCATCAGAAGGGTATCCTAAGATCAGACCTTTAGGGTGACTCAAAGAGTAACTCCAATCTCTAGGCAAAGTGTGTGAAGGTTCAACCCTTTCCTCCAGATCTACATTTTCTACTCCTTGGGTAACCTCTCCTACTCCTTTAGTGTTCTGGTGCTCTACCCTCTTCTCTAAATTTTCTACTTCAGAGGTAATATCTCCAACATCATCATCATCCTTAACTCTAGGCTTTCTAGGATCATACTCATCAAACACTACATGAGTAGTTTCTTCCACCACCAAGGTTCTCTTATTAAACACCCTAAAAGACTTCCCAACACTAGAATATCCTAAGAACACTCCTTCATCAGATTTTGGGCCCAATTTTCCTAAGTGAGACTTCCCATTGTTGTGAATGAAAACTTTACAACCAAAGACATGAAGGTGAGAAAGATTGGGTGTCCTACCCTTAAGGATCTCATAGGGTGTCTTATCTAATTTGGCTCGAACATTCACCCTATTCAACACATAACAAGCTGTGTTAACCGCTTCTGCCCAAAAGTATTTTGGAAGTGAATACTCAGCAAGCACGACTCTAGTGCCTTCCACCAAGGTCCACTTCTTTCTTTCATCTACCCCGTTCTGCTGAGGGGTCCTAGGAGCTAAGACGTTGTGACTAATTCTCTTGTCCTCACAAAAATCTCCAAATCTCTCATTTTCAAACTCTCCCCCATGGTCACTATGGATGGTTAAGATCTCACAACCTAGTTTTTTCTGAATCCAAGTGAAGAAGGCTCTAAACTCATTAAAAGACTCAATTTTGTGTGACAAAAATCTAGTCCAAGTGAACCTCGAGTAGTCATCGACAATTACAAAATCATAGACTTTTCCTTCCAAGCTAACAGTGCTAATGGGTCCAAAAAAATCCATGTGAAGGACTTCTAAAGGTCTAGAGGTGCTAATATCCTTAATGGAGTGAAAAGTGGAGTGGACTTGCTTTCCTAATTGGCAGGCATCACAAAAATGGTATTTTGAAAATTTAAGCTTGGGGACACCTCTAACTAGATCTTTTTGGGTCAATTTCCTAAGAGTTTTCATATTAGCATGACATAATCTCCTATGCTACAACTATGAATCATCAACAGCAGTTTTTAAGCAAAATGAAGAAGCAGTTTCAATGTTATTTAAATCAATCATTTAAACATTATTGATCAGCTTTCTCTGCAAAATAGTATTATTATTTAAGCTGATAATTTATGAATTTGCTAAACAAATTATGATGAAGCCCTTATCGCAAAGCTGACTGATGCTGAGCAAGTTGTGTTTCAGTCCATCTACAAGCAAAATATTTTCAATCAGAATATTCTTGGAATTACCAATTATACCTGTTCCTACCACCTTCCTGGTGGTGTTGTCTCAAAGAGTCACCTTGCCTCCTGTCCTGGTCTCTAGCAAAATGAATTGATTGGCATCGCCATGTTGAGAGCATCTGCTGTCCAGGTACCACATGCTCTCATGAGTTCTTTTGTGAGAGCTTGCCTACAAAATTATCAAATGTCATATTTAGGAACCCAAGCATGTTTGGGTTCCTTCTTATGAAAAATAGAATGCAATGCATGTTGTGAATCATGTAACTTGGGTCCCCAGACTCAATGTGGACTATGGTGAATTGTGCAAATGTGTGCCATTTGTCCTAACATGCCACATGAAAAATATCTAACTCCAGGAAAATGATGCACTAATCTATGGTGATGCTTTTTATCTGATGCATGAAATGAAGGTTTTTTATTTTCAAAAGCTTTTAGACTTCCTAATTTTTTATATTCTTTTTCTAAATTGGCATGGGATGATTTTAAAGAATTATGAGCATCAGATAAATAGCTATGTTTTTTATTTAATGCATCAAACTCATCAAGTAAAGCCATGTGATTAGAATCAATTATAGAATGATATTTAAGAAGAATTTCATGCTCTTTTTGTAAATTTAAAAATTCTAATTTCAAACTAGCATGAGTTTTCTTGAGTCTTTTATATGATGCATGCATGTGTTCATAAATTTCAAATAATTGATCATAAGTTGGTTCACATACCTCTTCTTGGTCACTTTAACCAAGAATATTATCTGCCATTAAGCACAAGTATGTTGTCTTCTCTTTTGGTTCAGTCTCAGAGGAGTCTGATGTAGAATCCGCCCAGAACTCCTTTTGGAATCTCTACTTGTCCATTTTGGATTTGATTTTCACCTCACCATTTTCCTTGCTTGGGTGAGACTTGAGTGTAGGGAAATCAATTTTAACTTGTCCTGGCTTCCTACATTCAAAATAAATTGTATCATTATAATTTTTGAAATTTTTGTTACCCTTACCTTTATTCTACTTCTGATGATTCTTGTGCTTTTTCCTTAGAAAGATCTTAAATTGCCTCGTGATTAAGGCAATATCATCATTTTTAGACCTTGATGAGTTAGTGTCCAAGTCGTTCGCCTAATGTGCCACCTTTTTCTCCTTCTTCCTCTCACCTTCATCAAGATGTCTTTGGTTCACCCCTTGCTTGTATGCAATGAGTGAACCAAGTAAGTTCTCGATTGAATAGGTATTTAAATCTTTAGATTCATAAATTGTAGTAATTTTAGCATCAAAAGAGGTAAGCAAACATCTTAAATTTTTTTTTTACTTTTTCATATTTAGAAAATTCTCTTCCTAAGGCATGCAACGAAGTAACAATCTAAGTAAATCTCATATACATATCAAAAATCATTTCATTAGGTTTCATACAAAAAGTTTGTAATCATGCAATAAAATATTCAAACGAGATAGCTTAACTTCAATAGTGCCTTCAAAGGTGATACACAATTTATCCCAATTTGCTTTTCCAGTAGAGTAAGTAGAAACATGCAATGTTATCTTCAAGTTTTAAATCACTAAAAAAATAGTTCAAACACTTTGCATTAAGTTATGTTAAATCTCTTTCATAAAAAATTTATTCAGTAAAAGATACTTCAGTTTTAATTCCATTAAGTTCACATGAAGGTGGGGAATATCATTCTTTAATAAGCATCCACATACGATAGTCAATCGATTATAAAAAAAATAGGCATGCTAGTTTTTAAAAAATCAAAAGGAAGATTATCAAACAAAGGTGGTCATGTTATAGAATATCCTTCCGTTGCATTATGATTACCGTTGTTAGCCATGGATCAAAATTCAAAAAGTTATCAAACTTAATTTTTATGAATCCTTCTCTGATATTACTTAAGAGTTCATTAGGGATGTTAAGCCCTTAAGAACTGGCCCAAGACTAACCTATAGGGGGGGTGAATTGGTATTTTAAAAAATCTTTCTTATAATTAAAGAACAAAACCTAAAACCAAAATCACCACAGAAATTAAAGTGCAAAAAAATAAATGTGGAAATCAAAACAAAGAAAGATCACACCATATTTATAGTGGTTCGATCAACATGACCTACGTCCATTCCCCGAAGGCACCCTCCGAGTATTTCACTACAAAAGTGACTCTCCTTCTGCTCCCACAGCAAGGCGGAGAAGCCCTCACAAAAACTTTTTTCGCCAACCCCGATAAGGCAGAGAACCCAACTCCTTTTGCTTTCTCTTAAAGCAGGCAGAGAACCCAACTCCTTTTGCTTCCTCCTAAAGTAGGCAGAGAACCTTAACTCCTTTTGCTTCCTCCTGAAGCAGGCAGAGAACCTCGACTCCTTTTTCTTCCTCCTGAAGCAGGTAGAGAATGTCGACAAATTTTTGAAGCTTACCTCCCTTGAACCCCCAAGGACTAAAGATGAAGACTGACGCCTTAGAACCTTGCTTGGAGCAACCTTTGTGTTTTCCTCTCATAAACTCCCCCTCACAAGTTCCTCCCTCTCTCTCCTTCTCCTCTTGGCTCTCTCAAGTCAAGACAGTAGCTAAAGGTCTCTTTGCATGATAAAATTTGTGTCCTTTAAATAGAATTTCAAGAATCGACATTATCATCCAAGACGATAGGAATATTGTCCTGGTCGATCAGTAAAACGTAAGCTCAAACAGCCGGGACGTTTGGGATGATAAGAAGGAAATTAGTTACATCATCCAGGCCGATATAATATCATCCTTTCTAATTAGTTTAAATCCGAGTACAGTCATCCCGAGCATCGCTCAGAATAGATTCTAGCCGATGTCAATCGTCCAGGACATAGTCCCGGCCGATCCTGTGATCAGCTCGGCCGATGTGATCGTATAAATCAGCCTTAATTTCTTTCTATAATTACCAGATTAATTTATGCATAATTGTTCTGCATCGTCCAGCCGATATTTTGATCGTTTTGGTCGATGTACTAAAATAAAGAATACCTAAATTGATCATGTCAGCCGATTCTTTCAGATTTGAGCCTATCATCTTGGCTGATACAACGAACATCCAGGATGATTTTCTTAATGACGTCTGCTTAATCAGGATGATGCCCTAATTAGGGTTTCTATTTTTAGTCAAATCATCCTGGCCAATATGAACATCATCCAGGCCGATGTACTTAAAATAGAAAAACTCAAAAAATCCCTCAAGTGTGTGTACAAGATTACTTAGCATTAGGAGCCACTTTTATAATTGACTCAAGAAAAAGAAAAACATTACTGAGTGACTCAACCTAAATCTACCGAATCTTGAGCTGGCTTGAGTTGCATTCGATCTTGTGGACCTGAAAAGTTAGTAGGCAATGCAGTCATAGAGAATTATGATGTTTGCTATCATCAAAAGTCTAATCCATAAACTCATATTTGCAACAAAAAATATAAAGAATCAACTCAAAATTTATGAAAAATAATAACAAATTAAAATATGATAAAAAAACCAATCATTAAAATAAAAATAAAGGATTTATTTAATCAATAAACACTAGAAAATGATAAATTTCTCTTGTGATTGGATTAAAACTTTTTAAGAAACGAATTAACAATGCTAAAATCCAAAGATGGTAGAATAACTAATCTTGTTAACCCCAGCTCGGGCTCCTTTACAGGGTAAAAAATCTTTTGAAAACAAAGATTTAATTCAAAAAGAAATTGCACAAGCAAAGTGATCTATTCAAAACTTCATTTTAGAAATCGAGTAAGCAAAGTGTTTCTTCCTTTAATAGATTTAGGGAGGTCAAGTATT
Organism: Dendrobium huoshanense; assembly: GCA_016618105.1. Taxonomy (NCBI): domain Eukaryota; kingdom Viridiplantae; phylum Streptophyta; class Magnoliopsida; order Asparagales; family Orchidaceae; genus Dendrobium; species Dendrobium huoshanense. Next base: position 37,706,951 of record CM028358.1, read on the forward strand.
GTTTATAAATGTTCAAAACCAAAATAAAAACAAAATTGTCATTTAAGAAATCAATACTAGCAGTGACCATTGATTAAAAAAAATTAAAGGGAAAAATAACTGAGAAAAAAAATTAAAAATGGAAAACATGAGTATATAAATAAAAATAAATATGTGAATAAAAACAAATATAAGATTATAAAATAGAAAGCAATGATTTCAAGCATTAATATCTATACCCCTAACATGGTTCTCAAAATGCTAAAAATTTCAAAGTCCAGTGGTTTAATAAAGATATTAGCAAGTTTGTTTTGAGTGGCTATATGGTGTTGCTCTATGTCTCCTTTAGTAACATGGTTCCTAAATGAAGTGATGTCTTATGTCAATGTATTTGATCATGGAGTGTTGGATTGGATTATTTAAAATATAGATGGCACTAGTGTTATCACAGAGAATTGAAATTATGCATAGAGGTAATCATAAATCTATAATTTATTACTTTAACCAGAGGACTTAAGCCACACAACTTCCTAAGACAATGCACATAGCTTCAGTACTGGACAGGGTAACTAAGTTCTATTTTCTACTTGACCAAAAGAATAAGTATTGTTGATGCAGTACCAGTTAAATATTAAATAACAGAGGAACATTTTACAACGGCTAATAAACCTATATTCCCAGTACCTTACTTCCTATTTTTTATACGATGTTACTTTTAGTACTTTTTTTACTTATTAGCTGAAAGAAGAAAATAGAAGAATTACATATAGGTGAAAGGAGGAGAAGGAGACATGTTTTGTTATCTTTACACAAGAGTTCATTACTCAATAGAATACAGAGAATATAGAGGTATTTCTCCATTCCCGTTTATTTTTCCCTTTTGCTGTATTCGTTTGCTTGTCATCCAGGTGCCGCCGGTTTTGCAGAAGGTATTGATGCAGTACCGGTTAAGTATTAAATAACAAAGGAACATTTTACAACGGCTAGCAAACTTATATTCCCACTACCTTACTTTCTATTTTTATACGATGTTACTTTTAGTACCTTTTTTACTTATTAGCTGAAAGAAGAAAATAGAAGAATAATATATAGGTGAAAGGAGGAGAAGGAGACAGGTTTTGTTATCTTTACACAAGAGTTCTTTACTCAATAGAATACAGAGGTATTTCTCCATTCTCGTATATTTTTCGCTTTTGTTGTATTCATTTGCTTGTATTCCAGGTGCCGCCGGTCCTACAGTTGGTATCAGAGCCATTCGCTGGAAGGAGAATGATGAATAGAGGCAAGGAACCAGTAAGGTAGTGGGAATATAAGTTTGTTAGCCGTTGTAAAATGTTCCTCTGTTATTTAATACTTAACCGGTACTGCATCAACTGTCCTATGAATTAATAAGTTCTAAAAGTTCTTTTTTATCAACTCAGCATCCTATAAAATTAGAATTAGAATATCTTATGATTTCAAAAGAGGTGATATGTTTAGGATACTAGATTCCTAAGTCAGTGTTTCCTAATAGATATCTAAGAATTCTCTTAACAAAAGTCAAGTAAAATTATTTTGGATCAGCTTAAAATCTAGCATAGAGACAAATACTAAACATAATATTAGGTCTACTAGAATTCAAGTAAACAAGTGATCTAATTATCCCTCTATATTCTTTTGATCAACAGATTTGCCATTTTAATCCTTATCTAACTGAACAGTGGAACTCATGGGAGTGTTAATTGGCTTTGCTGTATCTATCTCATATTTCTTAAGGATTTCCTTAATATATTTGATTGAATAAGGAAAGTCCCTTCATCCTTCTGCCTTATATTAAACCCCAAAAGTAAGTTGGTTCCCCATCACACTCATTTAAAATTCTGTACTCATTATTCTTGAGAATTTATCTCATACATTTATATCAGGAGGTGCAAACAGAATATCATCAACATAAATTTAAATAATCAGAAATTCATCTCCTAGTTTTTTTAGAAATAGGATGGTGTTTACACTCCCCATAACAAAATATCTTTCTAGTAGGAATGTGCTTAGCCTTTTGTACCATGCCGTGGGTGCTTGTTTAATTCCATAAAATGCCTTTTTTAATTTGAAAATATGATTTGAAAATTGTAAATTTTCAAAGCCTGGGGGTTATTCAATGAACACATTTTCTTTTATTACCCCATTCAAAAATACACTCTTAACATCCATTTGATACAGCTTGAATTTTTTAAAATAAGTAAATGCTAGTAATACTCTAATAGCTTTCAGTTTAGCTAATGTGAAAACATTTCTTCAAAATCAATTCATTTCATTTGATTATACCCTTTATCCACAAATATTGCCTTATTCCTCATAACTACACTAGAATCATTCATTTTATTTTTGAAAACCCATTTTAGTCTAACCACACTCTAGTCCTTAGGTCTTCCAACTTGCTCCCAAACATCATTGCTTAAAAATTGATTTAATTCTTCTTGCATGGCTAAGATCCATAATTCATAAAATAAGGCTTGATTTAGGTTGGTGTGTTTAGTCATTGAAATGAATGAAGAGAGATTTACTTCTTTTCTAAATCTATGTCTAGTTCTAACACCTTCAGATGGGTATTCTAAGATCAATTCTTTAGGATGACTTGAAGAATATATCCATTCTCTAGGAAATGTATTTTCAGACTCTATTATTTCCTTTATATTTATATATTCTAATCCTTGGGTAACATCTACTACCTCCTCTTCTTATACCTAAGACCCTCCAGAATTATTAGATTCATCAAACACTCCTCAGCTACTAGTGTTCTTTTATTGAAAACTCTATATGATTTCCTAATGCTTTAGTAACCTATGAAAACTACATCAAATTGTGGGTCAAACTTTCCTAGTTGAGACTTCCTATTATTCAGAATGAACATTTTTCATCCAAAGACATAGAGTGAGAGAGGTTGGGTGCCCTACCCTTCAAAATGTCATAGGGTGTCTTATTTAATATGGATTTAACATTCACCCTATTCAAAACATAACTGGATATATTCACTGCTTCTACCTAAACGTATTTTGGAATAGGGTATTTAATTAACATGGCTTTAGTAGCTTCTTCTAGGATCATGTTCGTCCTTTCAGCTCTCCCATTATGCTAAGGGGTTTTATGAGCTGAAAAGTTATGTTCTATCTCTTGCTCTTAATAAAAGATTCAAAATTTTTATTCTCAAATTATCCACCATGATCACTATGAATTGTTACAATTTCACAACCTAGCTTCTTCTGAATCCAAGTAGAAAAAGACTTAAACTCCTTGAATGATTCACTTTTATGAGATAGGAATCTCACAAGGTAAACCTGGAATAATCATCAATAATCACATACCCAAATACTTTCCCTCCGAAGCTTGCAAAGCTGACAGGTCCAAAGAAATCTATGTGTAAGACTTCTAATGGTTTGCTAGTGGAAATATCTTTAATTTAAGGGAAGGAAGATTTGACTTATTTTCCTAAGTAACATGCATCACATAGGTGATCCTTAGTGAACTTGAGATTGGGTATCCCTCACACTAAGTCTTTTTGGGTAATCTTTCTAAGTTTTTTTGCGCTTGAATGACAAAGCCTTCTATACCACAACCAAAATTCATCAACAATCATTTTTAAACAAAATGAAGTGGCACATTCAATATTATTTAAATAAAGTATGTAGACTTTATTTATCATTTTTTTCCTACAAAATAATATTATTATTCAAGCTAATTAAGCAACTAGTATATAGAAAATTTATGTTGAAGCCCTTATCATATAGCTGACTGATGATGAGCAGGTTGTGTTTCAATCCATCTATAAGTAAAACATTTTTAATGAAGAAATTCTTTAAATTACTAATTATACCTAACCTACCACTTTTCTGGTGGTGTTATCTCTAAGTGTTACTTTGCCTCTTTCCCTGGCCTCTAGCAAAATGTATTGATTTGCATATCCAATCATATGTCTTGAACATCTGCTCTTAAGGTACCACTTGCTCTCATAAGAGCTTTTATGAGAGCAGCCTTATAAAATCATCATATATTAGGTTTGGAAATCGAAACAAGTTTGGTCTCATCTTATAAAAAGAAGAATATAGTGTATGCATGATATACTATAAGTTTTGAACTTTAGATCTCCACACCCAATGAGTATTATAGTGAATGGTACAAGTGTGGAAGTTATATCCTAACATGTCACATGAAAAACATCTAACATCAGGAAAAGGATTAAATAATCTATTCTACTTATTTGCCTTTTCCTAGTTTTGAATGATGTATGCTATTGTGATGGATTGTAAAACTTTTCAAGTGAAGGTAGTTTTCTAATTTCATTTAAAGCATTTATTTTGATTTATAAAAATTAGTTTGCACTTGTATGATTTAAATTTTTACCTTTCAAAGCATGCTTCTCATTATCAATTTTAGATGCAAGAGTTTCTAATCTTTTGTATACATTTCCTAATTCAACATAAAAACTTTTTAAGGAATCTTACTCATTGGTCAAATCAATATGCTTTGCATTCAACAAGTAAAATTCATCCAACAAAGTGGTATGATTGCTATCCAGAGTGGAATGATCATTCCTTAGAATTTTATGCACTTTTTTTGTAGAATTAATAATTCAATTTTGAGACTAGTATATAATATCTTGAACTTCCTATATAAACAATGAATTTCTATTAGAAACTTCAAGTAATTAATTATAAGTGAGATCACATACCTTTTCTTGATCAGAGTGATCAAGATATTCATCAACTATTAAACAAAGGTTTGGTACCTCCTCTTCAGCTTCAATTACAGAGGAGTCTGATGTTGAGCCTGCCCAAAAAGCCTTTTAGATCTATTTTTTATCCTTCCTAAACTTAGGCTTTTCTTAACCCTACCTTCTCCTTTCTTGGGTGAGCTTTTAAAGTTGGTCAGTTAGATTTTAGATTCCCTGGCTTCCTATATTCAAAATAAATAACATCACCAGACACTTTAGAATTTCTATTATTCTTACTTTTTTTCCAATTCTAATGATGCTTTTGGTTTTTCCTTAAGAAGTTCTTGAATTGCTTAGTAATTAAAGCAATATCATTATTTTCAGAATCAAAAGAGTGAGTGTTAGAATTATTAGCCTTCAAGATTACAGTTTTCTCCTCTTTTTTTTTTCTCACCTGCATGAAGCTACCTTTGATTAATTCCTTGCTCGTAAGTATTAAGTGATCTAAGTAAGTTATCAATTAAATAAACATTCAAATCTTTTTATTTAGTAATGGTAATAATTTTTGCATCATAGGAAGAAGTTAAAATATCTCAAAACTTTGTTAACTTTCTTATAATTTGTGAGTTCTCTTCCTAAGGTATGCAGGGATGTAATAATCTGTGTAAATATAGCATACATTTCAAAAGTTGATTCATTAAGTTTCATGCAGAAAAGTTCATAATCATGCAGAAGAATGTTCAGCCTAGATTATTTAACTTCATTTATACCTTCACAAGTTATGCATAATCTATCAAAAATTTCTTTTCCAGTAGAACAAGTAGAAACACCCATATAATTTTTTGATTTTAAGGCACATAAAAAATAGTTCAAACATTTAGCATTCAATTATGCTAGATCTCTATCATTAAAAGTTTATTCAGTAAAAGGAAGTTTAGTTTTCATACCATCAACAAGATAAATGGTGCAGAATATCCATCCTTAACAAGCATCCACATGCGATAATCAATTGATTGTAAAAGGGTGGACATGTAAGTTTTCTAAAAATCAAAAGGGATGTTATTAAAAAGTGGTTGTCTTATAATTGAATATCCTTCTGCAGTGTTTCTATTTTCAAAGTTAGCCACGGATCTTAATTAAAAAAAATTTCTAAAACTTGATTTTATGAATTCCTACTCTAATACCACTTGAAAGTTTATTAGGGTTGTTAAGCCCTTATGAATTAGCCCAAGGTTAACCAAGAAGGGGGATAAATTGGTAATTTATTATTAAAAAAAGAAAATTCTTTTTGAAACCTTTTTGAATATTTTAAAATAAATAAGATCAACCCCCTATACGGAAGCAATTAATAAAATAAATTAGAGATTTTAACCATACAATCAGCCACAGAAAATTATAGTGCAAAAATTAAAATATGAAAAAGTAATAAGAAAGAACATAAGATTTATAATATTTTGGTTAATTTGACCTACGTCCACTCTTTGGAGACACCCACTGTAAATATTGCACTAAACCTTCAATGAATCTCCTTTGCTTCCCATAGCAAGGAGGAGAAACCCTTACAAAATATTTCCACCATCCCGATGAGGAAGAGAACCTTGAATCCTTTTCACCTTTCTCATGAAGGCAGAGAATTTATAATCCTTTTACTCCCTCTTGGAGTAGGTAGCAAACCTGATTTAATGTTAATAATCACCTCACTAGAGCCACTAAGGAACTAAGGATGAAGCTTGAAGAAGATGAATGAATCCATACTTGGAATAACCTTTATGATTCCCCTCACAAGCTCCCCCTCACAAGATTCTCCCTCTCTCCCAAAATCTCCTTCTCTTTCTCTAAGTTCCCTTAGCTTAGAACTTCAGCAAAAGATTTGTCAAAGGATAAATACTTAAGCTTAAATAGAAGAGCTGCAAAAAAGCCCTAATTTTCAATTCTATATAACGGATCGTCCGAGATAATCAATACATCATCTTGTACAATTAGTTCAAAACACCCTAATCAGCCAGTATGAGCAGCCTTACCCTACATGATCTATTCAAGAATTTAAACAGATCATCCTGGACGATTATGTGATTGTCTGGGATGATTAGTTAATTTGGGTGGAAATTGCCAAATCCTCCCATAATAGTCTTGAGATGTCTTAGATGATCGACCTAGATGATTAGAGGAAGATCATGGTTTTTATCCTGGATGATGGGTATCGTCCAATAAAAATATAATAGATCATCAAGGATGATCATAGTGGATTATGCTATATAACTTGATTACCATAATTACTCTCCCAATCTTAGGATCAATTTAGGCATGATTGTCTTGCACCGTCAAGAATGATTTTGATTATATGAGATGATTAGACAATAATTACAATTTAAAAAACATACCTAAAATATGATTAGCGACTGAATTCCATACATATAACTGATCATCCTGGATGATTTGGATTGTCTAGTACGATAAGTTAATTATCTCATCTTAACAGGATGCCCTAATTAAGGTTTTTGTTTTTAATGGATTGTCCTATATGATATGATTAAAAATAGAAAAACTCGAACTCACCAAATCTCTTCCCATGAGTGTGTGTGTGCAAGTTTATTTAGCTTTAGGATCCATCATAATACATTTGACTCAAGATAAGGTAAAAGATGCATTCAAATAGAAATTACAGTCTGACTCAATCCTAGTCTATCTGATCTTAAGCTGATTGATGTTACAAGTGAACTTATGGACCTGAAAGATTATTGAGTAGGGAAAATAAAATAGATATGCAAGAATAGTTGTAGTCAATAAATAATAATGTTTCTTATCATCAAAATCACAGTACTTGGGTCCAGATTTGTAATAGTTCTTTCTTAACATTGACTCTTTATTTCTAATGAAATTTCATGCAAGTAACATAATCTATTTTCCACGGAATGGAAAGAAATACCTCACATTTAGAAGGAAGGTAGAGATCTTCCCAACAAACATAATGCATTCCTTACCTACCATAGTATTTATGCCAAAGGAACTTTCTACAAAATTTATCTAAATTATTTAGCAACCTCGTAGGTACCAAAGACTGACAAGAAAGGAAGGGAGAGATAGAAAAAAAAGCTTTGATAAGAGTAATTCTTCCAATAATTAAAAGAGACATTGTTTCTAAGAATTAAGTTTTACCAAAGCCTTCTTTTTATCAACATATGCAAATAAGTTGCTACCATCATTCTTAGATAATTTTAACACTCAAATATTCTAGATATTTAACAAAATTGAAGCCCAACAAGTTTGTTAAACTCTTCTTCCTCCAACCAATGAGTAAATCTCGCATGTCACCAAAGACTTTTTGTTATTGATTTTGTATCTTGACCAAAAGCAGTAATCATGTAGGATCCTTTTAATAATCCTTACAGAATAACCAGATGCTTCAAAAAAGATTAACACATCATCAATAGGTGGGAAATCCTTTTTGTGTTTGATGCCATCTTTATTCCCAAATCTTCTCCCTTTTAATGAATTGCCTTTTATAACAACTTTGAGCACATTATGAATAAAAATAGTGATATTTGACATCCATTCCAAGAATTGCACTTTTCTTCTATCCTTTTAGAAAGGTTGATAACACATTACATTATCCAATTTATTAATTTTATAAAAAAACCCCATATACCTAAGAACTTTAAATAAGGTAGGCTAAAACATATTATCTTATTCTTATTCCATAACTACCTTTAGTGACATATAAGCATGCTTGGTGATAAAGAACCTAAATTTGTTGAATATCTCCTGAGCAAGAAAATAACATTCTGACATTGAACGACTAGACTCAAAATCCACCAGTTCTCTTGAAATTAACCTTGGAAGAAAAAATTTTAATCTATTCCGGAGCATCTTCGTAGCCAATTTATAAAAAGTCATGCATAAGCTTATTGGTCAATAATTGGAAGGGTCACTTGCATTACCTAGCTTAGGAATCAGAAGAATTAATGTATCATTCCACTTTTAATGGCATTATTCCTGATTTAAAGAATTTGCTAACTGGTTTTTAAAGATCTTCATTCACAATCTCCCAATAGGTTTTAAAGAAAGAAGCAATGATACATCCACCTGTAGATATTTGTTGTTGCCCAACTACTTGACAGTCATAAATTACTCCTCCATGTTGAAATCAACTACGAACAATTTTTTATTCTCATCCCTCACATGTTGCTCTAAATGGAAACCTATGCATTAATTAAGAAAAAATGATTACAAGGTCCTTAAAGGGAACTCAATCTCACTACAGCACAGGAGAGCTACAAAAAGAAAAGGCAAAAAAAAATCCTACGAGCTCGAGTTCCCCACTAAGTGAAGAAATACACAAAATCCTAGGTACATTCTACGGTGCACAAGAATGAGCCCCCAAAACATAATAGAAATACAAAAAACACCATCCAACTCAAGCAAGCTCCTCAAAAGATCAGCCTCACGATCACCTGCACAACACAAAGTCTGCAGAAAGAGGTAATAAAAAGTGGAAAACTAACAGTAATAATAAAAGAGAATATTAAAATAATAACACCTATAAAAGTACCCATTACCATCAATAAGAGAGCCTCCCAAACATAGATAAAGAAGCTTCAGGAGACACCAATCCAGACTAAAAAAAACACATAAAAACCAGATCAACAAGCACTAATAGAGCATACAGGAAGCTATCCCCCAACTAATAAGTATGCAGGTCATTTAAATCCACTAAGTAAATCCAGCACCACAAGTCTATAAGGCTAGACCAGAGCCCCCTAAGAGAAAACCCATAGAAGTAGAAATATAATAATTCAAAGTCAATAACACTGAAGGAAAACCAGAGCCTAACAGTTCCACACAAACAAAGAGCCTCAGCCAAAACAACGAGGTCAGCCTGCTGGAAAACACCAACCTAGCTACCAAAACAGTAGCAACCTGAGAGCTGCAACAAACTCTAGCCACCAAAATAACAGCACCCCGAGAACTGCAACAACCTCTAGCAACAAAAATAGCAGCACCACGAGAGAAGCAACAGCCACCAGCAAACATCCAAGAAATCACAACCATAAACAAAACTAAACCAAAGGAAACCACAATGAGGCCCCCAATAATCCAAACAAAAATGCCAGAACAACTCTGAGATATACTCCTCTGAAACAACCATAGGCCAAAACCAAAAGCACCGGCCAATATAGTAAAAGAAAAGCACCTAAACACAAAGTACACCCTCATAAGCATAGCAGGGCCAACATAAACTAAACCAAATGGCCCTGGAAGCATCGCTCCAGGAAAAGCCAACTAACCCATAAGTCCACAAAAAACCACAACAACTAGACAACAACCAACGAAAGCCAACACAAATAGAGTTAAGAAATAACATAGGGAAAACTAATCTTATCCAAATTTACCAGTCCTCTAATATAAAGAGAAGATTAGAAATTATAATATCCTCCATGTACTCCAAATCACAACCCCACTTGGTAATACCAAGAGGATAAGAATTTCAATTCGCCTTAATACTAGAAAAAGAGTATTTTAACAAAGTTAACCAATGATTAATGTCACTACTCATGTAAAAAATAGCAGCAGGACAAATAATATCCTGTCTCAAAGTGAATACCTGATACCATATAGTGAGAGCCAAACTTAATTACAATATTTTTGAAATAGAGAGAACAACAGAGTTAACCCATACAACGTCATAAAAGTGAAAGTCTCATTAACATCACTATTATAAAAGGGACTAGCAAAGCTCAAAATGCCTTTACAATTAGCATCTCGGATGATACCACCACAACACACCCTATTATTGATACTAACAACATCCACGTTAAGCTTAAAGAAATTAATCGGTAGTTTTATCCATAAGGTACATTTAGGGGCTTTAAAGATACCATCCCCAACCAAATTAAACTCTAATTCAACCGCAATATTAATAGAATTTTTAAAGTTCTTAATCAACAGTAACTTAGCAAAGAACATGGCCACAACCTTATCTTTAACCTTTTGGATAAATCTATGGTAATCCATGGTCAACCCATTAAAATGAGAATTATTTATATCTAACCATAAAAACCAAAGAAAAAGAGAGGGAATAACATTCCTGATGTGGCCTCTAGACTTATCAAACCTATAGTGAAGAGAAGAGAAAATAGAAGCCTTAACATTAAAACAATTTAAATGTAAAATATCATCAAAGTACGTCCAAACTTTAATAGCATAAAGGCCAGAAATAAACATGTAATGCATATTTTTCAAATGATAACAACATTGGCATTTAGAAGGAAAGCTAAAACCACATTTATTCAAACTATCATCAGTAGGAAAAAACTTATATAAAGTACGCCAAACAAAAATGGAAATAGTAGAAGGGATACTTTTATGCCAAATCAAACTAAAAATCTTAGGGGCCTCTTGCTTAGTATGAAAAGAATCCCACAAGTCCTTAAGTATAAAGAGATAATCTTTAGATAAAGCACACGTCTGAACTTCAGGACAATTTAAATTTAAAGGGATCAGAACATTTTTTTAATAAGAAAATTAGGCAAAACATTAGAGAGTTTGATAACATCCCAAACATTCTCATTAAAAAAGAAATTAATCTTGACATAGTAATAGAATTAGTATTCAAAAAAGAGTCAATGGATTGCTTCCCCATCCAACAATCCTATCAGAAAGGATATTACCACAACCGAAGCCCCAACTAATAATCGGCTCAACAAACCATTTCACATGGCAAAGATTTTGCCAAAATTTAGAGTTACCTTTACTGTAGTAAAAAAAGGTGGGAAGCTTCCCACTACAGTAATTAGCATTCATAAACATAGCCCAAAGGCTAGAATTAGCACGTAAATTATACCATAATTTAAAAGAAAAAGAATAAGCCAGATCCTTTAGAGTCTTACAACCCAGAGCCCTTTTAGCCAATGTGCCACAACATTTATTCCAAGAAGACCAATAAATTTTAAAATTGGAGCTAGCCCCTCTCCAAAAACAATTATTGAACATCCTCTCCATTATATTACAAATAGCCTAGGTGGGAAACAATGTTTGAAAACTATAAATAGGTATAGAATAAAGCACATTTTTAATAAGAGTTAACATACCACCAAAACTTAAGAAATTAGAATCCTAAGAGAGAAGTCTATTTTTGAACAACTTAAATTAAATCATCAAAGAGGGAGGAAACCTTTCTACCCTTAAAGACCAGAACACCAAGATACTTTAAAAGCAAGCAAGCATGATTAAACCCAGTTAAAATCTTAATATAGGAAATATGCTCCAAAGAAACATTTTTGGCCATAATGAAAACACACTTATTCTTATTAAATGCTAGGCCACTAATAGATTTAAATTGATTAAAGAAATTTAAAAGACTTTGCATCCTATTTAAAGAAGCATTCGTAAAGATAATAAAATCATCAGCAAAGCCTAAATGAGAAAAGTAAAAACCACCTAAAGTTCTAAAATAAAGATTGGGAAACTTATTAAATAAATCAACAAGCCCTTTAGAAAAATACTCAGCTGCAATAATAAAGAGACCCATAGAAAGAGGATCACCCTGTCTCGGACCATGAGAAGTCTTAAAGAAACCACTAGTTTTACCATTAACAATGATAGAAAAAAAGGACTTTCAATACAGAGCTTAATGAGATTAATAAAATTGAAATCAAAATCAAATAAATTCAAAATCTCATAAAGGAACTTCAATTAATAATATCATAGGCCTTAGTATTGTAAATTTTCAAAATCATATTACCACCTCTAGCTTTAATATCCAAATCTTGACAAAACGTTTGAGCCAGAAGGATGTATCAGAAATAGCATATCCTTTAACAAAACCCATTTGTAAAGGGGAAATAATTTTAGGCAAAAGAAACATGAAATGATTCATCAAGATCTTAGAGATAACTTTATAAAAAAAAAAGAACACATACTAATTGGTCTAAAATCACTCATAGAAGAATAAGAAGTACTCATAGGAATAAGCACAATAGAATTAGCAGTAAAAAACTTAGGGATAGCCTTACCTTAAAAAAATCAATAATGGTAGAGAAAATATCATTACCAATAATATGGCATATGTTTTGAAAAAACTTGGCCGTAAAACCATTAGGGCTAGCCACCGACTTACTGTTCATAACAAGGATAGTATCTTAAATTTCTTTTAAAGAGGGATGTTTAGACAATAAAATATTATCATCATGAGAAATAAGATAAGGAATAATATTGGGGTTATCAAGAACATAAAGAATGAAATTTTTGTTTAGATGACTCTAAAAGTGCAACACAACCAGATTAGCAATTTCAACACAATCCTCAGTGATGAAACCATCAGGCTAAGTAATTTTTTGAATGCAATTAATATAGCGCTTCCTCCTAACTAAGGCATGAAAGTACTTTGTATTACTATCACCTTCAATAAGATGTTATGCAACCAATTTTTCTTTCCAAAGACTTTCCTCTTAAGCTTGCAATTTATAGAGACTATCTTTAGCCTATTTCAAAAGACACAAGTTAGCTTCATACATAACCAATTGGCATTGCTTATCCTGAAAAGACACTTTAGCTTCCATAATTAAAATATTAGAAAAAATATTCTTCATAACATTATGGTTCCACCAATTTAAAACAAATTTAAGCCTTTTCAATTTAAACCGCAATCTTCTCATACCAGAAATAAAATTATCCAGATGTAAAGGAGCATGCCAATTATTCATAACCAAATCCATAAAGGAATCACGAAGAAGCCACATGTTTTGGAATCTAAAATGCAAAGAAAAATTCCTCTTAATAGGTTTAATTTTAATAAGAAAGATAATGATCAGAAAGCCTCCTGCTAATCTGCTCAATATTAGTATATTCAAAAGAATTTAACCAATAGTCATTAAATAAAACCCTATATAGTCTTTTCCATAATGCCCACTATGGCAGGTAAACATATCACCAGAGAAACCAATATCAATAAGGCTACAATCCATGATCATGTTATTGAAATCTTCCATAAAGTTATAAATAGGGAGCGAGGCCCCTATTTGCTCATACGGAAAAGAAATGGTATTGAAATCTCCCCCAATTGCTCAGGCATAAAATCTTTATAGTATAATGAGAAGAAGCAGCAAAAACAAAGGGAGCACAACATTGCAAGATAGAACTTTCAATATTACAGTGAATGACTTGAGTAAAATCACCAATGACATCAACCTGAAATAAATCTTTCCAAAAAAACACAAATATTTTTAGCTATATTGGATAAAGAACGTTTAAAACCCAAATACTTGGCAGTACTATGTAATTTATCAAAGGAGATGAGATGTTCAAGTGAGACTAAAAGAGAAACATTAAAGATACGGCATAAGTTCTTAACATCCACCCTAGAAGAAGAACAACCAATGCCCCTAACATTCCAAATGATAGCATTAAACATAAAAACACAAATTAATGGGAAGTAATCAAGCAGGTGTTACGAGAAGAATTCAAAATAATTGCTTTTGGTTTCCTACTTCTCCTACCACGATGGTAATAACTAGTATCATTATCATCTTTAGCAAAACATTTATCCAATAAATCCATATCTTCATTGTATTTAAAAACATCACTAAGGTAATGCTCATTCAAGGGAAAATTACTTTCATCCAACGTACCAAAGTGCTCCCTAGAAAGAGGCAGAACATCTTCATCGAGAAATACATCATCTTCCACATTAGAAACATTGATGACCGCACTACTCCCAACCTTCATCACCTTAGCTGGGGAAGAAATATGAGGACCACCTTCAATTAGAACAATTCTATCATCAGTTATACCTTCCTGCCCAAATTGTTGCTCTAAGGGACAATCAACCATCACAACCGATTTCCCTTTAACAACACCACCATCAACTATGACCACTTGATCTTTCTCCTGAATAGCATTAATAGAGGAATTAGAAAGGAAATTAGTAAGGTTATTAGTAACCATTAAAGAATCCATATTATTCAAGTTATTTTTTGAAACATAAATAATATTATTAACAGTAGGAACAATGTTAGGAGAAGTAATACTATCCAGCCTTGCATAGTAATATCTTGCACCATATTATGTTCATGAGCAATGCTAGAAACTCCCTGTGTGGTAGAGGTAGAAAGGTTAAGAGTATTATTAGCCTCCAGGACCTTAGAAATAGGGTCCTCAATCACATGAGAAGTATTATGCTCCATAATATCCTTCAAAATAAAGACATTTCCCTCCCCCACTTGAACCATATTTTACTCATCCCCTACATGATTTTTATTATCAAGTAGAGCTTTAGATGAAACTTTATCCTCACAAAGATGAGGATGTAATAAAAAATAATCATTAATCCCATGACCATGCATCTTGCAATGGGGACAAAACATAGGCAAGTTTTACATCTCCACCTTTTGAAAATATCCATTTAATTCTGAACCAAGCCATATCCCATTAGGATGTTTCTTAGAAACATCTAATTCAACTAAAACCTGAGTCACCGAGGGACGGGATAAGGAAGCAATAGCTTGGTAAGTTTGTAAGGGTCTACCAAACACTAAGGTTAATCCAAAAAGAATTTGCAAATTAAAGAAATGAAGCCGTAAATTTTGGAAAGAGATTCACACAAGAGCAATAGAAGATTCCTCCCACACATTAAATTTGGAGTCCATTTGAGTAACCTCATTTGACATGCTTCAATATAATACAATCTTCTAGAGAAAATGCGACTATAATTCAAGTCATTAGTAAGTTGTATAGTAATATAATGGGGATCAAATAAACCAATAGTGAAGGAACCAGATAGTTTAAGACTAAGAAAAAACTTTTGAATAGCATCAAGATTAGGTCAACAAAGAATAAATTTACCAACCAACGTGGATGCAAATGGAGCAGCAAGTTACAAAACAACATAATCCTCAATCATTAAGGAAAGACAAACCTTAAATAAAGAGTGCACAAACTGAACCCTAGCAAAAAAAGAGAAAGAACCCACCAAGACATCCTTAAAAGAATGAGTCTTACTAAGAGGGACCAAAGGAGCCATAGAGAAAGATGACATCAGAGATGTCATCTCTGGCCGCAAAACCCAATGGAGAACCTCAAAATCATGCAACAAAAAAACCAAGAGAAAGAAAATCATGACAAAAGAGAAAGAAACCAGCCAGGAGAAGGATCGGAGATGCGCAAAGACGCAAACCCTAGAATTTACCTCAAGATCGCCCAAAAAACTAGAGTAGAGCGCAACGTGAAATTACTAGATGCGCCAAGAGCGGGGAATTGTGAAAAACCCATTGCTATAAAAATCCTAGATAGGAGTTTTATTTTTTTTTAAATTTTAACAAAAAAATTTAACTAATGCGAAAGCAAGTACTTGAGCATAATTTGCAACAACTAATTCCGTAATGTTTTTCTCCAAGCAGTTCTAAAGAAAATAAAGTGCAAGCAAAAATAAAAGCAGTAAAGGAAAAAAGCACACGAAAGTTTTTATAATGGTTCGGTCACTTGACCTACGTCCACTCACCAGAGTCCTCCACTCCGGGAATTTCACTACTAAACAATAGTTCTCCTCCCCCCCCCCCCCCCCCCCCCCCCCCCCCTCGATAAGGCGGAGAAGCCCTTACAAACCTCACTTTCACCAACCTAGCGTGGCGAAGTGCCAAGCACTTTTCTCACCCTCCTGGCGACAGCAGTGTACCTTCTCATTTTTCCCCCTCCCAGAGAAGGCAGAGTACCTTAGAGGACACGGATGTAGAAGAGTCTCCCCCTAAGAAAGCCTCCCATAAGATCTTCTCATTTTTCCCCCTTTCTCAGTCATATTATGAAAAACAAAACTTTTTGATACTTGAAATGAACTCAAAATAACCCTGAAATTTTTTAAATTAGCCATTACTATCGTACAGTACGATTCCATATCGTATAGCACGATTAGTATAAACGAGCTTTGTCCTAGTACGAAGGTTTACGAATAGGTTAAAACTTCTGAATAAGTTCATATAGTACAATATAAACTCGTACGGTATGATAGGGAAAACTCTTCTATTCATACAAGATGATATTCAGGATGATTAAAACTCATCTCTGTACATCATAGGGTACGACCTACTCATATAGCACAATTAGTCAAAATAAAGGTATCATCCAGGATAAAGTTCGGGATGATCAAAACTCATCTCTGTACAATATAGGGTACTATCCACTTCATATAGTATGATTAGGCAAAAATCAAGGGATCATCCAGGATAAACTCCGAGATGATAACAACATCCTCGATTCATTATATAGTATGAACTAGTTCGTATAGTATGATGACCAATCAAAAATTAATCCTTGATTTATTACAATAATCATGGATTAATTTAAGTAAGTATTCAAAATACATCGTACAGTATGAAAATATTCACATAGTACGAATGGCTCTAAAACTTTCTTAAATTAAACTTGGCAGCTAGGGTTTTTTGATAGGTAACACATCGTATAGTATGATAGTAGTCATACAGTATGACCTGTTCATAGAAATATATTTCAGCCAGATCAGATCATTCAGTATGATATAAACTTGTATAATATGATTAATAAAAAAAATTTATATTTTAAAAACCCTCTCCCCCTGTGTATGTATATGGTTGCTCAGATTTACATACAATTTGTGGCCAGACTCAAGAAAAGAGAAAATAAAATAAATGAAGAAATTATGATGTTACAAACTCACACTCCTATTCTACCTAAACTTGAGTCTTCTTGTTATCCTGAGTAACATGTGATCTGCCTAAAATATTAGTACTCATAGACAATAATAGAAATAAAAGATATTCAATGAATAGTAATTTAGATGACATAATTTATCATCATCAAAATCTCAGACTAGAGGTCATAGATTGCAACAGTCTCCCCCTTTTTTATGATGTCAAATAATGTTGCATGGCATTTATTTTGTTTGTTTTTATTTTTTTTAATTAAGTCATCAAGAAATAGATAGAAACATATAAATGCATTTAACTAAAATATATAAGCAAGATAATAAGAATACATAAGCAAAACAACTAACTTCAACAGAATTAACTGACAACAACAAGACTTCTCCCCCTTTTGACATCACGAAAAAGAGGAGACACAAAAAACACTAAGAAAGAAAGTACAAAATAGATACACTTCAAAAAGGAGGATCCTGATCACTTGGAGGTGGAGCTGGGTGTGGTTGGAAATATTGAAGGATTGTGACAAAATGGTGATCAATTGAAGTGAACTGTTCCCCAAACCACAGCATGTCTTCCTCATGTTGCTGATGTTATTCTTGTATGTGTGTGTCAAGATGACTCTGAAGTTGGTCGAAGCGTTCGACCAAATCGTCATGAGGGTATGCTGGTGCATGTGCTCATGGAGGTTCATATCTTCTTGGTTGAGCAGGAGCTTCTACTGGGGCATCTTCTCCTCCATCATCAAATTTATGTTCTTCAGGCTCTTGCCCCCAATGAAAGAGAATATGAAAAGAGGCATCTATATAGAAGATTAGTAAATTATTAGGGTCACCAGGATAGGTTAATTGGTATTTATTTTAAAGAATGCATCATACAGGGTGGCCAAGTGCTAGATTCTATTTCCTATGGGTAGCAGGGAGGTGAACTAAAGTCATATTTCAGATATAGTCAATAAATAGATCTGCCTCATCAAATTTTGTGTTTGATATTATGAGGTAGGTAACGACTAATAAGTTCGGGGTCATGCAGATTCGGTCGCCAGCTTTGGGTATGATCGAAGTGTAAAGGACGTGCTGAATGATTTGAGCATTTTAGTTTATGGATTGAACAAGAGGCTAGTGTTGATAGAAGGCTACAT
This sequence comes from Dendrobium huoshanense, assembly GCA_016618105.1. NCBI lineage: Eukaryota > Viridiplantae > Streptophyta > Magnoliopsida > Asparagales > Orchidaceae > Dendrobium > Dendrobium huoshanense. The sequence continues at coordinate 37,725,423 of CM028358.1, forward strand.
TCCTAAGGACACAATTGACATCACTCCACTTGAATTCATTTGAGAGAAAGGAATGAACCCTAGTCCCTTCAGTGGATAGTGCAATGTATTGGGCGATGTCAGCCTTAGTGATTTCTATGTGTTGGTGGCAAAAAAAAGAGTGAAAGGTCATATTGTTGATGGTGTAGGTATGATTGGCTAGAAATTCAAATAAGAGTTCTGAATTGTAGGGAAAAGACAAGGTAAGGAGAAATTTAAAAGTGTTGGATGCGAAGAGGTTCATTACCTTGAAATTTAAAGTTGCCAGATTGAGCATTTGGGACTTTGTAATCTTACAGGCCTTGAACTTGCGATAAGCATCTTTATTTTTAGCACTCAGGAAATGATCATTGTTATGGCAAGAGGAAGATGAGCTTCCCATGATGTGATGACTATGCTTGCTAGAGCTCGACATTATGTGAAGGCTAAGTGAAGGTGAAGAAGTGAGTGAAATGATCTGTCGATAAAGCCAATTTATAGAATTTTTGAGACATCGTACAATACAATATGGTATTGTACAGTATGATGGGGCAATAATTATTTTCTGACCGAGTGGTTTGAGAAAGGTGGTCAAATTGTACAGTACCATAGGTATCGTATAGTATGATCAGAAGGATTTCAATCATCCTGAGGGTCGTCGGTATGACCCTTGATGAAAAGTTTCATACAGTACGAACAGGTGTATCATACAGTACAAAATAGCAATTATATTATATCAGCCACCTTTAAGTCTTCCTCATCCATTTTATTGATGTGGATCATACAGTACAAAGAGGAGATATCGTACCATACGATATTCAATAATGTCATACCAAACGAATTGATTGAACTACCACCTATTTTGTATATTAAGATGTGTATCGTACAGTACGATAAACAAACAACAAAATTTGAGTCTATATTGTGTGGTGTGATTAGATATATCATACAATATGATAGTGAATCATATAGTACGATCTAGAAAGTGTAAATTATTTCGTGTAGTGAGTGTGTGATGACCAGGAACAACCTAAGAAATTTTTTTTTTATGCATTAATATCTATGACACCTAGTCTCGTCCTCAAAGTCCTAAAGGTGTCGAATGCTTGTGGTTTTGTGAAGATGCCTACCAATTGATCTCCTATGGCGATGTGATGCAATTCTATGTCTCCTTTAGCAACATGATCTCTTATGAAATGGTGTCTAATGTCTATATATTTTGTTCGAGAGTGTTGAATTAGATTTGTAGAGATGTAAATTGCACTTATATTATCGCACATGATTGAGATAGTTCCTACAGGTAATTCAAGATCAAGAATTTATTTCTTTAACCATAGTACTTGTGCAACACAGCTTCCTACTGTAATATATTCTTCCTTGGCCATGGAGAGGGCTACAAAATTATGCTTTCTACTGGACCAAGAAACTAAAGATTGTACTATGTGGCATGTACCATAGGTGCTTTCTCTATCTACCTTACATCCTATAAAATTAGAATTTAAGTAGCCTATAATTTCAAAGGAAGTGTTATGTTTGGGATACCAAATTTCTATGTTCGGGGTGCCTAATAGATATCTAAGAATTCTCTTGACCGCAGTTAAGTGAGACTCTTTAGGATCAGCTTGAAAATAGGCACAAAGGCACACACTAAACATTATGTTCAGTCTACTATCAATTAGGTAAAGAAGAGATCCGATCATTCATCTATATTTTAACTTGTCTACTGATTTTCCATTCGAATCTTTGTCTAATTGAGTTGTTGAACTCATTGGAGTGTTCATGGGTTTAGTATTATCCATTTCATATTTTTTCAGAATATATTTGATGTACTTTGTTTGGCTAAGAAAAGTTTTGTTATCTATTTGTTTTACACTAAAGACAAGAAAGTTGTTTAGTTCTCCCATCATGCTCATTTCAAACTCATTACTCATTGTTTTTGAGAATTCTTCACACAAATTTTTATCTGAAGATCCAAATAAGATGTCATCCACATAGATCTGAACAATGAGAATTTCATCTTTAACCTTTTATAAGAAGAGTGTAGTGTCCACACTACCCTTTGCAAACCCTCTATCCAATAAGAATGAGCTAAGTCTTTCATATCAGGCTCTAGGTGCTTACTTTAATCCATAAATTATCTTTTTTAATTTGAATACATGATTTGGACATTGTGAACTTTCAAATTCGAGGGGGGGGGGGGGGGGGGGGGGGTTGCTCAACATAGACATCCTCCTTGATTACCCCATTCAAAAAAGCACTCTTTACATCCATTTGATAAAGTTTAAAATTCTTGAAGCAAGCAAAAGCTGAGAGCACTCTTATGTCTTCTACTCTAGCAACAAGGGAAAAGGTTTCTTCAAAGTCTATTCCCTCAACTTGATTATGCCCCTGTTGACCTCATTTTTGTATGAGGTCACTAGGGCCATTCCAAACTCCAGATTAATTTTAGATCCTAGGATCCACTCTAGACCTTAGGATTCTTTCATAGAGCCGGACCTTAGAGCCTACTCTAGAGCCTAGGATTCCCTTAAATCCTAGATCTTAGAACTCCTCTAGATCTTAGGACCACTCCAACTTCAAATCAATCCCCACCCTTGATTAACCTCAACCTCAAATCAATTCCTACATTTGATCAACTCCAACTTCAATTTGATTCCTACTTTTGATCAATTTAAATCTCAAACTTTATTCAACTCAAATTCAAATTAATTCAAGTTTCAAACATATCCAAACTTTGATCCAATCAATTTGACAATTCAACCTTCAACTTAAACTTTGATCCAAACTTCAATCTAGCTTTGACCTCATCCATTCATTAACAATCACCACATGATTGTAAATGATTTGGATACTTCAATACTAATCATTCAAACTTAAAATCCATTCCAAATCCAGAAGTCTAAACTCAAATTCAAAGTCTTAAGGTCTTGTCCTAAAGACCCTTTTCAAAGAATTTTCAAACATTTCAAAACCCAGTCAAATGGTCTCTGATTCAGGGTCTATCACTTGCAAAGTGATAAGACATGTCTCTAGAGGTTACTATCCAACTTTGAGCTCATTCTGAGGTCTCTAACCCCAGAATCTGAATTAAAATCCAAAGGCTATAAAACCTTCAAATATTTACAGCCTATGCCACTGAACCTAACCCCTTTGAGATCTTGACCTTGGAACCCTTATCAAAGCCTCCAATCACTTTCAGACTCTTGATTTTAACCCACTAAGCAGTAAACTGCATTTTTCAGAACCATTTTTGGCCATAGTTGACCAATGGGCCAAAATTGACCAAAATACCCTTATGGGATTTCAAATGGCTATTTCAATTCAAATCAATTCCAAACTCTTTGAAACCACTTTCAATGAATTTCAAATATCAAACCCAACTTGTTGAACTCAAACCCAGACCTTGGGTCAACCTGGTCGACCAGGTCAACCAAGTTTGACTCATGGACCCATACACCCTTCTCTTTCAAAATTTTGAATCTAGTCCATTCCAAGTCCTTTGAATGTATGGGATGAACCCTTGGGTACCCAAGAGACCCCTCTTGGTGACCCAAGCCTTGGGCTCACTTGGGTTAGCCATATGGCTTGACCCAAGTGACCAAAGAGAGGCCTCCCTTGAGCATCTTTTGATCTTAATCAAATTGAATCCAAATCAAGGTGCTATTGAGTTCCCATTGACCCAATACACCTTCCTTGATCAGCCCAACCCTTGGGCTCACTTGGGTCAAGAGTTAGGCTAACCCAAAGTGCCCAAAAGCACTTGGGATTGAGCCAACTCTCAACCCAAGCCTAATTGAACCTGACCAACACCTCCCATAGGTGGCCCTAGGTCCAGTACACCCCCTCCAGCTAGCCCATGCCTTGGGCTAGCTTGGGTTAAGAGTTAGGCTAACCCAAAGTAGCCAAAAACACTTGGACCCGAGCCATCTTCCAGCTCAAATCAAATTGGACCCAATTTCCACTTGCATTGGGTGCACCAGACCCAGACCCATTTCCTACCTCAAGCCCAGGGTCTGGCCTGACCTGGGTTGAGCCCAAATCGACCCGAACCGAGCAGATTTGGATCAACCCGAGCCAACCTTTGACACAAGCCAAATTGGACCCAATTGCCACTTGCATTGGGCGCACCAGACCCAGACCTATCTCCCATATCTAATCCAGGGTCTGACCTGACTCGGATCGAGCTCAATTCGACTCAAACCAAGCAGATTTGAGCCCAACCAAGCCACCAGATCGATCCCGGCTTCCCCAGACTAATTTGACTCCACTCCCTGCTCCAGTGTGTCCCCATCGGCCTTCCCTGGTCAACCCGACCCAAGCCATGGTCGGCGGCGGTCGGAACCAATGGAGAGTAAGCTCCGGTGGTCCCCCCAAGCCGATCCTGACCAAAAGCCTTCCAAAGGCTGTGGCTCGCCGGCTTGAGGCTCACGAGCTCTCTGGAACGGTGCCCCTTTCCACTTGGCATCAATCCGAGAGCCCCTCCGATTCAATCCTGGCCGTCCGAGCTCACGGGAGGAGGCTGAATAGGCTGGTGCTCCCCAGAGCTCAAGGATCGATCGAGCCTTTTCAAGACGACTCCCCAGAGTTCCCCCAATCTCCCAGCATCTTCCCTCGAGCTCCCAGACCTCCCCTTCCATTACTTCGAGCGAACTCCGGTGAAAGGCTTTGGCGTCCCGCTCAAATTCCTACCTCCGGCCATCCTCTAGTCGCGGCCTCTAAAGGAAACCTGCTCGCCTTCGTCCCCTGAAGCTTCCAGATAGAGAAGCTCATCCGTTGAGACTTTCTCTGCGGTAATTCCTTCATCCCGAGCTCCCTAGCTAGGTAGTCCGGTCAAGTGTGAAGGAAACCTTCACCCCAACGGATTTCCACCGTTGGATTGAAGGTTTCCACCACCCTGATCCTCCCTGTGAAATTTCGTCGAAGTTCGCCGGCGCGATCACTCGGATCACGCCGGAGAAGGTTCACGGCCTCGGATAAGAGCGGAGGTTGAAGACGAAATCTCAGCCGTTGATTCCGATCAACGGCTCGGAATAGATCCCGCTGTTTCGGAGCGTGTTTGATCCCAGCCGTCTGATCCGCCATCCGACGGCTGTCGTTAATCCGACCGTTAACAGTTTGCGCTAATGATTGCCCAGCCAATCAGCGCGCGGCGCGTGTAAAGGGAGTGCTGACTGTGTAATGGCCGGATTAATAATTCCAGAAATTGAAGGGAACTTTGGAAATTCATATCTCCCTGCACACTTGTCCAAATTAGTTGTTCTTAGGCTCATTGGAAAGGTCTCAGGGAGACCTACAAAAGCCCTATGATTCCATGCCCTGGTTAGGTCAGTGCTAGGTTTAATTTAAGTTTGGGCATTTTGTTAATTTCTCTAATTATTCTTTAAATACAAGTCCACCAAGCATGGAATTTTGGGAGATTGAATTTAAACATGTTTTTGACATGTCCAAATTTTATCTCCCCTTTTTAAGATGTTCAAGGGCATTTTCACCTAATTTCAAATTTAAGGGTCATGGTTTGACCCTTAAATTCAAAATGGGGTATAGACCTATCCAACGGGATTTAGGGTGTGATTTTTTATGTGCTGATGATGTGTAAGATAAGGAGTGTAGAGCCACTGATTTTGCCCCAATCCAAGCTTAGAATAGACCCCTATAGTGGTTTGAAGGTGACTTAGAGTTCACCTTAGGTGGTTTAGTTAACCACCTTAGAGTACTCCATTTGAGCTCAAATTTGGTGAGTTTAGTCCTCAGGGTCAGGTGATCTTATGGTCCAAATTTCATCAAATTTAGAGTCCATTTGGTTTCCCAAGTAGGAACCATAATAATCCCCCTTAGAAACAACCCTTTAGCCTTAATAAAATTCTAATAAATCTAATTTAATTCTTAAAATTCCCTAAAATACCCCCAACTAACTTCAATTCATCTCTTAATCAGTGAAAACTGAAATTACTTTAATTTGACATTAAAATCCACTTTAATTTAATTTTAATCAAAATCAATGTTTAATCAATTTTAATTAATTAAAAATTATTAAAAATCTCAAAAAATCTTTAAACACTTGCTGATCTCTCCTTAGACCATTTCTGATCTTTGGAGTTAATTTCAAGAAGTTTGGGACTCATTTGGGATCAAATCACCAAAAGGGCCCTTAATTGAAACAATTTAATAATTTCAATAAATACCCAAACTTCCAAAAATCATAACTTTTGATAAAAAACTCCAAATTGAATGTGCCACATGTCTAACAACTCATAATTAGGTATAGTATTTTAATAAAATATAAACATTCCAGAATTTGAGCTTAATCAAAAATTCAACTTTTGACCCTTTAATTAAGTGATTAAAATATTCAAAAATTCATAAAAGCTCAAAATCATTCTAAAACTCCAGAAAATATTGGTTTAATGCTTAAAACACTTAACAAATCCTTTAAAACACAACAACCACCCTAAAGATGAAGTTTATCGGCTGGACTACTCCGGGCTGCGGGGCTAAGTGTCCTAAGGAGGCTGGTTCCTCGAGCCTGGTGGCACAACACCACGAATGGATTCTAAGGGGTGTTAAATCTTAAAATAGATTTATATTTAATTATTTAACGCTTTAAAATCTCTAATTCAATTACATTAATTTGGTTTATCGGCTGGACTACTCCGGGCTGCGGGGATAAGTGTCCTAAGGAGGCTGGTTCCTCGAGCCTGGTGGCACAACGCCACGAATCAATTAATGGTAAACTTAAATTAATCAAACTTTAAAAATCAGTAACTAACTCATTTTTATATTAATCCACTCTTTTAATTCTAACCAATTTAAATAACTTAATCAACCCTGATTGTTACTAGGTAACCCAGGCCTACGAGGCTATTAGCTTAGCCCCAAGGAAGGTGAAATAAACTTCACGGCCTCGGTGTGAAACAAAGGTAGTAATCAATTAATTTTTAAAGTATGTCTAATTAAAATTCCTAATTCATTAATACTTAAATTTTAATCTAAATCCCCTTTTAAGCCTTAACAAACCCAGACTTTTAGACAACTTCAACTAATAACCTACTTTAGGATCTATCCCAGCCACACGACCTTTCTCACACACTTTAGATGATGTGCTAGGACAACCAACTCAAGATCTAGGTTAGGCCGGTGTTTACTTTACTGCTGTGTGCCGGATTTTTCGTAGTTTTCACTACATGTTGTGGATGAAATTGCTTTGCTGTGTCTGCTTACTTTTTCTGTACTCTGTGGATGGATTGATGTGTTTGGCGACTAGATTACCCTTAGGTTAGGTACGATCTGGATGTTGACACAATTTTCTATAGGTGGCCACGCTCATGCAGGGCAATATAAAAAGGGGGCAAATCAAAAAATGCATAAATATTATAAACTCTTTGCACAGGTGCTTCAGCTGCTAAAGCCCCCAAATCATAAAAAGAGCATGGCCAGTGTGTTTACTTTCTTTTCTTCTCATATACAACTGCTTGGGAATAACTACTTTTTATATATTAATTGCTTAGGATAACCCTGCAGGTGAATCTAGATTTTTATTTTGATATTAATGTAATTTGTGTAAGTGTCAAGTGTTGTGAAAGTTGATTTTGAGTTGGGATACATAGATCCAAAGCTTGGATTCCAAAGAGGAAAGGATACCCATTTAGGGAACACTCCTTTTCCATTTGGAAATCCAAATTTGGATCATACCTCCTCCTTACCCAAAGAGGAAAGAGTGGCCTTCCCCCTTAGAGGGAAGTGCCCTCTTGTCCATTTGAGTAATCCACTACGAAGATTCCAAGAAGATTGAAGAAAAGGAGTCCAAAGAAGAATGAGATTGAATATTTGAAGATTTGAAGATTGAGAGAATCCCACTCAAAATAACTTGCGTCATTACTAGGTTTAGAATCCGGGTTGTTGTCAGTGGTGCCCGGCCACTTTACTTTCTGTAATTTTCTTGTTTGTAATAAGCAAGGCAATTCTGCCTATGGACATTTATTAATTAATTTATATTTGATGTGATGATTTGATTGCCTTTAGGATTACTTGTTTTTATTAGTTTTTTTGGCGATTGTATGCCGCTTTTTTATTTTCGCCTGGATACGTGAGACTCGTGAGGGTGTGAAAGTTTTCTACTCATAACCTTAAAAGTCTAAAATTTTAGTGAGTCTAAAAAACATAGAAAGATAACAAATCTAGGGAATTAGCCGGGGATCGACCCCGGGGTCGCATGTATATTTTTGCACTTCTTCTTTCCTTGTCTTAGACCTTTCCCCGCCTGCGGGTAGAGTCCGGATAGTCTGACCTATGAGGACGAGGTGCCGGACCTGGGGAAGTCCAGTCTTCTAAAAAATTATTTTATAAGCATGTTTTTAAAATTTCAAGCATACTTGATTTGGAAGTTATCGACCAGCATGCATTGCATTAGATACAAATTAAAAGAGTCAAAATTTTAATTTCATAGTCCTTAGCATTTTGCACCCAACATAAGTCAAAGGGGCCAATTAGAAGAATCTCTAGATGTCGGCCCCAACTCTCCAAAACTTTAAATATAACGTCCCTACCACTCTTTCATAAAAGATCGGATTCATATATTTTAAATCGATTAGGTGGTTAGCTGGCTCCTCAATCCAGGCCGGGGTAAGTCCAGACCTTGCACTGCATCAGTTAGGATCGGACGACTGTGGTCTAGTGTCCAAATGAGATTTAGGTTCCGGGGCAGATCTTTGATTATAAGACCCCAAAATTCGGAAATACAGTCCCAAATTTCTAATAAAATACTTAACTCTAACTAAAGCTTCATTTCAATCCTAAAACATAAAGCCCAACATTTAGATTAAGTTGGGACGCTTCCGGATGGTTCTGGAATCTCAAAGTGTCCCCTACCTCTCCTCCCTTAACTCCGTTAATAACTGCTCAATTTTGATCGATTCCCTTTTGAGTTTCTAAAATTCATCTCTTTTTGATATCACTCCTAGAAAATCTAACAAAATTCTGCCACCATTTTAATCGGGAGTTTTCGTAGGAGATTTTATCTCCCTATGATGTAATTAACTACGAGGGCTTGCGCTCGTAGGAGATTTGGAATTCCACACACCTGATTTTTTTTTTAAAAAAAATTAATTTCTAAAACTTTACTAGATTTCTTTGGGAAAAGTTAAATAATGATCATCGTAGTTGCATTAGAAGAATTATCGTAGAATGGTGTCATTTCCCTTTGAGGAGATACATCCTTCTTCGATAAGGCTTTGGATGTGAATGCGACGATCATGTTTCTTGAATATTATAATTGGGTATTTAGTTGAACTATACTTTGTTCCCTCAGGGCCATATAAAGTTCTCCTTAGAACCCGATCATAGTATTTAAGATGAGTTTACATAATTCTAAGTCTGAACACTGTTATGAAAGTTTATTTTCGTCCTTCGGGGTGATATACTTTTTCTAATGAGTTGATTCAACCTTAGAATTAGAAATCAACCTTAATCTTAAAATCCCCAAATAGAACTAATATTTTTCAAAACCTGTTTTCCAAAATTCCACCAACAGCCCCTTAACTACTAGTGTGGCTTTATTTCTTATTATGTTTCCTGAGTCATTCACCTAATTTTTAAAGGCCCATTTGGTTCCAACTACACTCTACTCTTTAGATCTTTTGACTAACTCCCAAACATCATTCTTGGTGAATTGGTTTAGTTCTTCATTCATTACTAGGATCCAGGATGTTGCAAAGATTTTTTCGTGGCTTATGTTTTGATGATTGACAAACACTATTTCTCTTGGACTGCTTGTTACTTCTAACGTTTCAGGAATCGAAGATCGGATAAACAAGACGAAGCCAATTCAGGATTGCGTAGGTTTAGGGTTGAGTCAGTCTGTACTTTTATTTTTCACTTCTTGAGTCTACTTGTAATGGTCAAAGAGACTGATGCTAAGTAACCCTTCACACACACACTTGAGAGACTTAGAATTTCTGTTTTTACTCATATCGGCCAGGACGATTTTTTATCGGCCTGGACGATCAGGATTAAAACAGAAAGTCTAAATAAGGATTCTTAATTAAGGCAGCCGACATTAACATATCGGCCTGGACGATACGTGTATCGGCCATGACGATATTCTCAAAACAGAAAGAAGTTGCCACCATAGACAATTAAGGTATACTGTATTTTTTAATTATCAGCCAGGACGATCTTTGATCGGCCTGTACGATGTTCACAAATTATGCCTTAATTGATCAGGAAATCAAGGGAGTAATTAAGGATGATTGATATGATCATATTGTTCGGGACGATCGCAGGATCGGCCAGGACGATCCAGTCAAAAACCTTAAGTTACTTCAGGACGATAAATATCAGCTAGCTCGTATCCAAGGTTATTCTCAGGACGATTTTCCTCTGATTTGAACTGATCGGACAGGACGATCAAGAGATCGACTTGGACGATCAAGCCAAATTTCAATCATTCAGGAGTGTATCCAGGGCGATGCTCTGGCCGATCTTCTTTGATTTGTTCTGATCAGCCAGGCCGATGTCCATATCGTCCTGGATGATAAAGTCGGCAACTTGCAATTAATGAGCTTTTTTGAAGCTCTTCTAATTAAGAGCTCATGTTCAACGTTTTGATAGACCTTTTGCTGCTGCCTTGACCTGATAAGACCTTGAGGAGAGAAAGAGAGAGAGGGGGAGAGAGAGGATCTTGTGAGGGGATTCACAAGGGTTGCTTCAAGGATCGCTCTGCTTGTTCTTCATCTAGAGTTTCTCATCCGTGGAAGGGTCGGTAGAGGTAAGGAGTTAGCTTTTGGTTGTGATTCTCTGCCAGCTTCAGGTGGAAGAAAAAGGAGGTAGGTTCTCTGCCTTGCCGTGGTGGCAAAAAGGTGGTTCTTGTGAGGGCTTCTCCACCTAGCCGTGGGGGCTAAAGGAGAGTCACATTTTGTAGTGCAATACTTGGAAGGTGCCTCCAAGGAGTGGACGTATGTTGAGTTGACTGAACACCTATAAATTCCTGTGTTTTTGATTTCTTGCTTCCGCACTTTGTTGTTTTCTGTGGTGATTTTGGTTTGTGATTTTCATTCTTAGAAAAAAGGAATTTTTTTTAATACCAATTCAACCCCCCCCCCCCCCCTCTTGGTTAGCTTGGGCAAGTTCTATAGGGCTTAACATCCCTAGTGAACTTTCAAGTGGTATCAGAGCTGGATTCAAAAATTTAAGTTTGAAAACTTTTTGAATTGGATCCATGGCTAACCTTGAGAATCGTAACACTATGGAAGGGTATTTTATTACCCGACCTCCCCTGTTCGATAACCTACCTTTTGATTTCTGGAAAACCAGCATGTCAATGTTTTTATAATCTACTGATTATCGCATGTGGGTGCTTATTTAAGAAGGTTATTCTCCACCTTCTCGTGAAATTAATGGTGTTAAAACTGAAGTTGCTTTTACCTAATGGATTTTCGATAAACGTGATTTAGCTCAATTGAATGCAAAATGTTTGAACTATTTTTTCTGTGTTTTAAAATATGAGGATTACATGCGTGTCTCCACTTGTAAAACTGGTAAAGAGATTTGGGAAAAATTGTGCATCACCTATGAAGGTACTAATGAAGTTAAACAATCCTGTTTGAACATTCTCTTACATGACTACGAACGTTTTTGTATGAAACCTCATGAATCGATTTCTGACATGTATATAAGATTTACTCAGATAGTTACTTCACTGCATGCACTAGAAAAAGAACTTTCAAACTATGAAAAAGTTAACAAGATTTTGAGATGCTTGCCTTCGTCTTATGATGCTAAAATCACTGCAATCACTGAATCTAAGGATCTGAACACCTATTCTATTGATAACTTACTTGACTCACTCATTTCTTACGAGCAAGGGGTGAATCAAAGAAATCTTGATGCAGGTGAGAAGAAAAAGGAGAAAATAATTGCACTGAAGGCGCACAAATCAGATTCTGAATCTTTCGGGTCTGAAAGCGATGAAGTTGCCTTCATCACAAGGCAATTCAAAAGCTTTCTAAGGAAGAAATAAAAGCATCATCAAAGTTGGAAAAAAGGTAAGGAACATAAACATGTTAAAGGATCCTCTGATGTTGTTTGTTTTGAATTTAGGAAACCTGGACATGTGAGAGCCGATTGCCCAACACTTCAAGATAACACGAGCAAGGAAAAGATTGAGGAAAAATCTAAGTTTAAAAAGGAGAAGAAGAGAATCCAAAAGGCATTCTGGGTAGAATCTGGTACTGATTCCTCTAAGACTGAACCAGAGGAAGAGACAATGAACCTGTGCTTAATAGGGGAAGATCATCTTGAGCAAAGTGATGAGGAAGAGGTATGTAAACCAACATATGATGAATTGTTTGAAATTTGTGAAAAAATCCATGCATCATACAAAAAACTTAAGAAGATACATGCTAGCTTAAAAGTGGAACTTGTAAATTTGCATAAAGAGTATGAAGTCATTCTTAAAGATCATTCAACGATTGATTCTAATCACATGGCTCTTCTTGATGAATTTGATGAGTTGAACAAAAAGCATTCAGAATTAATTGATGAACATAAGGCATTAAAAGTTTCACACACCTCACTTAATTTTGATCTTAAGAAATCTAAAGAGATTGAGAAAAATTTGAGGATTGAGAAAGATGCATTAAAGAAAACTAATTTTAGGATTCAAAATGATTTGGATACATGTAGGAAAAATTGGATGACGTCTACTTCTGATCCTAAGCCAGAACCTAGGAAGAGGTATTACAACTCAAACCATTTAAGAAAACCTTTTCCTAGAGTTAGATGTTTCTCATGTGGAATGTTAGGACACATCTCACACACTTGCACCATTCACCGTAGTACACATTGGGTGTGGAGACCTAAGATGCATGATTCACAGCATACCATATCTGCATTGCACTTTACTTTTCCTAAGAAGGAGCTCAAACCTATTTGGGTTCCTAAATCTGACTGTTATTGAGCTTTGCAGGTGTGCTCTCACCAAAGACCTCGTGGGAGCATAGGATAACTAGACATAAGGAGGCTGGCAGCTCTAAAATTTCTTAAACTCGCTGCCTTATAACTTGCTTGAAATTTTTAGTTTTTGTGTTATTTGTTTTTGTTTTTGTGCTAGTTTTGTGCTTGTCTTGTGTTGTTCTAGTTTGCTTTGTTTTCATTTTTTTGTTTGATGTCACATATGATGAATCTTTTCAAGCTTTTAGATTTAGGAAGTTTTTGGAGATAGTGTTTAGCTTTTTTAAATCGGTTAAAGGAGAAATCTCGTTGATGGTTTTCCTCCTTCTGACCTTGTTTAGTGGTATGATTTTCTTCTCTAAACAAAAGTCTAAACTCATTTTAACCAATGGTTTTTTAATTAAGATCCTTTTCTTATCTTGCTACATTAATTTATCTTATGCATAATAGCCAAAGTTCTTATATATCTTTCATATTTTTTTGAAATCTTGTCATTGCATTTATCACATGATTTTGATGTTGTGTTGTGGATTGTTCTTCCCTATGTTAGAGAGATAGCTCCTATTCTCTAATATTTGGAGGATATACTCACAACTAAGTTTTTTTTAAGGGTATATTAAAGAGTTTCTAGCTTGCAAGAGTTAAAAAGGAAAAGAGGCCAATGAAGCCAAATTGAAAAAAAAAGCTGTATACACAAAAGTGTATCAAAGAATCAAAAGATGCTCAAAGAGCCAATCGAAGTAACAAGAGGCATAAAATGAGCCCACCAAATGCAAGCTATCCTTTCTTTGCTAAAACTCTTAAAACTTAGAGAACTCATGGATTATGTGATACTTTCAAAGACTTGATTTCAATTTCCATGATTAAGAAAAATTACTTTGTTTTATTAATTATGAGATATTTTCTTTGTAAACAAGTCTTGAATGGATCTTCTTATCCTATTTTAGTTATTCTGAGTTAGGCCTCTATTTTCCAAAAGAATTTTTGTACCCTGAAGGATGTCCGATCTAGGGTTAATAGAATCAGATATTCTACCTTCTTCTGATTGGGATTTGTTAAACTCCTTGATCTCTTGGAACTTTAAAAGTTTAACTTTTTGAGAAATTCTGATATGATGCCTCCATAAAACAAAAAAAAAAAATTAGAAAAATTAAAAATCCAAAAATATTCTTTTTTTGATTTTCCTTGTATTTTTATTACTTTTTTTTGTATGTTTTTCTTTTGTTTTTTTTTGGGCCTTGATCATCACCATCTTTTCCCTGGTTTCATTTACTAGTCACATCATCCTGGCCGATACTTTTATCATCTTGGACGATAGGACAAATTCTCTTCAAAATCCATCTGCTGACCTTTTCTGTGCTTGCTGCAACTCATCATCCTAGATGATCATATATCGTCTTGGACGATCTGATCAAACTCTCTTACAATCATGATGATAGTCCTGACCGATAGAATATTTCGTCTGGTCGATGCATTTTATGTGCATTGTCCTGGCCGATACACTGGATCATCCTGGATGATCCACATGTTAGCACGTTTAAATCTTTAAGTTTGGCCCCAGACAATCCATTATTTGACAATCGGTTGGGCCGATCCACTATTCATCCTGGACGACACACGTGACAGTGATTAAAAACATTTTAACTTCGGCCGGTACGATCAATTATTTTTCATCACCCTGGACGATACACCTAATCGGCCCAGAAGATCTGCTTTTTCAACTGTCATCCGGATTGACTCCTCGGGCCGATCGCCTGTGTCTAATCGGCCTGGCCGATATCTGATCGGCCCGGACGATCGGACCGCCTTTTTTGACCAATCGGACTGTACACAATTATTGAGCCATATCGGCCTGGACGATTCTGTGATCGGCCAGGACAATATGGCTGTTTCTTTAAATTCTGGCCGATTCCAGTCATGGTTTTTCACTTTCCACCCTTTCTCCTCTTGTATTTTCTTGCTAACTTCTCTCTATGGATGGTGGGAAATGTGTCCGACAAACTTTTGGGAGTTCTTCGAGGGCAAGGATTGACCCTCGTTTCAAGGAAGCAGAAGATGAAGCCGCCTACCATCGTTATAAAGAGTGTGGGATAACTGTCTCCAGAATCATCAATCCTGCCCACATCTCATACCCGGTAATGGATCTTTTCGCTCACACCTCCCTTTGCTTCATTCTGTCTCTTTCTTTCCCTTTCAATACCGAGTTTCTTCAAGAGTTTTTTGCAAACCTTCGCATTAACCCTACCTTCACAACCCTGACCTCCTATGTGAATCGACGCCCTATCGAAATCACATATCAGGATTGTGTTGATCTTTTACAGCTATCCACCACCGGGGATAAGCTGCACTTAATCGCCTCTGATCCTGATCTTGACTGGTCCATGACGAATCACTTCCTTCGCCAGATCAATGCTGTTTGAATAGTTGCTATTTGAATGATTTATATTTGTGCAACTTATGTAGTTTTGATGATTCCAAACATTATTGTTCAAATGTATAGTTATCTCCTATCAATTTCAGAAGATTTGCACTTGCTCTTGTGTGTACTAACATTTCAAGAAAATCAGACTCCAGACCACGAAAACTTCAAATCAATTTCAACATGAGAAATTTTGTTTATTTGAAGTTTGTCTTTTCTCTGAATTAATTTTGAAAGGGAGTGATTGTAATTGAGTGAATAAAATCTTACACACACAAATAAGGAGATCTTGAAATTCTATACTGATCGTACAGGACGATATTTATCGTACTGGACGATCTGTCAGTTATCTCCTATAGAGCATTTGGAACGAGTAGGAACTTGCTTTGAAAAATTTTTCTAAGTCCTATTCGTCCAGGACGAATTTTAATATCGTCCCGGACGATGGGTTCTCTGTAAAATTTCGTCCAGACGAATTATACCATCGTACGAGGCGACCAGCTCTCTGGAAAAATTTCGTCCAGACGAAAATAATTATCGTACCGGACGATCAGCTCTCTGGAAAATTTTCGTCCAGACGAAACCAAATTATCGTCCCCGGCGATTGGTCCTCTGGAAAATTTTTGTCCAGACGAAATAAATAATCGTCCAGGACGATCGGCTCTCTGGAAAATTTTCGTCCAGACGAACATATTTTCGTCCAAACGATAAACCGACTTAGGACAGTTTTCAGCAGTTTCAAGAACCGACCTTGTAATAACCGTTCGTACTGGACGAACCTAGTTCGTACAGGACGATCAGCTGTACGAAGTCATTTCGTACACATATACAAATTGGGTCGTTTCAGATCGTTTAAGTAAAATCGTCCAGGATGATCCAGGATCGTACGGGACGATCCACTGCGTACAGAATTGAAAATATGCAATTTTTGGGCGGTTTTTCATGTCTTTTGTATAAATAGTCCAAATTAGACTGCCACCCAATCTTTTTGTCATTTGATCTTCGTGCCTATTGAGAGAATAGCCAAGGGGAGAGTGGAAGAGAGCATTCAAAGGAGGATTCCTACCATTGGAGCAAGAAGGCTTCACTTGGATTGATAAGGTAAGAATCTCTACTTGTGAAATTGGATTTCTTCACTCTTTTCTTTCTTCCTTCTAGATTCTTGTGAGAAGATCATTCAAGAAGGTCCGGTTCACTGCCGACACTTGGAGAGTGTGAACAGACGTGGGTTCTCTGCCTACACTAGGAGAGTGTAAAAGGAAGAAGGTTCTCTGCCTACACTTGGAGAGTGTGAACAGATGTAGGGTTCTCTGCCCACACTAGGAGAGTGTGAAAGGACGACGGTTCTCTGCCAGCACTGTGGATTTTGTAAAAGGACGACGGTTCTCTGCCGCACCGGGTAGTGGTGAAAAGAGGGTTTTATACAGGCTTCTCCGCCTTGCTGTGGGTGCAAAAGGAGAGTCACTTTGTGGTATTAGTGCAATACTCAGAGGGTGCCTCTGAGGAGTGGATGTAGGTCTGGTTATAGACCGAACCACTATAAATCTGGTGTCTTTTACTTTATTGCTTTTACGTTTCCGCACTTTAAATTTCAGTTTTAACAACTCTGTGGTTGAAAAACATTTTTCTACAAACTTTAAAAGAAAATTTTATTTCGGTTCAACTTTAACATTAAGAGGGTTTAAAATTTTAAAACTACCAATTCACCCCCCTCTTGGTAGCCGTGGGACATTTACTTAGGCTTAACAACCTAATTACTAGACTCAACAAATGCACCTTACCATGTTGGAGAGACTAGCTCTTTTGTCAAAGATGCTAGGACAATCCAACATGTCCTTCGCACCTCCATAATTCCAAAAGCTGGGGACCGAATCCACATCACCTCTCTACTTTCCCTCACTACTTTCTACATCATGGCTCATAGAGAATTCAATACTACGGACCTAATATTTTGGTACATTGATCACTTAACCACAATCCGCGATCCAGGTCACAAGAGGAAATCCAATCTAGCCTTAAGACACATCATAGCCTATGTCTTTGAAACCAAATACCAACTTCAATATCCTATTCCACCAAACCTCGCAACTCCTTTCTACTCAAACAGTTCCTTTAGTACCCTTCACAGTACTCATCTCCACCCTGAGGAACCTCAAGGGGCTAGAGAGGAGGAGGCTCCCGCTGCCGCTCCCTTTCCTGACCCTGTTCCTCTCCACCAGCACTCACCGGTTGATCAGTTGATTGAGAGGTTTGATCGATGGGAGACCCTCTTTGACGCCTACGTTGCTGCACAGGAGCAGCAACACTCTGAGGACATTTCCCGATACGAGTAGCACCGCACTGAGGATTTAGCCCGATTTGATAGTTTCCTTACTCACCAGCA
This sequence comes from Dendrobium huoshanense, assembly GCA_016618105.1. Taxonomy (NCBI): domain Eukaryota; kingdom Viridiplantae; phylum Streptophyta; class Magnoliopsida; order Asparagales; family Orchidaceae; genus Dendrobium; species Dendrobium huoshanense. Next base: position 37,743,167 of record CM028358.1, read on the forward strand.
GTAGTAGCACGACCAGGACCAGGACATCTCCTGGTTCAATGCTCAGTTTACCACGCTTGCCAGCTACTTTCAGCAGCCACCTCCACCACCTCCATCAGATGATCAGGATCCCTCGTTCTTTTAGTTTGTGCTTTATGTTGTTTGTTTCTTGGTTTTTTTTAGTTTGCTTGTTAGTCTTTGTTTGTTTTTTCTTTTGTATCTGGACCCTCTTTTTGTGCTGACAAAATGGGGAGTAGGGTGTGGTAGGAAAAATTGTTGAAACCTTAAATTTCTAATGGACTTTTTTGGATATTTTCCTACTTGTGTTTGCCATCATCAAAAAGGGGGAGATTGTTGCAAATATTTTTTCATGGATTATGTTTTGATGATTGACAAACACTATTTCTCTTGGACTACTTGTTGCTTCTAACGTTTTAGGAATCGAAGATCGGACAAACAAGATGAAGCCAATTCAGGATTGCATAGGTTTAGGGTTGAGTCAATCTATACTTTTGTTTTTCACTTCTTAAGTCTACTTGTAATGGTCAAAGAGACTGATGCTAAGTAACCCTTCACACACACACTTAAGAGACTTAGAATTTCTATTTTTACTCATATCAGCCAGGACGATTTTTTATCGGCCTGGACGATCAAGCTTAAAACAGAAAGTCTAAATAAGTATTCTTAATTAAGTCAGCTGACATTAACATATCGGCCTGGACGATACGTGTATCGGCCAGGATGATATTCTTAAAATAGAAAGAAGTTGCCACTATAGACTATTAAGGTATACAGTATTTTTAAATTATCGACCAGGATGATCCTTGATCGGTCTGGACGATATTCACAAATTATGCCTTAATTAATCAGGAAATCAAGGGAGTAATTAAGGATAGTTGATACGATCATATCCTCCTGGACGATCGCAGGATCAGCCAAGATGATCAAGTCAAAAACCTTAAGTTTCTTCAGGACGATAAATATCGGCCAGCTCGTATCCAGGGCTATTCTCAGGACGATTTTCCTCTGATTTGAACTGATCGGCCAGGAGGATCGTGAGATCAGCCTGGACGATCAAGCCAAATTTCAATCGTCCAGGAGTGTATCCAGGGCGATGCTCTAGCCGATCTTCTTTGATTTGTACTGATCGGCCAGGCCGATGTCCATATCGGCCTGGACGATAAAGTCGACAACTTGCAATTAATGAGGTCCTTTGAAGCTCTTCTATTTAAGAGCTCATGTTCAACATTTTGATAGACCTTTTGCTGCTTCCTTGACCTAAGAAGACCTTGAGGAGAGAAAGAGAGAGAGGGAGAGAGAGAGGATCTTGTGAGGGGGAGCTTATGAGGGGATTCACAAGGGTTGCTTCAAGGATCGCTCTGCTTGTTCTTCATCTAGAGTTTCTCATCCGAGGAAGGGTCGTTAGAGATAAGGAGTTAGCTTTTGGTTGTTGTTCTCTGCCAGCTTCAGGTGGAAGCAAAACGAGGTAGGTTCTCTGCCTTGTCGGGGTGGGAAAAATGAGGTTCTTGTGAGGGCTTCTCCGCCTAACCGTGGGGGCTAAAGGAGAGTCACGTTTTGTAGTGCAATACTTGGAAGGTGCCTCCAAGGAGTGGACGTAGGTCGAGTGGACTGAACCACTATAAATTCCTGTGTTCTTGATTTCTTGCTTCCGTACTTTTATTTCCGCACTTTGTTTTTTGTGGTGATTTTGGTTTGTGATTTTCATTCTTAGTAAAAAGGAATTTTTTTTTAATACCAATTCACCCCCCTCCCCCCCTCTTGGTTAGCTTGGGCCAGTTCTATAGGGCTTAACATCCCTAGCGAACTTTCACAGGATTCATCTCCTAAAGCTTGATCTATACTCATGGGTTCTATCATAGAGATGAATGTTGAATGACTAACCTCCTTTCTGAAAGTTTGTTAGGGATGTTAAGTCTTTAAGAACTAGCTCGAGGCTAACCAAGAGGAGGGGTGAATTGGTATTTTAAAAAATCTTCTTATAATCAAAGCATAAACATAAACCAAAATCACCATAGAAATCAAAGTACAAAAAAATAAATGTAAAAATCAAAACAAAGAAAGATCACACCAAATTTATAGTGGTTCGGTCAACTCGACCTACGTCCACTCCTAGGAGGCGCCCTCTGAATATTGTACTACAAAAGTGACCCTCCCTTTGCTCCCACAGTATGGCAGAGAAGTCCTCACAAAAACTCCTTTCCGCCAACCCTGGCGAGGCAGAGAACCCAACTTCTTTTGCTTCCTCCTGGAGCTGGCAAAGAACCCAAGTCCTTTTACTTCCTGTTGAAGCAGGCAGAAAACCCAACTCCTTTTGCTTCCTCCTAAAGCAAACAGAGAATCAAACTCCTTTCGCTTCCTCTCGAAGCAGGCAGAGAACCCAACTCCTTTTACTTCCTCTTTAAGTAGGCAGAGAACCCAACTCCTTTTGCTTCCTTCTGAAGCAAGCAAAGAACCTCGACTCCTTTTGCTTCCTCCCAAAGAAGGCATAGAATCTCGACCAATTACTAAAGCTTACCTCCCATGAACCCCCAAGGATGAAGGACGAAGATTTGAGAAGATGCCTTGGAACCTTGCTAAGAGCAACCTTTATGAATCCCTCTCACAAACTCCCCCTTTCAAGTTCCTCCCTCTCTCTCCCTTTCTCTCCCTCTCTTCTTGGCTCTCTTAGGTCAAGACAGCAGCTAAAGCTCACTTTGCATGAGAAAATTTGGGTCCTTTAAATAGAGTTTTAAGAACCGATATTATCTTCTAGGATAATAGGAATATCGTCCTAGCCGATCAGTACAAAATAAGCTCAATCAGCCGGGATGATTTGGGACAATCAAAATAAAATTGGTTACATAGTTTAGGCCGATACAATATCATCCTGGCCGATTAATTCAAATTCGAGTACAATCATCCTGAACATCGCCTTGAATAGAGTCTGGCCGATGTCAATCATCCAAGACATTGTCCCAGTAGATCATGCAATCTTCCCAGCCGATGTGATCGTATCAATCAACCTTAATTGCTTTCCATAATTACTATATTAATTTAAGCATAATTATGCTGCATTATCTAGGACGATGTATAGATCGTCCTGGTCGATGTCCTGAAATAAAGAATACCTAAATTGATCATGGCGACTGATTCTTTCTGATTTGAGCCTATAGTCCTAGGCGATACAAGGATCATCCAGGATGATGTGCTTAATAATGGCTGCTTAACCAGGATGCCCTAATAAGGGTTCTGTTTTTAGTCGGATCATCCTGGATGATATGAACATTGTGTTGCGGATCTATGATTTTGATGATAGCAAACATTCCTTATTTCTCTACGATTGCCTTATGTGCTAACGTTTCAGGTCCACACGATCAGACTGCAATCTGGAACCAGCTCAAGATTGAGTAGACTAGGTCTTAGTCAGTTTGTAATCTTTTTCCCTTCTTGAGTCTGTTGTATTTGGTGTGGGACCAGTTGGATTATAATTTAGAGGATCTCCTGGTGTTCCCTATAAGTTTTCTATTTTTGGTAATATCGGCCGGGACGATATTTATATCGTCCTGGACGATCTGTCCAAAATCAGAAACCCTATTTAGGACATCCTCATTAAGGCAGCCGTCAACAGATCGGCCTGGACGATACCTGTATCGGCCAGGACGATAATCTCAATTCAGAAAGAATCAGCCGCCATAATCAGTTTAGGAATTCTTTGTTTTGAGAAATCGGCCCGGACGATATTATTATCGTCCAGGACGATCTAACTCAATCATGCCTAAATTGATCTGGTATCTTTGGAAAGCATTAATGGTTGATTGATACGATCACATCGTCCGGGACGATCGAATGATCGGCCAGGACGATGGCCTGGACGATCTTCATCGGACAGCTTGTATTCAGGGCTATGATCAGGACGATTGAAATCGGTTTTAAACTAATCGGCCAGGACGATCGTGAGATCGGCCTGGACGATGTAACCAATTTTCTTCTGATCGTCTCAAATCGTCCCGGGCTAATGAGCTTAATTTGTACTGATCGGCCAGGACGATATGTCTATCGTCCTGGACGATAATGTCGGCAACTTGCATTAATGAGCTCGTTTTGAGAGCCTCTATTTAAGCTATGGCAAGGCACTTTGTAAGTGTCTTTGACAGCCATTGTAGCTTCGTTCTTGTGGGGGAAACTTGAAGAGAGAGCTTGAAAGGGAGAGAGGAAAGGGTGGAGTTTGAGAGAGGGAGAAGATCCTGTGAGGGGGGACTCAAGGGAGTGTGGAGGGGGTTCCACACGGTTGCTCCGGCGAACTCGCACCTTAGTACCATCGGATTCAAGGCTTGTCTCGAGGTAAGTTCACCAAAGAAGAAGTCTCTTTGGTGTCAAAGGACCCGGCAACTCCGCCGCACCGGGAGAGGTGGAAGTGATTTTGTAAGGGCTTCTCCGCCTAGCTGTGGGGGCTAAAGGAGAGACACTTGTGTTAGTGCAATACTTGGAGGGTGCCTCCAAGGAGTGGATGTAGGTCAAGGTTTGACCGAACCACTATAAATCCGGTGTGTTCTTTTCTTATTATCGCTTCCGCATTTATTTTTCTTCCGCATTTTTTGTGGTGATTTTGGTTTAGGTTTTTGTTTAAAAGATTCTTCTTTTCCAAATCACCTCTCTCTTAATTAGCTTTGGGAATAAGTTCATAAGGGCTTAACATCCCCATCGAACTTTCAAGTGGTATCAGAGCGGTTTTCATAAAATAAGTTTTTAAAAGCTTTTGAATTTCGATCCATGGCTAATCGTACTTTTGCGGAAGGATATTCAATCACTAGACCACCATTGTTTGAAAATATTACATTTGATTTTTGGAAAATTCCCATGTCTACTTTTTTGCAATCTATTGATTTTTGTATGTGGCATATGATTTTAACTGGTTATTCATCACCATCACGTATTGTTAATGGAATTAAAACTGATATTCCTTTTAATCAATGGAATAGGGATGAACGAATGGATGCTCAACTAAATGCAAAGTCTTTGAACTGTTTTTTCTGTGCTTTAAGTTCTGATGATTTTATGTTAATATCCACGTGCACTACCGGCAAGGAAGTTTGGGATAAATTGCACACCATATACGAAGGCACTAGTGAAATCAAGCAATCCAAGTTGAATATTTTAATGCATGATTTCGAAATGTTTTCTATGAAACCTTTTGAAACAATTTTAGACATGTATACAAGGTTCATTCAAATTACTACATCATTGCATGCTTTAGGAAAAGATTTTTCAAATTTTGAAAAAGTTAACAAAATTCTTCGATGTCTACTGGATAAATTTGATTCTAAAGTTGTTGCTATTTGTGAGTCTAAAGATTTGAATGAGTATTCTATTGATAATTTGATTGACTCACTCATTGCCTACGAGCAAGGGTTGAGTCAAAGACTTTTGGATGCAGGTGAGATGATCGTTCTAAAAGCCGAAGATACGGAAAGAGAAAGCTTAGTTGGTGACGACAGAAAGGAATTGTCAAACAAATCACAAAGCTCACCAATGCATAAGCAAAAGTGGAAAAAAGGTAAAATTGGTAAGGATGTTAATATTTCCTCTAACGTTATTTGTTTTAAATGCAGGAAACCTGGACATATGAAAAATGAGTGCCCTAATTTAAGAATTCTCCCTGCAAAAGAAAAGGGTAAGGCAAAGTTAAATTAAAACTGGGGAAATAATGAAAAGCAAAAAATCTCATGGGCAGATCTGGTCTCTGAAGCATCGGACCAGGAGAGAGATAATGGTTAAGTGCCTTTCGTATTTGTTTTGTGTTGTGTTTTTGTGTTTCTTTTTGTTGTGTTTTTGTTTTTTCTTTTTTATTTTTTTTTTTTTTTGCGTTTTTTTGTTTTGTTTATTCTTTGAATTTTTCTTTTTTCTCGTAAAAATTTTTCTCTGATCTACACACACATTCACTTTTCTAGAAATGAAAAATTTACTTCCTAATTTTTCTTGAAATCTTTAGTAAGTTGTGATTGACTGCTCTAAAAACAATCAAAGGAAGGAAACTCATGTTTTTGACTTTCAATCTCTGTTTCCTAAAAGAGGTTTTCTACTTTTGATTTAAAATCTTTTTCATCTTTTAAATTGGTTTTTGAAACTAAATTTTTTATCTCCCTATATTTTATTTATCGCATAGGAATCTTATGCAAGTTGTTGAATCTAATTCAAAATTTTCTTAATCAAGAAATTCGCTTTATCAATAGTATGGGTTTACTTTTGTATTTAAGATTTCAGAAAGGTAGCATAATCAAAAAAATTGGCCAATGATGCCAAAAATAAAAGAAGCGCAAAGCGCCAAAATTGAAAAATATAGAATACACAAAGTGTATCAAAAGATGCGCAGTGCGCCAACCAATTGTCAAGAGGCATAAAATGAGCCCACTAAATTTTAATGCTTACCATTCTTATACTTCTTAAAGCTTAAGAAAACCCTTGATTTTTCGATGCTTGAGTTTGAAAATCTTGATTCATGATTCAAATCGTGCATTAATCTTCTATTAGATATATTTTATGAAAGGAGTTTTGAAAAATTACTGTTTCTTTCTCTAATTTATTCCTTGATTTAGATATTGAATTAAAAAGTTTTTTAGCCTTTTTAAAGAACTTGAGTTTGGATTATCAATTCTTGATTTTCTAACCTTTACTAGGCTATGTGGTGTCAATCCAATTCTACTAAGTTTTTTGATTAAAACCCAGAGGTAACTTTCTCATTTTAAGAACATTTTTTTTTTCACTTGATCAGGGAATGTTTTTTGTTCGTTTTGTTTTGTTTGTGCCTCCTCTCTTTTTGATAATGTCAAAGGGGGAGAACGTTATATCTTTTTTTCTTTTCAAAAATTTTAAAACAACAAAAATATTTTCATCTCCCCTATTTTTTTTTAAAAAGGATTTATTCTAGTGAGGGGGAGATTAGGAGGATTTACTTTTATGAAAATTTAAATTGAAATGTTTTGCCATCATCAAAAAGGGGGAGATTGTTGCGGATCTATGATTTTGATGATAGCAAACATTCCTTATTTCTCTACGATTGCCTTATGTGCTAACGTTTCAGGTCCACACGATCAGACTGCAATCTGGAACCAGCTCAAGATTGAGTAGACTAGGTCTTAGTCAGTTTGTAATCTTTTTCCCTTCTTGAGTCTGTTGTATTTGGTGTGGGACCAGTTGGATTATAATTTAGAGGATCTCCTGGTGTTCCCTATAAGTTTTCTATTTTTGGTAATATCGGCCGGGACGATATTTATATCGTCCTGGACGATCTGTCCAAAATCAGAAACCCTATTTAGGACATCCTCATTAAGGCAGCCGTCAACAGATCGGCCTGGACGATACCTGTATCGGCCAGGACGATAATCTCAATTCAGAAAGAATCAGCCGCCATAATCAGTTTAGGAATTCTTTGTTTTAGGAAATCGGCCCGGACGATATTATTATCGTCCAGGACGATCTAACTCAATCATGCCTAAATTGATCTGGTATCTTTGGAAAGCATTAATGGTTGATTGATACGATCACATCGTCCGGGACGATCGAATGATCGGCCAGGACGATGGCCTGGACGATCTTCATCGGACAGCTTGTATTCAGGGCTATGATCAGGACGATTGAAATCGGTTTTAAACTAATCGGCCAGGACGATCGTGAGATCGGCCTGGACGATGTAACCAATTTTCTTCTGATCGTCTCAAATCGTCCCGGGCTAATGAGCTTAATTTGTACTGATCGGCCAGGACGATATGTCTATCGTCCTGGACGATAATGTCGGCAACTTGCATTAATGAGCTCGTTTTGAGAGCCTCTATTTAAGCTATGGCAAGGCACTTTGTAAGTGTCTTTGGCAGCCATTGTAGCTTCGTTCTTGTGGGGGAAACTTGAAGAGAGAGCTTGAAAGGGAGAGAGGAAAGGGTGGAGTTTGAGAGAGGGAGAAGATCCTGTGAGGGGGGACTCAAGGGAGTGTGGAGGGGGTTCCACACGGTTGCTCCGGCGAACTCGCACCTTAGTACCATCGGATTCAAGGCTTGTCTCGAGGTAAGTTCACCAAAGAAGAAGTCTCTTTGGTGTCAAAGGACCCGGCAACTCCGCCGCACCGGGAGAGGTGGAAGTGATTTTGTAAGGGCTTCTCCGCCTAGCTGTGGGGGCTAAAGGAGAGACACTTGTGTTAGTGCAATACTTGGAGGGTGCCTCCAAGGAGTGGATGTAGGTCAAGGTTTGACCGAACCACTATAAATCCGGTGTGTTCTTTTCTTATTATCGCTTCCGCATTTATTTTTCTTCCGCATTTTTTGTGGTGATTTTGGTTTAGGTTTTTGTTTAAAAGATTCTTCTTTTCCAAATCACCTCTCTCTTAATTAGCTTTGGGAATAAGTTCATAAGGGCTTAACATCCCCATCGAACTTTCACATTGTCCAGGCTAATGTACTCAAAATAGGAAAAACACAAAAAATTCCTCAAGTGTGTGTGTGTGCAAGGTTACTTAGCATCATGAACAACTTTATAATAGACTCAAGAAAAAGAAAAAAATTACAGACTGGCTCAAACTAAATCTACCCAATCTTGAGTTGGTCTTGAGTTGCATTTGATCTTGTGGACCTAAAAAGTTAGTAGGCAAGACAACCATAGAAAAACATGAATGTTTGCTAACATCAAAAGTCTAATCCATAATCTTAGATTTGCAACAATCTCCCTTTTTTTTAGGAAGGCAAACACAATCAGAAAAGTTCAAGAAGTTATGGCAGTTTAATAAAAATAGTGTGACAAAAAAATAGTTTACTAAGTTCCAGAATCACATTACAAAATATAACAGACTACTCCCCCTTTTGACATCACGAAAAGGAGGAGGAAACTAAAAAATAGAAACTAAAACAACCATAAGAAAAATAAACAGCAGAAAATAGAAACTAAAATAACCATAAGAAAAACAAACTATAGAAAAATAGCATAACAAAGAAAACTAAACAAAGGAGGGACCCTGATCATCAGACGGAGGAGGTGGTGGTGAAAAGTAACTGGTCAAAGTGTCAAACTGAGATTCAAACCAGGCCATGTCTTTGTCATGCTGGTGCTACATGTGGATGATGTCCTTAGTATATTGCTGCTCCTATGCAATAATGTAGACCTCAAAGCGGGTCTCCCACTGATCAAATCTCTCCACTAACTGATCCATCTGAGAGTGCTGGCAGAGAGGAACAAGTGCAGGCTGAGGGGTGGGAGCCTCCTTCTCCTCAGCCCTCTGAGCTTTCTCATCCCCGGGGTGGAGATGAGTATTGTGAAGGAAGTTGAAGGAACTATTTGAGTAGAAATGTAGCTGAAGGCTAGGAGGAGTAGGATATTGAAGGTTGTATTTGGATTATATAACATATGCAATAATGTGTCCTAGAGCAAGATTGGGCATCCTTCTATGACCTGGATCTTGAATTATAGTCAAATGATTGATGTAGCGAAAGATCTGGTCAGTTTAATTGAATTCATGATTGGCCATTATATAAAAAGTGATGAGTGAAAGAAGGGGAGTGATATGGACACTGTCACTGGCTTTGGGAATCACATAGGTGCGAAGGACATGCTGGATCATCCTAGCATCTTTAAGTAAAGAGCTAGTCTCTCCAATATGAAAGAGGAAATTATTGTGAGGAAGAAAGTGATTGGCCGTAGCCCAGTTAAAATCAGGATCATAAATGAGGGTATGCAGCTTATCCCCAATGGTGGAAAGCTGTAACAGTTCGGCACAATCCTGGTATGTGATCTCGACTGGGCGTTGATTCACATATGAGGTGAGAGCAGTGTAAGAAGAATTGAAGCAAAGGTTGGCGTAAAATTCAAAAAGTAGTTCAAAAATCTTTTTGTTTAAATTATCAAATTCATCAAGTAGAGACATGTGATTACTATCAATTTGAATATGATCTTTACTCAAAATTTTATAATCTTTTTGTAAGTTTAAAAACTCCAATTTCAAACTACCATGAGTTTTCTTAAGTTTTCTATATGTGCATGAATTTTCTCACATATTTTAAGCAATTGGTCATAGGTTGGTTGGCATACCTCTTCTTGGTCAGATTGTGCAAAATCATCAGCCATTAAGCACAAGTTTATTGTCTCGTCTTCAGGTTCAGTCTCAGATGAGTCAGAAGCAAACTCCGCCCATAAAGCTTTTTGGCCTCGCTTCTTATCCTTTCTAAACTTAGGTTTCTCCTCATTCTTTTATTTGCTTGAGTGATCCTAAAGTATAGGACAATCAGCTCTGACATGTCCAGGCTTCATGCATTCAAAACAAACAACATCGAAAGAACCTTTAAAATTTTTGTTATCCTTACCTTTTCTCCAATTCTGATGATGCTTGTTACTCTTTCTTAGAAAGTTTTTGAATTTCTTGATGATGAAGGCAACTTCATCGCTTTCAAACCCGGAGGAGTCAGTTTCTGAGTTATGCGGCTTAAGTGCCATAATTTTCTCCTTCTTCCTCTCACCTGCATCAAGATTTCTTTGGTTCACCCCTTGTTCGTAAGCAATAAAGTGAACTAAGTTATCAATCGAATAGGTATTTAAATCTTTAGACTTAGAAAATGCAGTGATTTTAGCATCAAGAGAGGAAGGCAAACATCTTAAAAGTTTCCCCACTTTTTCATAGTTAGTAAGTTCTAATCCTAACGCATGCAATGAAGTAACAATTTGAGTAAACCTTGTATTCATTTTAGAAATCATTTCAATAGGTTTCATACAAAAAAGTTTGTAATAATGTAATAAAATATTCAAATGAGATTGCTTAACTTCATTAGTGTCTTCATAGATGATACACAATTTATCCCAAATTTCTTTACCAGTTGTGCAAGTGGGAACACGTATGTAATCTTTAGATTTTAAAGCATAGAAAAATAGTTCAAACACTTTGCTTTAAGTTTTGCTAAATCTCTTTCATCAAAAGTCCATTCAGTAAAAGGTACTTCAGCTTTAATTTCATTAAGTTCACGAGAAGGTGAAGAATATCCTTCTTTAATAAGCATCCAAATACGATAGTCAATCGACTGTAAAAAAGTATAAATACGAGTTTTCCAAAAATAAAAAAGAAGATTATCAAACAATAGTGGTCGTGTTATAGAATATCCTTCCATTGCATTATGATTATCGTTGTTAGCCATGGATCAAAATTCAAAAAGTTTTTTAACTTAATTTTTATGAATCCCACTCTGATACCACTTGAAAGTTCATTAGGGTTGTTAAGCCCATAATAACTAGCCCGAGGCTAACCAAGAGGGGGGTGAATTGGTATTTTAAAAAATCTTCTTACAATCAAAACATAAACACAAACTAAAATCATCATAGAAATTAAAGTGCAGAAAAATAAATGCAGAAATTAAAAAAAAACAAAGAAAGAATACACCAGATTTATAGTAGTTCGGTCAAATCGACCTACGTCCACTCCCTAGAGGTGCCCCCCGAGTATTGCACTATGAAAGTGACTCTTCTTTTTCTCCCACAGCAAGGAGGAGAAGCCCTCATAAAAACTCCTTTCCACCAAACCCGGTGAGGCAGAGAACCCAACTCCTTTACTTCCTCCTAAAGAAGGCAGAGAACCCAACTCCTTTTATTTCCTCCTGAAGCAGGTAAAGAGTCAAACTCCCTTTGCTTCCTCCTGAAGTTGGAAGAGAACCCAACTCCTTTTACTTCCTCCTAAAGCAGGAAGAGAATCTAACTTCTTTCGCTTCCTCCTGAAGCAAGCAGAGAACCCAACTCATTTTGCTTCCTCCTGAAGCAGGTAGAGAACCTCGACTCCTTTTTCTTCCTCCTAAAGCAGGCAGAGAACCTCGACCAATTGCTGAAGCTTACCTCGCATAAACCCCCAAGGATGAAGGACGAAGATTGGAGAAGATGCGTTGGAACCTTACTTGGAGCAACCTTTGTGAATCCCTCTCACAAAGTCCCCCTCACAAGTTCCTCCCTCTCTCTCCCTCTCCTCTTGGCTCTCTCAGGTCAAGACAGTAGCTAAATGTCATTTTGCATGATAAAATTTTGGTCCTTTAAATAGAATTTTAAGATCCAATATTATCGTCTAGGATGATAGAAATATCGTCCTAGAAGATAAGTACAAAATAAGCTCAATCATCCAAGACAATTTGGGATGATCAGAAGAAAATTGGTTACATCATCCAGAACGATATAGTATCATCCTGGCCGATTAGTTCAAATTTGAGTACAATCATCCTGAACATCGCCCGGAGTAGAGTCTGGCCAATGTCAATCGTCTAGGACATCATCCCAGCCAATCCTTCGATCAACCTGGCCGATGTATTCATATCAATCAGCCTTAATTGCTTTTCATAATTACCAGATTAATTTAGGCATAATTATGCTGCATCATCCAGGATAATGTATAGATCATCTTGGCCGATGTCCTGAAATAAAGAATACCTAATTTGATCATGGAGGCTGATTCTTTCTCATTTGAGCCTATCATCCTGACCGATACAAGGATCATCCAGGATGATGTGCTTAATGAAGGCTGCTTAACCAGGATACCATAATTAGGATTTCAATTTTTAGTCTGATCATCCTGGCCGATATGAACATCATCTAGGCTGATGTACTCAAAATAGAAAAACACAGAAAATCCCTTAAGTGTGTGTGTACAAGGTTACCTAGCATCAAGAACCACTTTTACAATATACTCAAGAAAAAGAAAAAACATTACAGACTGACTCAAACTAAATCTACCCAATCTTGAGCTGGTCTTAAGTTGTGTTCGATCTTGTGGACCTGAAAAATTAGTAGGCAAGGCAGTCATAAAAAAACTTGAATGTTTGCTATCATCAAAAGTCTAATCCATAATCTCAGATTCTCAACACTTCCGAAGTCCGTGCCTAGTTCTTACACCTTCTGAAGGGTCTCCTAAAATTAACTCTTTAGGATGACTAGAAGAGTATCTCCATTCTCTAGGCAAATCTTCTTGTGATTCTATCCTTTCTTCTAAGGTCATAATCTCTACTCCTTGAATTGTCTCTATTTTATGTTCTTCAATTTTAGATTAAGAGGGTTTATCGGATTCATCAAATACTATATGGGTGGACTCTTTTACTATAAGGGTTCTCTTATTAAAGATTATATAGGCCTTACCTACAGATGAATAACCAAAGAAGACACCCTCATCAGACATGGGATCAAATTTTCCTAAAGGAAGTTTGTCATTATTCAAGATGAAGCACTTGCAACCAAAGATATTTATGTGTGAAAGATTCGGTGTCTGACCTTTAAGGAGTTCATAAGGTGTTTTATTTAGCTTTGATCTAATGTTCACCCTATTTTAGACATAACACACTGTGTTTACTACTTCTACCCAAAAGTATCTAGAAAGGGTGTACTCAGCTAACATTACCCTAGCAGCTTCAACCAAGGTTCTATTCTTTCTTTTTGCTATTCCATTTACTGTGGAGTTCTAGGGGATAAGAAATTATACTCTATTCTTATCTCTTAACATAATGATTCAAATCTTTCATTTTGGAACTCTCCACCGTGATCACTATGGACTGTTGAGATTTCACATCGTAATTTTTGTTGAATTCAAGTGGAGATAATATCAAATTCTTCAAATGACTCATTCTTATATGCTAGGAATCTTACCCAAGTTAATCTAGTGAAGTCATCTACAATCACAAATCCATAATTTTTCCCTCCTAGGCTAGCTGTGCTAATGGGTCCAAATAAGTTCTTGTGAAGAAGTTCTAATGGCCTAAAGGTGATCACATTTTTGATTGAATGAAAGGATGATTTGATTTTTTTTCCTAGTTGACAGGCATCTCATAGACGGTCCTTAGTGAATTCTAACTTAGGTACACCTCTAATTAGGTTTTTTTGAGTAATGTTTCTAAGTGTTTTCATACTAGCATTGCATATCTCCTATGTCATAGCCATGAGTCATCTACAATTATTTTCAAGAAAAATGAATTTGAACTATCAATGCAATCAAGGTCTAACATGTAAATATTGTTCATTCATTTTCCTTCTAAAACTAGTTTGTCATTTAAACTAATCAAGAATTTGTCAGAGAGAAATTTTATATCAAAACCTTTATCACATAATTGACTAATGCTAAGTAAGTTATGCTTCAAACCATCAACTAATAAAACATTTTCAATTAAAAAATTCTTAGCATTACCAACAATACCTGAGCCCACCACTTTCCTGGTGGTGTTGTCTCTCAATGTTACTTTGCTTTTGGTGCTGGTCTCCAATAAAATGAACTTCTTCATATCTACAGTCATATGTCACGAGCAGCAACTGTTCAGGTACCACATACTCTCACTAGGTCTTTTGTGAGAGCATCCCTATAATTTCATTCAAGGGTTAGATTTGGGAACCTAAGTGATTTGGGTTCCTCCTTATGCTTGCTTGAATGAGATGTATACATTCTATGCTATGATAGATGCAATTTAGGTCTCCATACAAGTGTGTCTATAGTGAATCATAGATGTGCAGACTACGTGACCTAGTATGCCACAAGAGAAGCACCTAACACCGAGAAATGGGTTTACTAACCTATGTGAGTGGTGTTACCTCTTCCTAAAGTTTTGTGATGCATGCAATGCTGGGGTTTGCTAGATTGAGCTAATGTGAGTGATGCATTTTTTTTCTAGTTCTTTGATTTTTTCTTTTAATATGTTGTTTTGATATGTCAATCTATGAAGTTCTTGTTTTAACAAATGTTCACTATATTCTACCTCCAATGCAAGTTTGTCTAGTCTATCAAAAGCCTCTTCTAGTTCAACATGCATGGTTTTCAAGGATTCATGTGCATCTTTTAATTCAATATGCTTCTTATTTATTGCCTCATACTCATCAAGCAGGGACATTTGATCTCTATCAGAATATTCTTTAACTAAGTTTGCATGCTCAGTTTGTAAAGTACTAAAATCAATATTAAGACTAGCATGCATCTTTTTTAATTTCCTATACAAGTCATGAATTTTTTCAGAAATAAGCAGTAAATCTTCATATGAAAGTTTATATACCTCGTCTTGATCCAATTGATCAAGATTATTATTAGCCATTAGACACAAATTTGTTACCTCCTCCTCTGCTACTTTTTCTGATGATTCTAAGGCAGAGTCGTCCCACTTTTTACTATTTGAGTAATCCTTTACTTAAGCGAGAGAGACCTCACAAAGACTATGTTTCTTATTCTCCTTAGACTTGGTTATATTCAACTCAATTTTTTCTTATTGCAAAGTAATAAAAGAAATCATAGCATATCATTATTTTGAACCATGACAGATTTTACAACCCAAGTATTGACTTCATTAGTATGAGATAAAATATTTATTTCTACTCTACTTGGTACTACTGAACATACATTATGGTGAAGAGATTCACCTCTAGCTGATCCTTTCCAATTAGAACCAAGATGTTGCAATTTTCCTTTCATCACACAAGCATGAAATTCTGATATAGGATGCTCCTAGACACACCAAGAGGATGGTGAATAGGTAGTTTTAAAAACTCTACTTGAAGACAAAATTATTTTTTAGTTTAGGATTTTTAACAACTTAGAAATAACAAAATTTATCACCAAATGCATAATAAATAATTTTGGCAAAAGTTACAATAATGATGATGATATTCTAATCAACACAATGAATCATCAATCATAATTTTTCAACCAAAAATTATCACAAAAATAAAATGTAGAAAATGTAAAGTGTTAATATTAAAAACTTGGAAGAACATGCAAGAAATTTCGTAGTGTTTCGATCAAATAATAACCTACATCCACTAACCAGAGTCCTCTCTTAGTATTACACTAAACTTTAGTGTCTCTCCCTTAACCACCACATTAGGTGGAGAGTCTATTATAATGTTTTCACCAACCCAATGCAGCAGAGAATCTTGACCTCCACCCTCCTGGTGAAGACAGACAACTTTAATCTCTTTTCTCACCCTACTGGTGGTGGCAGAGTACCTTGAACCTCCTTTCTCACACTCTTGGTGATTGTAGAGAACCTGAACCTCCTCTTTCACCATCCTTGTTAAGGCATAGAACCTCACTAATCTTTGAGCTGAAGAAAATTTTCCAAAGACACTGAAGAAACCTAGACAAACACCCAAAGGAAATAAGAGAAAACACTTTCTTGGAGCAACTGTGTTAACCCCTCACACTACTTTTCCCTCACATGCAAGCTCTCCCTTTCTTCTTCCCAAAGCTCTCCTTGATTTCTTCTCCAAGCTATCTCTCTCTAAAATACTCAGTAACCAAAGACTTGAAAAAGAAGTCTATTAAGAGAGATTAAACATAAGGCTCTCTAAAAAGCTCAAGAATTCAATTATAGTGACACTAATCATATAGTATGAGACAAATTGTATGGTATGATTAGTTTAAATAACCCTATTAGTAGTATACGAAATGGAAGGCATTATACAATCAGTTCAATTGATTAAGTTGATTCTCCAGTATAATATGAATCATAATCCTATACAATTAGTTCAAATCACTTGGCTAATCTTCTAGTATGATTGCTGGCGATACAAATATAATCCCATGTAGAGATCGATTTGTATAGTATAATTAGCTCAAATCATTCGGTACAAACTAACTAGGCTAATTAGTAAAAATTGTTTCCTTAATTATAGGACACATTTATGTAAGATTTAATTACATCATACATTATGGTACATATTATATAGTATGTTTAGTATAAATTTTAAATTTCAAAATATTGCCTAAATTTTTGATTTGCAGGTAGGATCTTGATGTTAAATGATCTTCTTGTATGATTTGGATCTTACAGTACAATTAGTTCAAATGGCTTTAATTATCGTAATTTGTCATTTAATATTTTTCTAAATAATTAATCGTGTAGTACAATTAGTTTAGAAAAGTATACTTCTAATTTTCTTACTATCTCAATCCCTTGAGTGTTTGTTTGCATGATCACCAAGTTTAACATCCACTAGGCCTGTCAAAACCAGGTCAAGGGTCGGGTTCGGGTTCAACCCGAAACTGACCCAGGTACATAAGGGTCAACCCGAACCCGACACATTTTTCAAAACCGGTCATTATGCTGAACCCGAACCCGACCTGCTTCGGGTCCGGCGGGTCAACCCGAACCCGACCCGTTTGACCTGATAAAAAATAAAATTAATTTTTTTATTTAACTACAAATAAAAATATACACCCTTCAACTAATTGTTAATAAATTTTTAAAATGTACAACAAAAACATTTATATTTTACAGATCATTTACAAATCACAAATCAATAAATTACAAATAAATTACATATTTACATATCATGTACAAATATATTACATATCAATATATCATTTACAAATTACAATTCAACAAATTGGTTCAACTCCTCTTGCATGGCTAAAATCCAAAACTCATAAGAAAGGGCTTGTTTAATGTTGGTGGGTTCAGTCATTGAGATAAAGGCAGAATGGTTCACTTCCTTTCTAAGTCCAGGCCTAGTCCTAACACCTTCAAAAGGGTCTCCTATGATCAATTCTTTTGGGTGATTTAAAGAATATCTCCAATCTCTAGGCAAGGTATGTGAAGGCTCAACCCTTTCTTCCAGATTTGCATTTTCTACTCCTTAGGTAATCTCACCTACTCCTTGGGTTTCTACATTCTTCTCCAAATTTTCACTCTCTCCAATTTCATCTTCATCCTCAACTCTACTCTCCTTAGGATTGAAATTACTAAACGACAAGAGGGGGGGTGAATTGTAAAAACTTCTTAATAATAAAATTAAGCCTAAACAAGAGTTCTAATTTTTTTGTTGTTTTTGAAACTTTAAAACAAAGATTTATGCAATTTTTCTTTCACAAAATTTCACATGCAATAGATATGACAGATTTAAAATGCAAGCAAAAATTAAACAACGATAAGGAAAGAACACACCAAGAATTTTATAGTGGTTCGGTCAAAATATGACCTACGTCCACTCCCCGGAGTCCTCCACTCCGGGATTTTCACTATCAAAATAGTTCTCCTTTTGCCCCCCTCGGCAAGGCGGAGAAGCCTGTACAAACCTCCCTTTCACCAACCGGCGTGGCGGAATACCAAACTCTATTTTTACCCTCTTGGCGATGGCAGAGAACCTTCTCGTTTTTCTCCCTCCTGGAGAAGGCAGAGAACCTCGAGGTAACGGATGTAGACGAGCCTTTCCCTTGGAGATCCTTCCTCAAATCCTTCTCGGGCCACAGGAGGAGCAAGATGCAGCAAGCTTGGAGCAACCGTGTGATCTCCCTCACACCTCTTCTCCCTCACAACGCTCACCTCCTCCTTCCTCTCTCAACCCTCAAGAATTTCTCTAGAGTTTTCTCCCTTGGAATCCCTCTCTAATCACGTTCACCCCCTCTGTAATTCTTACCCAAAAAGAGTTGATTGACATCTAAAAACGGGCTCCAAAAACCTCTGATTTCAAAATTAGCCGTTACTGTTCGTACAGTACGATTCAACATCGTACAGTACGATCTTCACAAACAGCCGTCGTCCTGGTACGAAGATGTACGAACAGTACAAAAATAAATCGTACTGTACGATATAATATCGTACGGTACGATCCAACAAGATACTACTCGTACAGGACGATGGTCTGGACGATCGGATGTCATCTCTGTTCGTCGTATGGTACGATTAATATCGTACAGTACGATGTTCAAATTTTTATTAGCCCTGGATTACATGCACTAATCACGGGTTAATTTAAGTAAGTATTAAAAACTGATCGTACAGTACGAACTTGTTCGTACAGTACGAACGGCGCAAAATCACTTACTTAAACTAAGTCATGGCTAGGTTTTTGGATCTGAACATATCATACAGTACGAAAGACTTCGTACAGTACGATCTATTCACAGAATTGTCCACATAGCTTGGATCGTACAGTACGAAATAAAATCGTACAGTACGATTTACAGAGAAGAATTTTAGTTATAATTTGTAGTTAAAAAAGAACTCTCCCCCTGTGTGTGTGCATGGTTGCTCTTACTCTTACGCATATTGTGGCCAGACTCAATAAAGTAAAAATACAATAAATGAAAAAAAACATTGTTTGACTCATACTCCTAATCTACCCGGTCTTGAGTCTTCCTTTCTTCCTGAGTCACTTGTGATCTTCCTGAAATGTTAGTGCTCAAGGAAAATAACAAATAAAATAATAATCAATAAAATGCAGTTCCAAAACACTCATTATTTGGCATCATCAAAATCTCAAACTCGGGGTCATGGGTTGCAACAAGGATTAGATTCATCAAACACTACATGGGTAGTCTCCTCTACCACCAAAGTCCTCTTATTGAATACCCTAAAGGACTTCTTCACACTAGAATATCCTAAGAACACTCCTTTATCAGATTTTGGGTCAAAGTTGAAAGTACGTTAGGGACGTTAAGCCCTTAAGAACTAGCCCGAGGCTAACCAAGAGAGGGGTGAATTGGTATTTAAAAAAAAAAAATTCTTTATGTAAAGGACAAAATTAAAACTAAAATCACCACAGAAATCATAGTGCGAAAAATAAATAAACGTGGAAGCAAAACAAAGAAAGATCACACCAGATTTATAGTGGTTCGATCAATCTCTGACCTACGTCCACTCCTCAAAGGCACCCTCTGAGTATTGCACTAACTATGTGTCTCTCATTTAGCTCCCACAACAAGGCGGAGAAGCCTTTATAATAGACTCCTTTTCACCGATCTCGGTGCGGCTGAGAACCGACTCCTTTTGCTTCCTCCTAAAGCGGGCAGAGAACCCAGACCTTTGTTGAAGTAGACCTCCCAAAGAAGAAGGATGAAGAACAGAGACGATGACTTGGAACCTTGCTTGGAGCAACCTTTGTTAACCCTCTCACAAACTCCCTCTCATAAGTTCCTCTCTCTCTCTCTCTCCCAAGGCTCTCTCAGCTCAAGACATCAGCACTCAAGGTCTTATTGCATGAGAAAATTTGGGTCCTTTAAATAGAATTTCAAGAACTGACTTTATCGTCAAAAATAATAGGAATATCGTCCTGGCCAATCAGTACAAGATAAGCTCAATCAATCGGGATGATTTGGGATGATCAAAAGAAAATTGGTTACATCGTCCAGGCCGATACAATATCATCCTGGCCGATTAGTTGAAATTCGAGTACAATCATCCTAAACATCGCCCAAAATAGATGCTGGCCAATGTCAATCATACAGGACATCCTCCCGGCTGATTCTACGATAAGCCTGACCGATGTGATCATATCTATCAGCCTTAATTGCTTTTCATAATTGCCAGATTAATTTAGGCATAATTGTGTTGTATCGTCTAGGCCAATGTATAGATCATCCTGGCTGATAATTTAAAATAAAGAATACCTAAATTGATCATGGCAGCTGATTCTTTTTTATTTGAGCCTATCATCCTGGCCGATACAAGTATCATCCAGGAGGATTTGCTTAAAGATGGCAGTTTAACCAGGATGCCCTAATTAGGGTTTCTATTTTTAGTTGGATCGTCCTGGCCGATGTGAACATTGTCCAGGCTGATGTACTCAAAATAGAAAAACTCAGAAAACCCCTCGAGTGTGTGTGTGCAAGGTTACTTATCATCAAAAACCACTTTTATAATTGACTCAAGAAAGCAAAAAATACAAACTTGACTCAACCTAAATCTACCCGATCTTGAGCTATCTTGAGTTGCATTTGATCTTGTAGACCTGAAAAGTTAGTAGGCAATATAGTCATAAGAAAATATGAATATTTGCTATCATCAAAAGTCTAATCCATAATCTCAGATTCACAACAATCTCCTCCTTTTTTATGATGGCTAACACAAATAAAGAATTCCAAGTTGTTATAGCAGTTCAATAAAAATAGCGTGACAAAAAAAATTAGTTCACTAAATTCCAGAATTCAAAGTACAATATACATCAAACTACCCCCCCTTTTGACATCACAAAAAGGAGGGGAAAACTAAGATTAAACTAAAGTCACTAAACCAATAAGATCATAAAAAATAACGATAAAACAAAAACAATGATTTTTTTTTTACTCAAGGCATGAACATGATATAGTCTTCATACGATTAATTTTAAAAATTTTTAAGTTAATGAGTTAACAACCTCAAAAATCCAAAAAATGGTAAAATATCCGATCATGTTAACCCTATGCTAGGAATTCTTTTAGGGTAAAATCTTCTTTTAAAATCAAAAGGCCTAACTTAAAAAAATATTTGGATAAGAAAAAGAGATCTGATCAAGATTTGGTTTCAGAAAAATATTTTATAGAATAATATATCAAAGTAGTTTGTTATAATCATGAAATTCGAAATCAAGTCTTTGAAAATCTCAAGTGATACATGAAATCTTCTAAGTTATAAGAGTTGGAGGAAAGGAAGAAAGCTTGCATTTTGATGGGCTCATTTTATGCCTCTTGTCCATTGAATGACGCACTTTGCGCATCTTTTAATTTTTGATACACTTTGTGTGTGTGTGTGATATATATATATATATATATATATATATATATATATATATATATATATATATATATATATATATATATATATATATATATATATATATATATATATATATTCAATTTGGCGTCATTGTGCATATTTTGTTTTTGGCATCATTGACCACTTTTTTCATTTTTTTTGCAAGCTAGATTTTTTTCCAAAAACTCTTAAATATTCTTAGTTGTGAGTATATCTTTAAGATATTAGAAAAGAAAAACTCACTCTCTAATATAAGGAAGAATAATCCACAAAACAGAATAAAAAATCATGTGAGAGGTGCATTGACACGATAACGAGAAATCTTGGAGTAACATAAATTTTTTGATTATTATAGCATAAGCTAGATTACTGTAGCAAGGTAGAAAAGATCTTAATTGCAAAATCCAATTATTAATTTGAGATAGACTTTTGATTATAAAATAATTTTTTACCACCAAAATAGGTTAGAGAAGGAGACACAATCAACGGTGTTTTCTACCATTTAGTAGATTAAGAGATGTAAAACATTGACTACAAATTTCAAAATAAAAAACAAGGCATAAGATATCAATTCAGCGATGATTTCAAAAAGGAAAGACAAAGCAAGGCATATGAAAAATAAAGTACCAAAAGCAAAACAAAAACTAACTAACTAAAAATAAAAAACAACTAGAAAAATACAATGAAGAGATCAGTATAAATCAAGTTCATGCATTAATGTCAATCACACCCAAATTGCTGAAAGTTTCGAAGGCCAGTGCTTTAGTAAATATGTCAACCACTTGATTCTCAGTCGCCACATGATGTAACTCAATGTCTCCCATAGTCTCATGGTTTCTAATAAAGTGATGCCTAATATCAATGTGCTTAGTCCTTGAATGTTGGATAGGATTCTTAGAAATGCAGATGACACTAGTGTTATCACAAAGAACAGAGATGGTGCCTACAGGTAATCCTAAATCAAGTACTTGCTATTTTAACCAAAGGACTTGTGCCACATAACTTCCGAAAGTAATGTACTCAGCTTCAGTATTAAAAAGAGCAATAGAGTCTTGCTTTCTACTAGACCAGGAGACTAAAGATTTTCCTATAAATTGACAAGTTCCAAAAGTACTTTTTCTATCCACTTTACATCCTATAAAATCAGAATCAGAATATCCAATAATCTCAAAAGAAGTGTTGTGCATAGGGTATCAGATTCCTAAGTTTTGAGTCCCTAAAAGGTATCTAAGAATTCACTTAATTGCAGTCAGGTGGGATTCCTTTGGGTCAGCTTGAAATCTAGTACAAAGGCAAACACTAAACATTATATCAGGTCAGCTAGCAGTCAGGTAAAGTAAAGACTCAATTATCCCCCTTGTACTTCTTCTAATAAATTGATTTTCCATTTGGGTCCTTATTTAATTTATTTCTTGAGGTCATGGGCGTATTAATTGGCTTGACTTTATCCATTTCATATTTCTTCAAGATGTCCTTTATGTACTTTATTTGGCTAGAAAAAGTCTCATCATCTAATTGTCTAATGCTAAACCCTAAAAAGTAGGAAAATTCTTCCATCATACTCATCTCAAATTTCTTACTCATTATTTTAGAAAAATCATCACATAGTCTTTTATCAGAAGATCCAAAAATTATTTCATCGACATAGATCTGAATAATGAGTAAATCATCTCCTACTTTCATCAGGAAAAAGGTGGTGTCTACACTCTCCTTAACAAACTCCCTTTATAGTAAAAATGTGATAAGCCTCTCATACCAAGCTCTAGGTGCCTGCTTTAATCCATATAAGGCCTTTTTTAACTTGAAAACATGATTTGGAAATTGGGAACTCTCATAACCTGGGGGTTGTTCTATAAACACAACCTCTTTTATTTCCCCGTTTAAAAAGGCACTCTTAACGTCCATTTGGAAAGTCTTAAAACCCTTATAACAGGAAAAGGCAAATAGCACTCTAATGGCTTCCAATCTAGCTACAGGGGCAAAAGTTTCCTTAAAATCTTTCCCTTCTATTTGGTGAAATTACTAAATGACAAGAGGGGGGGGGGGGGGGGGTAAATTGTGAAAAACTTTTAATCAATAAAAAGTAACCCTAAACAGGAGTTCTAATTTTTTTGTTATTTTTTTAAATTTGACAACAAAAAAAACTTAAACAAATTTTCTTTCACCAATTTCAACACACAATAATTATGAAAAATTAAGTGCACGAAAAAGTAAATGAAGACAAGGAAAAAATATACCATGAATTTTATAGTGGTTCGGTCAAACAATAACCTACGTCCACACCCCGGAGTCCTCCACTCTTTGATTTTCACTACAAGCAATAGCTCTCCTTTAGCCCCCCTTGGCAAGGCGGAGAAGCCTTTTCAATACTCCCTTTCACCAACTCGGTGTGGCGGAGTGCCAAACTCTGTTTTCACCCTCCTGGCGACGGCAGAGAACCTTCTCCTTTTTCTCTCTCCTGGAGAAGGCAGAGTATCTCGAGGTCTCGGATGTAGAAGAGCCTTTCCCTTGGAGATCCTCCCACAAATTCTTCTAGGGCCATGAGAGTAACAAGATGCAGCAAGTTTGGAGCAACCGTGTGATCTCCCTCACACCTCTTCTCCCTCACAACGCTCACCTTCACCTTCCTCTCTCAAAACCCTAAAGAACTTCTCAAGAGCTCTCTCCCCCTTGGAATCCCTCTCTAACCCCGTTCTCCCTCTCTATGATTCTTTGCTGAAAAAGGACAAGATTAACATCTAAAACGGGCTCCAAAATCCCTCTGATTTCAAAAGTAGCCGTTATTGTTGGTACAGTACGATTCAACATCATACAGTACGATCTTTATAAACAGACTTTGACCTGGTACGAAGATGTACGAATAGTTAAAAAACAATTCGTACTGTACGATATAATATCGTACGATACGATCAACAAAATACTCTTTGTACAGGACGATGGTCTGGACGATCAGATGTCGTCTCTATTCCTCGTATGGTATGATTACTATCGTACAGTACGATGAGACAAAAACCAAGAGATCGTTCAGGACGATATCCGGGACGATCATACTTCATCTCTGTTCATCATATGGTACGATCTTGTTCGTACAGTATGATGTTCAAAATATAATTAGGCCTGGATTTCATGCACTAATCACGAGTTAATTTAAGTAAGCATTTAAAATAAATCGTACAGTACAAAAATGTTCGTATAGTATGAAAGACGCAAAATCACTTACTTGCACTAAACTACGGCTAGAGTTTTTGGATCTGAACATATCATACAGTATGAATATATTCGTACAGTATGATCTATTCACAGAATCGTACATATAGCTCAGATCATACAGTACAAATTAAAATCATACAGTATGATCTCCAGAGAAGAAATTCTATTACATTTTACATTTAAAAACAAACTCTCCCCCAGTGTGTGTGCATGGTTGCTCATACTCTTATGCATTTTGTGGCCAGACTCAAGAAAAAAAAAATACAATAAATAGAAAAATACAATATCTGACTCATACTCCTAATCTACCCGTTCTTGAGTCTTCCTTAAATCCTGAGTCACTTGTGATCTTCCTGAAATATTTGTACTCAAGTACAATAGCAAATAAAATAATTTCCAATGAAAAGTTATTTCAAAACAATCATTATTTGGCATCATCAAAATCTCAAACTCGGGGTCATGGGTTGCAACATTTGGTTATACCCCTTAGCCACTAATCTTGCCTTATTCCTAACCACCACTCTAGAATCATTCAACTTATTCTTAAAGAGCCACTTGGTTTCAACTACACTTTATCTCTTAGGTATTTCTACAAGCTCCCGAACATCATTTCTAACAAACTGGTTCAACTCCTACATGGCTAAGATCCAAAACTCATCAGTAAGGGCTTGGTTTATGTTGGTGGATTCAATCATTGAGAAAAAGGCAGAGTGGTTCACTTCCTTTCTAAGTCCATGTCTAGTCCTAACTGCATCTAAAGGGTCTCCTAAAATTAGATCTTTAGGGTGACTGGAAGAGTATCTCCAATCTCAAGGCAAAGTGTGTGAAGGTTCAACCCTTTCCTCCAGATCTACATTTTCTACTCCTTGGGTAACCTTTCCTACTTCTTTAGTGTTCTGGTGCTCTGATACCACTTGAAAGTTCATTAGAGATGTTAAGCCCTTAAGAACTAGTCCGAGGCTAACCAAGAGGGGAGGTGAATTGGTAATTTAAAAAAAAAATTATGTGAAGCACAAAATTAAAACCAAAAACACCACATAAATTAGAGTGCAAAAAATAAATAAACATGGAAGCAGAACAAAGAAAGATCACGCAGGATTTATAGTGGTTCAGTCAGTTTTTGACATACGTCCACTCCTCGGAGGCACCCTCTGATTATTGCACTAACTAAGTGTCTCTCCTTTAGCTCCCACAGCTAGGCGGAGAATACTTTACAATAGTTTCCTTTTCACCAACCCCGGTGCGGCAGAGAATGGACTCCTTTTGCTTCCTCCTGAAGCGGGCAGAGAACCCACACCTTTGCTGAATTAGACCTCCCAAGAACCTCCTAAGGATGAAGGATGAAGAATGGAGTTGATGACTTAGAACCTTTCTTGGAGCAACCTTTGTAAACCCTCTCACAAACTCTCCCTCACAAGTTCCTCTCTCTCTCTCTCTCTCTCTCTCTCTCTCTCTCTCTCTCTCTCTCTCTCTCTCTCTCTCTCCCTCTCCCAAGGCTCTCTCAAGTCAAGACAGTGGCACTCAAGGTCTTATTGCATGAGAAAATTTGGGTCCTTTAAATAAAATTTCATGAACCAATTTTATCATCCAGGATGATAAGAATATCATCCTGACCGATCAGTACAAAATAAGCTCAATCAGCCAGGATGATTTGGGATGATTAGAAGAAAATTGGTTACATCATCCAGGCTGATACAATATCGTCATGGCTGATTAGTTCAAATTTGAGTACAATCATCCTGAACATCGCCCGGAATAGATGCTAGCCGATGTCAATCGTCCAGGACATCATCCCATCCAATTCTGCGATCGGCCATCGTATCAACCAGCTTTAATTACTTTCCATAATTGCCAGATTAATTTAGGCATAATTATGATGTATCGTCCAGGCCGATGTATAGATCATCCTGACCGATAATTTAAAATAAAGAATACAAAAATTTCATCATGGCAGCTGATTCTTTCTGATTTGAACCTATCGTCCTGGCCTATACAAGTATCATCCAGGATGATTTGCTTAATGATGACTGCTTAACCAAGATGCCCTAATTAGGGTTTCTATTTTTAGTTGGATCATCCAGGCCGATGTACTCAAAATAGAAAAACTCAGAAAACCCCTCAAGTGTGTCTATGCAAGGTTACTTAGCATCAGGAACCACTTTTACAATTGACTCAAGAAAGGAAAAAATATAAACTTGAGTCAACATAAATCTACCTGATTTTGAGCTAGCTTGAGTTGCATTTGATCATGTGGACCTGAAAAGTTAGTAGGCAAGGCAGTCGTAGGAAAATATGAATGTTTGCTATCATCAAAAGTCTAATTCATGATCTTAGATTCGCAATAAAAATTTCATAAGTATGACTTCCCATTATTATGAAAAAAAATCCTTACAACCAAAGCATGAAAGTGGGAAAGATTGGGTGTCCTAATATTAAGTATCTCATAAGGGTCTCTTATCAAGTTTGGCTCTAACATTCACCCTATTCAACACATAATAAGTTGTGTTTACCACTTCAGCCCAAAAGTATTTTGGAAGTGAATACTCAATAAACATGGCTCTAGCAGCTTCAACTAAGGTCTGATTCTTTCTTTCAGCTACCCTGTTCTGCTGAGAGGTCCTAGGAGCTGAGAAGTTGTGACTAATCCCCTTGTCCTCATAAAAAGTCTCCAAATCTCTCATTTTTAAACTCTCCCCCATGGTCACTATGGATGGTCAAGATCTCACAACCTTACTTTTTCTATATCCAAGTGAAGAAGGCTCTAAACTCAAAAAGACTCATTCTTATGGTACAAAAATCTAATCCAAATAAACCTCGAGTAGTCCTCGACAATCACAAATCCATTGACTTTTCCTCCTAGGCTGGTAGTGCTAAAGGGTCCAAACAAATCCATGTGAAGGACTTCTAAAGGTCTAGAGGTGCTAATGTCTTTAATGGAGTGAATAGAGGAGTGGACTTGCTTTTCTAATTGGCAGGCATCACAAAGGTGATCTTTTAAAAATTTAAGCTTGGGGACACATCTAACTAGCTCACTTTCCTAAGGATTTTCATACTGGTATGACATAATCTCCTATGACACAACCAAGAATCATCAGTAGTAGCTTTTAAGCAAAATGAAGCAGCACATTCAATATTATTTAAATCAAGCATGTAAATATTGTTTATCCACTTTCCCTGCAAAATATTGTTATTATTTAAGCTTATGATGCAAGTGTTTGCCAAGAATTTTATGATGAATCCTTTATCGCATAGCTGACTGATGCTGAGCAAGTTATGTTTAAGTCCATCAACAAGCAAAATATTTTCAATCAAAAGGTTCTTGGAGTTTCCAATTATACCTGCGCCCACCACTTTCCTAGTGGTGTTATCTCCAACAGTGACCTTGCCTCCAGCCTTGGCCTCCAACAAAATAAATTAATTAGCATCTATAATCATGTGTCGTAAGCATCCGCTGTCTAGGTACCACATGCTATCTAGGCCTTTTGTGAGAACAAGCATACAAAAACTCAAATATCAAATTTAGGAACCCAAACATGTTTGGGTCCCTTCTTATGAAAGAAGAATGCAATGCATATGTGTTATCATGCATTTTGGGTCTCCACACCCAATGTGTACTACGATGAATGGTGCAAGTGTGTGTTCCTAGCATGCCACATGAAGAACATCTAACACCATGAAAAGGATTTCTTAATCTATTCAGGTAGTGGTGCTTCCTTTTAAAGTTATGAAATGCATGCACTGGTGATTTGTTGTTTTCAAGCATTTTTAGATTTTCTAATCTTTTGCATTCTTTTTCTAAATTAGCATGAGATAATTTTAAGGAATCATGTGCATCAGATAATTCATTATGCTTTTTATTTAATGCATCAAATTCATCAAGTAAAACAATGTAATTACTATCAATTTGAGAGTTACCTTTTAAAAAGATTTCATGCCCTTTTTGCCAATTTGAAAATTGCAATTTTAGACTAGCATGGGATTTTTTGAGTTTCCTATATGATGCATGAATTTTCTCACAAATTTCAACTAATTAATCATAGGTTGGCTCACATACTTCTTCTTGATTAGATTGTTCATGTTGATTATTATCCATTAAACATAAGTTTGTGGTTTCCTCCTCTGCTTCAGCCTCAAAGGAGTCAGATGCAGAATCTCCTCAAAAAGCTTTTTGAGATTGCTTCTTGTTCTTCCTGTATTTGGGGTTCTTCTCATCCTTCTTCTTATTTGGTTTCTCCTTAAGAGTAAGACAATCAGCTTAAACATGTCCAGGCTTCCTACATTCAAAGAAAACAACATCAGAAGAACTTTTATAACTTTTTCTATTCTTACCCATTTTCCACTTCTGATGGTATTTTTTTTCTTCCTTAAAAAGCTTTTGAATTGCCTAGTGATGAAGGAAACATCATTGTTCTCAAATCTAAAAGAATCAGTGTTCATGTTGTTGGCTTTTAGTGCCATAATTTTCTCCTTCTTCTTCTCACCTGCATTAAGATTTCTTTGGTTCTCCCCTTGCTCATAAGCAAAACCAAGTAAGTTATCGATCGAATAAGTATTTAAATCTTTAGATTTAGTAATTGCAGTAATTTTGGCATTAAAAGAAGAAGTCAAGCATCTTAAAATTTTATTAACTTTTTCATAATTGTTGAGTTCTCTACCTAAGTCATGCAAAGATGAGACAATTTAAGTAAATCATGTATACATATCAGAAATCAATTCAGAAGGTTTCATATGGAAAAGTTCATAGTCATGCAAAAAAAAAAAAAAATCAATCGAGATTGTTTAACTTTATTGGTTCCTTCGTAAGTAATACACAATCGATCATAAATCTCTTTACCAGTTGCATAAGTTGAAACACACATATAATCTTCAGATTTCAAAGCACAAAAAAATAGTTCAGGCATTTAGCATTAAGTTATGCTAAATCTCTTTCATCAAAAGTCCATTCAGTAAAATGAATTTTAGTTTTAATGCCATTAAGTTTACGTGATGGAGGAGAATAGTCTTCTTTAACAAGCATACACATGTAATAATCGATAGATTATAAAAACATTGCCATGTGAGTTTTCCAAAAATTAAATGGAATATTATCAAACAAAGCTGGTCGGGTAATAGAATACACTTCTGCAGTATGATTACCAAAATTAGCCATGGATAAAAATTCAAAAGCTTTCAAAAACTTATTTTTATGAATCCTGCTCTAATACCACTTAAAAGTTTATTAGAGATATTAAGCCCACATGAACTAGTCACGAGGCTAACCAAGAGGGGGGTGAATTGGTATTTTAAAAACTTTTACATTAAACCATGAACTTAAAGCAAAATATAATCCACCACAAAAAATAATGAGTCCAAAAATTAAATGCGTAAGTAAAAATAAAGAAAGAACACACCAGATTTATGGTTGTTCGGTCAAACCTTGACCTATGTCCACTCCTCAGAGGTACCCTCCGAGTATTGCATTAACTTAATTTCTTTCCTTTATCCCCCACAGTTAGGCAGAGAAGCCCTTACAAAAACTCCTTTCCACAACCCTGGTGCGGCAGAGAACTGACTCTTTTTGCTTCCTCCTGAATCGGGCAGAGAACCCAACCCCTTTTGTTACCTCCTGAAGCAGGAAGAGAACCTTGATCAATTGATGAAGAAGATCTCCCTTGAACCTCTAAGAATGAGGAATGATGATCAGAAAAGACACCTTGAAACCTTGCTTGGAGCAACCCTTGTGAAACCCCCCACAAGCTCCCCCTCATAAGTTCCTCCCTCTCTCTCCCTCTCCTCTAGGCTCTCCCAGGTCAAGACAGCAGTAAAGGATCCTTAAGCTTGAGAAAACATGAGTCCTTTATATAGATTTTTAAGAATTAACTTTATCATCCAGGATGATATTTCTATCATCTTGTACGAACAGTATAAATTAAGCTCAATCAACCCGGATGACTTGGGATGATTAGAAGATTTTTTGTTCATATCATCCAGATAGATAATATATCATCTTGGACGATTAGTACAAATCATGAAATATCATCCTGAACATTACTCTGAATAGACAATGTATGATTTTAGGCGTCGAGGAGCAATCAAGGTTTTTTAACAGATCGTCCTAACCGATCCTACAATCATCCAGGATGATATGATCAAATCAATTAACCTTAACAACTTTCCTTAATCACCTGATCAATTTAGGAATAATTGAACCCCATCATCCAGGATGATATCCAGTACGATAATTAAAAATTAAAACTTCCTAATAGATCTGGCAGCTGATTCTTTCTAATTTGAGCATATCATCCCAGCCGATATAAATATCGTCCAAGATGATCTGCTTAATGACAGCTTCCTTAACAAGAATACCCTAATTAGGGTTTCTATTTTTGATAGATCATCCAGGATGATTTTTAGATCATCCAGGATGATTTTTAGATCATCCCGGATGATGTTAGAAAAATAAAAAAAACTCTAAGTCAGACAGAAAAAATCCACTCAAGTGTTTGTGTGCAGGGTTACTTAGCATTAGACACCATAAAGATTACAAATAGACTCAAGAAAGAAAAAGGTTTACACACTGATTCAGACCTACTCTACCTAATCTTGAGCTGGTTCAAATTGTAGTCTTGATCCTGTGGACCTGAAATATTAGGTTGCAAGCCAGACGTAGTAAAACAGAAGTGTTTGCAATCATCAAAATTCTAGTTCTGAGAAACAGATACGCAACATCTTCTAGCAAGTAATCCATATAATAAAAGTTAAGATCCTTTGATTCGCAAATGGAAGTAACCTTAGCATCATAATTACTAGGAAAACATTAAATAATTTTATTTAGTTACTCAGTATTTAAAAGCTCTCTACCTAAAGCATGTAGAGATGTCATAATTTGTATCAACCTAGTGTACATATCTGAGATGGTTTCATTAGGTTTCAAGTAAAAGAGTTTATAATCATGCAATAGAATATTCAACCTAGATTGTTTGACCTCATTGGTTCCTTCGTATGTAACTCAAAGTTTATCTCAAATGTCATTGCCAATGGTACAAGTAGAAACTCTCATGTAATATTCAGACTTAAGAGCACAGAAAAAATAATTTAAACACTTAACATTTAATTGAGCGAAGTCCCTATCCTCATTTCTCCTTTCATTAAATAGTACCTCAGTTATGATTCCATTAATAAAATGAGAGGGTGTAGTATAACCCTCTTCTACTAAAACCACATGAAAAATTAATAGCTTGCAAGAAAATAGACATACAATTTTCCAAAAATCATATGGTATGTTATCAAATAAAGGTGGATGGGTTATAGAGCAGCCTTCTGCAAAGTTCCTATTTTTAAAATATATCATGGATCATTTTTATCTAGGTTTTCTAAAATACTATTTGTGAGAATTGGTTTATTACCAATTGAAAATTTGATACAGGATGTTAAGCCTAAGTGAACTATCCCTTGGCACACCAAGAGGGGGATGAATTGGTAGTTTTAAAAATCCTACTAAAAACATAAATTATTTTAGATTATAAGATTTTTAATAACTTAAAAATAATAACACTTATCATCAAATGCAAAAGCAAATAATTTTATCAAAAGTTAAAATAATGATGATGATATTCTAATTAACACAATAAAATATCAATCACATATTTTCAACAAGCAATTATCATAAAAACAAAATACATAAAATATAAAGTGTGAAAATTAAAAACAAGAAAAAAACACTTGGTTCGGTTAAATAATGACTTTCATCCACTCCCCAAAAGTCCTCTCCGAGTATTGCATTAAACTTAAGTGTCTCTTCTTTTTCCCCTAGAGTTAGGCGGAGAAGCACTTATAATCTTTTCACCAGCCCAATATAGTAGAGAACCTTGACCTTCTTTCTTACCCTTCTGGTGATGGTAGAGAATCTGAAACCTCCTTTCTCACCCTTCTAGTGACAACAGAGAATATGAACCTCCATTTTCACCCTCCTAGTGAAGGCAGAGAACCTTAACAATCTTTGAGCTGAATAAAATCTTCTCATACTCGATCAAGAAATCTAGATAGACACCGAAAGGAAACAAGGCAATATAGTTGCATGGAGGAACTATGTGAACCCCTCACACTACTTTGCCCTCACAAATAAGCTCTCCCTCTCTTCTTCTTAAAGCTATCCTAGATTTCTTCTCTAAGCTCTCTCTCCATAACACTCAATAGCAGAGACTTGAAATAAGTCTAATAAGAGAGATTAAATATAATGCACCATAAAAAGCTATATAATTCAATTATGGTGACACGGAACGTACAGTATAATCCAAGATAGTAAGGTAAAATTAGTTTAAATAATAATATTAGTAATGTATGAAGTACAAGGCTCTGTATGATAAGTTAAACTGATTGAGTTGGTTGTCCAGTACAATATAAAGCATCATCTAGTTTGATTAGTTTAAATAACTTAGAATATCATCCAGTATGATTGGTGGCAATATGAATATCATCCCATGTAAAGAACGGGTCATACAGTACGATTGGTCCCAATCATTATATACTATTTGACTGGACCAATTGGTCAAAATTATTTCTCTAATTATAAGATTAATTTAGGTAATATTTAATAAAATTATGTAGTATGATTAGCATAAGTTTTTAATTTCAAAATATTTCCTAAATTATGATTAGTGTATGGGATCTTGATTTCAATTGATCATCTTATACAATCTATATCGTACAGTATAATTAGTTCAAATAGCTTAAATTATCAACATTAGCAATTTTAATAATTTTCTGAACAATTTATCGTACAGTATGATATGGATCGTACAATATAATTTGTATTGAAAATTATACTTCTAATTTTCTCACTATCTCACTCCTTTGAGTGTGTATGCGTGTGTGCAAATATCAAGTTTAGCATCCACCAAATACATGATTTGACTCAAAAAATATAGAAATAAGAAAAAGTAAAATTATATAGTCATCAAGATAATTAACCATATTTTACCCAGTCTTGAGCTGATCAATTTTATGCAATGATTGGTGGACCTAAAATGTTAGTACACAAGATAAAAAGATATGCAATAATAATCAGAATAGGAGATAGCAAAGTAAAGAATCCAATAATATTTGTTATCATCAAAATCATAAGACTTGGATCCCAATTTGAAACAAAGCTGATGTCTCCCTTGTATCTTATGTAGATAGATTTTGTTATCTTATACTATAACTTCAATGGAAGTGACATAAATTTATTTTTAGACTTACTTTGCTTACCAATAATTGGAATGCATGGTCTATAAGACCCTTCCATATAATTACCACTAGCACTATCCACTTCAAACTGAATAAGGAATAATCTAACAACCTCCTTCAACTACTGTATTCATGCCTCCTTTTGAGATTTATCGTGAATCTATGAATCATTTTATACTTGATTGTTGTTGTAATGGAGCCTTTTTATTTGAAATTATTAGATAGACAAGAGGGGGGGGTGAATTGTGAAAACTTTTTTGACAATAAGTAAAACCTAAGCAAGAGTTCTAAATCTTTTCATTGTTTTTAGAATTTTAATATGAAAAATTAAACAACCTTTTTTTTTCCAAATTTTCCAAGGCAAATATTTTGAAATTAAAATGGCATACAGTAATGAAAAAGCAGTAAGGAAAAAACACACCAAGATTTTTATAGTGGTTCGGTCAAAATATGACCTACGTCCACTCCCCGGAGTCCTCCGCTCCGAGATTTTCACTACCAACTATAGTTCTCCTTTTGCCCCCCTTGGCAAGGCGGAGAAGCCTTTACAAACCTCCCTTTCACCAACCCGGCGTGGCGGAGTGCCAAACTCTATTTTCGCCCTCCTGGAGATGGCAGAGAACCTTCTCATTTTTCTCCCTTCTGGAGAAGGCAGAGTACCTCGAGGTCATGGATGTAGACGAGCCTTTCCCTTGGAGATCCTCCCTCAAATTCTTCTAGGGCCACAGGAGGAGCAAGATGCAGCAAGTTCGGAGCAACCGTGTGATCTCCCTCACACCTCTTCTCCCTCACAACGCTCACCTTCTCCTTCCTCTCACAAACCCTAAAGAACTTCTCTAGAGCTCTCTCCCTTGGAATCCCTCTCTAACCACGTTCACCTCTCTTGATTCACACATCAAAATATGACAAGTTTTTACCCATAAAACATGATCCAAAATTCCTGAAATCTTAAAGTAGTTGTTACTATCGTACAGTACGGTTATACAATCGTACAATACGATCTTCATAAATAGACTTCGTCCTGGTAAGAACAGTTCAAAAATGTTCGTACAGTATGATACTAAATCGTACGGTACGATCCATGGCAACACAGTTCGTTCAAGACGATAGTCGGGACGATCAAACATCATCTTTGTTCATCGTATGGTACGATCTACATCGTACAGTATGATGAGACAAAAAAAAACTGATCATCTGGGATGATATCCGGGATGATTATAATTCATCTTTGTTCATCGTATTGTATGCATGGGTTCGTACAGTATGATGTTCAAATTATAATTAAGCCTGAATTTCTTGCTCTAATCACGGGTTAAGTTAAGTAAGTATTTAAAAATAATCGTACAGTACGACCATGTTCGTACAGTACGAGCGGCGGAAAGTTACTTACTTAAGTTAAACAACGGCTAGGGTTTTGGATTTGAACATATCGTACAGTACGATATAATGTCGTACGGTATGATCTATTCATGGAATCGTACTACAACCTTCTGATCGTACGGTATGAATTATCATCGTACAGTATGATCTACAGAGAAGAAATTCTATTACATTCTATATTTAAAACCTCTCCCCCTGTGTGTGTGCATGGTTGCTCAAGCTTTTATGCATTTTGTGGCCAGACTCAAGAAAATAAAAAAGAAATAAAAAAGAAAATACATTGCAGACTCTTACTCCTAGTCTACCCATCCTTGAGTCTTCCTGTCATCCTGCGTAGCTTTTGATCTTCTTGAAATGTTAGTACTCACGGACAATAGCAAATAATATTTAATGAATCTCAAGTCAATTATTATTTGTCATCATCAAAATCTTATGCTTTGGGTCATGGGTTGCAATAATCTCCCCCTTTTTGATGATGTCAAATAATAGTTGTTGTAAGCAAGTGTTAAAGGCATTTTTTTTTTGGATTTAAACATGAGAAAAGGAAAAATACAAAAACAAAGAAAATGTAGTGCTAAATAAAAAAAACTTGCATTTAACCATAAAAGAATATACAACAACCTTCTCCCCCTTTTAACAGCATAAAAAGAGGAGCAAACACGAAAAGAAAAGTACAACACAAATACAATCTAAAGAGGAGGATCCTGATCAGGTGGTGGTGGAGGTGGATTTGGTTGGAAGTACTAAAAAAGAGTGTCAAAGCGCTGATCAATAGTAGTAAAGCGCTCTCCAAACCATTGCATATCTATCTCGTGTTGCTGATGTTGTTCCTGAATATGAGTGTCGAGACGAGTCTGAAGTTGGTCGAAGCGTTCGACCAAATCATCTTGTGCTGGTGCAGGTGCTCGAGGTGGTGCATGTCATCATGGACGTGCTGGAGCAGCGACTGGGGCATCTTCTCCTTCTTCATCATCAAAAATAGGTTCGTCTAGCTCGTGTCCCCGATGGAAAAGAATACGGAAAGAGGCATCAGTATAAAAAATAGGAAGATTGTCGGGTTCACCAAGATAGGTCAATTGATATTTATTTTGGAGAATATATCCTATAAGGTGGCCAAGAGCTATATTTTGTTTTTGTCGTGTGGTAGGGAGATGAACGAAGGTCATATGGAAAATGTAGTCAACAATTAGATCGACCTCGTCAAATTTGGTGTTGGACATGATGAGATAGGTAGCGACAGATAAAACAGGGGTCATGTTGATCCGGTCGCCAGCTTTGGGGATTATTGAGGTTCTAAGGACATGTTGAATTATGCGCGCATTTCTATTTTGGGAAGAAATGAGAGGTTGATGTTGATAGAAAGTGGCATTTCTAAGGACTCGATTAATATCGCTTCAATCAAAGTCATTTGTGAGGAAGGAACGGACCCTAGGACCTTCAGTGGATAGCCCAATATATTGGGCGATGTTGGCTCTGGTGATTTCTACGTTGGTACGATAAACAAAGGAGTTAAAAGTGGTTTTGTCGACAGTGTAGGTGAGATTCGTTAGAAATTCTAATAAAAGTTTGGAGTTGTAGGGAAAGGCCAGGGTGAGGAGGAACTGAAAGGTGGTGGAAGAAAAGAGGTTCAGTACCTCAAAATTCAGAGCAGCCTGATTGAGCATTTTGGAAGGAGTAATTTTACAGGCCTTATACTTATGGTAGGCTTCCTCATTTTCAGCACTCAAGAACCGAGCGCTGTGACGACTTGAGGAGGTCGAACTAACAGTTGCCAAACAGCCTCTCTTACTAGAGCTAGACATTTTGTAGAGTGAAGTGAGGAAGGTGTGAAATGTGAGAAGGACAAGGTGTGAGTGAAGTGAGGAAAGTGTGAGTGAAAATAGCTGCCTAGCCAGGCAATTTATAGAATTTTCCCCATATCGTACAGTATAGTAGTAAATCGTACAGTACGATGTCGTAATAATTGCTCTAACGGTTCGTATCGGGAAAAGGAGGTCAAAACATACAGTACGATCTTTATAGTCCAGTACGATCAGAGGAATATCGATCGTCCCAAGGAATTCAGTATGACTTTTGACCAAACATATCAAATTGTATGAACAGGTGTATCGTACAGTACGACTTGCATTAATATCATTCCGACCGCCTTTATTTCGTTCTTATCCATTGGCTAAGGTGGACCATACCGTACGATGGATGTATATCGTATAATACGATATGCAATAATTTATCATACCATACACTGATGTGGCACGTACAGTACGAAGTGGAGGTATCGTACCGTACGATGACCTATAATTTATCGTGCAGTACAATGTAAGTCGTACAGTACTATCAACAGAGACGAAACTTACCAGTTGGTGTGTTCTATGCAAATTACAGTATACCGTACAGTACGATATTACAGAGTCAAGGTTGGTGCTTTATGTGTAGTGAGTGTGTGATGATCAGGAGAATCCCTATTTAATTTATTTATTTTGTTTTTTTTTTATTATTATTTGTTTGTTTTTTTTTTTTTTATTCAGTTATATCTATGACACCTAATCTAGTCCTCAAGGTGCTAAAGGTGTCAAAAGCTAGAGGTTTGGTGAATATGTTAGCTAATTGATCTCTTGTAGCGATGTGATGCAATTCTATATCTCCCTTAGTAACGTGATCTCTAATGAAATGGTGTCTAATGTCTATGTGTTTTGTTCGAGAGTGCTTAATTGGGTTCTTAGAGATACAAATTGCGCTTGTATTGTCACACATGATTGAAATGGTTCCTACAGGTAGGCCAAGATCAAGAATTTGTTATTTTAGCAATAGTACTTGTGCAACACAACTTTCTACTACAATATATTTTGCCTCGGCTGTGGAAAGTGCTACTGAGTTTTGCTTCCTACTGGACCAAGAAACTAATGATTGTCCTTTGAATTGGCAGGTACCAGAGGTGCTTTTTCTATCTATCTTACATCCTGCAAAGTCAGAATCTGAGTACCCTAAGATTTCAAAGAAAGTGTTGTGCCTAGGATACCAAATTCCTAAGTTTGGGGTGCCTAGTAGATATCTAAGAATTCTCTTGACAGCAGTTAAGTGAGACTCTTTATGATCAGCTTGAAAACGGGCATAGAGGCACACACTAAACATTATGTCCGGTCTACTAGCAGTCAGGTAAAGAAGGGACCCAATCATTCCTCTATATTTCTTCTGATCTACTAATTTTTCATTAGGATCTTTATCTAATTGAATTGTTGAGCTCATTGAAGTGTTCATGGGTTTAGCATTATCCATTTCATATTTTTTTTAAGATATCCTTAATTTACTTTGTTTGGCTAAGAAAAGTTCCATTATCCATTTGTTTTACACTAAAGCCAAGAAAGTAATTTAGTTCTCCCATCATGCTCATTTCAAATTCATTACTCATTATTTTTTAAAATTCTTCACATAACATTTTATTTGAAGATCTAAATAGAATGTCATCAACGTATATCTGAACAATGAGAATTTCCTCTTTGACCTTTTCTAAAAAGAGTGTAGTATCTACACTACCTTTTTTAAATCCTCTATCCAATAGAAATGAGCTAAGTCTTTCGTACCATGCTCTAGGTGCTTGCTTTAATCCATAAAGTGCCTTCTTTAATTTGAATACATGGTTTGGAAATTGTGAACTTTCAAATCTGGGGGGTTGCTCAACATAGACATCTTCCTTAATTACCCCGTTCAGAAATGCACTCTTTACATCCATTTGATATAACTTAAAGTTCTTGAAGCATGCAAAAGCTAAGAGCACTCTTATGGCTTCTAGTCTAGCAACAGGGGCAAAGGTTTCTTCAAAGTCTATTCCTTCAATTTGGTTGTACCCCTTAGCTGCTAATCTTGCTTTATTCCTTATTATTATTCCTGAATCATTCACCTTATTCTTGAAGACCCATTTTGTTCTAACAACACTTTGTTCTTTAGGTCTCTTGGCTAACTCCCAAACATCATTCCTGGTGAATTGGTTCAGCTCTTCTTGCATTGCCAGAATAAAAAATTCATCTCCTAAGGCTTGATCCATACTTGTAGGTTCTATCATAGAGATGAATGCTGAATGACTAACCTCTTTCGTAAGTCCATGCCTAGTTCTTACACCTTCTGAAGGGTCTCCTAAAATTAACTCTTTAGGATGACTAGAAGAATATCTCCATTCTCTAGGCAAATCTTCCTGAGGTTTGACCCTTTCTCCTAAGGTCATAGTCTCTACTCCTTGAATTGCCTCTATTTCATCATCTTCAATTTTAGATTCAGAGGGCTTATCCGATTCATCAAATACCACATGGGTGGACTCTTCTACTACAAGGGTTCTATTATTAAAGATTCTATAGGCTTTACCTACAGAAGAATAACCTAAGAAGACACCCTCATCAGACTTGGGGTCAAATTTTCCTAAGGGATGTTTACCATTATTCAAGATGAGACACTTGCACCCAAAGACATGTAAATGTGAAAGGTTTGGTGTCCTACCCTTAAGGAGTTCAAATGGAGTTTTGTTCATCTTAGATCTATTGTTCACCCTATTTAAAACATAACATGCTGTGTTGACTGCTTCTGCCCAAAAGTATCTAGGAAGGGTGTACTCCGCTAACATTGCCCTAGCAGCTTCTATCAAGGTTCTATTCTTCCTTTCTACTTTACCATTTTGTTGTGGTGTTCTAGGGGCTGAGAAATTATGTTCTATTCCTAGTTCTTGACAGAATGATTCAAACCTATCATTTTAAAATTCTCCACCATGATCGCTATGAATTGTTGAGATTTCACAACCTAATTTCCTCTGAATCCATGTTGAGAAAATTTTAAATTCTTCAAAAAACTCATTCTTATGTGCTAAGAATCTTACCCAAGTGAATCTAGTGAAGTCATCTACAATCACAAAACCATAAATTTTCCCACCTAGGCTGGATGTACTAACGGGTCCAAATAAATCCATGTGTAGGATTTCTAGTGGCCTAGCGGTGATCACATCTCTAATTGAGTGAAATGATATTTTGACTTGTTTTCCTAGTTGTCAAGCATCACATAAATGATCCTTTGTGAAATCTAACTTAGGTACGCCTCTAACTAGGTTTTTTTGAGTGATATTTCTAAGAGTTTTCATACTAGCATGGCATAGTCTCCTATGCCATAGCCACGAGTCATCAACTATTATTTTCAAACAAAATGAATTTGAGCTATCAATACAATCACGGTCTAACATGTAAACATTGTTCATTCGTTTTCCTTCTAAAACTAGTTTATCAAATAAACTAATCAGGCATTTATGAGATAGAAATTTAACATCAAAACCTTTGTCACACAGTTGACTAATGCTAAGTAAATTATGTTTCAAACCATCAACTAGTAAGACATTTTCAATTAAAAAATTTTTAGCATTACCAACAATACCTGAGTTTATCACCTTCCTGGTAGTGTTGTCTCCCAACGTTACTTTTCCTCCAGTTTTGGTCTCCAGTAGGATGAACTTCTTCATATCTCCAGTCATGTGTCGCGAGCAGCCACTATCCAGGTACCACATGCTCTCCCTGGGACTTTTGTGAGAGCACCCCTACAATTTCATTCAAAGGTTAGATTTTGGAACCCAAGTGAGTTTAGGTTCCTCCTTATGCTCGCATGAATGAGATGTATGCATGTTATACTATGATGGATGCAGTTTAGGTCTCCATACTAAGTGTGTCATACGGTGCACTGTGCATGTGCGGGCTATGTGACCTAGCATGCCACAAGAGAAGCACCTAACACCAGGAAATGGGTTTACTAATCTATGTGGGTGATAGTGCCTTTTCCTAAAGTTGTGTGATGCATGCTGTGTTGGGGGTTTGCTAGGATGGTCTAACGTGGGTGATGCAATTCCTTATTTCAGTTCTTTAATTCTTTCATTGAATGTTTTATTTTGGGCTATCAATCCAATGACTTCCCATTTCAATTTATGCTCATTGTGCTCTACTTCTAATGCAAGTTTGTCTAATCTCTTAAAAGCTTCTTCTAGTTCAATATGAGTGGTTTTCAAGGATTCATGCTCTTCAGCTAATTCAACATGCTTCTTTTTTAATGCATCAAACTCATCAAGAAGTGACATGTGATCTCTATCTAAATCAGAATTTTCTTTAACTAAGTTAGCATGCTCAATTTGTAAAGAACTAAATTCAACATTAAGCTTAGCATGCATCAGTAAGGAAAAAACACACCAAGATTTTTATAGTGGTTCGGTCAAAATATGACCTACGTCCACTCCTCAGAGTCCTCCACTCCGGGATTTTCACTACCAACTATAGTTCTCCTTTTGCCCCCCTTGGCAAGGTGGAGAAGCCTTTACAAACCTCCCTTTCACCAATTCGGCGTGGCGGAGTGTCAAACTCTGTTTTCGCCCTCCTGGTGACTGCAGAGAACCTTCTCATTTTTCTCCCTCCTGGAGAAGGAAGAGTAACTCGAGGTCACGGATGTAGACGAGCCTTTCCCTTAGAGATCCTCTCTCAAATTCTTCTAGGGCCACAGGAGGAGCAAGATGAAGCAAGTTCGGAGCAACCGTGTGATCTCCCTCACACCTCTTCTCCCTCAAAACGCTCACCTTCTCCTTCCTCTCTCAAACCCTAAAGAGCTTCTCTAGAGCTCTCTCCCTTGGAATCCCTCTATAACCACATTCACCTCTCTTGATTCACACATCAAAATATGACAAGTTTTTACCCATAAAACAGGCTCCAAAATTCTTGAAATCTCAAAGTAGCCGTTACTATCGTACAGTACGGTTCTACAATCATACAGTACGATCTTCATAAATAGACTTCATCCTGATACAAAGTGGTACGAACAGTTCAAAAATGTTTGTACAGTACGATACTAAATCGTACGGTGCGATCCAATACAACACAGTTCGTACAAGACGATAGTCGGGACAATCAAACATCATCTCTGTTCATCGTATGGTACAATCTACATCGTACAGTACGATGAGACAAAAAACAACTGATCGTCCAGGATGATATCTGGGATGATTATAATTTGTCTCTGCTCATCGTATTGTACGCATGGGTTCGTACAGTACGATGTTCAAATTATAATTAAGCCCGAATTTCTTGCACTAATCACGGGTTAAGTTAAGTAAGTATTTAAAAATAATCGTACAGTACGACCATGTTCATACAGTACGAGTGGCGGAAAATTACTTACTTAAGTTAAACAATGGCTAGGGTTTTGGATTAGAACATATCGTACAGTACGATATAATGTCATACGGTACGATCTATTCACGGAATCGTACTACAACCCTTTGATCGTACAGTACGAATTATCATCGTACAGTATGATCTACAGAGAAGAAATTTTATTACATTCTATATTTAAAACCTCTCCCCCTGTGTGTGTGAATGGTTGCTCGAGCTTTTATGCATTTTGTGGCCATACTAAAGAAAATAAAAAAGAAATAAAAAAGAAAATACATTACAGACTCTTACTCCTAGTCTACCCATCCTTGAGTCTTCCTGTCGTCCTGAGTAGCTTTTGATCTTCATGAAACGTTAGTACTCACGGACAATAGCAAATAATATTTAATGAATCTCAAGTCAATTATTATTTTTCATCATAAAAATCTTAAGCTTGGGGTCATGGGTTGCAACATTATTCCCATTGGAAATATCTTCTTTTGGACTAACAACACTACATAGATTTTCTTTGTGCCCGAATTTTCCATATTTTATACATAGGTTTTATACCCTCTCATATTCAATCAACTAAAAGAACTTACCATTTAGGTCTTCCACCCACACTCCAATAGGTAGGAAACTCTACAAGTAAAGGAAAACATAAATTCTACCTAATTCTCTTCAATCCCAATTAAATATATGAGCATCCATTGTTATATGCTGACCAATTCTTGAAACTATTCTAGCAATCTTCCTCTCATCCCAATAGTGAAGAGGGAGATGAGGTAATCTAATCCATATATAAGAATAAAGTCCCTTCATCAAAAGGGGGGAAACCAAGGAGATGATCTATCCATTCCAATTACTTTCCCCCCAAACAAACATGGTCACCCACTCAATACTTCTTCATAAGCATCCTAGGATTAAAACAAACATAACACACAATCCATACCAATATTAGTTAGTGGGAAGGCCCCATATTGTGAGCATTATCTCTTAAGCTCACTATTTAGAACTATATAAGGAAGCTTCTTAACCAACATTTGAACTACTAAAGCATTTTTAATCTTTTCCATATTCACTAATTCTAAAATTGGATGTAGCTTGACCATGGTATCATCATTTGAATAAGAAGAAAAGTCTTTTGAATTTAATACCTAAAAGTGCACTTATTTCTTCCATGATTTATCATGCTATTATGTCTGAGAATATAACTCCATATCAAGAGTTTTAGACACTCTTTCCAGATTTATGATTTGGAATTCTTCAATGACATTTAACAAACCACCTTGAGTGTGATTCTTAGGAAACATAAAATCAGCCTTCAATTCAATAAAAATTTTGACAAAATTTCCTTCTCTCGATACCTCTTTATCCATATGAGATTCCACTTCTTAAACAGTATATTCATTATTTTTAGAAGAACTGACCTTAATCCTATCATTATTTAGGGAATCATAATCCATATTAAGACCTCTCATAACATTAATCTTACCTCAAAGAGAAGACATAGAAGTTATCTTATCATTAGAGAATGCCACGTTATCATTCCAATGGACCATCTATCTAATTTTTTCTACAAGACCCTCCATTCAAAGATCATCAGACACAACATACTTTTCCTTCTTAGAATAAAAGATGGCCATAACATGGCTAGGAGAACTGACCACAGAACCCTCAATAACTTTGATAAAAAAAACCTCCTATAGTACCTCTACCAACCCCCTGAGCACCCCCTCCACCAATTAGATTAGCACCAATATTACTAGTAGCACTAGACTTCTAAGCTCTTGTAGAACAATCATGAACCACCCAAACACCAGAGAAGATTGATCGCTGATCACTCTCTACCATAATCACCACCCACTAAAAGCCTATAATCCCTTAATTCAAATTCTAATGGTACCAAATTGTCTCACTTGTTTTTGTTTTTATGTTTACTTTATCCTAATGGATGAAGCAAATACATCCATTTGGA
The DNA here is from genome assembly GCA_016618105.1 of Dendrobium huoshanense. NCBI lineage: Eukaryota > Viridiplantae > Streptophyta > Magnoliopsida > Asparagales > Orchidaceae > Dendrobium > Dendrobium huoshanense. Next base: position 37,787,551 of record CM028358.1, read on the forward strand.
ATCTTATGACTTGTTGGTAAGTGATTTCAACCACCTTGAAGTTATTAATTAACATGGTTCTTTAGCAATTAGAGGGAATAAACCTTAATTTTAAAAAATAGGCTTTATATGTATACTTTATACTTTTTTTTTAGGAATGCAAATTGCATTAAAAAGAAAACAAAGCTATTACAAACTAATCAACAAGACAACTATCATATCCCTTCGTCAAAAGACCATATAATGAAGAAGGAATATCATAATAAGAAGTAGAATCCAAACAAAAATTATTGTTTAAAGCTATATTAGCGCACAAATCAGCATCTTTATTACCATCTCTAGAGATATAATGAAAGATTACCTCACCGAAGTCATATAAAAATGCATCTTCTCTGAAATCAAGTTGTTTGCTGCATATGTTGATTTCATCATAGAATCTTGAAGCAATTTAATCACATTGTAATTTTTACCTTTAATTATTATGCCTTTACAATCAAACATCCAATCATGTAAGAATTCTTTCAAAGAAGAAATAGCCTCCAGCTCAAGTTGATTAATATCCCAATGCATCTTCCTTTTACCAAAAGCAAAAAGAAGACGACCTTTAAAGTCTCTAATTATACCTCCAATGCTTGTAATATTGGAGCCTAGTAAAGAAGCATCCACATTTATCTTTATACAATCTAGAGGTGGGGGTGCCAATTGTTGCAAATCTATTTTTCATGGATTATGTTTTGATGATTGACAAACACTATTTCTCTTGGACTACTTGTTGCTTCTAACTTTTCAGGAATCGAAGATCGGATGATCAAGGAGCCAAGTTCAGGATTGCGTAGGTTTAGGGTTAAGTCAGTCTGTATGTTTGTTTTTCACCTTTTGAGTATACTTGTAATAAGTCAAAGAGGCCGATGCTATGTAACCCTTCACACACACACTTGAGAAACTTAGAATTTTTGTTTTTACTCATATCGGCCAGGACGATTTTCGAATCGGCCTGGACGATCAGCTTAAAACAGAAAGTTTAATTAAGGGTTCTTAATTAAGGCAGCCGACATTACCAGATCGTCCTGGATGATAAGCTCAAAACAGAAAGAAGTAGCCGCCATAGTCAATTATGGTATACTGTATTTTTAAATTATCGGCCAGGACGATCCTAGGATCGGCCTGGACAATATTCACAAATTATGCAATAATTGTTTAGGAAATCAAGGGAGTAATTAAGGATGATTGATACGATCATATCGTCCTGGACGATCGCAGGATCGGTCAGGACGATCCAGTCAAAAACCTTAAGTTACTTCAGGACGATCAAATCGGCCAGCCCGTATCGAGGGCTATTGTCAGGACAATTTTTCTCTGATTTGAACTGATCGGCCCGGACGATCATGCGATTGGCCTGGACGATCAAGCCAATTTTAAATCGTCCTGTTTTCCATCCAGGGCGATGCTCTGGCCGATCTTCATTGATTTGTACTGATCGGCCAGGCCGATGTACATATCGGCCTGGACGATATTGTCGGCAACTTGCAATTAATGAGCTCTTTTGAAGCTCTTCTATTTAAGAGCTCTTGTTCAACATTTTGAAAACCTTTGGCTACTGCCTTGACCTGAGAAGACCTTGAGGAGAGAAAGAGAGAGAGGAGAGAGAGAGAGGATCTTGTGAGGGGGAGCTTGTGAGGGGATTCACAAGGGTTGCTTCAGGGATCGCTCTTCGTCGTCTTCGTCTAGAGTTTCTCATCCGTGGAAGGGTCGGTAGAGGTAAGGAGTTTGCTTTTGGTTTTGGTTCTCTGCCAGCTTCAGGAGGAAGCAAAAGGAGATAGGTTCTCTGCCTTGCCGGGGTGGCAAAAAGGAGGTTCTTGTGAGGGTTTCTCCGCCTAGCTGTGGGGGCTAAAGGAGAGTCATGTTTTGTAGTGCAATACTTGGAGGGTGCCTCCAAGGAGTGGACGTAGGTCGAGTCGACTGAACCACTATAAATTTCTGTGTTCCTTTTCTTACTTCCGCACTTTTAAATTCCGCATTTAAAATACCAATTCACCCCCCTCCCCCTCTTGGTTAGCTTGGGACTAAGTTCATAGGGCTTAACATCCCCATCGAACTTTCAAGTGGTATCGAAGCTTGATTCGAAAATTAAAGTTTGAAAACTTTTTGAATTTGATCCATGTCTAACTTTAGGAATCGCAACACTACGGAAGGGTATTCTATTACCCGACCTCCTCTGTTCGATAACCTACCTTTTGATTTTTGGAAAACTCGCATGTCAACTTTTTTACAATCTACTGATTATCGCATGTGGATGCTTATTCAAGAAGGTTATTCTCCACCTTCTCATGAAATTAATGGTTTTAAAACTGAAGTTGCTTTTACATAATGGACTTTTGATGAACGAGATTTAGCTCAATTAAATGCGAAATATTTGAATTATTTTTTCTGTGCTTTGAAATCTGAGGATTACATGCGTGTTTCAACTTGCAAAACTGGTAAAGAAATTTGGGATAAATTATGCATCACTTATGAAGGCACTAATGAAGTTAAACAATCCCGTTTAAACATTCTCTTGCATGACTACGAACTTTTTCGTATGAAACCTCATGAATCGATTTTTGACATGTACACTAGGTTTACTCATATTGCTACTTCATTGCATGCACTAGGAAAAGAACTTTCGAACTATGAAAAAGTTAACAATATTTTTAGATGCTTGCCTTCGTATTATGATGCAAAAATTACTGCCATCACTGAATCTAAAGATTTGAACACCTATTCTATTGATAACTTGCTTGGCTCACTCATTGCTTACGAGCAAGGGGTGAATCAAAGAAATCTTGATACAGGTGAGAAGAAAAATGAGAAAACAATTGCATTGAAGGTGCACAAATTGGATTCTGAATCTTCCGGGTCTGAAAGCGATGAAATTGCCTTCATCACAAGGCAATTAAAAAGCTTTCTAAGGAAGAAACAAAAGCATCATCAAAGTTGGAGAAAATGTAAGGATCATAAACATATTAAAGGATCTTCTGATGTTGTTTGTTTTGAATGCAGAAAACCTGGACATGTGAGAGCCGATTGTCCTACACTTCAAGATCATTCAAGCAAAGAAAAGGAAAAAGGTGAGGAGAAAGCTAAGTCTAGGAAGGAGAAGAAGAAAATCCAAAGAGGTTTCTGGGCAGAATCTGGTACTGATTCCTCTGAGACTGAACCAGAGGAAGAGATTACAAACTTGTGTTTCATGGGAGAAAATCAAAGTGATGAGGAAGAGGTATGTAAACCAACCTATGATGAATTGTTTGAAATTTGTGAAAAAATCCATACATCATACAAAAAACTTAAGAAAACTCATGCTAGCCTAAAATTAGAACATTCAAATCTACAAAAAGAGCATGAAGTTTTTCTCAAAGATCATGCAACGATTGATTCAAATCACAGGGCTCGCCTTGATGAATTTGATGAATTAAACAAGAAGCATTTAGAATTAGTCGATGAAAGTTATGCATTAAAAGCTTCATACACCTCACTTAAGGATGATCTTAAGAAATCTAAAGAGATTGAGAAAATTTTGAGGATTGAGAATGATGCATTAAAAAGAACTAACTTGAGAATTCAAAATGATTTAGAAACATGTAAGAAAACTAGGATGACACCAACTACTAATCAAAAGCCAGAACCTAGGAAGAGGCATTTTTACCCAAACCATTTAAGAAAATCTTTTCCTGGAGTTCAATGTTTTTCTTGTGGCATGCTAGGACACATCTCACACACTTGCACAGTTCACCGTAGTACACATTGGGTGTGGAGACCTAAGATGCATGATTCAAAGCATACCACATATGCATTGCACTCTATGTTTCCTAAGAAGGAGCCCAAACCTGTTTGGGTTCCTAAATCTGACTGTTGATGAGTTTTGCAGGTGTGCTCTCACCAAAGACCTCGTGGGAGCATAAGATAACTGGACCTAAGGAGGCTCGCAGCTCAAAATTGTTTAAAACCGCTGCTTTATCACTTGCTTGAAATCGTTAGCTTTTGTGTGTCTTTTTATTTTATTTGTTTGTGCAAGTTTTTGTGCTCACTTTGTGTTTTATTTTTTATTATTATTATTATTTTATTTTATGTGTCTTTGTTTTTTACATTGTTCTTTATTTTTGGCCTTCCATATGATGAAACTTTTCAAGCTTTTAAATTTTGGAGTTTTTGAGATAGGGTTTAGCTTTTCTAAATTGGTTAAAGGGAGTAAACTGTTGATGTTTTCCCTTCTTCTGACTGTGTTTAGTGGCATGATTTTCCTCTCTAAAACAAAAGTCTAAACTCAGTTTAACCAATGGCTTTTCATCTAAGATCTCTTTCTTATCTTGCTACATTAAATTATCATATCCATAATAGCCAAAATTCTTAGATATCATTCAAGCTTTTAAAATCTTGCCATTGCATTTATCACGTGATTTTGATTTTGTGTTGTGGATTGTTCTTCCCTATGTTAGAGAGAGAGCTCATATTCTCTAATATTTGGAGGATAACTAAGTCTTTTTCTTTAAGGGTATATTAAAAGAGTTTTTAGCTTGCAAGAGTTAAAAAGGAAAGAGGCCAATGAAGCCAAATTGAAAAGAAAGCTATGTACACAAAAGTGTATCAAAAATCAAAAGATGCTCAAAGAGCCAATCAAAGTGATAAGAGGCATAAAATCATCCCACTAAATGCAAGCTATCCTCTCTTTTGTAAAAACTTTTAAAACTTAGAAAACTCATTGATTATGTGATACTTACAAAGACTTGATTTCAATTTTCATGATTAAGAAAAATTACTTTGATTTATTATTTATGAGTTATTTTAGTTGTAAACAAGTCTTGAATGGATCTTCTTATCATATTTTTTGTTATTCCGAGTTAGGCCTTTGTTTTCCAAAAGAATTTTGTACCCTAAACGATGTCCGATCTAGGATTAACAAGATCAGTTTTTCTACCTTCTTCTGATTGAGATTTGTTAAACTTCTTGATCTCTTGAAACTCTAAAAGTTTAATTTTTGAAAAGAATTATCATATGATGCCTCCATAAAACAAAAAAAAAATGAAAAATTAAAATAAAAAAATGTTCGGTGTTTGGTTTTCATTATGTTGTTTTTATTTTTCTATGTCTTTGACTGTCTTTTCTTTTGTTTTATTTATAGGGTCTTGATCATCACCATTCTTTTCTTGATTTCAATTTCAAGTCACATCGGCCTGGCCGATATTTCTATCGTCCTGGCCGATATGATAAATTCTATTCAAAATCCATCTGCTGACCTTTTTATGTGCTTACTGCAATTCATCGTCCTGGATGATACCTTATCGTCCTGGACGATTTGATCAATCTCTTGGTGATAGTCCTGGCCGATAATATATTAGTCTGGCCGATGCATTTTATGTGCATCGTCCTGGCCAATACACTGGATCGTCCTGGACGATCCATGTGTCAGCACGTTTTGTTCTTTAAATTCGGCCCCGGACGATCCATTATTGGACCATCGGCCGGGCTGATCCACTGTTCGTCCTGGACGATACACATGGCAAGCATTTAAAACGTTTTAACTTCGACCGGTACGATCAATTATTGTGCATAGTCCTGGACGATACACCTAATCTGCCCGGATGATCGGCTTTTTCAACGGTCGTCCGGACTGACTCCTCGGGCCGATAGCCTGTGTCTAATCAGCCTGGCCGATCTCTGATCGGCCCGGACGATTGGACTGCCTTTTTGACCAATCGGCATGTACGTAATTATTGAACCATATCGGCCTGGACGATTCTGCGATCGGCCAGGACGATATGGCCGTTTCTTTAAATTCAGGCCGATCCAGCCATGATTTTCACACTTCATCCTTTCTCCTTTTGTGCTTTTGCTTAGTGCTCTCAATGGCTGGTGGGAAACACGTCCGACAGACTTCTGGGAGTTCCTCGAGGGCAAGGATTGACCCTCATTTCCGAGAAGCAGAAGATGAAGCCGCCTATCATCGTTACAAAGAGTGTGGAATCACTGTCTCCAGAATCATCAATCATGTCCACATCTCTTGCCCGGTAATGGATCTTTTCGCTCACACCTCCCTTTGCTTCATTCTATCTCTTATTTTCCCTTTCAATTCAGAGTTTCTTCTAGAATTTTTTGCAAACCTTCGCATCCACCCTACCTTCACAGTCCTGACCTCCTATGTGAATCGACGCCCTGTCGAAATCACATATCAGGATTGTGTTGATCTTTCACAGCTATCCACCACCAGAGATAAGCTGCACATAATCGCCTCTAACCGTGATTTTGACTGGTCCACGGCAAATCACTTTCTTCGCCAGACCAATGTACCTTACCATGTTGGAGAGACTAGCTCTTTAGTTAGAGATGCTAGGATAATCCAACATGTCCTTCGCACCTCCGTCATTCCAAAAGCCGGCGACCGAGTCCACATCACCCCTCTACTTTACCTCACTACCTTCTACATCATGGCTCATAGGGAAATCAACACTGCAGACCTAATTTTTCGATACATTGATCACCTAACCACAATTCGTGATCCAGGCCACAAAAGGAAACCAAATCTAGCCTTAGGACACATCATAGCCTATGTTCTTGAAACTAAATACCAAATTCAATATCTCAATCCACCAAACCTCCCAACTCCCTTCTACTCAAATAATTCCTTCAGCACCCTTCACAGTACTCGTCTCCACCCTGAAGAACCTCGGGGGGCTAGAGAGGAGGAGGCTCCCGCTCCAGCTCCCTTTCCTGACCCTGCTCCTCTCCACCAGCACTCACCGATTGATCAGTTGATTGAGAGATTTGATCGTTGGGAGACCCGGTTTGACGCCTATGTTGCTGCCCAGGAGCAGCAACACTCTGAGGACATTGCCCGTTACGAGCATCACCGCGCTGAGGATTTAGCCCAATTTGACAATTTTCTTACTCACCCGCAGCAGCAGCATGACCAGGACATCGCCTGGTTCAATGCTCAGTTTACCACGCTTGCCAGTTACTTTCAGCAGCCACCTCCACCACCTCCATTTGATGATCAGGATCCCTCGTTCTTTTAGTTTGTGTTGTGTGTTGATTATTTCTTATCTTTTTGTAGTTTGCTTGTCAGTCTTTTGTCATGTTTTTTCTGTTGTTTCTGGACCCTCTTTTTGTGATGACAAAAGGGCGAGTAGGATAGGGTGTGGTAGGAAAAAGTTATTGTAACTTTGATTTTCTAATGAACCTATTTTTGTTTAATTTTTCCTACTTGTGTTTGCCATCATCAAAAAGGGGGAGATTGTTGCAAATCTATTTTTCATGGATTATATTTTGATGATTGACAAACACTGTTTCTCTTGGACTACTTGTTGCTTCTAACTTTTCAGGAATCGAAGATCGAACGATCAAGGAGCCAAGTTCAGGATTGCGTAGGTTTAGGGTTGAGTCAGTCTGTATGTTTGTTTTTCACCTTTTGAGTCTACTTGTAATAAGTCAAAGAGACCGATGCTATGTAACCATTCACACACACACTTGAGAAACTTAGAATTTCTGTTTTTACTAATATCGGCCAGGACGATTTTTGAATCGGCCTGGACGATCAGCTTAAAACAGAAAGTCTAATTAAGGGTTCTTAATTAAGGCAGCCGACATTACCAGATCGTCCTGGACGATACATGTATCGGCCAGGACGATAAGCTCAAAACAGAAAGAAGTAGCCGCCATAGTCAATTATGGTATACTGTATTTTTAAATTATCGGCCAGGACGATCCTAGGATCAGCCTGGACGATATTCACAAATTATGCCATAATTATTCAGGAAATCAAGGGAGTAATTAAGGATGATTGATACGATCATATCGTCCTGGATGATCGCAGGATCGGCCAGGACGATCCAATCAAAAACCTTAAGTTACTTCAGGACGATCAATATCGGCGAGCCCGTATCCAGGGCTATTGTCAGGACGATTTTTCTCTAATTTGAACTGATCGGCCCGGATGATCATGCGATCGGCCTGGACGATCAAGCCAATTTTCAATTGTCCTGTTTTCCATCCAGGGCGATGCTCTGGCCGATCTTCATTGATTTGTACTGATCGGCCAGGCCGATGTACATATCGGCCTGGACGATATTGTCGGCAACTTGCAATTAATGAGCTCTTTTGAAGCTCTTCTATTTAAGAGCTCTTGTTCAACGTTTTGAAAACCTTTGGCTGCTGCCTTGACCTGAGAAGACCTTGAGGAGAGAAAGAGAGAGAGGAGAGAGAGAGAGAATCTTGTGAGGGGATTCACAAGGGTTGCTTCAAGAATCACTCTGCGTCGTCTTCGTCTAGAGTTTCTCGTCTGTGGAATGGTCGGTAGAGTTAAGGAGTTTGCTTTTGGTTTTGGTTCTCTGCCAGCTTCAGGAGGAAGCAAAAGGAGATAGGTTCTCTGCCTTGCCGGGTGGAAAAAAAAAGATTCTTGTGAGGGTTTCTCCGCCTAGCTGTGGGGGCTAAAGGAGAGTCATGTTTTGTAGTGCAATACTTGGAGGGTGCCTCCAAGGAGTGGACGTAGGTCGAGTCGACCGAACCACTATAAATTTATGTGTTCTTTTTCTTACTTCCACACTTTTAAATTCCGCATTTATTTTTGTGGTGTGATTTGGTTTATGCAATTTCCTTTCTTTATTAAAAGAATTTTTTAAAATACCAATTCACCCCCCCTCTTGGTTAGCTTGGGACTAAGTTCATAGGGCTTAACATCCCCATCGAACTTTCACCAATAAGAACTAAACTCCAATCGGAGAGAAACAACCCAGTCAACTAGCATTGGATATATGTTCATAGCAAATAAAATAATATTTGCAGCGACAATTGAAGCAGGTAAAATAGGTTTACCATATTTGTTGTCATTCTGACATTTCCAAGAAAAAAAACACAGTTGTATAGTAGATCTTGACAATATTCAAGCAATTTTTGGATAGAACTCTCAGCTAGATAAGCAGCTATCTAAAGATTGAAAGATAGGAATGTTGATTCCCCAAGATCTCAGTTTGCAAATGATGTCAATGAGATATTTGTAGTGGACAGCAATATGTGAACAGTTCTCAACATTATGACAACCTCTAGCACAGTGGTCACTATGCTAAAGTCTTCTATATTTAATAAATTCATTGGTTGGTAAAGCATACTTTCTCATTCTCCACCAAAAAATCTCAACCTTTGGTTTGAGCTTTAACTTCCTTAACCAATCCGAGAAACCAAAATCTTCATCCTGGTATTATATTTAACAAAATCTACATAAGCTAATGCAGAAGTCTATCTTCCTGTGAGCTGGAATAGAGGCTCCACGATGTCCTTGTCCATCATGGATCTCACAATGCTGCAAAATAAAAAATACAAGATCCTAATGAAAAAATTGATTCAATTTAGACATATTCCAATAACCATCAGGGAGAATGAACTACTGCAACATCAAACCATCTAGACCAGTACATTCGACTAACAAAGGCCATTTATTAAAGCACCTATCCAATAGCCAAATGTCATTCATAACATTGATACATTTTCCATTAATAATTTTCCATTTAACAATAGGTTTTAAGTAAGATGCCCCATCCAAAAGAATAAACCAAGCAGCAAAATTTCGTCTTTTAAACACTCCATTCCAAATTTTCATACCATATTTAGCAACAATGCATCTATGTAGCAAAGGAGGAGGATTTTGAGAGAATCTCCAAGAAAGTCTAGCTCTTAGAGGGTCGATTTATGAACAGCAGAATATAAACCCATACTGCCCAAATTTTTTGGCTTACAAAAGTCCTCCTAAGCAACATAATGAAGTCCATGTCTACCATGCTCCTTATGCCAAATGAAGTCACAACAAAGTCTATCCAATTCATGAAGAAAACTTTTTGGGACCAGCGAATGAGTTGAAGAAAAAATAGGCGAAGATAAGAATGAGGACTTAACTAGCACCATCCTCCTGGCCAAAGATAAGAATCTAGCTCCCCAAGTATTAAGCCTATCCAATGCATGATCAATGATGTATTGAAAATCATTCTTCACCATCCCCCTTAAGACAATTTTAATGCCCAAATAATGAAACTCATTAACTACTTTGAAACCAAATTTCTTTCTAATTTTTCCTTCTTAAGCATGCTCTCATAGATTTTCTGAAGAGAATATGAGATTTGGCAATGTTGATACTCTGTCCTGTCCGACCACAATACTCCATGACTAAATTCATTATAGCTTGAACCATAAGCGAAGATGCAACTCCAAATAAAAGTACATCATCTGCATAAAAGAGATGAGTAATTTTCGGAGCAGTTGGAGAAGTCTTGATGTCCAACTGATGCCCTCTTTGATTAATAGCATTTGATAAAAGCTGAGAACATATTATAAAGAGGTACGGTGACATAGGACAGCCTTTCCAAAATCCATTTTTTGCTTCAATCCATCTAGAGCTCTTGCCATTTAAGAGGATAGAAAACCAAACATTGATCACACAATCCATGATAAGATTAGAAATCTTTGTTGGAAACACAAACCAATTTAAAACTAGATTCAAGGTCTCCTAACTCATGCTATCAAAAGCTTGCTCCATGTTAAGGTTGATTTCCATAAGACCTTTTTTGTTTTTAGAAATTCTAAATTTATTAAAGATTTCATAAGCTAAAAGGCAATGATCAGACATTGATCTTCCTGGAATAAAAGCAACTTATTCTTCAGAGATGATTTTAGACATATAACACTTCAGCCTATTCATAATCATACTAGAAGCAACCTTATAAATGGTTTGGCAAAGACTAATGGGACAAAAATTAGAAGGAGATATTAGGTTTTAAATTTTGGGAATAAGAACAATCAAAGTATCTTTGCAAGATCTGTGCATTATATCGGTCTTGAAGAAACGATCAATGTCCTTCCATGTAGCATCTTTGACAATACTCCTATAGATTTTGAAAAAAGAAGAGGTGCACCCATCCAAGCTGGGAGATTTATAAGAGCCTTTTTGGAAGAGCACTGAAGTGAACTCATCTTCAGTGAATTTCACCTCTGACAAGATCCTGTCATTATCATCAATCATCTGATCCAGATTAGCTGAAGGCTAATTGAGCTTCACACACTTCCTAGATCTCCATTTGTTTTCAAAAAATTTTAAGAAAATGGATTCAATCTACTTCAAATCCTTCACAACCATGTTGTTACCATCTTTAATTTGTTTGATCAATTTTCCATTTCTTTTGGCTGAGGCAAAGTCATGAAATAATTTCAAATTTCTGTGACCTTCATCATTCCAAGTCGCCTTAGCTCTTTGATTCCACCATGTAGCTAACCTGAACAAAGTAACATTAAGTTCATTAACTTTAGCATGAAGTAAAGCCAACTTATCAGGGCTTAGGCATCCTTCCAATTCTTCTTCCAATTCCAATTTGAGAATTTCATCCTTCTGCTCTTCCTTGAGCATATTCAAATTTTTACACTTATTTTTGTTCCAAAAATAAAGATACTTTAGAGTTCTCTTGATTTTCCTATTTAAAACTTCACCAGCCTCGCCAAAATCCTGCTTCTCCCATGAATTAGAGACAATCTTCCAAGTAGTTAGATAGGATTTCCAAGTATCCTCAAACCTTAAAATTTTAGAATGAACTCGAGGCATTTCATAAAATTTAAAGCAATAGGGCAATGGTCAGATGCCATCATAATCTATGCCTCTTCTACTTGATTAGTATTCACATCCTGGACACTAAGGTTGCACTTATCAACAATAGTGTCATTAAGATTATCAGGATGCTTGACATTAGCTTCCATATTCCTGCTGCCCAATCGGGTCCAGTTCTTATTAGTTCTATTTTTGAACTTAACATGAATCCATGAGCCAGAATCCTCATTTTGCCGATGATGTATAGTCTTATTTTCAGTGGAAAAATTCATCTCACTACATTTTCCTTTAGCATTATCATATTCAGATCGAAGAACAGGACATCCAGATTTTACATGTCCAATTTAAGCGCAATGATTGCAAAAAGAAGATAACTTCTCATATTTAACTTTTTGTAAGAATCTTCCACCCATACCATCAACCCAAACTCCCAAAGGCAACTTGGATTCTAAGTTGATTCAAACACATACACGAGCAAATTCCTTCTTTCCCCACTTAAAAGAGTAGCCATCTAAGTACATTGGAGTTTTAATCCTTAAAGAAATTTTTGAAATATTTACTTCATCCCAACAATAAAGTGACAAAAGTGGAAATCGGATCCAAACGAGAGCAGATAAACCTTTAAGAGATAAATGTGAAAAGAGGGGAGACCATTTATCCATATCTATAATGTGTCCACCATCATACCAAGGGCCACCACTGAGATCTTCTTCTATAGCATCAGAAGTTTTAAAGGAACAAATAATCCAATTCAGGCCCAAAGTAGTCAAATGGAAATTAACAAATTTGTTCCATTGCCTCTATAGTTCCGTGTTACAAACCAAAAAAAGGAATTTTCTTCAAAAGAACCATCAACACAATAGAATTTTTCAGAATTTGAGAATTTGCAAGCTCTAATTTGGAATTCAGTTTCACGACAACTCCATCTGAAGACATTTCAGTTTAGTTAATATCAAAATTGATTTTGATATGATGATGCTTCTGCCAAGCAATGATAAAGGATTCTTTCTAATTTCTAATATCATCAATTAGTTGATTCGCAGCTTTACTAATCAATGGAACAGGTTTAACAGTTGCAACAGTTGGTACTTCAAGAATAGAGAAATCAAAATATAGTTTGCACGTAAGGGGTCCCTCGTTATTTCCAACAAATTTATTGGCTTTAAGAATCAAGTTTGAGGATGTAAAGGCATCCAGATCCATGATACAAAACTTAATACCTGATTCTTGCAAAGAAGACAGCTTCGAAGGTTCTGCCAATTTCTTACCCTTTCCATCAACAATTGGGATTTGAATTTTATCATGAATAGCAATTGAGCCATAATCTTTTCTAAAGATCAGAGGTTTATGACAGTTTCTTGAATCTTCATTCATAATTCTTCTATTAATAAAAATAGCATTCTTAATAGAAAATAGAGAAGATCCACAGGAAGGATCAGAAGGCAGAATATTATTAGGAGGTGGCCGAAACTCTAACGGCGATCGGCAGCCCGACGCCATCATGAACAGGAGCAGATTACCCACAAAAAAAAAAGAATTTGAAAAAAAAAACACTTTCTCTCTCTAAGAAAATCACATAGCTCCTCTATCTAGGAAAACTTGAATATTACCAAAGCTTTTTAGACTTCTAATATAAGCTTTATACTCAAGGATGGAACAAATGCATTCAATTAGAAGCATAGGACTTTGTTATTAATAACTTCAAGCACTTCGTTGTTATTAATGAACATGGTTCTTTAAAATATAAAGTAAATAACTCAAGAAAACTTAAAATAAAAAAATTTATAAAGTAACTAAAACTTAAACTTAAACTAAATCTTATACCCTGTAACATATAAACTCAACATGTTGATAAATCAATCACTAATCAACCAAGGTCAAATCTAAACTATAGAACTTATAACTCACTTTAAAATTACTTGATGAAATAACAAACTTTAGCCTAGGTTAGGGAGGAGTGTTTACTTTCTTATAATTTATTGTAGTTTGATACATTATGGTGGATGTGTGATGATAAGAGTGTTTACTTTCATTACACTTCTATAATGCACTTTTGTGATGCAATCTATGATGATGTATATATATATATATATATATATATATATATATATATATATATATATATATATATATATATATATATATATATATATATATATATATATATATATATATATATATATATATATAAGTAGAAATTCAAGCTTATTGTTGGCTACGAAAGTTCTTTAGGGATGTTAAGACCTTATGAACTAGTCTTGAGGCTAACTAAGAGGGGGGTGAATTAGCTATTTAAATCTCCTTTAACTAAAAGAAAAAATATTTTTATCTCTTACAATAGAAACAAAATAAATCAATAATAAAAAGATTAATCAGAGATTTTACCCAAACAATTAATCTTAATAAAAATAAAGTGTGGAAATAATAAAGGAAAGAACACACTAGAATTATAGTTGTTTGGTCCAACTTGACCTATGTCCACTCCTTAGAGGCACCATCTGAGTATTACACTAAACCTTTAGTGACTCTCCTTTATCCCCCAAATCTAGCTAGAGAAGCCCTTACAAAATCACTTCCACGTTCCCTAATGTGATGGAGTAGCCGGGTCCTTTGACACCAAAGAGATATTCTTCTTCCCAAAACTTCCCTCAAGATGAACCTTCAATCTGATGGTACTAAGGTGCAAGCTTACTGAAGCAACCATGTGAAACCCCCTCCACTCCCTTAAAACCCCCTCCAAGGATCTTCTCCATCTCTTAAACTCCATCCTTTCCTCTCTCCCTTTTAAGTTCTCTCTCAAGTTTTCTCCAGAAGAATGAAGCTTCAGTGGCTGCCAAAGACACTTATCAAGTGTCTTGATAAAGCTTAAATAGAGGTATTTAAAAAACCCTAAAAATTAATCTTAGAGGTAAATATCATCTAAGACGATCACAGGATCATCCTATATTATGTTCTTTAAAAGAGGGCTTAAGAAAACTCTAAAAACTTAATTCTAGCGCCAAATATCACCTGGACGATCACAGGGTCATCCAATATGATATGTAGAATTTTACCTGATAGTCTCGAACAATATTAGGATAGTCCTAAATAATTAGTTCAAATTTGTTCAAATCATCCAGGAAAATATTGTGGATCATCCTGGATAATCAGATGAAAAATTATTGTATTTCATCTAGGACAATTTAAGAAAATCAAGTATATGAAAAAACATCATCCAGTATGATATATAGATCATCTAAGATGATTTGATTGAATAATTTAACTTTAATTAATCCCTTAATCATATGATCAATTTAGACATGATTTGTATTGATCGTCCAAGATGATCTAGATCATCTGGGATGATTAGAATAAAAATTTAAATTTAAATCATTGCCTAAATTATCATTGGCGGCTATTTTCAAAGATCATAACAAATCATCTTAGATAATCAAAATCATCCAATATAATTAGTTTCATGAGCTGATCATCCTGGATAATATAAATCATCTGGTATGATTAGTTTAAAACTTGAACTTCTAATTTTAACTCTGTTGCGGATCTATGGTTTATGTTTTTGATGATAGCAAACATTCCTTATTTCTCTACGATTGCCTTATGTGCTAATGTTTCAGGTCCACACGATCAGACTTCAATCTGGAACCAGCTCAAGATTGGGTAGACTAGGTATGTGTCAGTTTGTAATCTTTTTCCTTTCTTGAGTCTGTTGTATCTTTGTGTGGCTATAACTTGGTAGAAATTCTCTTGCTCCCTATATGATTTTTGTTTTTGTTAACATCGTCCGGGACGATATTAATATCGGCCTGGACGATCTGTCCAAAATCAGAAACCCTAATTAGGGCATCCTCATTAAGGCAGCCGTCAACAGATCGGCCTGGACGATACTTGTATCGGCCAGGACGATAATCTCAATTCAGAAAGAATCAGCCACCATAATCAGTTTAGGAATTCTTTGTTTTAGGAAATAGGCCAGGACGATATTATTATCGTCCAGGACGATCTAACTCAATCATGCCTAAATTGATCTGGTATCTTTGGAAAGCATTAATTGTTGATTGATACGATCACATCGTCCGGGACGATCACATGATCGGCCAGGACGATGACCTGGACGATCTACATCGGACAGGTTGTATTCAGGGCGATGATCAAGACGATTGAAATCGGTTTTAAACTAATCGGCCTGGACGATCGTGAGATCGGCCAGGACGATGTAACCAATTTTCTTCTGATCGTCCCAAATCGTCCCAGGTCGTTGAGCTGAATTTGAACTAATCGGCCAGGACGATATGCCTATCATCCTGGACGATATTATCAAGGTTTGACCGAATCACTATAAATCCGATGTATTCTTTTCTTATTATTGCTTCCGCATTTTAATTTTCGCACTTATTTTTTCATTGTGGTGAATCTAGATTTCGTTTCTACCGATGCACTTCTCTTTTAATTAGCTTTGGGACTAAGTTCATAGGGCTTAACATCCCCAACGAACTTTCAAGTGGTATCAGAGCGGTTTTCATAAAATAAGTTTTTAAAAACTTTTGAATTTTGATCCATGGCTAATATTTCTAATCGTACTTTTGCGGAAGGATATTCAATCACTAGACCACCATTGTTTGAAAATATTACATTTGATTTTTGGAAAATTCGCATGTCTACTTTTTTGCAATCGATTGATTTTCATATGTGGCATATGATTTTAACTGGTTATTCATCACCATCACGTATTGTTAATGGAATTAAAACTGATATTCCTTTTAATCAATGGAATAGGGATGAACGAATAGATGCTCAATTAAATGCAAAGTCTTTAAATTATTTTTTCTATGCTTTAAATTCTGATGATTTTATGTTAATTTCCACGTGCACTACCGGTAAGGAAGTTTGGGATAAATTGCACACCATATACGAAGGATCTAATGAAATCAAGCAATCAAAATTGAATATTTTAATGCATGATTTTGAAATGTTTTCTATAAAATCTTTTGAAACGATTTTAGAAATGTATACAAGGTTTATTCAAATTACTACATCATTGCATGCCTTAGGAAAAGATTTTTCAAATTTTGAAAAAATTAACAAAATTCTTCGTTGCTTACTTGAAAAATTCGATGCTAAAGTTGTTGCTATTTGTGAATCAAAGGATTTGAATGATTATTCTTTTGATATTTTGATTGGCTCACTCATTGCCTACGAGCAAGGGTTGAGTCAAAGACTTTTGGATGCAGGTGAAACGATCGTTCTAAAAGCCGAAGATACGGAAAGAGGAAGCTTAGTTGGTGACGATAGCAAAGAATTGTCAAGCAAAACACAAAGCTCACCAATGCATAAGCAAAAGTGGAAGAAAGGTAAAAGTGGTAAGGATGTTCATATTTCCTCTGACATTATTTACTTTCGATGTAGGAAACCTGGACATATGAAGAATGCGTGCCCTAATGTAAGAATTCTTCCTACGAAAGAAAAGGGCAAGGCGAAGCAAAATTTAAACTGGAAAAATAATGAAAGGCAAAAAATCTCATGGGCAGATCTGATCTCTGAAGCATCGGACCAGGAGAGAGATAATGGTTAAGAGCCTTTCGTATTTTTTTTTGTGTTGTGTTTTTGTGTTTCTTTTCTTTTTTGTGTTTTTTTGTTTTTATGTTTTTCGTTTTGTGCTTTCTTCATTCCTTTTTGTCTCTGTGAAATTTTTTCTCTCATCAACACACACACTCACTTTTTTAGAAATGAAAAATTTACTTTCTAATTTTTCTTGAAATCTTTAGTAAAAGTTGTGATTGACTTATCTAAAAACAATCAAAGGAAGGAAACTCATGTTTTTGACTTTCAAACTCTGTTTCCTAAAAGAGGTTTTTCTACTTTTGATTTAAACTCTTTTTCATCTTTTAAATTGGTTTTTGAAACTAATTTTTTTATCTCCCTATATTTTATTTATCGCATAGGAATCTTTTACAAGTTATTGAATTTAATTCAAAATTTTCTTAATCAAGAAATTCTCTTTATCAATAGTATGGGTTTACTTTTGGTATTTAAGACTTCAGAAAGGTAGCATAATCAAAAAAATTGGCCAATGATGCCAAAAATAAAAGATGCGCAAAGCGCCAAATTGAAAAATATAGAATACACAAAGTGTATCAAAAGATGCGCAGTGCGCCAACCAATTGTCAAGAGGCATAAAATGAGCCCACAAAAAGTTAATGCTTACCATTCTTATACTTCTTAAAAAGCTTAAGAAAACCTTGATACTTACGATACTTGACTTTGAAAATTTTAATTCTTGATTCAACAATTCGTGCATTGATCTTCTATTAGATATGTTTTATGAAAGGAGTTTTGAAAAATTATTATTTCTCTCTCTAATTTATTCCTTGATTTAGATATTGAATTAAAACATTTTTGAGCCTTTTTTAAGAACTTGAGTTTGGAATACCAAGTCTTGATTTTCTAACCTTTTTTTTTTCAATTATGCGTTGTCAATCCAATTCTACTAAATTTTTGATTAAAACCAAGAGGTAATTTTCTCATTTTAAGAATATTTATTTTTCACTAGATCAGAGAATGTTTTTTGTCTTTTGGTCATTTTGTTTTTGTTTGTGCCTCCTCTCTTTTTGATAATGTCAAAGGGGGAGAACGTATTGTTGAATTTTTGTACTATTATTGTATTTTTATCTTGTTTTCAAAAAATTAAAAACAACAAAAATTTTTTTTTATCTCCCTTATTTTTTAAAATGTTATTCTAGTGAGGGGGAGATTAGGAGAAATGGTTTTCTTTTGAAAATTCAAATTGAAATGTTTTGTCATCATCAAAAAGGGGGAGATTGTTGCGGATATATGGTTTATGTTTTTGATGATAGCAAACATTCCTTATTTCTCTATGATTGCCTTATGTGCTAACGTTTCAGGTCCACACGATCAGATTGCAATCTGGAACCAGCTCAAGATTGGGTAGACTAGGTCTGTATCAGTTTGTAATCTTTTTCCTTTCTTGAGTCTGTTGTATCTTTGTGTGGCTATAACTTGGTAGAAATTCTCTTGCTCCCTATATGTATGATTTCTGTTTTTGTTAACATCGTCCGGGACGATATTAATATCGGCCTGGACGATACTTATATCGACCAGGACGATAATCTCAATTCAGAAAGAATCAGCTGCAATAATCAGTTTAGGAATTCTTTGTTTTAGGAAATCGGCCAGGACGATATTATTATCGTCCAGGACGATCTAACTCAATCATGCCTAAATTGATCTGGTATCTTTGGAAAGCATTAATGATTGATTAATATGATCACATCGTCCGGGATGATCACATGATCGGCCAGGACGATGACCTTGATGATCTACATCAGACAGCTTGTATTCAATGTGATGATCAGGACGATTGAAATCGGTTTTAAACTAATCGGCCTGGACGATCATGAGATCGGCCAGGACGATGTAATCAATTTTCTTCTGATCGTCCCAAATCGTCCCAGGTCGTTGAGCTGAATTTGAACTAATCGGCCAGGACGATATGCCTATCATCCTGGACGATATTATCGGCAACTTGCATTAATGAGCTCATTTTGAGAGCTTCTATTTAAGCTTTGGCGTAACACTTTTTGTAAGTGTCTTTGGCAGCCATTAGAGCTTCGTTCTTGTGGGGGAAACTTGAAGAGAGAGCTTAAAAGGGAGAGAGGAAAGGGTGGAGTTTGAGAAAGGGAGAAGATCTTGTGAGGGGGGACTCAAGGGAGTGTGGAGGGGGTTCCACACGGTTGCTCCGGCGAACTTGCACCTTGGTACCATCAGATTCAAGGCTTGTCTTGAGGTAAGTTCACCAAAGAAGAAGTCTCTTTGGTGTCAAAGGACCCGGCAACTCCGCCGCACCGGGAGAGGTGGAAGTGATTTTGTAAGGGCTTCTCCGCCTAGCTATGGGGGCTAAAGGAGAGACACTTGTGTTAGTGCAATACTTGGAGGGTGCCTCCAAGGAGTGGACGTAGGTCAAGGTTTGACCGAACCACTATAAATCCGGTGTGTTCTTTTCTTATTATTGCTTCCGCATTTTAATTTCCGCACTTTGTTTTTCATTGTGGTGAATCTAGATTTCGTTGCTACCGATTCACTTCTGTTTTAATTAGCTTTGGGATTAAGTTCATAGGGCTTAACATCCCCAACGAACTTTCAAACTCAATCACATTCTCCCTGAGTGTGTGTATGGATGGCCACCAAGCAAGCATACACCCTCATAGGACATGACTTAAGAAATTAAAAATAAATTAATGAATATTACAAAAATTATTAAAACATAACCTATTTTATTCAATCTTAAGCCTTGAATCTTTATTGGATGGTGCATGATATTCCTGAAAAGTTAATACACACTTAAACAAAAAAATATTATATAAGTAGACAACAGGATGTGAGCCACAATATTTATTATCATCAAAAACATAAACTCATAAGCTCGAGTTATAATAATCCCACCCTTTTTGATAATGGCAAATAATATTGGTTGAATTTATAAAATTAAAAACAATTTCTTCTAATAACCTCCTCACTATGCTAAAAAATTTAGAAATAGGAGAAAATAATTTTTTATTTTTTAAAAAAGCATAACAAAATAAATAAAAAAGGTAAACTAAAATAAATACAAATACACCAGTACATTCTCCCCCTTTGACATTATAAAAAAGTGGAGCATAGAAAATTAGAATAGTAAAAACCAATTAAAAAACAAAATGATCCCTGATTAAGTGAAGATGTTTTTTTTTTTTAAATAATCAAATATTCTTGAAATGAGAAAGTTATCTCTTGATTTTATTCAAAAACTTAGTAAGGAATGTATTGATAACGCATAACCTGGAAAGGTTAGAAATTTAGAAATTGTTAATCTAAGCTTAAGTTCTTTTAAAGTCTCAAAAACCTTTTAATCCAATATCTTAATCAAACAACAAATTAAAAAAAGAAACACTAATTTTTTCAATACTCTTTTCATGAAATAAATCTAATAAAATATTAATACAAAAATTTGTGAATCAAGAATCATGATTTTCAAACTCCAATAATGAAAATATCAATAGATAGAAGGGTTTTTTTAAGATTTAAGAAGTACAAGGAAGGTAAATTTACTTTCTTGTGGGCTTATTTCATGTCTCTTGTCAGTTTTTTGATGCACGTTGTGCATCTTTTGATTTTTGATATAATTTGGATATCGTATTAAATTTGGCGTCACTATGCATCTTTTAATTTTTAATACACTTTATGTATCTTTCTAAATTTGGTGTCATTTGTCTCTTTTCTTTTCAACAAATATGCTACCTTTCTGTAATTTTAAAAAACTAAAAAAAAACCATTCAATTGATAAAAAACAAACTGTATGATTAAAAAAATTATGAGGTGAATTCAACAACTTATAAAAGATCCCTACGTGATAGAAAAAATATAGAGAGATTAAAAAGTTCAATTTAAAAATTCAATTTGTAATATGTTGAAGATTTTGAATCAAAAGTAAAATAAATTTTTTTAAAAAAGATATAGACAGACAAAATCACAACTTTCCTTCTTTTGACTGTTTTTAGAGAAGTCAAATACAACTTACATAAGAATTCAAAAAAAACAGGAGTTAGATTTATTTTTTTAGAAAAAATGATCTTTAAAAATGATTTGATTTTCTAAAGAGTATACGAAATAAAAAAAGTGATATGTGTTTGTTGATCAGAGAAAATTTCACAAAAATAAGTATAAAAACTAATTTAAAATTTTAATGCAATAACAAAAATGAACAAAAACTAAATCAAAAGAAAACATAGAAAATAAACAAAAACACAAAAAATAAACAAAACAAAACTTAAACTTTTGATTTTGAATTGATTGTATATTGGAGGCTATTTTCCAACATCATAATGAATCATCCTAGATGATCAAAATTGCCCAGTATGATTAGTTCAATGAGCTGATAATCCTGGATGATATAAATTGTCTAGTACGATTAGTTCAAAACTTAAACTTCTAATTTTGACTCAATCTCACTCCCCCTAAGTGTGTGTGTGTGTGTGGAGTACCACCAAGCAAGCATACACCCTTAGAGGATATGAATCAAGAAATAAAAAGTAAATCAATGAATATTACAAAAATTGTTATAATATAACCTATTCTACCCAAACTTGAGCCTTGAATCTTTATTGGGTGGTGCATGGTATTCTTGAAAAGTTAGTACACACACAAACAAAAATATATTGCAAATATAAGTAGACAATAGGACGTGAGGGACAGCATTTGTTATTCTCAAAAATATAAACTCATAAGCTTGAGTTGAAATAGGTGGAGCTTGTCTACCTTTACTTGCATCATTAGATAATTGTAGAAATTCAAGCTAGTTATTAGTGAAGCTTGTCCACCTATACCTTATAACATACATGCTTTATAGTTTATAGTGCACTTGCAATACACTTTCTTTTAACACTGCTTCATTCATTTATACACATTCATGTATATTAATTGCATTGACTGTATATGTTTAAGATTAGAATTGCATTTTTTCCCTATGTTTCCTTGCATTTTATCTGAGTTTTCCTAGAGATACACATTAGGCTCTTAGGATTTTATATATAAGATGTGAAAAATGCCTAAATCAACCAAGTAATGGCCACCAAAAAATAGAAATAACACCAAATAATCTCTGGTGAAACTTTTTAGGTCATTAGTATGTAGAAAAGAGAATGTCTTTCATAATTCATATTTTGTAATCTATAATATCAAAACTTCAAGCAAAATCCCAAAAATGTAGACTTTCATGCCAGCATGCAATTTAAAGCAAATTGCAAAAAAAAGGGTCATCCTCAAAATGTCATTTTCTTTCTCCCATAACATCATCTTTCAGAAGAAGTTTGATTATTGTCCTATCAATTATAAGAAGATTTCAAAATATTAGTATTCAAATAACCAACATAAAAATTAGAATGTGAAATTTTACATATATGCCATTGCAGTACATATATAGTTCACCTCTTCTCTAAGATTTACTATTTAACTTAAATTACTTCCACCTCTACTCTAACCCTTGTTCATACTATGAGATAAATATCTCTTAAGCGTGACACTAAATCCTTAAATTCTAATTCTTCTTGGGTGTTCAAGTCCCACAACCATACTAAACACCCTTTCGTTAGCCTCCATATTCCAATCCTCTTATGTCAGCCCATCCTCAGCTAAAAGATTGCAAGCTTGTATATATGTTATAATAAATTTAGTTAAATTTTATTTTAAATAAAGTAAAAATAATTATGAGTTATTTATAAAAATTTTAATTCTAAATTGAAATTACCCACCTCTATTTAGCATCTTTAGATGACTACGTGCCATCTTTCTGTAGTTTATTAAATCTCCATAATAATAATCTATCCTTGGTAGCCTATAATAATAAATTTGATTGTTAAGTAATTAGTTAATAAATGTGAATATAAAATTTATATAAATCTAAATATGTACCATATCTTATTGCCTATAAATATAACTTACATGCCCCATAATGTGAGGATAAGTCTATTTCTTTGTAGTTATAGCATTTTTGGCAGCCCTCTCCTGTTACATATGAATCTAACTCCATGTTGATTTGTAAAAAAATTATAATTAAATATAATGAGGGTACTAACATTATTTTTTTATTTTGACCACTATGTGATTAGCTCACACCATTGTGCTTCTTCAACCCCACCTGGAATAAACTCCATAATTTGCTTGATAGGAATAATATACCAATGCTTAGATTTTAAATTAGACTTATGGTTGCACCATTTAACTTAAAGGAATTGAAGAATCTAGTGATGTATATGTCTATGAAAAGTATGAAAGTTCATTAGGGATGTTAAGCCCTTATGAACTAGTCCTGAGGCTAACCAAGAGAGGGTAAATTGGATCTTTAAAAAATTCTTTAACTAAAAGAAAATTTTTTTATATCTTATAGTGGAAACAAATTAAATCATTAATAAAAAATATTAATTAGAGATTTCACCCAAGTAGTTAATTGTAATAAAAATAAAGTATAGAAATATTAAATGAAAGAATACACAAGATTTATAGTGGTTGGTCCAACTTGACCCGCGTCCACTCCTCAGAGGCACCCTTTAAGTATTATACTAAACCTTTAGTGACTCTCCTTTATCCCCCACAGCTAAGTAGAGAAGCCCTTACA
Source organism: Dendrobium huoshanense (assembly GCA_016618105.1). NCBI lineage: Eukaryota > Viridiplantae > Streptophyta > Magnoliopsida > Asparagales > Orchidaceae > Dendrobium > Dendrobium huoshanense. Next base: position 37,811,304 of record CM028358.1, read on the forward strand.
AAATTTCTTCCACCTTCCCTAGTGCGGCGGAGTAGCTAGGTCCTTTTACACCAAAGAGATCTTCTTCTTCCCAAAACTTTCCTAAAGACAAACCTTGAATTCGATGGTACTATGGTGCAAGCTTATCAGAGCAAAAGTGTGAAACCCCCTCCACACTCCCTTGAAACCCCCTCTAAGGATATTCTCCCTCTCTCAAACTCCACCCTTTCCTCTCTCCCTTTCAAATTCTCTCTTAAAGATTTCTCCAAAAGAACGAAGCTTTAATGGCGGTTAAAGACACTTATCAAATGCCTTGATAAAGCTTAAATAAAGGGCTTTGAAAAACCCTTAAAATTAATCTTGAGGAAATTATCATCCAAGATGATCGTAGGATTATCCCATACAATGTACTTAAAAAAAGGGCTTCATAAAACACTAAAAACTCAATTTTATCACCAAATATTATCCTGGAATATCACAAGATCGTCCAGTATGATATGCAAAATTTGACCTGATAGTCCCGGATGATATTAGGATAGTCTTGGACGATCAGTTCAAATTTATACAGATCGTCTAGGATGATATTTTGGATCATCTTAGACGATTAAAAAAAATAATGGTATTTCAACTTGGATGATCATTTGGTACGATATACAGATCATCCAGGATGATATGACTAAATAATTTAACCATAATTAATCCTCTAAACACATGATCAATTTATCCATGATTCATATTAATTGTCTAGGATGATTTAGATCATCAAGGATAATTATAACAAAATTTCAATCTTAAATCCTTCCCTAAATTATTATTGGCGATTATTTTTCAAGATCATAACAAATTATCCTTGATGATCTAAATCATCCTGTATGATTAGTTCAGTGAGTTGATTATCCTGGATGATATAAATCATCTAGTATGATTAATTCAAAACTTGAACTTCTAATTTTGACTCAATCTCACTCCCCCTGAGAGTGTGTGTGTGCATGGCCACCAATTAAGCATACACCCTTATATGATATGACTTAAGAAATTAAAAATATATCAATAAATATTTTAATAATTATGATAACATAACCTATTCTACTTAATCTTGAGCCTTGAATCTTTATTGGATGGTACATGGTATTCCTAAAAAATTAGTACACACAAACAAAAATATATCATAAATATAAGTAGACAACAAGATGTGAGCCATAATATTTATTATTATCAAAATCATAAACTCATAAGCTTGAGCTACAATAATCTCTCCCTTTTTTATGATGGAAAATATTACTGGTTAAATTTATAAAATTAAAAATATTTTCTTCTAATCTCCCTCTCACTAGGATAAAAAATTAAAAAAAAAGGGGAAAATAATTTTTTTTATTTTTTTTTTATTTTATTATTTTAAAAAGTATAACAAAGTAAATAAAAAAGATAAACTAAAATAGATACAAATATACCAATAAGTTTTCCCCTTTTGACATTATCAAAAATAGGAGGAGCACAGACAATCAGAATAGTAAAAAATGATTAAAAAATAAAACGATCCATGACCTAGTGAAGATGAATTTTTTTAAATAATCAAATATTCTCTAAATGAGAAAGTTAACTCTTGATTTTTTACAAAAACTTAGTAAGGAATGTATTGACAATGTATAACCCAAAAACATTAAAAATTTAGAAATTATTAATAAAAGCTCAAGTACTTTTAAAGGCTCCAAAATGTTTTCATCCAATATTTAAATCCAAGAACAAATTAGAAAAAGAAACACTAATTTTTTCAAAACTCCTTTCATGAAATATATCTAATAGAATATTAATGTAAAAATTGGTGAAACAAGTATCATGATTTTCAACCTCAAGTATCAAAAATATTAATAGATAAAATGGTTTTCTTAAGATTTAAGATGTGCAAGAAAGGTAAGCTTACTATTTGTAGGCTCATTTTGTACCTCTCGGTGTTTGGCACACTTTACGCATCTTTTATTTTTTGATATACTTTATGTATCTTTTTAAATTTATCATAATTGTGCATCTTTTAATTTTTCATACAATTTGTGTATCGTTCTAAATTTTGTATAATTGGCCTTTTTCTTATCAACAATTATGCTACCTTTATATAATTTTAAAAAACTAAAGTAAACACATTCTATTGACAAAAACAAACTACTTGATTAAGAAAATTATGAGGTAGATTCGACAACTTGCAAAATATCCCTATGCGATAGACAAAATATTGGGAAATGAAAAAGTTTAATTTCAAAATCTAATTTATAATATGATGAAGATTTTGAATCAAAAGTAAAATAACATCTTTAAGAAAAGAAATGGAGAGACAAAATCATGAATTTCCTTCCTTCGACTATTTTTAGAGAAGTCAACCACAACTTGCATAAGAATTAAAAAAAAACATAAGTTAAATTTTTCATTTTTAGAATAAATAATCTTTAAAAAGATATGATTTTTTTAAAGTAAATATGAAAAAAAAGGTGATATGTGTGTGTTGATCAGAGAAAAGTTTCCAAAAATAAATATAAAAACTAATTTAAAATTTTAACTCAACAATAAAAAAGAAGAAAAACTAAACCCAAAGAAAAACACAAAAAATTAACAAACACACAACGAACAAAAAAAACACGCATACACAAACACATAAACACATAAAGAAGGCTTTACACATCATCTTGCTCCTGGATTAATGATTTAGAAACTTGGTCAACCCAAGAAATTTTTTCCTTTTTTATCATTTGCCCTTTTTACAATTTGCTTAACTTTATCCTTTTCCTTTGTAGGAAGAGTTTTCAAATTAGGGCAAAGATTTTTTATATGTCCAAGGTTCCTACATCCAAAGAAAATAATGTTAATGGAAATCTTAATATTCTTACTATTTTTACCTCTTTTCCACTTTTGCTGATGCTTTTGCTTGTGCTTTAGTGGGCTTTATAATTTGCTTGTTAAGTTATCACTTTTGTCACTTACAAAGCCACTTTTCTCTATGTCTTCAGCATTTAGCGCTATCGTTTCACCTACATCCAAAAGTCTTTGACCCAAATTTTACTTGTAGGTAATGAGAAAGCCAATCAAATTATTAATAAAATATTCATTAAAAAAGTTTTATTCACAAATAGCAATAACTTTGACATCAAACATATTAAGTAAACAACATAGAATTTTATTGATTTTTTTAAAATTTGAAATTTGTTCACCTAAAGCATGTGATGATGTCATAATTTGAATAAACCTAGTATATATGTCTAAGATTATCTCATAAGGTTTCATGCAAAATAGTTTATAATTATGTATTAAAATATTCAACTTGGATTGCTTGATTTTACTAGTGCCTTTATACATAGTATGTAATTTATCCAAAATTTCCTTACCAGTAGTACACGTGGATATTAATATATAATATTCAAAATTTAAAGAATAAAAAAATAGTTTAAAAATTTAGCATTCAATTAAGTATTGATTTGGTCTGCCCTATTTTACTGATTAAAAGGAATATCAATTCTAATTCCATATATAACACGTGATAGTATAAAATAACCATTTAGAATCATTTACCATATTTGATAATCAATTGATTGCAAGAAAGTAAACATGCAAATTTTCTAAAAATCAAATATAATATTTTTAAATAAAACGGGTCTAGTGATTTAATAACCTTCTATAATATTACGATTATAAAAATTAGGCATTGATCGAAATTCAAAAATTTTCAAACTAAGTTTTATGAATCCCGCTCTAATACCATTTGAAAGTTCATTTGGGATGTTAAGCCCTTATGAACTAGTCCCGAGGCTAACCAAGAGGCGAGTGAACTCGATATTTAAAAACTTATTTAACTAAAAGAAAATTATTTTTATATCTTGTAGCAGAAATAAATTATATCAATAATAAAAAGATTAAAAAGAGATTTCACCCAAGCAGTTAATTGTAATAAAAATAAAGTGCAGAAGTAATAAAAGAAAGAACACACTAGATTTATAATAGTTCGGTCCAACTTGACCTACGTCCACTCTTTGGAGACACCCTCCGAGTATTGCACTAGACCTTTAGTGACTCTTCTTTACCCTCCAAAGCTAGGCAGAGAAGCCCTTACAAAATCACTTCTATCTTCTCTGATGCGGCAAAGTAGCTGGGTCTTTTGACATAAAAGAGATCTTCTTCTTCCCAAAACTTCACTCAATACAAACCTTCAATCTGATTGTATTAAGATGCAAGCTTATTGGAGTAACCATGTTAAACCCCCTCCACACTCCATTAAAACCCCATCCAAGGATCTTCTCCCTCTCTCAAACTCCACCCTTTCCTCTCTCCCTTTTAAATTCTCTCTTTAAGTTTTCTCTAGAAGAATGAAGCTTCAATGGCAGCCAAAGACACTTATCAAGTGCCTTGACAAAACATAAATAAAGGGCTTTATAAAACCTTAAAAATTAATCTTAGAGGTAAATATCATCCAGGACGATCGCAGGATCATCCCGCATGATGTGCTTAAAAATAGGGCTTCATAAAACCCTAAAAACTCAATTTGAGCGCCAAATATCATCCTAGATAATTGCAAGATCATCTAGTACAATGTGCAAAATTTGACCTGATAGTCCTGGATAATCAGTTCAATTTTGTACAAATCATCCAGGACAATATTGTGGATTATCCTGGATGATTAGAAGAAAAATTGTGGTATTTCATCTTTGATGATTTAACAAAATCAAGTATATCATCAAACATCATCTAGTACAATATACAGATTATCCAGGATAATCTGATTGAACAATTTAACCATAATTAGTTCCTTAATCACATAATCAACTTTGGCATAATTTGTATTGATAATCCAGGATGATCTAGATTGTCTGGGTTGATTAGAAAAAAAAATTAATCTTAAATCCTTGCCTAAATTATTTTTGGCAGCTATTTTCCAAGATCATAATAAATTATCATAGATGATCGAAATCATCCAATATGATTAGTTCAATGACCCGATTGTCCTGGATGATATAAATCATCAAGTATGATTAGTTTAAAACTTAAACTTTTGGTTTTGACTCAATCTCACTCTCCCTGAATGTGTGTGTGGATGGCCACCAAGAAAGCATACACCCTTATATAATATGACTCAAGAAATGAAAAATACATCAATAAATATTACAAAAATTGTTATAATATAACCTATTCTACCCAATATTGAGCCATGAATCATTATTGGATGGTGCATGGTATTCTTGAAAATTTAGTGCATACACAAGCAAAAATATATTATAAATACAAGTATATAATAGGATGTGATCCATAATATTTGTTATCATCAAAATCATAAACTCATAAACTCGAGTTGCAACAAAGCAAACATTAATTGCACTATAAATTAACATTTTATTATTCATAACATAAACCTTAAAATTTCTTATCTCCACTTGAACTAATATTTTTTTCCTAAAGGACTCCATACCCTTATTTCTCCAATCTATGAAGTATATAGGTTCCAATACATGATCTATAGTAATGACACCTAGATATGATCCTAATAGGACAAACCCTGAAATGTTTCTTGGCACATAATTCTCATTCACCTCTATATGAACATGTCTACCTAGATGCATGTTTTATATGTCAATGTATGAAGTGCACCCCATACAATGTACAAGTATACCCTACACATCTGTACAAAACACTTTTTATAAGAATAATTACACAATTACTTATACTTATTCAAAGAAAGGAATAAATCAAACCTATAAGCCTATCCCATCATTTGGAGTCTGAATCTGCTCACAAGTAGAATGACGTGGTGTTTATTGAGTGTCATTGCACTCATTCTCCTCATAAGTTTTCTCACAGGTAGAATATGGGTGGATTGGAGTAGAAGGGGTTCCATATCATCTACTAGACCCACACCTTGATACAACTTTCTTGGCTCACCTAAATGTATTTCTTCTTATCATATCCCATAAATGTAGAGTTTAATATAATATCAAAACTCATAAAAGAATGAATATTGTCTGATACTTGTGTTGCAGATCTCTGGTTTATGATTTTGATGATAGCAAACATTCATTATTTCTCTACGGTTGCCATATGTGCTGACATTTCATGTCCAGTCGATCAGACTGCAATCTGGAACCAGCTCAAGATTGGGTAGACTAGATCTATGTCAGTTTGTAATCTTTTTCCTTTCATGAGTCTATTGTATTTAGTGTGGCTATAACTTGGTAGAAATTCTCTTGCTCCCTATATGATTTCTGTTTTTGGTAACATCGTTCGGGACGATATTAATATCGGCCTGGATGATCTGCCCAAAATCAGAAACCCTAATTAGGGCATCCTCATTAAGGCAGCCGTCAACAGATCGGCCTAGACGATACTTGTATCGGCCAGGACTATAATCTCAATTCAGAAAGAATCAGCTGCCATAATCAGTTTAGGAATTCTTTGTTTTAGGAAATCGGCCAGGACGATATTATTGTCGTCCAGGACGATCTAACTCAATCATGCCTAAATTGATCTGGTATCTTTAGAAAGCATTAATGGTTGATTGATACGATCACATCATTCGAGACGATCGAATGATCGGCCAGGACGATGGCCTGGATGATTTACATCGAAAATCTTGTATTAAGGGCGATGATCAGGATGATTGAAATCAGTTTTAAACTAATCAGCCAGGACGATCGTGAGATCGGCCTGGACGATGTAACCAATTTTCTTCTGATCGTCTCAAATCGTCCCGGGCTAATGAGCTTAATTTGTACTGATCGGCCACGACGATATGCCTATCGTCCTGGACGATAATGTCGGCAACTTACATTAATGAGCTCGTTTTGAAAGCTTCTATTTAAGCTTTTGTATGGCACTTTATAAGCGTCTTTGGCAGCCATTGGAGCTTCGTTCTTGTGGGGGAGACTTGAAGAGAGAGCTTGAAAGGGAGAGAGGAAAGGGTGGAGTTTGAGAGAGGGAGAAGATCCTGTGAGGGGGGACTCAAGGGAGTGTGGAGGGGGTTCAACACGGTTGCTCCGGCGAACTCGCACCTTAGTACCATCGGATTCAAGGCTTGTCTCGAGGTAAGTTCACCAAAGAAGAAGTCTCTTTGGTGTCAAAGGACTCGGCAACTCCGCCGCACCGGGAGAGGTGGAAGTGATTTTGTAAGGGCTTCTCCGCCTAGCTGTGGGGGCTAAAGGAGAGACACTTGTGTTAGTGCAATACTTAGAGGGTGCCTCCAAGGAGTGGACGTAGGTCGAGGTTTGACCGAACCACTATAAATCCGGTGTGTTCTTTCTTTATTAATTCCGCACTTTAATTTCTGCATCGTTAGTTTTCTTTGTGGTGATATTGGCTTTAGTTTTATCTTTGGTTTTAAATTTTTCCAATTCACCTCTCTCTTTTAAATTAGCTTGGGCAAGTTATATAGGGCTTAACATCCCTAAAGAACTTTCAAGTGGTCTCAGAGCACTTTCTAGTGTCATCTGAGAACTTTCAAGTGGTATCAGAGCGGTTTTCATAAAATAAGTTTTTAAAAACTTTTGAATTTTGATCCATGGCTAATATTTCTAATCGTATTTTTACGGAAGGATATTCAATCACTAGACCACCAATGTTTGAAAATATTACATTTGATTTTTGGAAAATTAGCATGTCTACTTTTTTGCAATCAATTGATTTTCGCATGTGGTATATGATTTTAACTGGTTATTCATCACCATCACGTATTATTAATGGAATTAAAACTGATATTCCTTTTAATCAATGGAATAGGGATGAACGAATGGATGCTCAATTAAATGCAAAATCTTTAAATTATTTTTTCTGTGTATTAAATTCTGATGATTTTTTGTTAATTTCCACGTGCACTACTGGTAAGGAAGTTTGGGATAAATTGAACAACATATACGAAGGCACTAATGAAATCAAGCAATCAAAGTTGAATATTTTATTGCATGATTCTGAAAATGTTTTCTATAAAACCTTTTGAAATGATTTTAGACATGTATACAAGGTTTATTCAAATTACTACATCATTGCATGTCTTATGAAAAGATTTTTTAAACTTTGAAAAAGTTAACAAAATTCTTCGTTGTTTACTTGAAAAATTCGATGCTAAAGTTGTTGCTATTTGTGAATCAAAAGATTTGAATTATTATTCTATTGATAATTTGATTGGCTCACTCATTTCCTACGAGTAAGGGTTGAGTCAAAGACTTTTAGATGTACGTGAAACGATCGTTCTGAAAGTTCGATGGGGATGTTAGGCCCTATGAACTTAGTCCCAAACTAACCAAGAGGGGGGTGAATTGGTATTTTAAAAACTTCTTTTAATAAAGAAATAAAATTGCATAAAACTAAATCACACCACAAGCATAAATGCGGAATTAAAAAGTGCGGAAGCAAGAAAAGGAACACAGAAATTTATAGTGGTTCGGTCGACTCGACCTACGTCCACTCCTTGGAGGCACCCTCCAAGTATTGCACTACAAAAAAGTGACTCTCCTTTAGCCCCCACGGCTAGGCGGAGAAACCCTCACAAGAACCTCCTTTTTGCCACCCCGGCAAGGCAGAGAACCTATCTCCTTTTGCTTCCTCCTGAAGCTGGCAGAGAACCAAAACCAAAAGCAAAACTCCTTACCTCTACCAACCTTTCTACGGACGAGAAACTCTAGACAAAGACGACGCAGAGCGATCCTTGAAGCAACCCTTGTGAATCCCCTCACAAGCTCCCCCTAACAAGATCCTCTCTCTCTCTCTCCTCTCTCTCTTTCTCTCCTCAAGGTCTTCTCTGGTCAAGGCAGCAGCCAAAGGTCTTTCAAAACGTTGAACAAGAGCTCTTAAAAAGAAGAGCTTCAAAAGAGCTCATTAATTGCAAGTTGTCGACAATATCGTCCAGGCCGATATGGACATCGGCCTGGCCGATCAGTATAAATCAATTATAATCAGCCAGAGCATCGCCTTGGATTGAAAACAGGACGATTGAAAATTGTCTTGATCGTCCAGGCCGATATCACGATCGTCCTGGCCAATCAGTTCAAATCAAAGGAAAATCGTCCTGACAATAGCCCTGGATACGGGCTGGCCGATATTGATCGTCCTGAAGTAACTTAAGGTTTTTGACTGGATCGTCCCGGCCGATCCTGCGATAGTCCTAGACGATCTGATCGTATCAATCATCCTTAATTACTCCCTTGATTTCCTGAACAATTATGGCATAATTTGTGAATTTCGTCCAGGCCGATCATAGGATCGTCCTGGCCGATAATTTAAAAATACAGTATACCATACTTGACTATGGCGGCTACTTCTTTCTGTTTTAAGCTTATCGTCCTGGACGATACGACGAACGGTTAATGTCGGCTGCCTTAATTAAGAATCCTTAATTAGACTTTCTATTTTTAGTTGATCGTCCAGGCCGATCCAGAAAATCGTCCTGGCCGATATGAGTAAAAACAGAAATTCTAAGTCTCTCAAGTGTGTGTGTGAAGGGTTACATAGCATCAGTCTCTTTGACTATTACAAGTGGACTAAAAAGGTAAAAAACAAATGTACAGACTGACTTAACCCTAAACCTACGAATTCCTGAACTTGGCTCCTTTTTTATCGTCCGATCTCCGATTCCTGAAAAGTTAGAAGCAACAAGCAGTCCAAGAGAAACAGTCTTTGTCAATCATCAAAACATAAGACTTGAAAAATAGATTTGCAGCAATCTCCCCCTTTTTGATGATGGCAAAACACAAGTAGGAAAATAAAAAATTAAACAAAAAAGATTCATTAGAAAATCAAGGTTACAACAACTTTTTCTTACCACACCTCCTACTCCCCCTTTTTGTCATCACAAAAAGAGAGTCCAGAAACAACAGAAAAACATCATGAAAGACTAACTACAACAAGACAAGAAACAGTAACACAAAGCACAAATTAAAAGAACGAGGGATCGTGATCATCAGATGGAGGAGGTGGAGGTGGCTGCTGAAAGTAACTGGCAAGGGTGGTAAACTGAGCATTGAACCAGGCGATGTCCTGGTCATGCTGCTGCTGCTGGTGAGTAAGAAAACTGTCAAAACGAGCTAAATCCTCAGCGCGGTGATGCTCGTACCGGGCAATGTCCTCAGAGTGTTGTTGCTGCTGGGCAGCAACATAGGCGTCAAACCGGGTCTCCCAACGATCAAATCTCTCAATCAACTGATCAACCGGTGAGTGCTGGTGGAGAGGAACAGGGTCAGGAAAGGGAGCTGGAGTGGGAGCCTCCTCCTCTCTAGCCCCCTGAGGTTCTTCAGGGTGGAGACGAGTACTGTGAAGGGTGCTGAAGGAATTGTTTGAGTAGAAGAGAGTTGGGAAGTCTGGTGGATTGGGATATTGAATTTGGTATTTAGTTTCAAGAACATAGGCTATGATGTGTCCTAAGGCTAGATTTGGCTTCCTTTTGTGGCCTGGATCACGAATTGTTTTTAGGTGATCAATGTAATGAAAAAATAGGTCCGCAGTGTTCATTTCCCTATGAGCCATGATGTAGAAGGTAGTGAGGGAAAGAAGAGGGGTAATGTGGACTCGGTCGCCGGCTTTTGGAATGACGGAGGTGCGAAGGACATGTTGGATTGTCCTAGCATCTCTGATTAAAGAGCTAGTCTCTCCAACATGGTAAGGTACATTGGTCTGGCAAAGAAAGTGATTTGCCGTGGACCAGTCAAAATCAGGGTCAGAGGCAATTATGTGCAGCTTATCTCCGGTGGTGGATAGCTGTAAAAGATCTACAAAGTCCTGATATGTGATTTCGACAGGGCGTCGATTCACATAGGAGGACAGGGCTGTGAAGGTTGGGTTGATGCGAAGGTTTGCAAAAAATAATAGAAGGAACTCTGAATTGAAAGGGAAAACAAGAGACAGTATGAAGCAAAGGGAAGTGTGAGCGAAGAGATCCATTACCGGGTAAGAGATGTGGACCGGATTGATAATTCTAGAAACAGTAATTCCACATTCTTTATAACGATGATATGCGGCTTCATCCTCTGCTTCCCGGAAATGACGGTCAACCCTTGCCCTCGAGGAACTCCAAGAGGTCTGTCGGATGCGTTTCCCACCAGCCATTTGAGAGTACTAAGCAAACACACAAAAGGAGAAAGGATGAAGAGTGAAGAATCATGGCTGGATAGGCCTTAATTTAAAGAAACGGCCATATCGACCTGGCCGATCGCGGAATCGTCAAGGCCGATATGGTTCAATAATTACGTACAGGCCGATTGGTCAAAAAGGCGGTCCAATCGTCCGGGCCGATCAGATATCGGCCAGGCTGATTAGACACAGGCTATCGGCCCGAGGAGTCAGTCCGGACGACCGTTGAAAAAGCAAATCGTCCGGGCCGATTAGGTGTATCGTCCAGGACGATGCACAATAATTGATCGTACCGGCCGAAGTTAAAACATTTTAAATGCTTGCCACGTGTATCGTCTAGGACGAACAGTGGATCGGCCCGGCCGATGGTCCAATAATGGATCGTCCGGGGCCGAATTTAAAGATCAAAACGTGCTGACACGTGGATCGTCCGGGACGGTCCAGTGTATCGGCCAGGACGATGCACATAGAATGCATCGGCCAGACAAAATATACTATCGGCCAGGACTATCACCATGAGTTCGATCATATCGTCCAGGACGATAATGTATCGTCCAGGACGATGAATTGCAGTAAGCACAGAAAAAGGTCAGTAGATGGATTTTGGAAAGAATTTGTCATATCGGCCAGGACGATAGAAAAATCGGCCAGGCCGATCTGACTTGAATTTGAAATCAAGACAGGAAAGGTGATGATCAAGACTCTCAAAAATAAAATAAAAGAAAAAACAGTCAAAGACACAGAAAAATAAAAAACAACACAATGAAAACCAAACACCGAACATTTTTGGATTTTAATTTTTCTAATTTTTTTTTTTTTATGGAGGCATCATATGAGAATTCTTTTCACGAATTTAAACTTTTAAAGTTTTAGGAGATCAAGAGGTTTAACAAAATCCAATCAGAAGAAGGTAGAAAAACTGATTCCATTAACCCTAGATCGGACATCCTTCAGGGTACAAAATTCTCTTAAAAATAACAGAGTCCTATCTCGAAATAACAAAAAAGGATAAGAAGATCCAATCAAGGCTTGTTAACAACAAAAATATCTCATAAATAATAAACCAAAATAATTTTTCTCAATCATGGAAATTGAAATCAAATCTTTGAAGGTATCATATAATCAATGAGTTTTCTAAGTTTTAAGAGTTTTACCAAAGAGATGATAGCTTGCATTTAGTGGGCTAATTTTATACCTCTTGTCACTTTTATTGGCTCTTTGAGCATCTTTTGATTTTTGATACACTTTTGTGTATATAGCTTTCTTTTCAATTTGTCTTCATTGGCCTCTTTCCTTTTTAACTCTTGCAAGCTAAAAACTATTTAATATACCCTTAAAGAAAAATACTTAGTTGTGAGTATATCCTCCAAATATTAGAGAATAGGAGCTCTCTCTCTAACATAGGGAAGAACAATCCACAACACAAAATTAAAATCACGTTATAACTACAATGGTAGGATTTCAAAAGCTTGAATGATATCTAAGAATTTTGACTATTATGCATAAGATAATTTAATGTAGCAAGATAAGAAAGAGATCTTAAAAAGTCATTGGTTAAACTGAGTTTAGACTTTTGTTTTATAGAAGAAAATCATGCCACTAAACAAAGTCAGAAGAAGAGAAAAACATCAACAGTTTACTCCCTTTAACCAATTTAGAAAAGCTAAACTCTATCTCCAAAACTCCAATATTTAAAAGCTTTAGAAGTTTCATCATATGGAAGGCCAAAAATAAAGACCAACGTGAAAAACAAAAAACTCATAAAAATAAAAAAAACTAAAAACAACACAAAGTGAGCACTAAAAATAAAAGACACACAAAAACTAAAGATTTCAAGCAAGTGATAAAGCAGCGGATTTAAGTAATTGAGCTGCGAGCCTCCTTAGGTCCAGTTATCTTTATGCTCTCACGAGGTCTTTGGTGAGAGCACACCTGCAAAACTCAACAACAGTCAGTTTTAGGAACCCAAACAGGTTTGGGCTCCTTCTTAGGAAATGTAGAGTGCAATGCAGATGTGGTATTCTTTGAATCATGCATCTTAGGTCTCCACACCCAATGTGTACTAAGGTGAACTGTGCAAGTGTGTGAGATGTGTCCTAGCATGCCACAAGAAAAACATTGAATTCCAGGAAAAGGTTTTCTTAAATGATTTGGGTAAAAATGCCTCTTCCTAGGTTCTGGCCTTTGATTAAAAGTTGGTGTCATCCTAGCTTTCTTACATGTTTCCAAATCATTTTGAATTCTCAAGTTAGTTTTTTTTAATGCATCATTCTCAATCCTCAAATTTTTCTCAATCTCTTTAGATTTCTTAAGATCATTGTTAAGTGAGGTGTGTGAAGCTTTTAATGCATTACTTTTATCAACTAATTCCAAATGCTTCTTATTTAATTCATCAAATTCATCAAGGAGAGCCATGTGATTTGAATCAATCGTTGCATGATCTTTTAGAAAAACTTCATGCTCTTTTTGTAGATTTGAATGTTCTAATTTTAGGCTAGCATGAGTTTTCTTAAGTTTTTTGTATGATGTATGGATTTTTTCACAAATTTCAAACAATTCATCATAGGTTGGTTTACATACCTCTTCCTCATCACTTTGATTTTCTCCCATGAAACACAAGTTTGTAGTCTCTTCCTCTGGTTCAGTCTCAAAGGAATCAGTACCAGATTCTGCCCAGAAGCCTCTTTGGATTTTCTTCTTCTCCTTCCTTGACTTAGCTTTCTCCTCACCTTTTTCCTTTTCTTTGTTTGAATGATCTTGAAGTGTAGGACAATCGGCTCTTACATGTCCAAGTTTCCTGCATTCAAAACAAACAACATCAGAAGATCCTTTAATATGTTTATGATCCTTACCTTTTCTCCAACTTTGATGATGCTTTTGTTTCTTCCTTAGAAAGCTTTAGAATTGCCTTGTGATGAAGGCAACTTCATCGCTTTCAGACCCGGAAGATTCAGAATCTGATTTGTGTGCCTTCAATGCAATTGTTTTCTCCTTTTTCTTCTCACCTGCATCAAGATTTCTTTGATTCACCCCTTGCTCGTAAGCAATGAGTGAGCCAAGCAAGTTATCAATAGAATAGGTGTTCAAATCTTTAGATTCAGTGATGACAGTAATTTTTGCATCATAAGACGAAGGCAAGCATCTCAAAATCTTGTTAACCTTTTCATAGTTCGATTGTTCTTTTCCTAGTGCATGAAATGAAGTAGCAATCTGAGTAAACCTAGTGTACATGTCAGAAATCGATTCATGAGGTTTCATACGAAAAAGTTCGTAGTCATGCAAGAGAATGTTTAAACGGGATTGTTTAACTTCATTAGTGCCTTCATAAGTAATGCACAATTTATCCCAAATTTCTTTACCAGTTTTGCAAGTTGAAACACGCATGTAATCCTCAGATTTCAAAGCACAGAAAAAACAATTCAAACATTTTGCATTTAATTGAGCTAAATCTCATTCGTCAAAAGTCCATTCGGTAAAAGCAACTTCAGTTTTAAAACCATTAATTTCACGAGAAGGTGGAGAATAACCTTCTTGAATAAGCATCCACATGCGATAATCAGTAGAATGTAAAAAAGTTGACATGCGAGTTTTCCAAAAATCAAAAGGTAGGTTATCGAACAGAGGAGATCGGGTAATAGAATACCCTTCCGTAGTGTTGTGATTCCCAAAGTTAGACATGGATCAAATTCAAAAAGTTTTTAAACTTTAATTTTTGAATCAAGCTCTGATACAACTTGAAAGTTCGATGGGGATGTTAGGCCCTATGAACTTAGTCCCAAACTAACCAAGAGGGGGGGTGAATTGGTATTTTAAAAACTTCTTTTAATAGAGATAGAAAATTGCATAAAACCAAATCACGCCATAAGCATAAATGCGGAATTAAAAAGTGCGGAAGCAAGAAAAAGAACACAAAAATTTATAGTGGTTCGGTCGACTCGACCTACGTCCACTCCTTGGAGGCACCCTCCAAGTATTGCACTACAAAAAAGTGACTCTCCTTTAGCCCCCACGGCTAGGCGGAGAAACCCTCACAAGAACCTCCTTTTTGCCACCCCGGCAAGGCAGAGAACCTATCTCCTTTTGCTTCCTCCTGAAGCTGGCAGAGAACCAAAACCAAAAGCAAAACTCCTTACCTCTACCAACCTTTCTACGGACGAGAAACTCTAGACGAAGACGACGCAGAGCGATCCTTGAAGCAACCCTTGTGAATCCTCTTACAAGCTCCCCCTCACAGGATCCTCTCTCTCTCCTCTCTCTCTTTCTCTCCTCAAGGTCTTCTCAGGTCAAGGCAGCAGCCAAAGGTTTTTCAAAATGTTGAACAAGAGCTCTTAAATAGAAGAGCTTCAAAAGAGCTCATTAATTGCAAGTTGCCGACAATATCGTCCAGGCCGATATGGATATCGGCCTGGCCGATCAGTACAAATCAATTATAATTGGCCAGAGCATCGCCCTGGATTGAAAACAGGACGATTGAAAATTATCTTGATCGTTCAGGCCGATATCACGATCGTCCTGGCCGATCTGTTCAAATCATAGGAAAATCGTCCTGACAATAGCCCTGGATACGGGCTGGCCGATATTGATCGTCCTGAAGTAACTTAAGATTTTTGACTTGATCATCCCGGCCGATCCTGCGATCATCCCGCACGATCTGATCGTATCAATCATCCTTAATTACTCCCTTGATTTCCTGAACAAATTATGGCATAATTTGTGAATTTCGTCCAGGCCGATCATAGAATCATCCTGGCCGATAATTTAAAAATACAGTATACCATACTTGACTATGGTGACTACTTTTTTCTGTTTTGAGCTTATCGTCCAGGCCGATACACGTATCATCCAGGACGATTGGTTAATGTCGGCTGCCATAATTAAGAATCCTTAATTAGACTTTCTGTTTTAAGCTGATTGTCCAGGCCGATCCAGAAAATCGTCCTGGCCGATATGAGTAAAAACAGAAATTCTAAGTCTCTCAAGTGTGTGTGTGAAGGGTTACATAGCATCAGTCTCTTTGACTATTACAAGTGGACTAAAAAGGTAAAAAACAAATGTACAGACTGACTTAACCCTAAACCTACGCATTCCTAAACTTGGCTCCTTTTTGATCGTCCGATCTCTGATTCCTGAAAAGTTAGAAGCAACAAGCAATCCAAGAGAAACAGTGTTTGTCAATCATCAAAACATAAGACTTGAAAAATAGATTTACAACAATCTCCCCCTTTTTGATGATGGCAAAACACAAGTAGGAAAATAAAAATTAAACTAAAAAGATTCATTAGAAAATCAAGGTTACAACAACTTTTTCTTACCACACCTCCTACTCCCCCTTTTGTCATCACAAAAAGAGAGTCCAGAAACAACAGAAAAACATCACGAAAGACTAACTACAACAAGACAAGAAACAATAACACAAAGCATAAACTAAAAGAATGAGGGATCCTGATCATCAGATGGAGGAGGTGGAGGTGGCTGCTGAAAGTAACTAGCAAGGGTGGTAAACTGAGCATTGAACCAGGCGATGTCCTGGTCATGCTGCTGCTGCTAGTGAGTAAGAAAACTGTCAAAATGAGCTAAATCCTCAGCACGGTGATGCTCGTACAGGGCAATGTCCTCAGAGTGTTGTTGCTCCTGGGCAGCAACATAGGCGTCAAACCGGGTCTCCCAACGATCAAATCTCTCAATCAACTGATCAACCAGTGAGTGCTGGTGGAGAGGAACAGGGTCAGGAAAGGGAACTGGAGCGGGAGCCTCCTCCTTTCTAGCCCCCCGAGGTTCTTCAGGGTGGAGACGAGTACTGTGAAGGGTGCTGAAGGAATTGTTTGAGTAGAAGAGAGTTTGGAAGTCTGGTGGATTGGGATATTGAATTTGGTATTTAGTTTCAAGAATATAGGCTATGATGTGTCCTAAGGCTAGATTTGGCTTCCTTTTGTGGCCTGGATCACGAATTGTTGTTAGGTGATCAATGTAACGAAAAAATAGGTCCGCAGTGTTGATTTCCCTATGAGCCATGATGTAGAAGGTAGTGAGGGAAAGAAGAGGGGTAATGTGGACTCGGTCGCCGGCTTTTTGAATGACGGAGGTGCGAAGGACATGTTGGATTGTCCTAGCATCTCTGACTAAAGAGCTAGTCTCTCCAACATGGTAAGGTATATAGGTCTGGCGAAGAAAGTGATTTGCCGTGGACCAGTCAAAATCAGGGTCAGAGGCAATTATGTGCAGCTTATCTCCGGTTGTGGATAGCTGTAAAAGATCTACACAGTCCTAATATGTGATTTCGACAGGGCGTCGATTCACATAGGAGGACAGGGCTGTGAAGGTAGGGTTGATGCGAAGGTTTGCAAAAAATTCTAGAAGAAACTCTGAATTGAAAGGGAAAACAAGAGATAGTATGAAGCAAAGGGAAGTGTGAGCGAAGAGATCCATTACCGGGTAAGAGATGTGGACCGGATTTATAATTCTGGAAACAGTAATTCCACATTCTTTATAACGATGATATGCGGCTTCATCCTCTACTTCCCGGAAACGAGGGTCAACCCTTGCCCTCGAGGAACTCCTAGAGGTCTATCGGATGCGTTTTCCACCAGCAATTTGAGAGTACTAAGCAAACACACAAAAGGAGAAAGGATGAAGAGTGAAGAATCATGGTTGGATCGGCCTTAATTTAAAGAAACGGCCATATCGTTCTGGCCGATCTCGGAATCGTCCAGGCCGATATGGTTCAATAATTACGTACAGGCCGATTGGTCAAAAAGGCTGTCCAATCGTCCGGGCCGATTAGACACAGGCTATCGGCCCGAGGAGTCAGTCCGGACGACCGTTGAAAAAGCAGATCGTCCGGGCCGATTAGGTGTATCGTCCAGGACGATGCACAATAATTGATCGTACCGGTCGAAGTTAAAACATTTTAAATGCTTGCCACGTGTATCGTCCAGGATGAACAGTGGATCGGCCCGGCCGATGGTCCAATAATGGATCGTCCGGGGCCAAATTTAAAGATCAAAACGTGCTGACACGTGGATTGTCCGGGACGGTCCAGTGTATCGGCCAGGATGATGCACATAGAATTCATCGGCCAGACAAAATATACTATCGGCCAGGACTATCACCATGAGTTCGATCAAATCGTCCAGGACGATAATGTATCGTCCAGAACGATGAATTGCAGTAAGCACAGAAAAAGGTCAGCAGATGGATTTTGGAAGGAATTTGTCATATCGGCCAGGACGATAGAAAAATCGGCCAGGCCGATCTGACTTGAATTTGAAATCAAGACAGGAAAGGTGATGATCAAGACTCTCAAAAATAAAATAAAAGAAAAAACAGTCAAAGACACAGAAAAATAAAAAACAACACAATGAAAACCAAACACCGAATATTTTTGGATTTTAATTTTTCTCTTTTTTTTTTTATTTTTTTTTATGGAGGCATCATATGAGAATTCTTTTCACGAATTTAAACTTTTAAAGTTTTAGGAGATCAAGAGGTTTAACCAAATCCAATCAGAAGAAGGTAGAAAAACTGATTCCATTAACCCTAGATCGGACATCCTTCAGGGTACAAAATTCTCTTAAAAACAATAGAGTCCTAACTCGGAATAACAAAAAAGGATAAGAAGATCCAATCAAGGCTTGTTAACAACAAAAATATCTCATAAATAATAAACCAAAATAATTTTTCTCAATCATGGAAATTGAAATCAAATCTTTGAAGGTATCATATAATCAATGAGTTTTCTAAGTTTTAAGAGTTTTACCAAAGAGATGATAGCTTGCATTTAGTGGGCTAATTTTATGCCTCTTGTCACTTTTATTGGCTCTTTGAGCATCTTTTGATTTTTGATATACTTTTGTGTATATAGCTTTCTTTTCAATTTGGCTTCATTGGCCTCTTTCCTTTTTAACTCTTGCAAGCTAAAAACTCTTTAATATACCCTTAAAGAAAAATACTTAGTTGTGAGTATATCCTCCAAATATTAGAGAATAGGAGCTCTCTCTCTAACATAGGGAAGAACAATCCACAACACAAAATCAAAATCACGTGATAACTGCAATGGTAGGATTTCAAAAGCTTGAATGATATCTAAGAATTTTGACTATTATGCATAAGATAATTTAATGTAGCAAGATAAGAAAGAGATCTTAAAAAGCCATTGATTAAACTTAGTTTAGACTTTTGTTTTATAGAAGAAAATCATGCCACTAAACAAAGTCAGAAGAAGAGAAAAACATCAACAGTTTACTCCCTTTAACCAATTTAGAAAAGCTAAACTCTATCTCCAAAACTCCAATATTTAAAAGCTTGAGAAGTTTCATCATATGGAAGGCCAAAAATAAAGACCAAAGTGAAAAACAAAAAACTCATAAAAATAAAAAAAAACTAAAAACAACACAAAGTGAGCACAAAAAATAAAAGACACACAAAAACTAAAGATTTCAAGCAAGTGATAAAGCAGCGGATTTAAGTAATTGAGCTGCGAGCCTCCTTAGGTCCAGTTATCTTTATGCTCCCACGAGGTCTTTGGTAAGAGCACACCTGCAAAACTCAAGAACAGTCAGTTTTAGGAACCCAAACAGGTTTGGGCTCCTTCTTAGGAAATGTAGAGTGCATTGCAGATGTGGTATGCTTTGAATCATGCATCTTAGGTCTCCACACCCAATGTGTACTAAGGTGAACTGTGCAAGTGTGTGAGATGTGTCCTAGCATGCCACAAGAAAAATATTGAATTCCAGGAAAAGGTTTTCTTAAATGGTTTGGGTAAAAATACCTCTTCCTAGGTTCTAGCCTTTGATTAAAAGTTGGTGTCATCCTAGCTTTCTTACATGTTTGCAAATTATTTTGAATTCTCAAGTTAGTTCTTTTTAATGCATCATTCTCAATCCTCAAATTTTTCTCAATCTCTTTAGATTTCTTAAGATCATCGTTAAGTGAGGTGTGTGAAGCTTTTAATGCATTACTTTTATCAACTAATTCCAAATGCTTCTTATTTAATTCATCAAATTCATCAAGGAGAGCCATGTGATTTGAATCAATCGTTGCATGATCTTTTAGAAAAACTTCATGCTCTTTTTGTAGATTTGAATGTTCTAATTTTAGGCTAGCATGAGTTTTCTTAAGTTTTTTGTATGATGTATGGATTTTTTCATAAATTTCAAACAATTCATCATAGGTTGGTTTACATACCTCTTCCTTATCACTTTGATTTTCTCCCATGAAACACAAGTTTGTAGTCTCTTCCTCTGGTTCAGTCTCAAAGGAATCAGTACCAGATTCTGCCCAGAAGCCTCTTTGGATTTTCTTCACCTCCTTCCTTGACTTAGCTTTCTCCTCACCTTTTTCCTTTTCTTTGTTTGAATGATCTTGAAGTGTAGGACAATCGGCTCTTACATGTCCAGGTTTCCTGCATTCAAAACAAACAACATCAGAAGATCCTTTAATATGTTTATGATCCTTACCTTTTCTCCAACTTTGATGATGCTTTTGTTTCTTCCTTAGAAAGCTTTTGAATTGCCTTGTGATGAAGGCAACTTCATCGCTTTCAGACCCGAAAGATTCAGAATCTGATTTGTGCACCTTCAATGCAATTGTTTTCTCCTTTTTCTTCTCACCTGCATCAAGATTTCTTTGATTCACCCCTTGCTCGTAAGCAATGAGTGAGCCAAGCAAGTTATCAATAGAATAGGTGTTCAAATCTTTAGATTCAGTGATGGCAGTAATTTTTGCATCATAAGACGAAGGCAAGCATCTCAAAATCTTGTTAACCTTTTCATAGTTCGAAAGTTCTTTTCCTAGTGCATGCAATGAAGTAGCAATCTGAGTAAACCTAGTGTACATGTCAGAAATCGATTCATGAGGTTTCATACGAAAAAGTTCGTAGTCATGCAAGAGAATGTTTAAACGGGATTGTTTAACTTCATTAGTGCCTTCATAAGTAATGCACAATTTATCCCAAATTTCTTTACCAGTTTTGCAAGTTGAAACACGCATGTAATCCTCAGATTTCAAAGCACAGAAAAAACAATTCAAACATTTTGCATTTTAATTGAGCTAAATCTCATTCATCAAAAGTCCATTCGGTAAAAGCAACTTCAGTTTTAAAACCATTAATTTCACGAGAAGGTGGAGAATAACATTCTTGAATAAGCATCCACATGCGATAATCAGTAGATTGTAAAAAAGTTGACATGCGAGTTTTCCAAAAATCAAAAGGTAGGTTATCGAACAGAGGAGGTCGGGTAATAGAATACCCTTCCGTAGTGTTGCGATTCCCAAAGTTAGACATGGATCAAATTCAAAAAGTTTTTAAACTTTAATTTTCGAATCAAGCTCTGATACCACTTGAAAGTTTGATGGGGATGTTAGGCCCTATGAACTTAGTCCCAAACTAACCAAGAGGGGGGGTGAATTGGTATTTTAAAAATTTCTTTTAATAGATAAAGAAAATTGCATAAAACCAAATCACACCACAAGCATAAATGCGGAATTAAAAAGTGCGGAAGCAAGAAAAGGAACACAGAAATTTATAGTAGTTCGGTCGACTCGACCTACGTCCACTCCTTGGAGGCACCCTCCAAGTATTGCACTACAAAAAAGTGACTCTCCTTTAGCCCCCACGGCTAGGCGGAGAAACCCTCACAAGAACCTCCTTTTTGCCACCCCGGTAAGGCAGAGAACCTATCTCCTTTTGCTTCCTCCTGAAGCTGGCAGAGAACCAAAACCAAAAGCAAAACTAATTACCTCTACCAACCTTTCTACGGACAAAAAACTCTAGACGAAGACGACGCAGAGCGATACTTGAAGCAACCCTTGTGAATCCCCTCACAAGCTCCCCCTCACAAGATCCTCTCTCTCTCCTCTCTCTCTTTCTCTCCTCGAGGTTTTCTCAGGTCAAGGAAGCAGCCAAAGGTCTTTCAAAACGTTGAACAAGAGCTCTTAAATAGAAGAGCTTCAAAAAAGCTCATTAATTGCAAGTTGCCGACAATATCGTCCAGGCCGATATGGACATCGGCCTAGCCGATCAGTACAAATCAATTATAATCGGCCAGAGCATCGCCCTGGATTGAAAACAGGACGATTGAAAATTTTCTTGATCATCCAGGCCGATATCACGATCGTCCTGGCCGATCAGTTCAAATCAGAGGAAAATCGTCCTGACAATAGCCCTGGATATGGGCTGGCCGATATTGATCGTCCTGAAGTAACTTAAGGTTTTTGACTGGATCGTCCTGGCCGACCCTGCGATCATCCCGGACGATCTGATTGTATCAATCATCCTTAATTACTCCCTTGATTTCCTGAACAATTATGGCATAATTTGTGAATTTCGTCCAGGCCGATCATAGGATCGTCCTGGCCGATAATTTAAAAATACAGTATACCATACTTGACTATGGCGGCTACTTCTTTCTGTTTTGAGCTTATCGTCCTGGCCGATACACGTATCGTCCAGGACGATCGGTTAATGTCGGCTGCCTTAATTAAGAATCCTTAATTAGACTTTCTGTTTTAAGCTGATCGTCCAGGCCGATCCAGAAAATCATCCTGGCCGATATGAGTAAAAACAAAAATTCTAAGTCTCTCAAGTGTGTGTGTGAAGGGTTACATAGCATCAGTCTCTTTGACTATTACAAGTGGACTAAAAAGGTAAAAAACAAATGTACAGACTGACTTAACCCTAAACCAAAGCATTCCTGAACTTGGCTCCTTTTTGATCGTCCGATCTCCGATTCCTGAAAAGTTAGACGCAACAAGCAGTCCAAGAGAAACAGTGTTTGTCAATCATCAAAACATAAGACTTAAAAAATAGATTTGCAACACGTTCTAAAAGCCGAAAATACGGAAAGAGGAAGCCTAGTTGGTGACGATAGCAATGAATTGTCAAGTAAATCACAAAGCTCACCAATGCATAAGCAAAAGTGGAAGAAAGGTAAAAGTTGTAAGGATGTCCATATTTTCTCTGACATTGTTTGCTTTCGATGTAGGAAACCTGGACATATGAAGAATGAGTGCCCTAATTTAAGAATTATCCCTGCTAAAAAAAGGGTAAGGCGAAGTTAAATTTAAACTGGGGAAAGAATGAAAAGCAAAAAATCTCATGGGCGGATCTGGTTTCTGAAGCATCAGACCAAGAAAGAGATAATGGATAAAAACCTTATTTGAGTTTTTCTTTATTTTGTTTTTATTTTTTTTATTGTTTATTATATTTTTTAATTTTACTTGTTTTGTTTCACTTTTTTTTTTCTCCGATCAACACACACATCCACTTTTCTAGAAATGAAAATTTTACTTCCTATTTTTTCTTGAAATTTATAGTGAGTTGTGATTGACTTCTCTAAAAATAATCAAAGGAATGAAATTCAAATTTTTGACTTTCAATCTCTATTTCCTAAAAGTGGTTTTTCTACTTTTGATTTAAAATCTTTTTCATCTTTTAAATTGGTTTTTGAAACTAAATTTTTTATCTCCCTATATTTTATTTATCGCATAGGAATCTTTTGCAAGTTATTGAATCTAATTCAAAATTTGCTTAATCAATAAATTCACTTTATCAATAGTATGGGTTTACTTTTGGTATTTAAGATTTCAGAAAGGTAGCATAATAAAAAAAAAAAATTTGGCCAATGATGCGAAAAATAAAAGATGCGCAAAGCGCCAAATTGAAAAATATAGAATACACAAAGTGTATCAAAAGATGCGCAGTGCGTCAACCAATTGTCAAGAGGCATAAAATGAGCCCACTAAATTTTAATGCTTACCATTCTTATACTTCTTAAAGCTTAAGAAAACCCTTGATTTTTCGATGCTTGAGTTTGAAAATCTTAATTCTTGATTCAACAATTCGTGCATTGATCTTCTATTAGATATATATTATGGAAAGAGTTTTTGAAAAATGATTGTTTCTTTCTCTAATTTATTTTATGATTTAGATATTGAATTAAAAAGTTTTTTAGCCTTTTTAAAGAGCTTGAGTTGGGATTATCGAATTATGAATTTCTAACCTTTTTCTGGATTATGCGTTGTCAATCCAATTCTACTAAGTTTTTGATTAAGACCAAGAGGTAACTGTCTCATTTTAAGAATATTTGTTTTTCACTAGATCAAGGAATGTTTTTTGTCTTTTGGTCATTTTGTTTTGGTTCGTGCCTCCTCTCTTTTTGATAATGTCAAAGGGGGAGAATGTATTGTTGAATTTTTGTACTGTTATCGTATTTGTATCTTGTCTTCAAAAAAATAAAAACAACAAAAATATTTTCATCTCCCCTATTTTTTAAAAGTGTTATTCTAGTAAGGGGGAGATTAGGAGAAATTGTTTTCTTTTGAAAATTCAAATTGAAATGTTTTGCCATCATCAAAAAGGGGGAGATTGTTGCGGATCTCTGGTTTATGATTTTGATGATAGCAAACATTCATTATTTCTCTACGGTTGCCTTATGTGCTAACATTTTAGGTCCACTCGATCAGACTGCAATCTGGAACCAGCTCAAGATTGGGTAGACTAGATCTATGTTAGTTTGTAATCTTTTTCCTTTCTTGAGTCTGTTGTATTTGGTGTGGCTATAACTTGGTAGAAATTCTCTTGCTCCCTATATAATTTCTGTTTTTTGGTAACATCGTCCGGGATGATATTAATATCGGCCTGGATGATCTGCCCAAAATCAGAAACCCTAATTAGGGCATCCTCATTAAGGTAGCCGTCAACAGATCAGCCTGGACAATAATCTCAATTCAGAAAGAATCAGCTGCCATAATCAGTTTAGGAATTCTTTATTTTAGAAAATCGGCCAGGACAATATTATTGTCGTCTAGGATGATCTAACTCAATCATGCCTAAATTGATCTGGTATCTTTGGAAAGCATTAATGGTTGATTGATACGATCACATCGTTCGGGACGATCGAATGATCGGCCAGGACGATGGCCTGGACGATTTACATCGGACAGCTTGTATTCAGGGCGATGATCAGGACGATTGAAATCAGTTTTAAACTAATCGGCCAGGATGATCGTGATATCGGCCTGGACGATGTAACCAATTTTCTTTTGATCATCTCAAATCGTCCCGGGCTAATGAGCTTAATTTGTACTGATCGGCCAGGACGATATGCCTATCATCCTGGACGATAATGTCGGCAACTTGCATTAATGAGCTTGTTTTGAGAGCTTCTATTTAAGCTTTAGCATGACACTTTGTAAGCGTCTTTGGCAGTCATTGGAGCTTCGTTCTTGTGGGGGAGACTTGAAGAGAGAGCTTGAAAGGGAGAGAGGAAAGGGTGGAGTTTGAGAGAGGGAGAAGATCCTGTGAGGGGGGGCTCAAGGGAGTGTGGAGGGGGTTCCACACGGTTGCTCTGGCGAACACGCACCTTAATACCATCAGATTCAAGGCTTGTCTCGAGGTAAGTTCACCAAAGAAGAAGTCTCTTTGGTGTCAAAGGACCCGGCAACTCCGTCGCACCGGGAGAGGTGGAAGAGATTTTGTAAGGGCTTCTCCGCCTAGCTGTGGGGGCTAAAGGAGAGACACTTGTGTTAATGCAATACTTAGAGGGTTCCTCCAAGGAGTGGACGTAGGTCAAGGTTTGACCAAACCACTATAAATTCAGTGTGTTCTTTCTTTATTAATTCCGCACTTTAATTTCCACATCGTTGGTTTTCTTTGTGGTGATATTGGTTTTAGTTTTATCTTTTGGTTTTAAATTTTTCCAATTCACCTCTCTCTTTTAAATTAGCTTGGGCAAGTTCTATAGGGCTTAACATCCCTAACAAACTTTCAAGTGGTCTCAGAGCACTTTCTAGTGTCATCTGAGAACTTTCAACTTGTTCATGATTGATGTTCATCTATCTAAAAGCTAAATGTATTTTACATAAAGATGATTTTATATTCTAATAAACTCTAAACATATTATTTTAAGCATTAAATAGGAACCATGAAAGAAAATAGAAGACTTGAGATGATCAAAGTCTTATAGTTTTTTTTTATAATTTAAAAAAGGCCAACATGGAGAAGTTGATTATAGATGTTTTAAATGATAATTAAGAGAAGTTGACAAATATTACAACATATTACCTAATCCCTTAGGTAATCTTCTCACAAGTAGAATGATGTGTGAATCCATGTAAGGTATATTACATGGACATAGTTTATTTAATCAAGTTCAATGGTAATGTAATAAATCATATGAATTGAATCAATTATATAACTTAATAAACTTCTTCAATATATGAAATCACTTATATCCATTTCTAGATATTGAAAGTACCTATTAATGCATGGTGTTGACCTCAATTTTGGCCAAAACCCTTGACCAAGGGGTTGACTTGGTCAATTTGACCAAGCCAAGACCTAAGGTCTCTCCTATCCAGTTTAGTGCGTCAATCTGAGTCTGTTGAGCCCAAACTCAGGTCCGGGGTCAACCTGGTTGACCCAAATTGACCCCTTTAGCCTATTTGAGCCCGATTTGATTCTAAATTGATATCAAATCTTCTTTGGACTCATACCCATCATTCCATGAGTCTAAATAGGCTGAATTGACCAAGTCAAACTTTGACTTGGTCAATCTAAGCCTTAATGGGTCATTATAACCCATTATAGTCCAAATCTAATTCAAATGAATTCAGAAACTTGCATGGCTCAACCCCTTGACTCCTCTGACCTAATTGATTGGTTTAACCAAGTCAAACTTTGACTTGGTCAAACCAAGCCACCAATAGGTCAAATAAACCTATTTAAGGCCAATTAACTCTATTTAATGCCTTTAATTCACTCCATTTGGATTCAAAATTAAAACCACACCCCTAGGCTATTTTTTGTTGAAACTCGTTCAGTATGAATTAGGTTGTTAAACCTTAGCTTATGTCCCAAGGCTATCCAAGAGGGGGTGAATTGGTATTTTAAAAATTTATCACTCTTTTGAATATTTTGAACCGAAAGTAAACTTTAATGAATTTTTTAGAAATAGTTTTTCAACCACAATTTTTAGAATAGAAAAAGCAAAAAATAAAAAGTAGTAAAGAATAAAAGATAAGATTTATAGTGGTTCGATCAAAACCAGATCTACATCCACTCTCTAGAGACACCCTCCGAGTATTGCACTAATACCAATAGTGTATCTCTTTTTGCACCCACAACAAGGCGGAGAAGCCTTTACAACAAACTCTTTCTACCACTACCTGATGCGGTAGAGAACCGTCATCCTTTTACACTATCCTCAGTGTTGGCAGAGAACCATTCGTCCTTTTACACTCTCCTAGTGTGGGCAGAGAACCCTTCGACTGTTCACACTCTCTAAGTGTCAGCAGAGAATCGAATCTTCTTGACAGATCTCCTCATAAGAAATCTAGAAGGAAGAAAAAAAAGAGTGAAGTAATCACAATTCAAAAGAAAAGACTCTTACCTTTAAAACTGCAAGTGAAGCATTCACACTCCAGTAGCAAGAATCATTCTTCAAAACACTCTCTCACACTCTCTCCTTGACTCGTCTTTCAATAGGCACGAAGATCAATGGGAAAAAAAGATTTGGTGGCAGTCAAAATTGGACTATATATAGAAAAGATAAGAAAAACCATCCAAAAATTGTAAATTTTGAAGTCAACACGAAATGCATCGTCACGTACGATCGTGGATCATCCTGGACGATTTTACTTAAAGTGTCAGAAATGATCCTAATGAATATTGGTATGAGCTATTTTTGTACACGATCATCGCCCCGTTTGAACTAGTTTTGTCTGATACGAACAGTTATACTATATGTCAGTTCCCAAAAATTGAAGGACGTAACCAACTTATATTAAGTCGGTTCATTTCATCCTGGGATGAACAGGACTTCGTTTGGATGAAATTTTTACAGAGAGCAAGTTGTCCAGGGACGATTTTAATTTCGTCTGGACAAAATTTTTACAGAGAGCAACGCGTCCTGGGACAATTATAAATTTTTTCTGGACAAAATTTTTACAGAGAGCAACTCATCCCGGGACGATTATAAACTTCGTCTAGGCAAAATTTTTATAGAGAACAACTCATCCTGGCACGATTATTAATTTTATTTGAACGAAATTATTATAGAGCGCAAGTCGTCCAGGGATGATTTTAATTTCGTCCTGGACAATCATGACTTAAAAAAAATTTCTCAAATCCTATTCGTTCCATTGCTCTTATGAGTAGATAACAGATTTGATCATCCCGTATGAGTTTTATTCGTATCATACGATCATAACAAAAAATTTAAGATCTCCTGAAGTGTGTGTGTTTATTCACTCAATTATAATCACTCCCTCTCAAACTTAATTAAAACAAAAATTACAAGCTTCAAATTACAAGATATCTCATGCTGAATTTGATTTGAAGTCTTCATTAGTTTGTAGTTCAATTTTCCTGCAATGTTAATACACACAAGAGCAAAAACAAATTTTCCAAAAAAGTGTTAGGAGATAACTACACATAAAACAATAATATTTAGAATCATTAAAACTATACAAGTTGTAAGAATGTAAAACATGCAAATAGCAACTCTCTTAACAATCTCCCCCTTTTTGATAATGGCAAAACAATTATTGTTTGTTGGATTTTAAATTCTAGGAATCTTCTAAACTCCCCCTGAATTGATAAATATATGAAAATAAGGAGGCATTTATTCAAAATTTCTGTTTTTCAAAAGTTTTTACACAAAACAAAACGATACGAACGAACAAATAAAAGAAAATGATACGAATGAACAAATAAAAAAATGATACGAACAAAGAACAATATAAGAACGAACAAACAATTTCTCCCCCTTTTTAATAGTAGTAAAAAGTGAATAAAAAAAGACTTGAAATGTAAGCAGATATATGAAAAGCAATTGATAATTTAGTATTGAAAGTGATTTAAATAAGTTATGCAAATAAAGTTAAAATATTAGGCAAATCATAAAAATTCATAGAATTTAAGAAGATATATAACTTAGATAATAAAAAGAATTTATCAAAAGCATGGTTCAATTTAGACATTGATATAGAGAAAATCATTACAAGAAGGATGAATAAAAAATTATATATTTCAAATTTCAATATGAAATATAAATGAACATAAGATTAATTAGAATTAAGAGATTAAAAAAGTTTTGAAAGAAATAACTACCACATGTGGCGCTTTGCGCATCTTTTTTTTTTTAATTTGTGGCACATTTTTGTGCATCTTTTCACTTTGGGCTTATTTTGTGCCTCTTTTTCACATTGCGAACCTTTGCGCATTACTTTTGATTTTTTTACATCTTTATAATTTTCAAGAGTAATTGTATTCTTTCTAAAAATAATAATTTTAAATTTTAAATTTTTCTAAGTGCATAAATATTAATTGATAAGTGAAATACAAAATAAGAAAAGCATCATACTTGCAATAATAATATTAACAACAATGTAGTCTAAATCAGAGACATTGATTGATAATCTTAATAACATCAAGTTATAAGTAAAACTTAAATTTAGAAAAAATTTGATTTTCTAATGAATTTAATTTTAACTTATAATTCAAGATATATCACTATTAAGATTAAAAAATCTAATAATTTTCATAATGCTACCATACATTTCAATAATATTAAAGTCAAAAACACAAGATCATATATTGATATCAATGTGATGAAAATATAATCTAACTCAAGATATCAATATAAAAATACCAAAAGAAAATACATCAAACTTCCTAAAAACAACAATAAACACACAAACTACAGAAAAACACATAAAAGCAAATGCAACTATCACTGAGATGGACCCTGATTTGGAGGACGAGGAGGAGCTACAGCACCAAAGATGTTAAAATATATACACATCATCATCATATTAGTGCTGATATCATTCATTTGCTCCCTCATAAAACCCATGTCATGTTGATATTGAACATCCTGCTGCTGAAGATGAGCCTCAATTTGATCAAAATGTTGATCAAAATGAGTCTCTAGTCGATCAAATCTTTGAACCAAATCCTGATAATTTAGTTCATTAGTTGGTGCAGGAGCAGCTTCTGGTTCTTCCTCTGTATCACTTATGACATGTGCTTTACTTGAATCATCATTTTTGAAGATCGCTCTAAAGGATCCGTCGTTGTAGTAGAGCGGTTCTTCATATTCTTGATCAGGATGAATCAAGTTATATTTCTTCTCCAGAATGTAGGTAACTAAATGTCCTAAGGCAATGATCCTCTTTCTTTTCTACTCTGCATGGCCTATTTCAGAAAGCCCATAAAGATAGTCGAGCAAATGTTGGGCTTCATCTATAGCCACTTCAGACATGATCAAAAAGGTCACGATAGAGAGAAGAGGGGTTATATTGATTCTATCACCAGCTTTAGGAATAATTGAAGTTCTAAGAACATGTTGGATGATACGTGCCTCTCGTATAAGACCGAATACCCTAGCCACATGCTCATCAATACTATTTTTTCTAATCACTCTATTGATTTGAAATCATTTATATTGATTAGTGTAATCAAGTTGTGGGCTCTAGATCCCTCAGTCCTTAAGTTTAAAAAGGCTCCTAAGTTATGCTTTGTGATTTCAACTTTTTGTTTAAAGACAAAGGAACGAATTATAGAGTTGTCAGAATTAAAAGACATGTTGGCGAGGAAGTAATGAAATGTTTCCCTATTGTAGAGGAGGACAAGGGTAAAGATAAGATGAAATTGAGTTGAAGCGAATAAATTCCTTACTTGAAAGGTAAGATCTTTTTGGATTAGGATTCTGGAGGGGGTGATTTTAGCTGAAGCAAACCTAGGAAAAGAATCCTCATTTGCTTTGGAAAGAAAGTTCTCAGATGAATTTCTATGAGGTTTCTTAGCCAGAACCTTTTAGCGCTTGCTTGAACTTTCCATTTGATAAAGATCTAGAGAACGAAAGGGATTGAAGGCGATGTTTAGAGTGTGACTATTGAGTTAAAAAGACTGCCTATTTATTAAAAAATGATACGTTCGTGCCAGACAAAACAAGTTTGTCCCGTACAAAATTTTCAATTCGTCCTGTACGAAAAAATTTTGTATGGATGATCTAAAGTGTCAAAATGAAACGGTTTTACATAATCAACACAACTTACGAAGTATTCTTTCGTACAGACTTTTGACCAGTCTGTCGTACAGACAAACACATGTTCGTCTTGGGACGATTAGAACTTATATCATTTTAATGGAAGTTGAAACTGTCCCCTACATCAAACTGACATGTGTTCGTCCAGACGAACCAAAGGTTCGTACGTACGAAGTTCGTATTAAAAAATACCTTATCCATTAAACTGTTTTAGTCATTCGTCCCATAATTTGAAAAACATTTCATCCCGGATGATCATGACAATCGTACATACGAAGTGACCAATAAACACTAAACACACCATGCAAAACAGTTTAAAATCTGACAATTTGACACAATACACACATCGTCCCATACAAAAAACTTTCATCCCGGACGATTGTCACCAAAAAATTTTCAAAATAAAGACACAAAACACAGTAAAAACACAAAACAATGAAGAAACACAAACTCTAAAAGAAAAATCACACATATAAAATCTAAAACTCATAAAGAACACAAAAACATTTAATTAGAAAATAAATATCAATGTTGCAAAAACATTTTTATTTAAGCATTCAAATCAATCACAACAAGCCTTGTTCTTAATGCACTGAAAGTATCAATGGCTAAAGGTTTTATAAAAATGTCTGCAAGTTGATTTTCAGTAGATACATGATTGAGTTCAATTTCTCCTTTGGATACATGATCTCTTATGAAATGATGTCTTATGTCTATGTGTTTGGTTCTTGAATGTTGAATAGGATTTTTAGAAATGCAAATAGCACTAGTGTTATCATAATAAATTAGAATAGTGCCTATATTCAATCCTAAATCAATCAACTATTATTTCAATGAAAGTACTTGTGCCACACAACTTTCTAATGCAATGTATTCAGCTTCAGCAGCAGATAGGGCTACTGAATTTTATTTTTTACTGGACCAAGAAACTAAAGAATTTTCAATGAATTGACATGTTCCAGAAGTGCTTTTCCTATCCAACCTACAACCTGTAAAGTCAGAATCTGAATAACCAATTATTTAAAATGAAGAGCTAAACTTAGGATACCAAATTCCTAAGTTCTGAGTTCCTAACAGATATCTTAAAATCCTTTTCACTGCTGTCAAAAGTGATTCTTTTTTATCTGATTGAAATTTACCACACAAACAGACACTAAACATGATATCAGGGCGGCTAGCTGTCAAGTAAAGCAAAGATCCAATTATCCCTCAAAATTTCTTTTGATCAATAGATTTTCCCTTAGGGTCCATATCCAACTGAACTGAGGAACTCATTGGTGTATTGACAAGTTTAGCATTGTTCATTTCATACTTTTTGAGGATGTCCATAACTTACTTTGACTGACTAAGAAATATACCATCCTTAATTTGCTTAATGCAAAATCCTAGAAAGTAATTCCAATCTCCCATTAAACTCATCTCAAATTCACTACTCATTATTTTAGAAATATTATCACAAAGATTTTTATTTGAAGATCCAAAAATGATATCATCCACATAAATTTGAACAATGAGTATATCTTTTCAACATTTCTTCAAAAAGAGAGTTGTATCCATACTTCCTTTTTCAAAAGATCTTTTAAGTAGGAAGGTGCTCAACCTCTCATATCAAGCCCTATGTGCCTGTTTTAATCCATATACTGCCTTTTTTAACTTGAAAACATGATTTGGGTATTTAGAATTTTCAAAACCTTTAGGTTGTTCTACAAAAACATCCTCTTGAATTACTCCATTTAAAAATAAACTTTTGACATCCATTTGATACAATTTAAATCCTCTAAAACAGGCAAAGGCTAGCAAAAACCTAATTGCTTCAAGTCTAGCTATAGGGGCAAAAGTCTCCTCAAAATCAATCCCTTCAATCTAATTATACCCCTTAGCAACTAATCTAGCCTTATTTCTAATGACTACTCCTGAGTCATTCATTCTGTTTTTGAATACCCACTTAGTTCCAACTACACTTTGATCCTTTGGCCTTATAGTTAATTTCCAAACTTTATTTCTTACAAATTAATTCAACTCTTCTTGCATGGACAAAATCTAAAATTCATCAGAAAGTACTTGATTAATATTAGTGGGTTCTATAGTTGAAATGAAGGCTGAATGATTGACTTCTTTATTTAATCCTCTCATAATCCTTACACCCTCACTAGGTTCACCTATAATCAATTCCCTTGGGTAGTTTTTAGAAAATCTCAAATCTCTAGGCAAAGAATTTTCTATCTCTAAATTTTCTTTCAAATTTTCTTCCAAATTTATTTTATCAATCTTTCGGGAGTTAATCTCAATTTCATCTTCTTCAATATTTGGCTCTTTCATATTTTCAGATTCATCAAATACAATATGTATGGTCTCCTCAATTACCAAAGTTCTTCTATTGAATACTCTATAAGATTTTCCAACACTTGAGTATCCAAAAAAAATTCCTTCATCAAATTTTGGATCAAATTTTCCTAATGAAGATTTTCCATTGTTATGAATGAACACCTTGCAACCAAAAACATGCAAATGTGACAAATTTGGTGTTCTCCTTTTTAACAACTCATAGGGTATTTTATTCAATTTAAATCTCACATTCACCATATTCAGAACATAACATGCACTGCTAACCGCCTCAGCCCAAAAATATTTAGGAAGTGAGTATTCTGCCAACATTGCTGGGGCGGCTTCTATTAATGTTCTATTTTTCCTTTCGACTACCTCATTTTGTTGAGGGGTTCTAGGTGCAAAAAAATTGTGATCAATTCCTTTCTCCTTATAAAATTCTTCAAAATTATCATTCTCAAATTCTCCTCCATGATCACTTTGTATAGAAATAATTTCACACCCTAATTTTCTTTGAATCCAAGTAAAAAATTTTCTAAATTCCTCAAATGATTCACTCTTATGAAATAGAAATCTAACCCATATAATTCTTGAGTAATCATCCACAATCACAAATCTGTATATCTTCCCTCCAAGACTAACAGTTCCAACTGATTCAAAAAGATCCATATGCAAAATCTCTAAAGGTTTACTAGTTCTAAGATCCTTATTGGACTAAAAAGAGGACTTCACCTGCTTCCCTAATTGACATGCATCACAAAAGTGGTCCTTAGTAAAGTCAAGTTTAAGTATACCTCTCACTAAGTTCTTTTGGGTAATACTCCTAAGGTTTTTCATGCTAGAATGACAAAGTCTCCTATACCAAAGCCATGACTCATGAGATACTATTTTTAAACAAAAAGAAGTATGAGATTGAATGCAGTTCAAATCTAACATATAAACATTATTTACCCTTTTTCCATTCAAAACATCTTTTCCATTTAGGCTTAATATGCAGCTAGTAGGAAAAAATTTTACATAAAAACTTTTATCACAAAGTTGACTTATACTTAACAAATTATGCTTTAAGCCTTCAACCAATAACACATTGTCTATAAAAAAGTTCTTAAGATTTCCAATCATACCTGATCCAACCACCTTCTTTGTGGTATTATCTCCAAGTGTAACCTTGTCTCCACTCCTGGCTTCTAGCGTTATGAATTGAGTAGTATCTTCAGTCATATGCTTTAAACATCCGTTGTCCCTGTACCATATACTCTTACGAGGTCTTGTGTGAGAGAGACCTTACAAAATTATCAAACATTAAACCTCAGAACCCAAACAAGTTTGGGTTCTCCTTTTGGCAATTTATAATCAGATGCATGTATGATATGTCTAGGTTTAAGCATCTTAGGTCTCCACACCAAATAAGTTTTTATCTTCAAAGTACAGGTGTGAGCTATATGTCCAAACAATAAATAATTATTAAATTTTACTTTTGGAAATGGTTTTTTAAGTCTTCTAATATTCATCTGTCTTTTTAGGGATTGTATAAATTTAGGATACATAATAGGATTAGTAAAATCTTCAAGTTTAGGGGATATCCTATTATCCTCGAGAGCTTTTATCGTTAGTTTGTAAAATGAATTCATATCTTTCAAAATTCAATTTAAATAATTGATTTTATATAATTTGCTCTCTGATTCATCCATAAAATTCTTAAAATCTTTCTCGAGTTCTGCATAGGATGATTTTAAATTCTCATAATTTTTATTCAAGTCATCAAACTCGTTAAGTAAATTCATGTAGTTGTTGTCAATTAAGGCATGATCTTTCCTAAGGATTTCATGTTCCTTTTGAAGTTCTTTAAATTTTAAACTTAGACTAGCATGTATTTTCTTTATTTTCTCATATGCATTATGCATGTATTCAAAAACTTCAAATAATTCATCATAAGTTAAGTCACGTACCTCTTATTAATCTGACTGATCAAGACTATCGGCCATTAAGCAAAGATTAGTGACTTCTTCTTCCTTTCACTCTTTGATGAATATGAAGCTGAATCCGCCTAGAAAGCTCTTTGAAACTTCTTCTTTCCCTTTTTTATAATTGGTTTCTCCTCTACCTTCTCCTTGCTATGAGTGGCTTTGAGTTTTGGGCAATCAGTCTTGATATGACCAGGTTTCCTGCACTCATAGCAAATCACATCATTTGAAACCTTATAATTTCTATTAAATTTACCACTATTCCATTGCTGGCGTCTCTTCTGCTTCCTCTTCAAAAAGCTTCTGAACTGTGTAGTTATCAATGTGATGTCGTCTTCATCCTCAGGTTGTGAGTGTTCACTCTCAAACTCTTCCACTTTTAGTGCTATGTTCTTCTCCCTTCGTGGTTCACCTGCATCAATCTTTCTTTGGCTAACTCCTTGCTCGTATTCAATTAGCGCACCAAGAAGATTATTAATAGTGTAAATGTTTAAATCTTTAGACATTATAATTGCAGTAGTTTTAGCATCATATGCAGTAGGCAAACAACGAAGAATATTATTAACCATTTCAGCATTCGTTAGTTCTCTACCCAGTGCATGCAAAGAGGTGATTATTTGTGTGAATCTTATGTACATATCAAAAATGGATTCATCAGATTTCATGCAAAACAATTCATAATCATGTAACAATATATTATGTCTAGATTGCTTAACCTCATTAGTCCCCTCATATATTATACAAAGTCTATCTCATATGTCCTTTCCACTTTTACAAGTGGAAACCCGCATGTAGTCTTCTGATTTTAAAGAACAAAAGAAACTATTCAAGTATTTGGCATTTAGTTGTGCTAAGTCACATTCTTATACTGTCCAGTCTGCAAAAGATATTTCAACTCTAACTCCGTCAACTAATCTAGTTGGTTTTGTATATCCTTCCTAGACTAAGATCCACATACGATAATCAAGTGACTATAAAAAAGTAGACATGCAAGTTTTCTAAAAATCAAAAGGTATATTGTCAAATAGTGGAGGTCTAATTATAGAGTAACCCTCAGGTGTGTTTCGGTTTTCAAATGTAGCCATCTACGTTAATCAAAAAGTAGTCTAAACTTATAATTTTGAAATAAAGCTCTGATACCACTTGTTGAAACTCGTTCACTATGAACTAGGTTATTAAACCTAAGCTTATGTCCCAAGGCTATCCAAGAGGGGGGTGAATTGATATTTTAAAAATTTATCCCTCTTTTGAATATTTTGAATAGAAAGTAAACTTTAATGAATTTTTTAGAAATAGTTTTTCAAACACAATTTTTAGAATAGAAAAAGCAAAAAATAAAAAGCAGTAAAAAATAAAAGACATAAGATTTATAGTGGTTCGGTCAAAACCAGACCTACATCCACTCCCCGGAGGCACCCTTCGAGTGTTGCACTAATACCAATAGTGTCTCTCCTTTTGCACTTACAGCAAGGCGGAGAAGCCTTTACAACAAACTCTTTCCACCACTACCCGGTGCAGTAGAGAACTGTCATCCTTTTATAATGTCCTCAATGTTGACAGAGAACTGTTTGTCCTTTCACAATCTCTTAATGTGGGTAGAGAATCCTTCATCCTTTCACACTATCCTAGTGTGGCCAGAGAACCCTTCGACTGTTCACACTCTCCAAGTGTCGACATAGAACTAGATCTTCTTGACAGATCTCCTCACAAGAAATCTAGAAGGAAGAAAGAAAAGAGTGAAGTAATCACAAATCAAAAACAAAGACTCTTACCTTTAAAACTCCAAGTGAAGCCTTCATGCTCCAGTAGCAAGAATCCTTCTTCAAAACACTCTCTCACACTCTCTCCTTGACTCTTCTTTCAATAGGCACGAAGTTCATTGGGCAAAAAGATTTGGTTTCGGTCAAAATTGGATTATATATAGAAGAGACAAGAAAAGCTGTCCAAAAACTGCAAATTTTCAAGTCAACACGAAATCCATCTTCCCGTACGATCGTGGATCATCCTAGACAATTTTACTTAAAGTGTCGGAAATGATCCTAATGAATATTGGTACGAAATATGTTCATACATGATCATCATCCCTTACGAACTAGGTTCATCCGGTACGAACAGTTATACTATAGGTCGGTTCCCAAAATCTACAGGACGTAACCAACTTATGTTAAGTCGGTTCATTTCGTACTGGGACAAACAGGACTTCATCTGGACGAAATTTTTATAGAGAGCAAGTCATCCAGGGATGATTTTAATTTCGTCTGGACAAAATTTTTACAGAGAGAAATAAGTCCTCAGATGATTATAAATTTCTTTTGGACAAAATTTTTACAGAGAGCAACTCATCCTGGGACGATAAAAAATTTTGTCTGGATGAATTTTTTACAGAGAGAAAATCATCCAGGGACGATTTTAATTTCAACCTAGATGATCAAAACTTAGAAAAATATTTCCTCAAATCCTGTTCGTTCCATTGCTCTTACGAGGAGATAACAGACCTGATCATCCCGTACGAGTTCTATTCGTACCGTACGATCAGAACAAAAAATTTAAGATCTCCTTAAGTGTGTGTGTGTTTATTCACTCAATTACAATCACTCCCTCTCAAACTTAAATAAAACAAAAATTACAAGCTTCAAATTATAAAATATCTCATGTTGAGTTTGATTTGAAGTCTTCATTAGTTTGTAGTTCAATTTTCCTGAAATGTTAGTACACACAAGAGCAAAAACAAATTTTCCAAAAAAGTGTTAGGAGATAACTACACATAAAATAATAATAATTGGAATCATCAAAACTATATAAGTTGCAAGAATGTAAAACATGCAAATAGCAACTCTCTTAACAATTTTCCCTCCTAATGACCCTTAGATTCAATATGGACGTCAATGATATGGTTGGAGCATTTAAATAGAAGAAATTATGTCTTATTTGGGTCTTTTTTCTCTCCCTCTCTCTCAAGGCCACCAAAAGCTCTGAGATTTTGTGAGAGCACTCTCACGACCTCCCCACACATTTTCCAATTCAAGCCTGACGCCAAGACCCTGCCGACAGCGATCCTCCTATGAATCCGAGGCATTTTTCATTTCAAGACAAATTTTGGCCGATCAGAGGAGTTTTAGATCTCGACATAAATAAGGAACCTATTCATGGGGAGTCTATGAGTTCAACAATCCCAAGATCTCCTGAATCCACCATATGGATTGAGGTATATCACAAACCCTAGTCAAGAACACCTAGATTTAAATAACTTTATATTCAGATAGTTTTAGGTCTCAAGAACAGGCCCCCATAAATGCTCTTTAGGTATACTATTGATGTCTAAAATTTTATTGAGTTTCATTGAGTATTTTGTGAGAACAAGGTGAATTTGTGTTTAGGGCTTCGGATCGGGCACTTCATGGGCTACGGGATCCCTGAACTGTTGATCTTAAGATCAACAGTTCAGATTGCATCATACCGCGGGCGATCCAAGCCGTGTACCTGATTCTGTCGGATGA
Source organism: Dendrobium huoshanense (assembly GCA_016618105.1). Lineage (NCBI taxonomy): Eukaryota > Viridiplantae > Streptophyta > Magnoliopsida > Asparagales > Orchidaceae > Dendrobium > Dendrobium huoshanense. The sequence goes on from CM028358.1 coordinate 37,850,202, forward strand.
GATCCCGTCCGCCTTGATCATAATCCTCCATTCAATTCAGCAAAAGATCGAACGCTCGCTGGGCCACGCTGACGTGGCCAAGTGAAGCCGTGTCTGCGGCTTTGATTGCCGCATGATTGCGACAATTATTGCCTGACAACATAATTATTGCGCCGCCGGCAATGATTGGCCACATAGCGCGGGTCCAATCCCGTGCAGACAAATGGCATCCCAAGGTTTTTTCCATGGCTTTTTTATTTATTTTAAATATTTTAAACATATTTTAACTTTGATAAATTATAGAGGTAGAGTTAGAGTTTTGATCCACGAGCTACGGAACCACTACACTCGTACACCCCCTCCCCCTCATATTTACACTTCTTTTTTGACTGTAGAGTCTGACTCTTCAGATGAAGACATGATTGGCATCCTTCACAGTTCAGTCACTTCATCACCTCCATATTTTAAGGCCTACCTTTAGTAGCCATTTGATACCATAAGGTGGATTAATTGTTGACTGTAGCTAAGACAAGAAAGAGGACTTCCGACATCAGACCACTATTGAACAACCTTCTCCCTATCAGATACGTGGGATAGGATTTGAGGATTTTGGACAAAGATTTTATCATGCTCCCTCTATTGATGATGATAGTCCAATATGGAATAGCAAAAATTCTATACCTCACTTGTACGAGACATTTTGGTTGGCATGTGTTGCATATCTATTTTCAAGATCTATGATTTTGATGATAACAAACACTTCTATTTCTCTATGATGGCATTATTTACTAACATTTCAGATCCACACGATCAGACTGCAATTTGGAACCAGCTCAAGATTGGGTAGACTAGGCTTGAGTCAGTTTGTACACTTTTTCCTTTCTTGAGTCTATTGTATTTGGTGTGGCTCCTGATGCTTTGTAACTTGGAAAATTTTTTGACTGTTCCCTAGAGTTTATTATTTTTGGTAATATCATCCGGGATGATATTTATATCAGCCTGGATGATCTATTCAAAAGCAGAAACTCTAATTAGGACATCCTCATTAAAGCAGCCATTATTACGCAAAACACATCGTCCTGGATGATTTTGTATCGACCAGGACGATAGGCTCAATTTAGAAAGAATCTGCCGCCAGATCTACTTAGAAAATACTTATTTTTAGACATCGTCCCGGTGGATCGGCCTGGCCCATCGGGATTGGCCTGGCCTATCGGGATCGGCCTGGCCAATCCATAGCAATTTTTCTTAAATAAATCTTGCAATTAAGCAAAGCAATTAATGGTGATTTGCATGATCACATCGTCCGGGCCGATCGCAAGATCGTCCAGGCCGATTAGACATCGTCCAGCTTCATTTCAGGGCAATGTTCAGGATGATTTTCTTCATATTTGAACTAATAGGCCAGGACGATATGCCTATCGGCCTGAACGATAATGTCGACAACTTGCATTAATGAGCTTATTTTGAGATCTTCGATTTAAGCTATGACATGACACTTTGTAAATTTCTTTGGCAGCCATTGTAGCTTCATTCTTTTGGGGGAAACTTGAAGAGAGAGCATAAAAGGGAGTGAGGAAAGGGTGGAGTTTGAGAGAGGGAGAAGATCCTATGAGGGGGGGGGGGGGGACTCAAGGGAGTATGGATGGGGTTCCACACGGTTGCTCCGGCAAGCTTGCACTTGAATACCGTCGGATTCAAGGCTTGTCATGAGGGAAGTTCACCAAAGAAGAAGATCTCTTTAGTGTCAAAGGACCCGACGACTCCACCACACTGGGGAAGGTGTAAGTGATTTTGTAAGGGCTTCCCTATGGGGGTTAAAGGAGAGACACTTATTTAGTGCAATACTTGGAGGGTGCCTCCAAGAAGTGGACGTAGGTCAAGGATTGACCGATCCACTATAAATATGGTGTGTTCTTTCTTTATTACTTCCGCATTTAATTTTATTGTGGTGATATTGGTTTTGATTTGTGTTTTGATTTAAAGATTCTTCTTTTCCAATTCACCTCTCTCCTTATTAGCCTTGGGCCAGTTCATAAGGGGCCTAACATCCCTAACAAACTTTCAAGTGGTATCATTACACTTTCTAGTGTCATTTGAGCACTTTCAAGTGGTATCAGAGCGGGATTCATAAAATTGAGTTTTTGAAAACTTTTGAATTTTTGATCCATGGCTAATTTTAGTAATTGTAATTTTGTGGAAGGTTTTTCAAACACTAGACCACCTTTATTTGAAAATATTACTTTTGATAATGGTTAAAAGCCTTATTTGTGTGTTTGTGTTGTGTTTTGTTTTATTTTGATTTTTATTTTGTGTTTTTGTTTTTATTTATTCTTTGAATTTTTTTTTTCGTTAAATTTTTATGTGTCTTTTCTCTGATCAACACACACATCACCTTTCTAAAAATGAAAAACCTACCTCTTGTTTTTTCTTGAATTCTTATGAAAATTGTGTTTGACTTCTCTAAAAATAGTCAAAGGAAGGAAACTCATGATTTTGACTCTCAATCTCTATTTTCTTAAAGAGGTTATTCTACTTTTGATTTAAAATCTTTATCATATTTTAAATTAAATTTTGAAACTGAACTTTTTTCATCTCCCTACATTTTATCTATCGCATTGGAATCTTTTTCAAGATTGTTGAATCTACCTCATAATTTTTCTAATCAAGTATTTCGTTGTGTCAATAGAATGGGTTTATTTTTGTTTTTAAAATTTCAGAAAGGTAGCATATTAAAAAAAATGGCCAATGATGCCAAATCAAAAAAAAAGTGGCCAATGATACCAAATCAAAAGATGCGCAATGACGCCAAATTGAGAAAGATACACAAAGTATATCAAAAGAAAAAGATACGCAAAGTGCGCCAAAAACTTGACAAGAGGCATAAAATGAGCACACAAAGAGTATGCTTACTTTTTTTGTTTTATTCAAAGCTTAAGAAAACCCTTGATATTTTTGATACTTGATTTTTAAATCTTGATTCCTTATTCAACAATTCGTGCATTAATCTTCTATTAGATATATTTTATAAAAGGAGTTTTAAAAAATTAGTGTTTCTTTTTCTAATTTATTCCATGATTTAGATATTGAATTAAAAAGTTTTTGAGCCTTTTTAAAGAACTTGAGTTTGGATTATCAAATTCTGAATTTCTAACCTTTTCTGGGCTATACGCTATCAATACAATTCTACTAAGTTTTTTATTAAAACCAAGAGGTAACTTTCTCATTTTAAGAATATTTGTTTTTTTTTTCACTAGATCAGGGAACATTTTTGTCTTTTGTTCGTTTTGGTTTTTATTTGTGCCTCCTCTCTTTTTGATAATGTCAAAGGGGGAGAACGTATTGTTGAATTTTTGTACTATTATCGTATTTCTATCTTTTGTTCAAAAATTTAAAAAAACAATAAAAATATTTTTATCTCTCCTATTTTTAAAGTGTTATTCTAGTGATGGGGAGATTAGGAAAAAATATCCCTTTTTAAAATTCAAATTAAAATGTTTATTATCATAAAAAAGATGGAGATTGTTGCAGATCTATTTTCATGATTTATGATTTTGATGATAGCAAACACTTCTATTTCTTTACGACGGCCTTATTAACTAACATTTCAGGTCCACACAAAGAAATTATAATTTGGAACCAGCTCAAGATTGGGTAGACTAGGCCTGAGTCAGTTTATATAATTTTTCCTTTCTTGAGTTTATTGTATTTAGTGTGGCTCCTGATGCTTTGTAACTTGGAAGATTTTCTAACTATTCCCTAGAGTTTACTATTTTTTGGTAACATCGTCTGGGATGATATTTATATTGGCCTGGATGATCTGTTCAAAAGCAGAAACCCTAATTAGGGCATCCTCATTAAAGTAGTTATCATTATATAAAACACATCGTCCTGGATAATTTTGTATCGGCCAGGATGATAGGCTCAAATTAGAAAGAATCTGCCGCCATATCTACTTAAAAAATAGTTATTTTTGGACATCGTCCCAGTGAATCGGCCTGGCCTATCGAGATCGGTCTGGCTGATCCAGAGCAATTTTTCTTAAATAAATCTGGCAAATAAGGAAAGTAATTAATGGTGATTTGCATGATCACATCGGCCGGGCCGATTGCAAGATCATTTAGGCCGATTGGACAACGTCCAGCTTTATTTCAAGGCGATGTTCAGAACGATTTTCCTCATATTTGAACTAATTGGCCTGGACGATAATGTTGGCAACTTGCATTAATGAGCTTATTTTGATATCTTCTATTTAAGCTATGACATGACACTTTATAAGTGTCTCTGGCAGCCATTGTAGCTTCATTCTTTTGGGGGAAATTTGAAGAGAGAGCTTGAAAGGGAGTGAGGAAAAGGTGGAGTTTGAGAGAGGGAGAAGATCCTGTGAGGGGGGACTCAAGGGAGTGTGGAGGGGGTTCAACACGGTTGCTCCGGCAAGCTTGCACCTAAATACCGTCGGATTTAAGGCTTGTCTCGAGGGAAGTTCACCAAAGAAGAAGATCTCTTTGGTGTCAAAGGACCCGGCGACTCCGCCGCTCTAGGGAAGGTGGAAGTGATTTTGTAAGGGCTTCTCCGCCTAGCTGTGGGGGCTAAAGGAGAGACACTTATTTAGTTCAATACTTGGAGGGTGCCTCCAAGGAGTGGACATAAGTCAAGGTTTGACCGATCCACTATAAATGCGGTGTGTTCTTTCTTTATTACTTTCGCATTTAATTTCCACATTTGATTTTATTGTGTTGATATTGGTTTTGATTTGTGTTTTGATTTAAAGATTCTTCTTTTCTAATTCACCTCTCTCCTTATTAGTCTTGGGCCAGTTTATAAGAGGCCTAACATCCCTAATGAACTTTCAAGTGGTATCAGAGCACTTTCTAGTGTCATTTGAGGACTTTCAGCATAATCTAAATGTCCCTCTGTACCCCGTAGTAAAAGTGCCCCACTGGGTTCTGGGAGCCAGGATTCAGAGGAGACCGCTATGGATATAGAGGTCAAGACTGCCCATCGTTACTTTTCACATGCTATATAGAGCTTTGTTGAGCAGGGTCTTGTTCATTCTGCTTGGTCCGATGAACAAGCTCTACGGCAAGCCTGAGTTTAGCGAACTGACTTTCCTCAAGGTGTAGATGGTGTAGGCTATATGGGGTTGAGTCAGTCCAATAATGCCAATATTCATGTTGTTTCCCATACTTTTTTGGTTGTTTCTCTTACCGATGAAGAAGACCAGGATAGTGAGGAAGATAGAATACTTGATGTTCCACAATAGTTTGAAGATAGCGTCACTTTTTCCATGGATGAACTATGTGAGGTAAACTTAGGCACTGAGTTAGATCCTAGGCCTATCTTTCATAGTGCCCTACTGTCTGATTTAGAGGCTCAAGAATACATCTTGTTACTATCAGAGTTTAGAGACTATTTTGTCTGGAACTACACCGAGATGCCTAGTCTAAATCCAGAAGTAGTAGTCCATAAGTTGGTCATCAGGCCTAATGCAGTCCCTGTTAAATAAGTACCTCATAGGATGAGGTTAGAGATAGAACAACATATGATCAGTGAAACAAAGAAGCTTATAGAAGCTGGTTTCATTACGGAAGAGAAATACCCTACTTGGCTTACCAATACTATTCCAGTCCAGAAGAAGAGTGGATAGATTAGTATCTGTATCGACTTCCATGATTTGAACAAGGAATGCCCTAAGGATGATTTTCCTCTCCCTATCCCTTAGCTTATGGTAGATATAGCATCATCCCATAGCATATTCTCCATTATGGATGGTTCATCTGGTTACAATCAGATAAAGATGGACCCCGAGAATGATAAGTTTACTGCATTTTGAACACCCATAGGTGTATTTTATTACAAGTGAAAGTTTGTTTGGGAAGTTAAGCCCTATGAACTTAGTCCCAAGCTAACCAAGAGGGGGGTGAATTGGTATTTTTAAAAAAAAAATTCAACAAAAAGCAATAAGATCACAAACCAAAACCAAATCACACCACAAGAAAAAAAACAATGCTAAAATTAAAGTGCGGAAGCAATAAAACAAGAACACAGAAATTTATAGTTGTTCGGTCAACTTGACCTACGTCCACTCCTTGGAGGCACCCTCCAAGTATTGCACTAAAAAATGTGTCTGTCCTTTAGCCCCCACGGCTAGGCGGAGAAGCCCTCACAAAGAAGTCCTTTTTGCCACCCCGGCAAGGTAGAGAACCTATCTCCTTTTGCTTCCTCCTGAAGCTGGCAGAGAACCAGAATCCGATGCTGAAAACCTTACCTCTACCGACCCTTCCATGGATACGAAACTCTAGACAAAGAAGAAGCAGAGCGATCCTTGAAGTAACCCTTGTGAATCCCCTCACAAGCTCCCCCTCAAAAGATCCTCTCTCTCTCTCTCTCTCTCTCTCTCTCTCTCTCTCTCTCTCTCTCTCTCTCTCTCTCTCTCTCTATCTATCTATCTCCTCTAGGTTTTCTCAGGTCAAGGCAACAGCAAAAAGATTATTCAAAATGTTGAACAAGAGCTCTTAAATAGAAGAGCTTCAAAGGAGCTCATTAATTACAAGTTGCCGATAATATCGTCCAGGCCGATATGGACATCGGCCTGGCCGATCAGTACAAAACTCAGGGCCTGGACACTGCACTGTTTTGGGTACTGGATGATTGAAAATTGGCTTGATCGTCCTGGCCAATCTCACGATCGTCCAGGCCGATTAGTTCAAATCAGAGGAAAATCGTCCTGATCATCGCCCTGTTTACAAGCTGGCCGATCCCAATCGTCTAGGAGTAACAAAGGTTTTTGAATATATCATCCTGGCCGATCCTGCGATCGTCCAGGACGATGTGATCGTATCAATCATCTTTAATTACTCGCTTGATTTCCTAATCAATTAAGGCATAATTTGTAAATATCATCCAGGCCGATCAATGATCGTCTTGACCGATTATTAAAAAATACATTATACCTTAATTGTCTATGACAGCAACTTATTTCTTTTTTGAGTTTATCGTCATGGCCGATACACGTATCATCCAGGACGATCTGTTAATGACGGCTGCCTTAATTAAAAATCCTTATTTAGACTTTCTGTTTTATGCCTGATCGTCCAGGACAATGTAAATATCGTCCTGGCTGATATGAGTAAAAACAAAAATTCTAAGTCTCTCAAGTGTGTGTGTGTAGGGTTACTTAGCATCAGTCTCTTTGACCATTACAAATAGACTCAAGAAGAGAAAAAAAACAAAGTACAGACTGACTCAACCCTAAACCTACGCAATCTTGAACTAGCTTTTTTTGTTCGTCCGATCTTCGATTCCTAAAAAGTTAGAAGTAATAGGTTGTCCAAGAGAATCAATAGTGTTTGTGAATCATCAAAACATAAGTCATGAAAATAGATTTGCAACAATCTCCCCCTTTTTGATGATGGTAAAACACTACAAAGACAATTAGTAGTAAAATTTCAGGATCGACAAGTGTAAACCATCATAAACTTCTCCCCCTTTTGACATATCAAAAAGGAGGAGGGAACACAAAAGAATAATAGTAAATCACAACAAATTTTTTTTTTTAACCAAGGCTTGAAAATGATGTAGTATTCCATGTGATTGATTTAAAAACTTGTGGGTTAATGAGTTAACAATCTCAACAATCCATAGAATGGTAGAATATCCAGTCATGATTACCCTTAGCTCATACATTTTCTTAGGGTAGAATCGTCTTTTGAAATCAATGACCTAACTCAAAGAATTAATTAGATATGAAAAAAAAACCATCCGTCACTTGGTTTAAGAAAACGTATCTTTATGAAATAATGAATCAAAGTAAATCTATCACAATTGTAACACAATCGAAACCAAGCCTTTGAGAATCAAAACTTCTAAGTTCTAATAGAATTAAAAAGAGAGAATAGCTTGCTTTTGAGTGGGCTCATTTTATGCCTCTTGTCAATTGAGTGGCGCTTTGCGCATCTTTTTATAGATTTTTAATTTTGGCGTCTTTGCGCTTCTTTTGTTGGCATCATTGGCCAAATTTTTTTATTTTTGCAAGCTACATTCTCTTTTATAACCTCTTAAAAAAAATTCTTAGTTGTGAGTATATCTTCTTAGATATTAGATAATAGGAGCTCTCTCTCTAACATAAGAAAGAATTACCACAAACAGAATCAATAATCAAAGCCAAGAGTAACGAGGGGTCTTGATGTGACAAAAAGACTTTAAACATTATGAATACAAGATAGATTTGCTTAAGCAAGCTTAAAAAAAGATCTTAATTTCATACACAATCTTTAATTTGAAATAGATTTTTGATTAGGAAAGAAAACTATGCCACTAAAATGGGTTAGAGAAAGAGACACAATCACAAAATATTTTTACCACCTAAGAGATTGAGAGTTGAAAAACACATTGACTATAAATTTTCAAAAATAAGGGCATGGAATGTGTTATCATTTCAGCGATGATTTTAAAAACTAAGTAAAAGAGAAAAAAAGGTAAAAGAAAGTAAAACACACTAAAAACTAAAAATAAAAACACAAAATCAAAAGAAAAAGTAACTAAAAGATCAAGTTTCATGCATTTATGTCAATCACACCCAATCTGGTCCTTAAAGAAGTGAAAGTGTTGAACGCCAGTGGTTTAGTAAAGATGTCAGCCAATTGATTTTCAGTTGTCACATGATGTAACTTAATGTCTCCCTTAGTCACATGATCTCTAATGAAGTGATACCTAATGTCAATGTGCTTAGTCCTTTAATATTGGATAAGATTCTTAGATATGCATATGGCACTTGTGTTGTCACAAAAGATTGAGATAGTGCTTACCAGAACTCCTAAATCCAATACCTATTGTTTCAACCAAAGGGCTTGGGCCACACAACTTCCAAGAGCAATGTATTCCGCTTAAGCAGTGGAAAGTGCAACAGAGTTTTGCTTCCTACTAGACCATGAGACCAAAGATTGTCCAATGAATTGACAAGTTCCTGAAGTGCTTTTCCTGTCCACCTTGCATCCTGCAAAATCAGAGTAAAAAAATCTAATAATCTCAAAAGAAGTGTTGTGTCTAGGATATCAAATCCCTAAGCCTTGTGTCCTCAAAAGGTATCTAAAAATACTCTTAACTGCAGTCAGGTGGGACTCCTTAGGCCAGCTTGAAATCTAGCACAAAGGAAAACACTAAATATAATGTCAGGTCGGCTCGTAGTCAAGTAAAATAAAGATCCAATCATGCCTCTATACTTCTTCTTATCAACAGATTTACCACTTCGGTCCTTATCAAATGGAGCACTATAAGTCATGGGAGTGTTAATTGATTTAGCTTTGTCCATCTCATATTTCTTCAAAATGTCATTTATATATTTTGTTTGATTTAAGAAGGTTCCATCCTCCAATTGTTTTATGCTAAACCCCAAAAAGTATGACAACTCTCCCATTAAACTCATCTCAAACTCTCTACTCATTGTTTTAGAGAAATCATCACACAATTTTTAATTAGAAGATCCAAAGAGTATATCATCAACATAAATCTGAACAATGAGTAAATCATCTCCAACTCTCCTAAGAAAAAGGGTAGTGTCTACGCTCCCTTTGACAAACTCCCTCTCTAGTAAAAATGTGCTAAGCCTCTCATACCAAGCTCTTGGTGCCTGCTTTAATCCATATAAAGCTTTTTTTAATTTAAAGACATGATTTGGAAATTGGGAACTCTCAAAACCTGGGGGTTATTCTACAAACACATCTTCTTTTATTTCCCCATTTAAAAAGGCACTCTTGACTTCAATTTGGAAAAGCTTAAATCCTTTATAATAGGCAAAGGCTAATAGCACTCTAATGGCTTCCAATCTAGCTACAGTGGCAAAAGTTGTTGAGTCCAGTAATTAGGTTGTTAAGCCTAAGTAAATGTCCCAAGGCTACCAAGAGGGGGGTGAATTGGTAGTTTAAAAATTTTAAATCCTCTTAGAAGATTAAGTTGAACCGAAATAAAATTTTCTTTTAAAGTTTAAAGAAAAATATTTTTCAACCACAGAGTTGTTAAAACTGAAATTTAAAGTGCGGAAACATAAAAACAATAAAGTAAATGACACCAGATTTATAGTGGTTCAGTCTATAACCAGACCTACATCCACTCCTCAGAGGCACCCTCTGAGTATTGCAATAAAACCAATAGTGACTCTCCTTTAGCGCCCACAGCAAGGCGGAGAAGCCTTTACAACACACTCTTTTCACCACTACCCGGTGCGGCAGAGAACCGTCGTCCTTTTACACAATCCCCAGTGCTGGCAGAGAACCGTCGTCCTTTTATACAATCTCCAGTGTTGGCAGAGAACCGTCGTCCTTTTACACTCTCTTAGTGTGGGCAGAGAACCCTACGGCTGTTCACACTCTCCAAGTGTAGGCAGAGAACTTATCGGCTGTTCACAATCTCCAAGTGTCGGCAGAGAACCGGATCTCCTTGACTGATCTTCTCACAAGAATCTAGAAGGAAGAAGGAAAAGACTGAAGTAATCCAAATTCACAAGTAGAGACTCTTACCTTTGAAATCCAAGTGAAGCCTTCTCGCTCCAGTGGTAGGAATCCTCCTTTGAATGCTCTCTTCCACTCTCTCCTTGGCTATTCTCTCAAGAGGCACGAAGATCAAATGACAAAAAGATTGGGTGGCAGTCTAATTTGGACCTTTTATATAAAAGATAAGAAAAACCGCACAAAAACTGCAAGTTTTCAATTCTGTACGCAGTGGATCGTCCTGTACGATCCTGGATCGTCCTGGACAATTTTACTTAAATGATCTGAAATGACCCTATTTGAATATGTGTACGAAATGTCTTCGTACAGATGATCGTCCTGTATGAACTAGGTTCGTCCAATACGAACGGTTATTACTAGGTCGGTTCTAGAAACTGCTTAAAACTGTTCTAAGTCGGTTAATCGTTTGGACGAGAATATGTTCGTCTGGACGAAAATTTTCCAGAGACCCGATCATCCTGGATGATTATTTACTTCGTCTGGACGAAAATATTTTAGAGGACCAATCGCCACGGACGATAATTTATTTTCGTTTGGACAAAAATTTTCCAGAGACCCGATCGTCTGGTACGATAATTAATTTCGTCCTGGACGAATAGGACTTAGAAAAAAAATTTCGAGCAAGTTCCTATTCGTTCCATGTGCCCTATAGGAGATAACTGTCTGTCCCATACGATAGGATATCATCCAGTACGATCAGTATAAAATTTTATGATCTCCTTTTGTGTGTGTGTATGTTTTTTATTCACTCAATTACAATCACTCCCTTTCAAAATTAATTCAAAGAAAAAAATGCAAACTTCAAATTAACAAAGTATCTCATGTTGAATTTGATTTGAAGTTATCGTAGTCTGGAGTCTGATTTTCCTGAAATGTTAGTACACACAAGAGCAAATCCAAATCTTCTAAAATTGTTAGGAGATAACTACACATTTGAACAATAATGTTTGAAATCATCAAAACTATTCAAGTTGCAAAAAATGTAAAGGCATTCAAATAGCAACTATTCTAATAAAAGTCTCCTCAAAGTCTATCCCTTCTATTTGGTTATACCCCTTAGCCACCAATCTTGCTTTATTCCTAACCACCACTCCTGAATCATTCACCTTGTTCTTAAAGATCCACTTTGTTCCAACTACACTTTGTCCCTTAGGCCTTTCTACAAGCTCCCAAACATCATTCCTAACAAATTGATTCAATTTATCTTTCATTGCTAAAATCCAAAACTCATCTGAAAGGGCTTGGTTGATGTTGGTGGGTTCAATCATTGAAATAAAAGCGTAGTGGTTTACTTCTTTCCTAAGTCCATGTCTAGTCTTGACTCCATTCGAAGGGTCTCCTAAGATCAAATCCTTGGGGTGACTTGTAGAGTATCTCCAATCTTTAGGTAAAGTGTGAGAAGTTTCAACCCTTTAATCCAAATCAAAATTTTCTACTCCTTGAGTGACTTCTCCTACTCCTTCATTATTTTGATGTTCTACTCTTTTCCCCAAATCTTCTACTCCTTAGTAATCTCTCCAACATCATCATCATCTTCAACTCTAGGTTTCTTAGGATCAGACTCATCAAAAACTACATGGGTAGTCTCTTCTACCATCAAAGTTCTCTTGTTAAACACCCTAAAAGACTTCCCAACACTAGAATATCCTAAGAAAACTCCTTCATCAGATTTTGCATCAAATTTTCCCAAATGAGACTTCCCATTGTTATGAATTAAAACTTTATAACCAAAGACATGAAGGTGGGAAAGATTGAGTGTCCTACCCTTAAGGATCTCATAGGGTGTCTTTTCTAGTTTGGCTCTAACATTCACCCTATTCAACACATAACAAGCTGTGTTAACCGCTTCAGCCCAAAAGTATTTTGGAAGTGAATACTCAGCAAGCATGGCTCTAGCGGCTTCCATCAAGGTCTGGTTCTTCCTTTTAGCTACCCCGTTCTGCTGAGGGGTCCTAGGAGCTGAGAAGTTGTGGCTAATCCCCTTGTCCTCACAAAAATCTCCAAATCTTTCATTCTCAAACTCTCCCCTTGTCCTCACAAAAATCCCCAAATCTTTCATTCTCAAACTCTCCCCCATGATCACTTTTTTTGAATCCAAGTAGAAAAAGTTTTAAACTCCTCAAAAGACTCATTTTTATGTGTAAGAAATCTAGTCCAAGTGAACCTTAAGTAGTCATCAACAATCACAAATCCATAAACTTTCCCTCCCAAGCTAGCAGTGCTAATGGGTCCAAACAAATCCATGTAAAGGACTTCTAAAGGTCTAGAGGTGCTAATAACCTTAATGGGGTGAAAGGTGGAGTGGACTTGCTTCCCTAGTTGACAGACATCACAAAGGTGGTCTTTTGAAAATTTGAGTTTGGGGACACCTCTAACTAGGTCTTTTTGGATCACTTTCCTAAGGGTTTTCATACTTGCATGACAAAGTCTCCGATGCCACAACCATGAATCATCAATAACTATTTTTAAGCAAAATAAAGCAGCACATTCAATGTTATTTAAATCAAGCATGTAGACATTGTTGATCCTCTTTCCCTGTAAAATAATGTTGTTACTTAAACTTACAATGCATGAGTTTGCAAAGAATTGCACGATGAAGCCTTTGTCAAAAAATTGGCTGATGCTGAGCAGGTTGTGCTTCAATCCATCTATAAGCAAAACATTTTAAATCATAAGGTTCTTGGAATTACACATTATACCTGTGCCTACCACCTTTTTGGTGGTGTTGTCTCCAAGAGTAACCTTACCTCCAGTCCTCGACTCTAGTACAACAAACTGGTTGGCATCACCAGTCATATGTCGAGGTAATCCACTATCCAGGTACCACATACTCTCACGAGGCCTTTTGTGAGAGCCTTCCTGCAAAATTACCAAATATTAGATTTAGGAACCCAAGCAGGTTTGGGTTCCTTCTTATGAAGAGTAGAATGCAATGCATGTGTGGTATGCTGTGGATCATGCACCTTAGGTCTCCACACCCAATGTGTACTATGGTGAACTGTACAAGTGTGTGAGATGTGTCCTAGCATGCCACATGAAAAACTTCTAACTCCAGGAAAGAGATTTCTTAAGTGGTTTGAGTTATAACGACTCTTCATAGGTTTTGGCAATTAATCAAAAGTAGGTGTCATCCTAGTTTTCTTACATGTTTTTAATTCATTTTGAATCTTCAAACTAGTGCTCTTTAAGACTTCATTTTCAATTCTCAAATTTTTCTCCATCTCCTTAGACTTCTTAAAATCAGATTTAAGTGATGTGTGTGAAACTTTTAATGCATCATGCTTTTCAACTAATTCAAAAATGATTTTTATTTAACTCATCAAATTCATCAAGTAAAGTCATATGATTTGAATCAATCGTTTGATGGTCTTTAATAAAAATTTCTTGCTCTTTTTGTAGATTTAAAATTTCTAATTTTAAGCTAGCATGTGTTTTCTTTAATTTCCTATATGATGCATGAATTTTTTCTGAAACATCAAGAAGTTGATCATAGGAAAGTTCACATACCTCTTCTTGATCAGGATTGTCGTCTACCATCAAGCACAATTTTGATGTCTCATCTTCTGGTTCCGTCTCCGATGAGTTCGATGCCGAATCCGCCCAAAATGCTTTTTGTACTCTAATCTTGTCCTTCCTTAGCTTAGGTTTCTCCTCACCCTTTCCTTTGCTTGAGTGATCTTGAAGTGTAGGACAATCGGCTCTCACATGTTCAGGCTTCCTGCATTCATAACAAACAACATCATAAGATCCTTTAGAATGTTTATTATCCCTACCTTTTCTCCAATGATGCTTTTGCTTCTTCCTTTGAAAACTTTTGAATTGCCTTGTGATGAAGGAAACTTCATCGCTTTCAGACCCGGAAGTTTCAGAATCTGATTTGTGCGCCTTTATTGCAACTGTTTTCTCCTTCTTCTTCTCACCTGCATCAATATTTCTTTGATTCACCCCTTGCTCATAAGCAATGAGTGAGCCAAGTAAGTTATCAATAGAATAAGTATTTAAATCCTTAGATTCCATGATTGCAGTAATTTTAGCATCATATGAAGAAGGCAAGCATCTCAAAATTTTGTTCACTTTTTCATAGTTCGAAAGCTCTTTTCCTAATGCATGCAGTGAAGTAACAATTAGTGTAAACCTAGTATACATGTCAGAAACAGATTCAGATGGTTTCATACAAAAAAGTTCATAGTCATGCAAGAGAATATTTAATCTAGATTATTTTACTTCATTGGTTCCTTCATAAGTAATACATAATCTATCCCAAATCTCCTTACCTGTTGAACAAGTAGAAACACGCATGTAGTCTTGAGATTTTAAAGCACAGAAAAAGCAGTTTAAACATTTTGCATTCAGTTGGGCTAAATCCCTTTCATCAAATGTCTATTCAGTAAAAGCAACTTCAGTTTTGACACCATTAATTTCACGAGAAGGTGGAGAATAATCTTCTTTTATAAGCTTCCACATGCGATAGGCAGTTGATTGCAAAAATGTAGACATGCGGGTTTTCAATAAATCAAAAGGTAAATTATTAAACAGTGGAGGTCGTGTAATAGAATAACCTTCAGTAGTGTTTCTATTCCCAAAGTTAGCTATGGATCTAATTCAAAAAGTTTACAAACTTAAATTTTTGAATCCCGCTCTGATACCACTTGAAAGTTCGTTTGGAATGTTAAGCCCTATGAACTTAGTCCCAAGCTAACCAAGGGGGGGTGAATTGGTATTTTAAAATTTCTTTTCAACAAAAGAAATAAGATCACAAACCAAAACCAAATCACACCACAAGATAAAAAAAATGCAGAAATTAAAGTGCGGAAGCAATAAAATAAGAACACAGAAATTTATAATGGTTCGGTCAACTTGACCTACGTCCACTCCTTAGAGGCACCTTCCAAGTATTACACTACAAAACGTGTCTCTCCTTTAGCCCCCACGGCTAAGCGGAGAAGCCCTCACAAATAAGTCCTTTTTGCCACCCCGGCAAGGCAGAGAACCTATCTTCTTTTGCTTCCTCCTGAAGCTGGCAGAGAACCACAATCCGGTACTCAAAACCTTACCTCTACCGACCCTTTCACAGACAAGAAACTCTAGAAGAAGAAGAAGCAGAGCGATCCTTAAAGCAACCCATGTGAATCTCCTCATAAGCTCCCCCTCACAAGATCCTCTCTCTCTCTCTCTCTCTCTCTCTCTCTCTCTCTCTCTCTCTCTCTCTCTCTCTCTCTCTCTCTCTCTCTCTCTCTCTCTCTCTCCTCAAGGTCTTCTCAGGTCAAGGCTGCAACAAAAAGATTATTTAAAACATTGGATAAGAGCTCTTAAATAAAAGAGCTTCAAATGAGCTCATTAATTGCAAGTTGCTGACAATATCGTCCAGGCCGATATGGACATCGGCCTGGCCGATCAATACAAAACTTAGAAGATCAGCCTGGGCACCACCCTGTTTTGGGTGCTGGACGATTGAAAATTGGCTTGATCGCCCCGGCCGATCTCACAATTGTTTAGGCCGATTAGTTCAAATTAGAGGAAAATTGTCCTGAGCATCGCCCTGTTTACAAGTTGGCCGATCCCGATCGTCCAGGAGTAACTAAGGTTTTTGAATATATCATCCTGGCCGATCCTGCGATCGTCCAAAATGATGTGATCGTATCAATCATCCTTAATTACTCCCTTAATTTCCTGATCAATTAAGGCATAATTTGTGAATATCATCCAGGCCGATCAATGATTGTCCTTGTCGATTATTAAAAAAAATAATATACCTTAATTGTCTACGGCGGCAACTTTTTTTCTTTTTTGAGCTTATCGTCTTGGACAATACACGTATCATCCAAGAC
The DNA here is from genome assembly GCA_016618105.1 of Dendrobium huoshanense. Taxonomy (NCBI): domain Eukaryota; kingdom Viridiplantae; phylum Streptophyta; class Magnoliopsida; order Asparagales; family Orchidaceae; genus Dendrobium; species Dendrobium huoshanense. The sequence goes on from CM028358.1 coordinate 37,866,514, forward strand.
GATCTGTTAATGATGGCTGCCTTAGTTAAGAATCCTTATTTAGACTTTCTATTTTAAGCCTGATCATCCAGGATGATGTAAATATCATCCTGGCCGATATGAGTAAAAACAGAAATTCTAAGTCTCTCATGTGTGTGTGTGTGTGTGTGTGTGTGTGTAGGGTTACTTAGCATTAGTCTCTTTGACCATTACAAATAGACTCAAGAAGAGAAAAAAAACATAGTACAGACTGACTCAACACTAAACCTACGCAATCTTGAACTGGCTTTGTTTGTTCGTCCGATCTTCAATTCCTAAAAAGTTAGAAGTAACAAGCAGTCCAAGAGAATCAATAGTATTTGTCAATCATCAAAACGTAAGTCATGAAAATAGATTTGCAATAATAAGGTGATTCCCTTCAGCCTCAAGAATGCTAGGGCAATCTATTAACGTACAATGACTATCATATTCGATGAGATGATACATGAGCAAGTTGAGTGCTATGTGGATGATCTGGTAGTTCAAAGCAAGTTCCATGGAGATCACCTTTGAGATCTACAAATCATTTTTAAATGCCTGTGCAAGTTTAATTTAAAGATGAATACATTAAAATGCATATTTGGAGTTAGTGCAGGAAAGTTCTTAGGGTTTATAGTCCACTACCATGTCATTGAGATTGATCCTTCTATGATCAAGGTCATAGTGGACCTAAAACCTCCTAAAAGTCTCACCCAGTTGAGATTTTTTCATAAAAGATTTACTTTATTGTGGAGATTTATCTCCAATCTTTTTGGTAGGTGTTATCATTTCTCTACACAAGTAAATAAGGATGTCCGATTCCACTAGGATGAGAGTTGTCAGGAGGCCTTTGAGAGTATAAAGTGCTACCTGATGAACCCCCCATTTTAGCTGCACCAATACCAGGTAGACCGTTGATTCTCTATACTACGGCCTTGGATGAATCCTTAGGTGCATTATTGGCTCAAGAGAATGAGTAAGGCAAGGAGAACGCCATGTACTATCTCTATAGGCGATTAATACATGCAGAGCTTAAGTACCAAGCAATAGAAAAGTAATTTTTAGCCTTGATCTTTATGGTATAGAAGCTTAGGCAATATATGCTATTACATAAAATCAATCTGATCTCTCGAGTTAACCCATTACATAACTTAATGACCCATCTCACCCTCTCAGGTCATATAGCACAATGGTCTATAATACTACTGCAATTTCATATTACTTTTATTCCTCAGCGGGCCGTCAAAGGACAGGCTCTAGCTGACTTTTTGGCCGATCACCCAATTCCTACTGATTCCCCACTCAATGATGATCTACCTGATGAAATAATTCTGAGTGTTGATGAACAGGAGTCCCCTACTTAGGAGTTTTACTTTGACGGGGCATCATCTGTTAAAGCTTTAAGTCCATATAAAACTCATACAATTAGGGTAGGATTAGGGCTGATTTTTATGTCTCTTGATGGTCATACTCTACGGTACTCCTATAGTTTATCAGAGCCTCGTACTAATAATTAAGCTGAGTACAAAGCTCTGATTTTGGGGATAGAGTTAGCCATTTAAATGAGTATTACGCGGGTGAAAATCTTTAGAGACTCCCAACTAATAATAAATCAAGTAGCTGGAGTCTACAAAGTACTTAAGCTTGAGCTCGTTACACATTATAATAAAATAATGGAGCTCATGTGCTTTATACTAGAAGTAACTTTGGCCAGGATCCCTAGATCTGAAAATGAAAAAGCATATGCCTTGGCCAAGTTAGCAAAAGAATTAGCTGACCCTATTGGAAACCCCGTATCTATTATTATCCAGTGTCATCAAGCTCTGTGCCTCACAAACTTGTCTTATCCTGATCAGACCCTCACATTGTTTTCTATTGATGAGGAGCCAGATGGGAGAGAGCCCTTCATAGAATATTTAAAATATTGTAGGCTTCCAGATGATAAATTTCTCACCGCCTCAAATTAGAAAGAGATCTCTATCATTCGCCTATGTAAATGAAATCTTGTATCAACACTCTTTTGACCAAATATTGTTGAGATGCCTCAATAAAGAAGAGGCTAGTAGAGTCATGAGCGAGATACATGAAGAAAGGCTTTGTGGTGCCCATCAATCTGGACCTAAAAAGAAAGGCAGGATTAAACGCCTTGGCTACTACTAGCTGATTATGATCCATAATTGTATGGAGCATGCTAAAAGGTGCCACCAGTGCCAAATTCATGGCACGATAATTCACTAACCCCCTAATCCATTTCACACCATTGTATCTTCTTGGTCATTTGAGGGCTAGGGTATGGACGTAGTGTGTCCTATAGACCCTCCTTCTTCTAAGGGGCATAGGTTTATTTTAGCTGCCACTGATTACTTCTCTAAATAGGAAGAAGCTATACCACTTAAGGAAGTTAAATCAAAAGATGTCATGCATTTTTTTCATGATAATATTGTTTATCGCTTTAGTGTTCTGCGTCATATAATCTCTGATAATAGCCCATCCTTTAGAAGCAATAAAATTGCCAGATTTGCCCACCACCATAACATTAATTTTCAATACTCTTCGATCTACTACCCTAAAGCCAATGGCTTAGCAGAGGAATTTAATAAGACTCTTGTGCAATTGATAAGGAAAATTTTTGTGGCACATAAAAGAGAATGGCATGATAAGTTACCTGAAGTATTATGGGCCTATAGGACTACTTATCGTACTCCTACTCAGTTTAACCCATATGCTTTAGCTTTTGGAGTTGAAGTAATCCTCCCACTCGAGGTCGAGCTCCCTTCACTGCATGTGGTAGTTAGTTATAATATATCTGTTGAAGATAATGCCCGACTAAGGTGGGAAAAGCTTTATGGTTTAGATGAGCTTCACTTAAGAGCTTATCAGTGCCTTAAGCTATGCCAGGCCCAAATAGCCCAGCACTATGAGCGCCTTATTAGACCCCATGCTTTTTGGGTAGGCGAGTTAGTTCTTATTTTACGTACGCCTATCATTTCGCGTCGGCGCCGAAGTGGTAAGTTTGAGCCTATTTGGGAAGGCCCCTTCGATATAAAGCAAGTTTATAAATGTGGTGCCTACCTACTTGTTGATGTAAATGGTGTTTACCCAATGCATGTCATCAATAGGAAGTACTTGAAAAGGTACTATACTTAAGTCTAGTACTTCACAGGGGAGCGTCCCTACTACCTGTAAATATCCCTCTATATATGTAGCTCCTAAAAGGATCCCTCTTACTTTTTAGTAGTCTATGTAGCCACGATGATTTGTCCTCTACCACACAATGTTTGCTTTGAAGAGTATAAGGTTATCCTTAAAGGTGATACGCTAATACGTCGTATGAATGTTTTATACTTTTTTCTATGCGCACCAGTCACATTGGTGCTATCGCATAGATTTTTTGTTTGTTCTCCCCTTTGCAAGGCTTAGTCCCCCAGTTTCACCTGCCACCCTAGGTATGATCTAGGATATCAAAACCAGTAGTTCAAGTCTAGTTTTAAGGAGTGATACTAGGTCTACACCCTCCTATAATAGTCAGGAGGAGTTGTAGGGATCCACTATCTATATTTGAATTTATTTTTCCTATCAGTCATGATCTGATAGATGTAGCCTCTAGTCCATTCATATGAGTTGGATGTGATCAGGGATGTCGGAGTCCGTAGTTTAGACTCTTTTGGAGGTATGATACTTGATCCATACCATCCTATGCTAGTCAGATGTGGTAGTGTTGATCCTCTATCATGATTTTTATTTTTATAATACATCAATTACACTATGATTATGCTCCCCAGTTCATTCACATGACTTGAATGTGGTCTAGGTTATCAAAACCATTCACTATCCCCATTTATATATATATATATGTGTGTGTGTGTGTGTGTGTGTGTGTGCGCGCGCGTGCGCCCGTGTGAGTAAAAAGAGGGAAGCTCTTAGTAGAGCAAAACTGGTTGCCCTTGTCACAGGAGGAACCCGGTAAAACTCTCTAAGAGCCCAAAATTCTTCTTTTCATCTCCTTTAAGGCACTTCGATGGTTTCTTCAAGGATGAGTCTACACTCATTTGGTTATGACCCTTTATGATTTTATTTTCTTTTGATTTTGATGTCGTACATCTAGTCTCAGATGATAACGTCACTTCTTTACTGGGCTTAGATCTTTCTAAGAAAAGATCGCCCCCCTGCTACCCTCTTTTAGTAGCATACTCTCCCATTCATACATTACTCTGAGCTGCTAGAGTAGTCCTATGAATGTGGCAGTGTTACTTTCACTCCCCACAGGGTCCTACCCAGTTAGGGTAAGTGTTACCACTATGACCTTCTGATGATCATGGATTTCACTCATGATTACTATACTAGATGTCAGGGATGCTCCCTTGTCACCTCAGATTTGTTTCCTGGTGGTGATGTAGAACTTTTTATCTCAGATGTTAGCATCATATCCTCAGGAGTCTAGACTTTTCTAGTGAAGTAGTGGGTCACCTCAATCCACTATTCTGAAAGGATCAGGACGAGCAGGATACTTTTCACCTTCTACCCTGTTATCTAGATACAGTCAGGCTGGTAGTTGATTTTACTTACAAGTTAAAGTGAAGCCTTGCCAGAGCACCTGGAAGGTGTTCCTTACCACAACTTTACCCTGAATATCCAATAAAAGACTAAGCAGGCTTCCATTTCATGGCTCATGAGCTTCTTGCTGAGGTCTGGCAGATGTAGTGGGCCACCCCAATCCACTGTTCTGAAAGAAACAGGAGGAGCAGGATCATTTTCACCTTCTACCCTGCTATCTAGATACGGTCAGACAGGTAGTTGGTTTTACTTACCTAGTTGAGCGAGCTGATAGACTCCCTGGGGGGCCTTCCTCAACTCCTCTTTACTTTGGATGTCCTATTAAAGATTAGGCAGGCTTCCATTTCATGTCTTCTTTACTTTTACTGAGGTTAGACAGAAGTATCGAGTCACCCTAATCCACTGTTCTAAGATGAGCAAGAGGAGACAGAATCTTTTCACCTTCTTCCCTGCTATTTCGATATGGTCAGGAAGGTTGCTGGTTTTACTTACTTAGTAGAGAGGGCCTGATAGAGCACCTGGCAAGAACTCCTCGCCACCGTTTTCCCTGAATGTCCTGTTGTGATCAAGCAGGCACCATATTTTGTGACTCCTTTATTTTCTATCTCGATTTCATTAGATAAATACTGAGTCACCCAGATCCACTGTTCGGAGATTAGCAAGAGGAGATGGGACCCCCTTCATCTTCTATTCTGCTATTTCGATACGGTAAGGCAGATAGTCGATCAACTTTTACTACCATACTTTTGGTTCTCCTCTTGGCTCTGTCCCTGCTATAGGGTAAGGCTAGGGGAGAACACCTCTACCTTTTCACCCTAGTAGTGATCTTTACTCCGGATCTTTCCTTGGCTATGCCCCTGCTATAAGGAAAGGCCAGGGGAGAAACTCCCCTTATTTTTTCACCCTCGTGGTGACCTTTACCTTTTGGTTCTTCTCTTAGCTCTGCCCCTACTATTGGGAAAGGCTAGGGGAGAACCCCTCTACCTTTTTCACCCTTGAGGTGATCTTTACTTTGGTTCTTTCCTTGGCTCTACTCTTGTTGGAGAGTAGGGCCAGAAGAAGACACCCCCCCCCCCCCCCACTACTGGTTCACCATTTTGGTGAGACCTTACTTGTGCACTACTGCTTTTCACTCTCACCTAGGCTCTACCCCCGTTATAGGGTAAGGCTAGGAGAAGAGCTCCTTGTCTTTTCTTCTACCTTTTTGGAACTCCCTTACTTGCTTCACTCTACATTTTGTGGCACAGTCAGTCAACGCTAACACGAGCAGTTCACTAGTTATTCATCACTTCTATTGGGGGTCCGTTTGTTGACCTGGATTTTGGCCAAAACCCTTGGACCAAGGCGGACCTGGTCAATTTGATCAAGCCAATACCTAAGGTCTCTCCTATCCATTTTAGTGGGTCAATATGAGTCTATTGAGACCAAACCCAGGTTCTGGGTCAACCTGGTTGGCCAGATTAATCAGGGTTGACCCAAATTAACCCCTAGCCTATTTGAGCCTGATTTGATTCCAGATTGATCTCAAATCTTCTTTGGACTCATACCCATCATTCCATGGGTCTAAATAGGCTGAGTTGACCAAGCCAAACTTTGACTTGGTAAATCCAAACCTTAATGGTTCATTTTGACCCATTAAGACCCATTATAGTTCAAATCAAATTCAAATCAATTCAGACCTTTACATGGCTCAACCCCTTGACTCACCTAATTGACTGGTTTGACCAAGTAAAACCTTGACTTGGTCAAATCAAGCTACCAATAAGTCAAATAAACCTATTTAAGACCATATAACTCCATTTAATGCATTTCATTCACTCCCTTTGGATTCAAAATTAAAACCACGACCCCCTAGGCTGGTTTTCCCTCCTAATGACCCTTAGATTCAATCTTGGCCATCCATGATAGGGTTGCAGCATTTAAATAGAAGAAATTAAGTCTTATTTGGGTCTTTTTGCTCTCCCTCTCTCTCAAATCCACCAAAAGCTCTGCGATTTTGTGAGAGCACTCTCATGACCTCCCCACACATTTTTCAACTCAAGCCCAACGCCAAGACCCCGCTGGCGGTGATCCTCCAGCAAACCTGAGGTGTTTTCCATTCCAAGACAAATTTTGGCCGATCAGAGGAGTTTTGGATCTTGACGTCAACTAGGAACCTGTTCGTGGGGAGTCTACAATTTCAACAAGCCCAAGGTCTCCCGAATCCATCGTGTGGATTGAGGTATATCGCAAACCCTAGTCTAAAACACCTAGATTTAAATAACTTTACATTTAGATAGTTTTAGATCTCAAGAATAGGCCCCCATGAATGCTCTTCAAGTGTACTATTAATGTCTAAAATTTTATTGAGTTTTATTGAGTATTTTGCGATAACGACGCAAATTTGTGTTTAGGGCTTCGGATCGGGCGCTGCATGGGCTACGGGATCCCTGAACTGTTGATCTTAAGATCAACGGTTTGGATCGCATCACACCACGGGCAATCCAAGCCGTGTATCTCGTTCAGTCGGATGAGATCCCATCTGCCTTGCTCATCACGATCTGTTCGATTCAACGGAAGATCAGACGCTCACTTGGCCACGACGATGTGGCCCAGTGAAGCCGCATCCGCGGCTTAGATAGCCGCATGATTGCGACAATCATTGCTTGGCAGATTGCGCCACTGGCAATGATTGGAGAGCGGATCCAATCCCGAGCAGACAAATGGTGTCCCGAGGTTTTTTCCATTTTTTTATTTATTTTAAACCTATTTTAACTTAGATAAATCATAGAAAATCCATTTTCAGGTACAATATATCGTTTTGTTCGTATTTTCTCTCTCTACATTTTAAAATTATTTTCACAAAAAAAAATATTATATACCTTTTTAACTATTCTTAAAACAGTAAAACTTTCTTTTTATTATTGTTATTATTCTATTTTTTTATTATTAATAATTTATTATTAATACTAAATATGTTATTATTATTATTATTGAGCATTATTTTTACTATTTAGGCATTATTTTAATTATTTGTTATTATTTTTATTTTTATTATCATGTTAGGTATTTTTAAATATTATTATCACTATTTTAAATATTATTCTTATCATTATTATTTTTCTTATTGTAATTATTCTAATAATCTACATTATTAATATTATTTTTATTAGCATTATTATTATTATAATAAATAAATATTGAATTTCAAAAACTTATTTCCTTTTATTTTGGTCTATTTACATTAGTTATTAAATAATGAATATTTATTGATAATTAAGGTATTTTTCTTATCTATCCATATTTAAATATCTAATTATTTTCTAATTAAAATAAACTTATGAAATTTAGTTTAAAAATTATTTTTAAATTAATTTAAAAATCTTAGAAGCTTTAAGTTTTGTCCTCATTTAATTTAATGATTATTTTTAAATTTTTATTATTTTTTAAACTATTTTAAAATTACTTTTAATGGCTTTAAATCTTGCAAAAATCATATCTTTCTCATTTTAAACCCCATTTCAACATATAACCCCTTGATCTTTTTAGAAAAATAAATATTTTATTTTAAAATTATTTTTAGAAACTTATTTTGATTGTACTAATAGATATTTTTCTTTTACCCCTATTTGACTATTTTATTATTATTTAATAATTAATATCCTAATTATTTTGAAATTAAAAAACTATTTTAAAATTAGTTTTGAAACCTCGTTCGGGTGATCAGTGAACCTCCCCTATATTTATGTAGATACAAATGGATCTATTTTAAATTACCTTATTTTTAAAAAATCTATATATTTATAAAAATTTTTAAATTACTTTTAAATTACTTATATTTTAAATCCTAATTTTGGGAGATTCATTTTTATGAAATTTTAAACATAGGTTTTGCACATGAATAGCAATCATGTGGGAGTGGATTAGTGAATGGTTGAGTTCCAATCATTCACTAATCACCTCGTTTAGTGTACCTTTCTTTGTTTTACTATACCTTGCATGCATAGGATGCACGACCACCTAGTTTAGGCTCTCCTAGATCTAAGGACATGGGGTGTTTACTATTTTTGTGTGTTACCATGCATTATTACCCAAGGGTTAGTAAAAAACTTCACTTCAAACTCCTATAACATAGTGACACGCAAAGGACAACAATTAAGAACCCATCTAGTAAATTTAAAAAAATTCTAGGAGCTAGGATAGATCTCGGATTGAAATAAAAACTTTAAAATTTAAACTTAGTGACATTTGAAACCTCCAAGAATTTTTTAGGAATTTTTAGGAGCTTTTAGACCCCTTAATTAACCAACCCTAATTTATTTATTAAATAGAGCCCTGAGACCTAAAAATTACAATAAATACATTTTAGATAAAAAAATTACCTATAATACCTCAAATTTTTCATAATCTGATCCATAACCTTATATAAATAGGACTCTCTAGTTTGACCTTAGGTCAACTCTTAGTCTAGCATTGATTAGAAATTACATTTTTGATCCTAATAAATCATTAAAAATTACTAAAAATTCCAAATTTTTCCCAAACACTTGAGAACAATTTTTCAGGTCATTCTTGATTTTTGGGGGTGATTCCAATCAGCTTGGGCCTGATTTGAATCAAAACCTTAAAATCAGCCCTTAACTAGATAATTCCCTTAAATACCTGATCCGTAGAAAATTCATAACTAATTGTAGAAAATTTCAAATAAGGCAAACTTGCTTGAATTAGACTCGTATTAGGGTCTAGTATTTATTTAAAAAATTAGGATTCTAGAAACCCACTAAAATTAGAAAGTCAATTTTTTGGTCAACCCTAGCATATAGTCTAAGGTCCGAAACTTAGAAAATTCATAACTTCGCATATGAAATTCCAAATCCAGTGTACTACCTGTCTAACTACTCCTCCTAAGGTCTAGTATTTACCTAAGGTGTTAGGAATCTCAAACCTAGCCTATTTCCCATATTGACCTTTTTGACCCCCTCAACCTAGTACCTAGGAGGACCCGGGACATTCCAAAATTGGCTAATACAATTTGAACTTCAAATGCCACTATCCTAAGAATTTAAAAGAAATCAACAAATTAAACTAACTAAATTGGACCCCAATTCATTAATATTTAAACTCTAATAAAAAAAAAATTATAGCCTATAACAAACCTGAACTTTAGGCAACTTTAACTAACTACCCAAATTAGGACATATCCAAGCCACACCAGCCATACACATGCATAAAATTGTTTGCTAGGGCATCACCTCTAGACTTAGGCTAGGCCATAGTTTATTTCTTTTTGTTGTATGCTAGAGCTTTCCATGGTTTTCACTACAAGTTGTATGAAATTGACTAGTGTGTTTGCTTACTTTCCTGGCACTCTGGATATGATGTAATGGGCGTTAGATTTACCCATAGGTTAGGAATGACATATATACTATTCTTCTTGCAGGTGGCCATGCTAATGCTATGCTAAAAGGGGGGCAACTGTTAGGATTTCTAATAATGTCTTATGCAGGTGCTTGCTTAGTCCCCCTAAATAAATGGGGGTTAATATTATTAATTAATAACTGCTACAGGTGCTCCAAAAGTTTCTTAGCCCTCATGATTAAGAGCATGGCCAAGAATGTGGCTGTGGATGTATACTTTCATTTTTATATAAAACTGCTTGGGATGATTTTTATTAGGATAACAATGTAAGGAATTTAGAATTTACTACTTTCCATTTATGTAAATTTGTTTGTAATAAATTTTAAAGAGTTGTGAAAATATAACTTAGAGTTGGGATATTCTTATCCAACTCAAATTACAAAAGAAGAAGGCATCCTCATAGAGGAGAGCCTTCTTCCATTTGGAAGATCGAGCTGGATGGCTTTAGATATCCAAAGAGAAAAGGCAATACCCCCTACCAGGGGAAATTGTCTCTTCGTTTGGATATTCAAGCCACGATAGATCTAAGGAGTCCAAGGAGGAGACTTCCAAGGAGTCCAAGGAGGAGAGATCCAATGAGCCCAAAGATGAGAGATCCAAGAAATCCAAGGAGAAGAAGACTAAAGAGCTAAAGACTTGTAGACCAATATCCCACTCAAAGTCATTTGCGTCTATCATAGGTTTAGAAATCCGGGTTGTTGGCAGTGGTGCCCGGCCACTTTACTTTCTGCATACCCTGGGTTATAATTAAATGGTAGTTGGCCTATGGACTTTTACTTGATTGGTTTATTTATATTGAGGCGTTTATTATGTTTGTGCAGTAGAAATTGTCTGTTTTCCCTAGGTTTTCTTTCTTGCATGTCGTCTTTGTTTTCGTCTGGACTTCATAAAGCTCTCTAAGGACTATGAAAATTTTTCTAATCATAACTAACATTAAAATTTTTAGGATTTAAATAATCTAGAAACTTAATGAATCTAGGAAACCGCAAGAATTGTCTGGGGTCGCATGCATATTAATGCATCTTTCTTTCCTTGTCATAAGACACCTACCTGCCTGTGTGTAGAGACTGAATCATTTGGTCTATGAGGATGAAGTGCCGGACCTAGGGAGGCCCAGTCTTTTCTAAAAATTATTTTATATTAAGCCTGGTTTTTAAAGTCTTATGCATTCATGATTCGACCTTTCAACTAGCATGCATTGCATTAGAGACTAATTAAATTAAAATTTTAATTGCATTAGTTTGGAGCATCCACCAATATAAATCTTGGACCAATTAGGAAACTCTCTAGATGTCGATCCTATTTCCAAAGAACTGTACCACTCACCCATCTTTCATAAATAACCAGACTACATTATTTTGAATCGATTTAAGTGGTTAGTTGGCTCCCCAATCCAGTCCGGGGTAAGTCCAGATCTTTGCACTGCATTAGTTAAGACATAGGTTTTATTGTGCGTAGAACATTAAACCTAACCTAGATTTAGGATTTGTGGCTACTACATTCGGTATCATAGTATGCCTAAATAGTTGGTAGGTCCCTTATCTTTAGGGACTATAAATCCTACTTATCTACATCACAGGAAGACTCTGCCTCCTTCCTTCTCTCACACATGTGATTGGATACTTGATCTTTTATTTTCTCCAGTTTCTCCTTAGTACCCTAGAGCCTCCGAATGCTGGTATGAACCATACATGTTGATTTATCCCCTAGGGACCTTTCCTCCCTTTTGAGTAGGACTTCTTAGTCTACACCCTCGTGTCAATCCCATTTTTGGAAGGATAATGTATGATCCTTAATTGAGAGTTTTCTCGGGCTCCGGCCTGGTATGTAATTAACCACGGGGGCTTGCGCTTTTGGGAAACTTGGCCCCACATCTACTAAACCCCACTCGAGTAGTTGTATCCGATGGGGGAAACCTGTGACTGTGATCAGGTCGTGTATATTACTACCCGTCGGAGTGCGCTGGCGAGAGCCGCTATCCTCAATGGTTAGTCGTTTGCATGATACAATCTGTCCCTTCTAATTGGCCCATTCACGCAATTCTCTTTTAGAGGTCCACACATGGCTTGCACAGACATAAAATTTTTCCTAATAAATTCTAGCTTTGACTTACAAACTCTATGAAATTATTTACATCATTTACACAATCACGACTCCACATGGCTTTTGTAATCCAACTCTTATCCATGTTAACTGAAAAATGAGTTTTCAAGTCACTTTTAAGAATATTATTTTTTTAAGAAAATGCAGGAAATTGCATTAAGAAAAGAAAAGGAATAAAGTAATTATTATAAACTAAAGAGCCAAAGCAGTAGATTCCTCCTTTATTATAGATAAAAATGAAGGAGGAATCTTATTAATAGTAATGTCATCCCAAATAAACTGGCTCATCACACCATAGTTCGCACATAAGTCTGCCAACTTGTTACAACTTCTATCAACACAATTGAAAATGATGTTAATGAATTCTCCAAAAAGATAAGTATCTTCATACCTTGTATTTCCCTTTTGTTTTGCCATCTTCAAGAATTCCATAACATTATGATTATCTCCTTCTATGATTATGCCTTTGAATTTAAGCATCCAATCCTTCATTACTTCTTTAATGTGTTGAGTAGCAAGTAGTTCCAAAGAATAGATATCCCAATGTATATACGGTTTACCAAAAGCAAGAAGGAATCTTCCTTTATGGTCACGAAAAATACCTCCAATTCCATCTTTGTAATTGGATAGAAGAGAAGCATCCACATTCACTTTAAGCCAATTGGGTGGAGGGGGGTGCCAATGAGATAAAGACAACCTTGAAGGTTGGTTGACATCCCATATACCCGAGTATTTACTAATTCCTTGGATAGAGATTGAAGCAAAGCTTATAGCATTTGAAGCTATAAATAATGTGCTATCATCCTTTCCGTTATATAGAAGATTATTCCTGGACTTCCATGTTAAAAAAACCATTGAACAATAGAGATTGATCATGAAGGGATTTAGAGAAGAAAGATCCTTATAGCAATCTTGCAATGTATGATATTCTTTGAATGAAAATCCCCATTCTTTAATTTTAGTAATAACTTCCTTTAGCTTATGACAATTAGTAGTCAAATGATCTCTATTTTCAGCAACATTACAGTTCCTTGGGCAAAGATTAATCCTTTGCAATTTTCTATGTTCCAGGAAATCATTGGTAGGTAATGCATTATTAAAGATCCTCCACCAAAAAGTCTCCACCTTTGGATTGAGTTTTGCTTTTTTTATCCAACTCCAGTAGTAAGCCGTAGGATTGTGTTTCATCGAATTTTCAAAAACAATGGCTGATAGAGATTTACCATTGCCCTGAAGTATTAGCTCCATTTTATCATCTTCTTGATCTAACGGGTTAATGGTTTGTAAAATCAAATTTACAAGATCTTCACCCATAATCTTTCTCATTTGATCCACATTCCATCTACCATTCTCTATAAAGTTCGAAATAGGAAATCTGTCTTCTTCTATAGGGGAAATGAATGTTGGCCACTTATTCAAACATTTATCTAATATCCATGTATCTTTGTATACATCAATGTCAATACCGTGTGCCACCTTCCATCTAATAAATGGAAATAATGATTTACCACCGGATTTCAAGATTTTCCATGAATTAGAGCAAGAATTTTTCAAATCTACCTTTTCAAGTAGATTTCCATATTTGGGGAAGAATACCTTGTGAAGAAATGAATCTTTCACATATAAATATTTCCATGACAATTTGGATCTTAATGGGCCAACTTTAGTAGAACAAGAGTGAAGAGCTCTACCTCCCCATTTGGTTGGTAAACACATAGTTAACCAATTAACATAGTGTATTCCATAATCCCCATTAGATTTGTTCCAAATAAAATTTCTACAAATTTTGTCCACCACATCTAGAATACTCTTAGGCACAAGAGAGTTAGTACAATGAAAGGTGGTGAATGAAAGCAAAACTGTTTTAGCTAACAGAATTTTCCCAGCCAATGAAATCATCTTACTTCCCCATATGTTAGTCATCTTCAAAGCTTTATCAATAATAAAATGGAAATCTTGTTTAGCTAACCTTCTCAAAGTTAGAGTAACTCCAAGATAGGTTAATTGATTTATGGATTTAAAACCCAACAAACGGATGATGGCTTTCTTTCTCCTTCTTCTAACAAGTTTGCTGAAAATCATAGAAGATTTGTTAGAGTTGATAGACAAACCTGTCCAACTGCAGAAATTATCCAAGATTTTTTTAATTTGTTTGGTAGCCTTCAATGTAGCTTCTGAAAATATGATCACGTCATCAGCATATAATAAGTGAGATATGGAAGGCCCATTTGAAGAAATTCGAATTCCCAATTCATCACCTTTTTGTTTGAAGGCATTAGAAAGTAATTGAGCACAAATGATGAATAGAAAAGGAGACAAGGGGCATCCTTGTCTAAAGCCACATTGACCTTCAATCCATTTAGAATAGCTACCATTTATAGAAATAGAGAATTTGGAACTTTGAATGCAATTTAAAATCAGCTTTGAGAAGAAATCTGGAAAACCGAAATATTGCAAAGCTTTTTCCAAGGTTGTCCAACCCATGGAATCATAGGCTTGTTCCATATCAATTTTGAAAACCACAAAGCCTTTTGAAGATTTAGAAATCCTTATTTTATGGATAACTTCTTGGGCAATCAATACATGATCATTAAGAGACCTTCCTTTGATAAAAGCTACTTGCTCATAAGAAATCAATTTTGAGATGTAAGGAGCCATTCTATTCATGAGGATTTTAGCCACCAATTTATAGACCGAATTACAAAGGCTAATTGGTCTATAATTAGAAGGAGATAATGGATTATTGATTTTTGGAATAAGAACAACAATTGTTTCTTTCCATTGAGGATCCATTACAGCATTTTCAAAGAATTCATTCATAGCATTCCAAAGATCAAGTTTGATAATTTCCCAATAAGCTTTAAAGAAGGAAAATGTGATGCCATCTTTACCTAGAGAGATATTGTTACCACTGTATTTGATAACAATTTCCATTTCTTCAATAGAGAAGGGTTTGTTTAAAGCATTTTTATCATCCTCATCTAGACAGCACCATGAGGAAGGCCAATCTTCCAAAATACATCTTCAGAGCTTCCATTTATCCTGAAAATGTTTTAAGAAGACATTTTCAATAAGCTTTTGTTCTTCTACTACTTCACCAACATCATTTTTAATCTTGGAAATGAAGTTAGAATTCCTTCTTGAAGAAGCAAATGATTGAAAGAATTTAGAGTTTCGGTCTCCTTCCACCATCCATTTCACGTTTGCTCTTTGTTTCCACCAAGTATCAAGTTTGGCAAGAGTTGAGTTGAATTCTCCCACTATTGCTTTAAGCTTCCAGCTTTCCTCAATCGAAAGACATCCTTCATTAGCCTCTTTCTTTTGAAGATTTTCAATTTGAAATAAAAGATCCTTCTTAAGCAAAAGTAAATTCTGCATTTTTGATTTGCTCCAATAGAAAAGGGATTTGAGAGAATCTTTCATTTTACTATTCAGTATGTTGGCAGCGTTCCCTCTATACTTCTTTCTCCAAACTTTGTTAACCACAGCCATAGAAGCTTTGTTTTGAGCCCAAACATCCTCAAATATTAAAATCTTCTCCTTATTATGATAAACCATAAGGTTCAAGACAATTGGACAATGGTCTGAAGCCACACGTGCTAAGTGCTTAACACAAAGAAGATTAGATGAAGAAACAGCAGCTGGGTTTATAAAACACTTATCTAATCTTTCTAGGATGCGTTCCGGCCCTTGCTTGTTGTTGCACCAAGTGAATTTTGGTCCTACAAAACCAACCTCATGTAAGTCATTGTTAGCTAGAAATGTCTTCATCTCCTTGGGTCCTTGGGAAAGTTTAAATCTTTTCCCTCCCCTTTTATCATCACTTGAAAGAATGCAATTGAAATCTCCTCCTATCACCATAGGGATATCCTTGTTAGTAAAGAATTCCAGTCTTTCCCAAAGCAATCTTCTTCTATAAACATCCTTGCTTCCATAGATAGAAGCAATTCGCCAAGTTCCTTTATTGAGAATCTCCAAATCCCCCACAATGAATTGGGAAGACGAGTCTAAGATTTTAAAAGAAACAAAGTTGCCTTTCCATAATACAAGAATGCCCCCTGATAAGCCTTCTGATGGAACATAAAAGAAGTTCCAATCGGAGCCTATAAGAGTATCCACTTCCTTTCTCTCAAAAGAAGTAATTTTGGTTTCTAATAAAGCTATGAAAAAAATTCCAATTTCTTTGACAATCTCCTTTAAATATAGAGAAACTCTTCTTTTCCTAGCTCCTCTACAATTCCAAAAAGCTATGGAAGAATTCATTGCATAAGAGGGGTTGAAGACCCCAACTTATCTTTGTTAACTTTATCTGATCTTCTGCTTCTAAGGGTAGAGTTGATAGGACCTAGTCCTTTTAGTTGTTTGCTGCCTTTATTTTTCATAAAAGAGGGACTACCATCTTTATTATTCAAGGAATTACTAGAAAGATCTTCATTGTTGATAATTCCTTTATCTGAATTATTAGAAACTTCTTCCAGAATTTTACAAGCATGATCATCAACCGAATCAGCTGTAATGATTTCTCCTTCCTCGCTAAGATCATCTAGCAAATTGAATTTGTTAGAAGAGATAAAAGAAGAGTTATGAACATTTGACCTTTTATCCAGGATGATTTTTGAAGAGATTTCAGAATGCTGTAAACAAACAGATTCCTTAAAAGAATCTTCCTGGGCTCCTTCCGAAGTAGAAAATTGCACAACTTTATTAGGAACTTCCAATGCTTCTACTTCCTTCCATATTTGTTTTTTTGAACCAGAATCTAGAATATTGTTGCCAGCAACTACTTTATCTTTAACGCCTTGATTCTTGTACAAATTCCTCTTCTTGCCATAGTTAACCTGCAACCAAGGTCCATAGGCAAAAATATCTTTTTCTGCTTCTTTAGACACCTTGTTGTTGAAGGTAATTTCTTCAGTATTCTTTGGGGGATCCCCTTCCTTATTAGGAAAAGAATTAATAACATGTGAGTTAAAAGAACAATTGGACTTATCATGACCAATTTTCCCACAGTAGAAACAAAATTCTGGGATTCTTTCATATTCAAATTTTTGATAGAACTTGCCTGAGCTGCTTTCAACCCAAGTTCCTTTTGGTAATACAATGTCTAATTTGATACGAACACAAACTCTACCAAACTCCCTTCTTCCCCATTGAAAAAGATTACCATCAATCATTAGGGACTGACCAATTGTAGAAGCAATTCTACATATGTTAATTTCATCCCAACACAGGAGAGGTAGATTTGGAAGCCTTATCCAAATTGGCGCACTCAACCCTTTTAAGGAGGAAGGATCAAAATTAGGAGACCATTTATCCATACCAATTATTTTCCCATTAACAAACCAAGGTCCGTTATTGAAAACAGCTTCCAAGGATTCATTATTATAGAATGAACAAAGTATCCAATCCATTCCTAACATTGTTAAGTGGAATTTCCCATAAGGAGCCCATTGCCTTCTAAGTTCTGTACTGACCACAGGGAAAGGAATTTTGCTTCCAAAAACTTTGATAACAATGGAATTTTGTAACTTTTTTGAATTTTCCATCACCTTGTCTTCATTGAGCTTAACGGAGATACCATCTTCAGATCTGAACTCACCTAATTCTAGGTGAGATACTTTTATATGTTCTTTTTTTGCCCAAACATTTTGATGTAAGATCGGCGGATTCCTTTCAGCAATAACATTAACTGTTTCATTGCAAGAACCAAGTTCTCCATTGTTGCATACACGAACATTTTCCAGATCTAATGAACCTTGGTTTCTAATTCCTTCATTAACGGAATTATCCAGAATTGCAAAATTTGAATTTTCCTTATGTTGAACTCCCTTGTTGTTATTAGCAAATAAAATTTCAGAATCGCTTCTAACAGGAATTTGAATATAAAAAAAAACAGGATCCTTTTTAGGAGAGATTGAAGCAACCTCAGTAGTTGCCAGCTCCCTAACTCCAATGAGGTCTTTGTTCTTCAGAATATTGAACGATGAATCTTCTTCTAGTACGCCTTTCCCTTTCCCAGAGACTTCTTTTAATTTTTTAGGAGGTAAAATCAATCCTCCCTCATTAATAACCAGAGGAGACCCTGAACAGAACTTTGCTTTGGAACCTTGGATAAAACTTGTTGGGATATCACCAAATGCCGGTGGAGATGCGGAAAGTGACTTCGATGTGCCATGAGACAAGCTTGTGGAAGAACGCCGAGCATCCATAGGACCGCCAGAGATCGGTGGTCGACGACCTTCCGTCGCCATTGATTCCGCGGTAATTCTGCAAATTTGAATATTTGAAAAAAAACCCGCATAAACTTGTTTTTCCTCAGACCTTCTCTCTCTCTTCTTTTCTTGTCATTCTTTTCTTGTTAATGATTCGGATTTTTTTAATAAACATTCATTAGGTAAGTCAAATTTTTATGTGCCATCATGTAAATTGTAGCAATTAAAACTGGTGCAATTTGTATCGGTTAGAACTGGTGTAAATGAAGGGTTTTGGTAGCTTTTTCAAAACCGATCCTAACAATTGATGCAAAAATCCTATTTTTAAAACATGGTGATGGTCTTTTAAAAAGATTAATCTAACTAACATAGACCACAGGCATCCAACATATTAAACATGGTGCTGATCAATTAACCTCAACACATGATGCTCCAAAACTTCATATTCAAAATAATCTAAATCAAACATATATTTAAAATATTACATCAAAATATAAAAATAACTAATAATAATTATTAAAACACATACTTGCAAGATAAATTTCTTAGTTGAATATAGTTAATAATAAGGGATTGTTTTTAATTTAGTGTTGAGGGCATTACAAATATGGTTCTTTCTTATGTTTTGTACACTAGATTAGTTTCATGCAAATTTTAGGAAGACATTAATGAGCTATTAAAATGTATAATTGAGGAATGGGGGAAATTTATTATGCATAATTTAAATAGATTATAGGTTAGCACTATAGCAAATGATATTTTAGAATATAGGTTTTACTAATACAAATATAAATACAATGCATAATTATGAATACATGATTGGATTCACAATCACAATTTTTTTAATTTTAAAAATTATTCATCATAATTGATGAAAAATAAATATACACAAAGTCTAAGAAAATGATAATTTATTAGTTTTCTAATGGAAATCATACATACTAGTTTATGATCATAAATGAATAACACATTCGATCAAAAACTCACACCACAATTGAAAAATTAGATTTTAATAAGTTTAAAATTACTCAAATATAAAATCAAACTAATTACTTGAAATTATAAACTAAAAATCAAAAAATAAAAGATTCAAGTTTAGGTTAGTACAAGGAAATTACTTCCCCTGAAAATTTAGAATGCTAGAAGTTATTACATCTAACCAAACATATTCAAACTAAAAATAAAAAATAAAAGAAATTTTTAACAAAAGCTCAAATTCCCCAAATTTATAACCAGAAATCATTTATTCCATTACTAAAAAGTATCATAATAAAGTTGGAATCTAAAATAAGAAAAGTTCTCAAATATGAAAACCAACAAAAAAATCCATAATGGAATCACACGCTACTACTATATTAACCTATGGTATTACATTAGGGAAAGAAAGCAATACTTGGAACAAAACATATTAAGTCTAGGTAATCACGGGCTAAAGGATCCAATTAATAATAAAACTAATATAAAAAATAAATCCAAAAGATCCTTTTCTAATTTTAGCGATTAAATTAAAGAGATAAGAAGAAGATTGAGATGAAGAGGGAGAAGAATATGAAGAAGAAGAATGAGAAGAAGAAGAAGAAGAAGAAGAAGAAGAAGAAGAAGAAGAGGAAGAAAATACTCATAGTGAGGAAGGACTGGCCGGCCAGCTGGGATGGGTCTTCGCATGAGGGAAAGAACTGGGACACTCGACAGTTTGCTCATGCAAAGACCAGTCACGGATGAAAGAAGAGGGGCTTTAAACCATGAGATTTGGAATTAGGGATTTAATGGTTTTAGAGTTATGGGCACGGCTTTACTAGAAGTTTAAACCAGTGTAAATTTCATCGATTAAAACCTATTCAATTTGTATTAGTTAAAATCGGTACAAAAGAAAGGTTTTGGTAGAAGTTTCAAAATCGCTCTTAACAACCAATGCTAAAAATCCTATTTTTTGTAGTGTATAATGTTGCAAATCTATTTTTCATGTCTTATGTTTTGATGATTGACAAACACTGCTTTTCTTGGACAGCTTGTTGCTTCTAACTTTTCAGGAATCGACGATCGGACAATCAAAAAGGAGCCAAGTTCAGGAATGCGTAGGTTTAGGGTTGAGTCAGTCTGTACTTTTGTTTTTTACCTTTTGAGTCCTCTTGTAATAGTCAAAAAGACTGATGCTTTGTAACCCTTCACACACACACTTGAGAGACTTAGAAATTCTGTTTTTACTCATATCGGCCAGGACGATGTCTTTGATCGGCCTGGACGATGTCTTTGATCGGCCTGGACGATCAGCTTAAAACAGAAAGTCTAATTAAGGATTCTTAATTAAGGCAGCCGACGTTAACAGATCGTCCTGGACGATACGTGTATCGGCCAGGATGATAAGCTCAAAACAGAAAGAAGTAGCCGCCATAGACAAGTATGGTATACCATATCTTTAAATTATCGGCCAGGATGATCCTCGGATCGGCCTGGACGATATTAACAAATTATGCCATAATTGTTCAGGAAATCATGGAAGTAATTAAGGATGATTGATACGATCATATCGTCCTGGACGATCGCAAGATCGGCCAGGCTGATCTAGTCAAAAACCTTAAGTTACTTCAGGACGATCAATATCGGCCAGCCCGTATTCAGGGCTATTGTCAGGATGATTTTCCTCTGATTTGAACTGATCGGCCAGGACGATCGTAAGATCGGCCTGGACGATCAAGCTATTTTTCAATCGTCCAGCTTTACATCCAGGGCTATGCTCTGGTCGATCTTCATTGATTTGTACTGATCGGCCGGGCCGATGTCCATATCGGCCTGGACGATATTGTCGGCAACTTGCAATTAATGAGCTCTTTTGGAGCTCTTCTATTTAAGAGCTCTTGTTCAACGTTTTTAAAAATCTTTGGCTGCTTGCCTTGACCTAAGAAGGCCTTGAGGAGAGAAAGAGAGAGAGAAGAGAGAGAGAGAGGATCTTGTGAGGGGGAGCTTGTGAGGGGTTTCACAAGGGTTGCTTCAAGGATCTCTCTGCGTCGTCTTCATCTAGAGTTTCTCGTCCGTGGAAGGGTCGGTAGAGGTAAGGAGTTTTGCTTTTGGTTCTGGTTCTCTGCCAGCTTCAGGAGGAAGCAAAAGGAGATAGGTTCTCTGCCTTGCCGGGGTGGAAAAAAGGAGGTTCTTGTGAGGGTTTCTCCACCTAGCCGTGGGGGCTAAAGGAGAGTCACTTTTTGTGTAGTGCAATACTTGGAGGGTGCCTCCAAGGAGTGGACGTAGGTCGAGTCGACCGAACCACTATAAATTTCTGTGTTCTTTTTCTTGCTTCCGCGCTTTTAAATTCCGCATTATTTTGTGGTGTGATTTGGTTTATGTGATTTTATTTCTTTGTTTAAAAAGAAGTTTTTAAAATACCAATTCACCCCCCCTCTTGGTTAATTTGGGACTAAGTTCATAGGGCTTAACATCCCCATCGAACTTTCAAGTGGTATCAGATCTTGATTCGAAAATTAAAGTTTGAAAACTTTTTGAATTTGATCCATGTCTAACTTTGGGAATCGCAACACTACGGAAGGGTATTCTATTACCCGACCTCCTCTGTTCGATAACCTACCTTTTGATTTTTGGAAAACTCGCATGTCAACTTTTCTACAATCTACTGATTATCGCATGTGGATGCTTATTCAAGAAGGTTATTCTCCACCTTCTCGTGAAATTAACGGTTTTAAAACTGAAGTTGCTTTTACCGAATGGACTTTTGATGAACGAGATTTAGCTCAATTGAATGCGAAATGTTTGAATTGTTTTTTCTGTGCTTTAAAATCTGAGGATTACATGCGTGTTTCAACTTGCAAGACTGGTAAAGAAATTTGGGATAAATTGTGCATTACTTATGAAGGCACTAATGAAGTTAAACAATCCCGTTTAAACATTCTCTTGCATGACTACGAACTTTTTCGTATGAAACCTCATGAATCAATTTCTGACATGTACACTAGGTTTACTCAGATTGCTACTTCATTGCATGCACTAGGAAAAGAACTTTCGAACTATGAAAAAGTTAACAAGATTTTGAGATGCTTGCCTTCTTCTTATGATACAAAAATTACTGCAATCACTGAATCTAAAGATTTAAACACCTATTCTATTGATAACTTGCTTGGCTCACTCATTGCTTACGAGCAAGGGGTGAATCAAAGAAATCTTGATGCAGGTGAGAGGAAAAAGGAGAAAACAATTGCATTGAAGGCACACAAATCGGATTCTGAATCTTCCGGGTCTGAAAGCGATGGAGTTGCCTTCATCACAAGGCAATTCAAAAGCTTTCTAAGGAAGAAACAAAAGCATCATCAAAATTGGAGAAAAGGTAAGGATCATAAACATATTAAAGGATCTTCTGATGTTGTTTGTTTTGAATGCAGGAAACCGAGACATGTAAGAGCCGATTGTCCTACACTTCAAGATCATTCAAGCAAAAAAAAAGAAAAAGGTGAGGAGAAAGCTAAGTCTAGGAAGGAGAATAAGAAAATCCAAAGAGGCTTCTGGGCAGAATCTGGTACTGATTCCTCTGAGACTGAACCAGAGGAAGAGACTACAAACTTGTGTTTCATGGGAGAAAATCAAAGTGATGAGGAAGAGGTATGTAGACCAACCTATGATGAATTGTTTGAAATTTGTGAAAAAATCCATACATCATACAAAAAACTTAAGAAAACTCATGCTAGCCTAAAATTAGAACATTCAAATCTACAAAAAGAGCATGAAGTTTTTCTCAAAGATCATGCAACGATTGATTCAAATCACATGGCTCTCCTTGATGAATTTGATGAATTAAACAAGAAGCATTTGGAATTAGTTGAGAAAAGTAATACATTAAAAGCTTCACACACCTCACTTAATGATGATCTTAAGAAATCTAAAGAGATTGAGAAAGATTTGAGGATTGAGAATGATGCATTAAAAAGAACTAACTTGAGAATTCAAAATGATTTGGAAACATGTAAGAAAGCTAGGATGACACCAACTTTTAATCAAAGACCAGAACCTAGGAAGAGGCATTTTTATCCAAACCATTTAAGAAAACCTTTTCCTGGAGTTCAATGTTTTTCTTGTGGCATGCTAGGACACATCTCACACACTTGCACAGTTCACCGCAGTACACATTGGGTATGGAGACCTAAGATGCATGATTCAAAGCATACCACATCTACATTGCACTCTACATTTCCTAAGAAGGAGCCCAAATCTGTTTGGGTTCCTAAAATTGACTGTTGTTGAGTTTTGCAGGAGTGCTCTCACCAAAGATCTCGTGGGAGCATAAGGTAACTGAATATAAGGAGGCTTGCAGCTCAATTGCTTAAATCCTTTGCTTTATCACTTGCTTGAAATCTTTAGTTTCTTTTTGTATGTTTTTTTATTATTTTCTTATTTTTGTGTTCACTTTGTGCTGTTTTTTTTTATGAGTTTTTTGTTTTTTTTACATTGGTCTTTATTTTGGGCTTTCATATGATAAAACTTCTCAAGCTTTTAAATATTGGAGTTTTTGGAGATAGGGTTTAGCTTTTTAAAATTGGTTAAAGGGAGTAAACTGTTGATGTTTCCTTTTTCCTTCTTCTGACTTTGTTTAGTGGCATGATTTTCTTCTATAAAACAAAAGTCTAAACTCAGTTTAACCAATGGCTTTTTAAGATCTCTTTCTAAATCTTGCTACATTAAAACATCTTATGCATAATAGTCAAAATTCTTTGATATCATTCAAGCTTTTGAAATCTTACCATTGCAGTTATCACGTGATTTTGATTTTGTGTTGTGGATTATTCTTCCCTATGTTAGAGAGAGAGCTCCTATTCTCTAATATTTGGAGGATATACTGACAACTAAGTTTTTTTAAGGGTATATTAAAGATTTTTAGCTTGCAAAAGTTAAAAAGGAAAGAGGCCAATAAAGCCAAATTGAAAAGAAAGCTATATACACAAAAGTGTATCAAAAATCAAAAGATGCTCAAAGAGCCAATAAAAGTGACAAGAGGCATAAAATTAGCCCACTAAATGCAAGCTATCATCTCTTTGGTAAAACTCTTAAAACTTAGAAAACTCATTAATTATGTGATACGTTCAAAGATTTGATTTCAAATTCCATGATTGAGAAAAACTATTTTGGTTTATTATTTATGAGATATTTTAGTTGTTAACAAGCCTTGATTGGATCTTCTTATCCTTTTTGTTATTCCGAGTCAGGACTCTGTTGTTTTTAAAAGAATTTTGTACCCTGAAGAATGTCCGATCTAGGGTAAATGGAATCAGTTTTTCTATCTTCTTCTAATTGGATTTTGTTAAACCTCTTGATCTCCTAAAAACTTTAAAAAGTTAAATTCATGAAAAGAATTCTCATATGATGCCTCCATAAAACAAAAAAAATAGAAAAATTAAAATCCAAAAATATTCGGTGTTTGTTTTATTTTTTTTTTTGTCTTTGACTGTCTTTTCTTTTGTTTTATTTTTGAGGGTCTTGATCATCACCATTCTTTTCTTGATTTCAAATTCAAGTCACATCGGCCTGGCCGATATTTTTATCATCCTGGCCGATATGACAAATTCTTTCCAAAATCCATCTGCTGACCTTTTTCCTGTGCTTACTGAAATTCATCGTCCTGGACGATACATTATCGTCCTGGACGATTTGATCAAACTCATGGTGATAGTCCTGGCTGATAGTATATTTGTCTGGTCGATGCATTCTATGTGCATCGTCCTGGCCGATACACTGGACCGTCCCGGACGATCCACGTGTCAGTACGTTTTGATCTTTAAATTCGGCCCCGGACGATCCATTATTGGACCATCGGCCGGGCCGATCCACTGTTCGTCCTGGACGATACACGTGGCAAGCATTTAAAACGTTTTAACTTCGGCCGGTACGATCAATTATTGTGCATCGTCCTGGACGATCCACCGAATCGGCTCGGATGATCTGCTTTTTCAACGGTCGTCCAAACTGACTCCTCGGGCCGATAGCCTGTGTCTAATCGGCCTGGCCGATATCTGATCGGCCCGGACGATTGGACCGCCTTTTTGACCAATCGGCCTGTACGTAATTATTGACGCATATCGGCCTGGACGATTCCGCGATCTGCCAGGATGATATGGACGTTTCTTTAAATTCAGGCCGATCCAGCCATGTTTTTCACTCCTCATTCTTTCTCCTTTGTGTTTTTGCTTACGTTCTCTCAAATGGCTGGTGGGAAGCGCGTCCGTCAGACCTCTGGAAGTTCCTCGAGGGCAAGGGTTGACCCTCGTTTCCGTGAAGCAGAAGATGAAGCTGCATATCATCGCTATAAAGAATGTGGAATTACTGTTTCCATAATTATCAATCCAGTCCACATCTCTTACCCGGTAATGGATCTCTTCGCTCACACTTCCCTTTGCTTCATTATGTCTCTTGTTTTCCCTTTCAATTCTGAGTTCCTTGTAGAATTTTTTGCAAACCTGCGCATCAACTCCACCTTCACAGCCCTGTCCTCCTATGTGAATCGACGCCCTGTCGAAATCACATATCAGGACTGTGTTGATCTCTTACAGCTATCCACCACCGGAGATAAGCTGCACTTAATTGCCCTTGACCCTGATCTTGACTGGTCCACGGCAAATCACTTTCTTCGCCAGACCAATGTCCGTTACCATGTTGGAGAGACTAGCTCTTTAGTCAGAGATGCTAGGAACAATCCAACATGTCCTTCGCACCTCCGTCATTCCAAAAGCCGGCGACCGTGTCCACATTACCCCTCTACTTTCCCTCACTACCTTCTATATCATGGCTCATAGGGAATTCAACACTGCTGACCTATTTTTTCGTTACATTGATCACCTAACAACAATTCGCGATCCAGGCCACAGAAGAAAGCCAAATCTAGCCTTAGGACACATCATAGCCTATGTTCTTGAAACTAAATACCAACTTCAATATCCTATACCACCAAACCTTCCAACTCCCTTCTACTCAAACAACTCCTTCAACACCCTTCACAGTACTCGTCTCCACCCTGAGGAACCTCAGGGGGCTCGAGAGGAGGAGGCTCCCGCTCCAGCTCCCTTTCCTGACCCTGTCCCTCTCCACCAACACTCACCGGTTGATCAGTTGATTGAGAGATTTGATCGTTGGGAGACCCGATTTGATGCATATGTTGCTGCCCAGGAGCAGCAACACTCTGAGGACATTGCCCGCTACGAGCATCACCGCGCTGAGGATTTAGCTCGATTTGACAGCTTTCTTACTCACCAGCAGCAGCAGCATGACCAGAACATCACCTGGTTCAATGCTCAGTTTACTACCCTTGCCAGTTACTTTCAGCAGCCACCTCCACCTCCTCCATCTGATGATCAGGATCCCTCGTTCTTTTAGTTTGTGCTTTGAGTTATTATTTCTTGTCTTTTTTGTAGTAGTCTTTCGTGATGATTTTTTCTCTCTTCTTTTCTCTGCTGTTTCTGGACTCACTTTTTGTGATGACAAAAAGTGGGAGTAGGATAGGGTGTGGTAGGAAAAAGTTGATGTTGTAACTTTGTTTTTCTAAATGAATCTAAATGAATCTATTTTTGTCCTACTTGTGTTTTGCCATCATCAAAAAGGGGGAGATTGTTGCAAATCTATTTTTCATGTCTTATGTTTTGATGATTGACAAACACTGCTTTTCTTGGACAGCTTGTAGCTTCTAACTTTTCAGGAATCGACGATCGGACAATCAAAAAGGAGCCAAGTTCAGGAATGCATAGGTTTAGGGTTGAGTCAGTCTGTACTTTTGTTTTTTACCTTTTGAGTCCTCTTGTAATAGTCAAAAAGACTGATGCTTTGTAACCCTTCACACACACACTTGAGAGACTTAGAAATTCTGTTTTTACTCATATCGGCCAGGACGATGTCTTTGATCGGCCTGGACGATCAGCTTAAAACAGAAAGTCTAATTAAGGATTCTTAATTAAGGCAGCCGACGTTAACAGATCGTCCTGGACGATACGTGTATCGGCTAGGACGATAAGCTCAAAACAGAAAGAAGTAGCCGCCATAGACAAGTATGGTATACCATATCTTTAAATTATCGGCCAGGACGATCCTCGGATCGGCCTGGACGATATTAACAAATTATTCCATAATTGTTCAGGAAATTAAGGATGATTGATATGATCATATCGTCCTGGACGATCGCAAGATTGGCCAGGCCGATCTAGTCAAAAACCTTAAGTTACTTCAGGACGATCAATATCGGCCAGCCCGTATTCAGGGCTATTGTCAGGACGATTTTGCTCTGATTTGAACTGATCGGCCAGGACGATCGTAAGATCGGCCTGGACGATCAAGCTATTTTTCAATCGTCCAGCTTTACATCCAGGGCTATGCTCTGGCCGATCTTCATTGATTTGTACTGATCGGCCAGGCCGATGTCCATATCGGCCTGGACGATATTGTCGGCAACTTGCAATTAATGAGCTCTTTTGGAGCTCTTCTATTTAAGAGCTCTTGTTCAACGTTTTTAAAAATCTTTGGCTGCTGCCTTGACCTAAGAAGGCCTTGAGGAGAGAAAGAGAGAGAGAAGAGAGAGAGAGGATCTTGTGAGGGGGAGCTTGTGAGGGGTTTCACAAGGGTTGCTTCAAGGATCTCTCTGCGTCGTCTTCGTCTAGAGTTTCTCGTCCGTGGAAGGGTCGGTAGAGGTAAGGAGTTTTGCTTTTGGTTCTGGTTCTCTGCCAGCTTCAGGAGGAAGCAAAAGGAGATAGGTTCTCTGCCTTGCCGGGGTGGCAAAAAGGAGGTTCTTGTGAGGGTTTCTCCACCTAGCCGTGGGGGCTAAAGGAGAGTCACTTTTTGTGTAGTGCAATACTTGGAGGGTGCCTCCAAGGAGTGGACGTAGGTCGAGTCGACCGAACCACTATAAATTTCTGTGTTCTTTTTCTTGCTTCCGCACTTTTAAATTCCGCATTATTTTGTGGTGTGATTTGGTTTATGTGATTTTATTTCTTTGTTTAAAAAGAAGTTTTTAAAATACCAATTCACCCCCCCTCTTGATTAGTTTGGGACTAAGTTCATAGGGCTTAACATCCCCATCGAACTTTCATATAATAATATAAGTTTTCACCTGTTAGATTTTTAAGTGATGTAACTTAATAGACTTGATGGATAAATATGTGTTAATCAATGAGGAAATAACTTAGATCCAATTCTATTTCAATCATTAGGATTTAGTAAATCCCTTAAATTCACACTTGATGAACTTTAAGGTAGTTAAATCTTGAAAATTGATTGGCATAACAAAGCTTAAACTTCAATAAATTTTGATAAACTATTTGATATTTATTTTAGATTTTAAAACTATTTGTCAAAATAAAATTTAAATAGTAACTATTTATGATAAAAATAAAATATATTATTTAATTACAACTAATGCTCCTATATAAAATTCATATGATTTGTATGAATTTATAGGCAAATTCTAAAATTAAATTCAGGTTCATTTGAACCTTAATTTTAATAAATTTATAATTGAATTAAATGTCTCAACATAACCAACTTATTTATACTATCCAACTCCAAATGAGCTTAAATCAAGAACTTTAATTATTGTTAAAACTTGTTAATTATGAATTAGGTTGTTAGACCTAAGCTTATGTCCCAGCGGCTAACTAAGAGAGGGAGTGAATTGGTAATTTAAAATTTTTACCTCTTAAATTTTAAACCGATAAAAAGTTTTACAGTGAAATTTTTTGAAAAAAAATTTTCAACCACAGATCAACAGAAAACAATAAAGTAAAAAATAGCAGAAAATAAAAAGATAATATTTATGGTGGTTTGGTCAAACACAACATACATCCACTCCCTGAAGTCTCCCACTTCAGGTATTGCACTATTACCACTTAGTGTCTCTCCTTTTGCCCCCACAGAAAGGCGGAGAATCCTTCATAAAAACTCTCTTCCACCACTACCTGGTGCTGCAGAGAACCGTCTTCCTTTTACACTTTCCAAGTGTAGGCAGAGTACCTCCTGCTGATCACACTCTCCAAGTGTAGGCAGAGAACCTTCCCACTATTCACATTCATCACCAACTAAGCCACTTTGCTCCATGTCTTCAGCATTTAGTACTATCGTTTCACTTGCATCAAAAAGTCCTTGACCCAAACTTTGCTCTTAGGCAATGAGTGAGCCAATCAAGTTATCAATAGAATACTCATTCAAATTCTTTGATTCACAAATAGCAATAACTATAGCATCAAACTTATCAAGTAGATAATAAAGAATTTTATTAACTTTTTTAAAGTTTGAAAACTCCTTACCTAAACCATGCAATGATATAACAATTTGAATAAATCTACTATACATGTCTAAGATCGTCTCATAAGGTTTCATGCAAAAATGTACATAATCATACATTAAAAAATTCAACTTGGATTGCTTGATTTCTCTAGTGTCTTCGTATATGGTGTGTAATTTATCCCAAATTTTCTTACCAGTAGTGCACATGGAAACTAACATAAAGTCTTTAGAATTTAAAGCACAGAAAAAACAATTCAAAGATTTTGCATTCAATTGAGCATTGATTTGTTCTTCCCTATTCCATTGATTAAAAGGAATATCAGTTTTAATTCCATCTATAACACGTGAAGGTAAATAATAACTAGTCAAAATCATATGCCATATTCGATAATCAATAGACTGTAAGAAAGTATATATGCGAATTTTTCAAAAATTAAAAGTAATATTTTCAAAAAAAAGGTGGTATGGTGGTTGAATAACCTTCCGCAATATTATGATTATCATAATTAGCCATGGATCAAAATTCAAAAAGTTTTCAAAAACTTATTTTTATGAATCCCACTCTGATATCACTTAAAATTTGTTAGGGATGTTAGGCCCCCTATGAACTTACCTAAGGCTAATTAAGAGAGAGGTGAATTGGTATTTTAAATATCTTTAAAACAAAACTCAAACCAAACCAAATCCACCATAAAGAAAACACAATGAAGAAATTATATATGGAAATAATAAAGAAAAGAACACACCAGATTTATAATGGTTTGGTCAAACATTGACCTACGTCCACTCCTCGGAGGCACCCTCCGAGTATTTCACTAACAAAGTGTCTCTCCTTTATCCCCCACAACTAGGTGGAGAAGCCCTTATAAAATCACTTCCACCTTCTCCGATGCAGCGGAGTCGCCGAGTCCTTTGACACAAAAGATATCTTCTTCTTTTGTGAACTTCCCTCAAGACAAGCCTTGAATCTGACGGTATTAAGGTGCAAGCCTACAGAAGCATCCATGCTGAATTCCACTCCACACTCCCTTGAGTCCCCCATCATAGGATCTTCTCCCTCTCTCAAAATTCACCCATTCCTCACTCCTTTTCAAGCTCTCTCTTCAAGTTTCTCCCAAAAGAACGAAGCTACAATGGCTACCAAAGACACTTACAAAAGTGTCTTATCAAAAGCTTAAATAGAAGATCTCAAAATGAGCTTATTAATGCAACTTGTCGACTTTATCATCCTAGCTGATATGAATATCATTCTGGTTGATCAAAATAAAATAAGTTCAATCAGTCGGGATGATTTGGGATGATTAGAAGAAAATTGGTTACATCATCCAGGCCGATACAATATTGTCCTGGCCAATTAGTTCAAATCTAAGTATAATCATCCTGAACATTGCCCGGAATAGAGTCTAACCAATGTTAATCCTCCAGGCCATCATTCTGGCCGATCCTGCGATCGACCCGGCCGATGTGATCGTATCAATCAGCCTTAATTTCTTTCCATAATTACTAGATTAATTTAGGCATAATTATGCTGCATCGTCTAGGATGATATTTAGATCATCCTAGTTGATATCCTAAAATAAAGAATACCTATATTGATCATGGCGGCTGATTCTTTATGATTTGAGCCTATCATCCTAGCTGATACAATTATCGTTCAGGTAGATCGGCTTAATGACGGCTTCTTTAATTAGGATGATGCCCTAATTAGGGTTTCTATTTTTGAATCGATCATCCAGGCTGATATAAATATCGTCCTGGATAATGTTACCAAAAATAGTAAACTCTAGGGAACAGACAAAAACTTCCAAGGTGTGTGTGTGCAAAGTTACATAGCATCATGAGCCACACCAAATACAATAGACTCAAGAAAGGAAAAAGTGGTACAAACTGACTCAGACCTAGTCTACCCAATCTTGAGCTGGTTCCAAATTGCAGTTTGATCTTGTGGACCTGAAATGTAAGTAGATAAGGAAGTCATGAATAAATAAGAATATTTTCTATTATCAAAATTATATTCCATGAAAACAGATCTGTAACATAACTGACCTGATTGTCCCATATGAACATGGTTTGTCCCGTACGATCAGCATAAGAAATTTTGACTTTTAAAGATCTCCCCCAGTGTGTGTGTGTTCAATTACTCAATTATAATTATTGTGAATCTATGGATTATGATTTTGATGATAGCAAACATTCTTTTTCTCTACGACTGTCTTATCTACTGACATTTTAGGTTCACATGATCGGACTGTAATTTGGAACCAGCTCAAGATTGGGTAGACTAGGTCTGAGTCAATTTATATCATTTTTTCTTTCTTGAGTCTATTGTATTTGGTGTGGCTTCTGATGCTTTGTAACTTGGAAGATTTTTTACTGTTCCCTAGAGTTTACTATTTTTGGTAACATCATCTGGGATGATTTTATATCGTCCTGGACAATCTGTTAAAAAGTAGAAACCCTAATTAGGGCATCCTCATTAAAACAGCCATCATTATGCAACACACATCGTTCTGGATGATTTTGTATCGGCCAGGATGATAGGATCAATTCAGAAAGAATCTGCCGCCAGATCTATTTAGAAATAACCTATTTTTGGACATCGTCAAGGTGGATCATCCAGGACTATAAAATATCGTCCAGGATGATCCAGGTCAATTTTTCCAAAATTTCTCTGGAATTTAAGGAAAGCAATTATGACTTGATTACATAATCAAATCATGCTGGACGATCTCAGAATCTGCCAAGACGATCTGTTGGATGATTGAACATCGGATAGCTATTTTTCAGGGCGTTGTTCAGGATGATATTCCACGATTTGT
Organism: Dendrobium huoshanense; assembly: GCA_016618105.1. Lineage (NCBI taxonomy): Eukaryota > Viridiplantae > Streptophyta > Magnoliopsida > Asparagales > Orchidaceae > Dendrobium > Dendrobium huoshanense. The sequence continues at coordinate 37,898,849 of CM028358.1, forward strand.
TCTGATCGTCCAGGACTATATATTATCGTTCAAGATGATATGAACAAACTTCTTCTGATCGTCTCAAATTATCCTGGCTGATTGGGCTTAATTTTTATTGAACGTACAGGATGATATGCCTATCATCCTGGACGATAATGTCAGCAACTTGCATTTATGAGCTCGTTTTGAGAGCTTCTATTTAAGCTTTGTCAAGGCACTTTTGTAAGTGTCTTTGGCAGCCATTGTAGCTTCGTTTTTGTGGGGGAAACTTGAAGAGAGAGCTTGAAAGGGAGTAAGGAACGGGTGAAGACTTAGAGGGAGAAGATCCTTTGAGGGGGGACTCAAGGGAGTTTGGAGGGGATTCCAAACGGTTGCTCCGGCAGGCTTGCATCTTAATACCATCGGATTTAAGGCTTGTCTCGAGGGAAGTCCACCAAAGAAGAAGTTCACTTTGGTGTCAAAGGACCCGGCGACTCTACCGCACTGTGGAAGGTGGAAGTGATTTTATAAGGGCTTCTCCGCCTAGTTGTGGGGGCTAAAGGAGAGACACTTGTTTTAGTGCAATACTTGGAGGGTGCCTCCAAGGAGTGGACGTAGGTTAAGATTTGACCGAACCACTATAAATCTGGTGTGTTCTTTCTTATTATTTTCTTCCGCATTTAATTTCAGCATTTGGTTTTCTTTGTGGTGATTTTGGTTTGAGTTTTATCTTTGGTTTTAAAGTTATCCAATTCACCTCTCTCTTTGTTAGCCTCGGACCAGTTCTATAGGGCTTAACATCCCTAACGAACTTTCAACAATCACACTCTCTCTGAATAAAAATGAACAAAATATAGACTCCAAATTATAAAATATTATAATCAAATTTTTATTTGAAGTCTTCAACACCTGGAGTTTAATTTCCCTGAAATGTTAGTACACCCAAGAGCCAAAAACACTTTTTTCAAAATGTGTTAGGAGAAATTAATAATCAATACAATAATATTTGGAATCATTAAAATAATAAGTTATAAGAATATAAAACATGCAAAAGCTAAGTAGCAACTCTCTTAACAATTATATTTAAAACTTTTGAATAATAGCTGATAAATAAAATGACCTCGAATAATAACATCCTAAAAATCGAATAGAGTGGCTCAACAAAATGAATCTACTCAGCTTAAGACTACTCAATTTTGACATTATTGTGCTATTTAAATGTTTGATAAAGAATCTATGATCATGAGGATCAAAATGGTGTTGCAACTCAAGCTCCTGAGTTTATGTTTTTTATTATAATAAAAATTATTGATTGCCTCTTTATTTATCCTAGTATTTGTAGTGCATATATATTTGTGTGTTTATTAACATTTAAAGTATAACATGTACTATTCTTTAAAGATTTAGGGCTCAACATTGGGTAGAATAGATTATTTTTAAAGAAGTCTATAATTTTTAATTTCTTGAGTCAAGTTCTATAAGGATGTATGCTAGCTTGGAGCTTATATACACACACAAGGGGAGTGGAAATAATTTTAAATATTTTAATTTTTCTTTACATCATACTGTATAATTATTATTATACTAAATAATCTATTATAATAATGAAGAGGCATTTGGTGATGGTGCTTGTAATACTAGGTATTTTCATGCCTTAACTAAGAGGAAAAGGGCTAAAAATAACATTGCTAATATTCAAAGAGCTGATAGTTCCTTCTCTACTGATTATCTGGAGATTGCCAATCTTGTTGTGAGCCATTTCACTAACCATTTTAATAAAGTTGTTAACACGATTCAACCTGTTGATCACTCTTTTATTCCTAACTGTATTTCGCTTCAGGATAATATTGTTCTATCTTTGTATCCTTCCTTTGATGAGGTTAAAGATACGGCTTTGGGTTTGAATAGTGATTCTGTTGCCGGCCCGGATGGTTACACTACCCTTTTCTTTAAAAAATGTTGGCATATTCTGGGTGATGATATCTTTAAGGCTATTATTGATTTCTTTGAGGGTAACCCGATTCCAAAATTTTTTAAATGCACTTCTCTTGTGCTTATTCCCAAATGTCATTCCACTCAATCTTGGAATGACTTTAGGCCTATAAGCCTTTGCACATTCTTTAACAAACTGCTTTCTAAGATTCTTTCTAATAGGTTATCTAATGTATTGCCTAAAATTATTTCTCCTTATCAAATGGGTTTTGTTAAAGGCAGGGCTATTACCGATAATATTCTTTTGGCTCAAGAATTTACTCATGATTTAGATGTTAAAATTAGAGGTGGGAATATGATTTTGAAACTTGATATTGCTAAGGCTTATGACAACATTTGTTGGAGTTTCATTTACTTTATGCTGAATCTTTTTTCTTTTAACTCTTCTTTCATTAATCTTATTAAGAGTTGTATTGAGGATGTGAACTTCTCTATAATTCTGAATGGCTCTAACCATGGTTTTTTCAAGTCTTCATAGGGGATTAGGCAAGGTGATCCTATTTCTCCTGCTTTGTTTATCATTTCGGCTGAATTTCTCTCAAGAGGTATCTCTAATTTATTTTACCTTAATCCTTACCTTTATTTTAGAACTTTGGGAGGCTTCCATTTATCCCATCTATGTTTTGCTGATGACTTTATTATTTTCTCTAATGCTTCCATTAAGGGAGTTAAGAAAATTATGTCCTTCTTCACTATATTTGAATCTTTTAGTGGTCTTTCTCTTAGTAAAAACAAATGCAATTTGTCACTTCTAGAAACATTTCCAATGACCGTATTCATAAAAATATCACTGGCTTTACTCATACGAACTTACCTATCAAGTATCTTGGTGTCCCTTTATTCAAAGGTAGAAAACATACTTTTTTATTTGATAATTTGATTGACTCGGTGCATAACAAGCTTGTTTCTTGGGATTCCAACTTCTTGAGTTTTGGTGGCCGCATTACCTTAATTAAAAGTGTGCTTTGTGCTTTACCTTTCTATATTTTTCAAACTTTATTTCCTTCCCAAGCTGTTTGTAATAGAAATTCACAATATTATTAATAATCTTTTTTGGAAAGGCACTAGTTCTTCTTCTAAAATTATGTGGTCATCCTGGAATAAAAATTGTGATGTGGTGGAGGAAGGTGGTTTGGGGTGTAAGTCGATGGCTGACATGGCTAAGGCCTTCTATTTTAAACTTTGGTTTAAATTTCACTCTAAAGAGGTCTTTGGTCTCAATTTATGAATGCGAAGTACTATGGGGATCGGCACCCCACGGTTATCCCTATTAAATCTGGAGACTCTAAAGTTTGGAAACGGTTGTGTAAGCTTAAATGGGTAATGAAATCCAATATTTTATGGGGGCTTGGCTACGGGAACTTATTTTTTTGGCAGGATCATTGGATTGGTAAGGACTCTATTGATTCGTTGTTGCATACGTCCTCGTTGGAGTCTGTTAAAGTTAATTTCTTCTTTAAAGATAATGGTTGGGATGTGGACAAGCTTTCTAACTTTGTTCCTCACTATGTTATTAATAGAATTCTTAATATTTCCTTTAATTCTCAGTCTAATGATATTATTTTGTGTGATGGTTCTAAGGATGGGGCTTTCCATATCAAACATGTGTGGCTGTCTTTTAGAAATAAAAGGCCTTTTGATAAGTCCTTTGCCATTATTTGGCACAAAAGCATCCCTAAAACTATTTATGTTTTTATGTGGCACCTGCTTCATAACTTTCTCCCTACTGATGATAATCTTATCAAAAAAAGGTTTCTCTTTTGCCTCTAAATGCCATTGTTGCTTTCATTCTGAAACTATGCAACATATCTTTATTTCTGGTCCTGTGGCTATTAAGACGTAGGTTTTCTTTGATGATCTGTTCCAATTAAATATTTTTAATGTGCATTTATCTCTTAAGGCTTTTCTAATGAATTGGATGGTCAAGTGCAAAGGTAACATCCGTAATTCTATCCCTATGTTTATTTTGTGGTTCATCTGGCTGGAGAGAAACAATTCTATTTTTAATGGTTGCAAGATGGATCATATTAATATTATTCGTAGATTTAAAGATAAAGTGATTGCTCTTGTGGCTGTTAACTTAATTTTGATGAAAAACTTTTCTAATTACTCTCATCTTGCTCCTTTTTTTGGTATGGTTTTGTCTGAGAATTCTGTGGGTTCTTATGTTATTTCCTGGATTAAACCTATGAATAGTTACTTCAAGTTGAATATCCATGGGTGTAAGGTTGTGGATGCTATTGGTTGTGGTGGCTTAATTAGAGACTCGAATGGTTCTTTAGTGCTGGCCTTTGCTGGCCCTAACTTTAATTGTTGTTTGGAGTATGCATGGTGTATGGCTATTCTTTATGGTCTTCAGTTATGCATTCCTCTTAATATTATTAACTTAATTATTTAGGTCAACTCTGGTATTAACATTTCGTATTTATATTCCTTGGAGGAGATGTGTTGTAACCCGAGCATCTTCTATATTGTTAGAGATATTAGGAAACTGCTTTATTTCATGAAACCTATTTTTTGTGTGTCTGTCAAGGCTACGAATGCTGTAGCTATTTGGCTTGCTAAGTTTGGTTGTACCTTGGAGGAGTTTACTGATTTTGGTAGTTCTTCTTTGCATGGTCATCTTTCGGGCTTACTTCATCTTAATCAGCTGGGTACCCCGTATGTTTCCAGGTAGTTTGGTGTTACTGTCTTGTCTTATGCTATTTTTTTCCTTTGTCTTGGTTTTTTCTGTTGTTGTTTTTCTGCTGGTGCTCCTTGGGGGTGTCAGGTGATCATTTGCTAGGGTTTTTTTCTCTATGATTCGGCATGGTATCTTTGGTTATCTCAGGCTATTGGGTTTGGGTACCTGGAGGGTGTGCCTCTATTTTTTCTGTTATATCTTACTATGGCTGGTGTTGTTGGTTTGAATCTCTTAGGGATTCTGCCATTTGGGTGGTGGCTTGGTTGCTTTGCTCCTTCTGGGTGGTTTTTGACAACCTGGGTTCATTTTGTTTTTCCTTTGTGCCGTGTTGCTAATTGGTCTGCTTTTCAGGTTTTGCTTAGCAGTGATGATTCTCATGGTTTCCATGGTGATCATTGGTTTTGTCCCCAGTGTTTTTTTGTTATTTTCCCTACCTTCCGGTGCAAGGTTTTCAACTACACTAAGTATCTTCATCTTATCTCTTTACCTGCTTTAATTTTATTTCTTTACTCTCTTGATGTTCTTAATTATTACTTATGGAATTATCTCTTTATTAATACTTGTGATACTACTATATTTCTTCTTATAGCTTCTTCCTTTTTTGTTTCCCTTTTTTGCAGAGGATCCTGGTCCTCAACAATTTTGTCAGAAAGACTGAGCTTATTGCCTATTTTTTAGTCTTTCTTTTTTGGATGATAGTCTTGAGCATCTTTAGCATGTTATTAGGGTTATTGTATAACTTTTTTTATAGTGGAAACTATTGGCTCATAGGTTTTCTTTTCCTTTATTTTGTTGCTCGTACGAGCATTAGTGAGCTAACGGTTTTCCTAAGGACTCTGTAACCCAATTTTTTTAATTAATGTGTAGGCCTCGCCATGGGTTTCCCCTAAAAAAAATCTATTATAATAAAAATTAATTAAAACATTTTATTTATCTAGAATAATAATTTTGAAATATAACTAATTATATAGTATAAACACCACCTCATACTGAACAATCTATTATAATGACAAACCCCACTATAAATTAAATTAGGTAAAATTTTGAATTTGAAACATTGATCTATTTTTACTATTTGAATCAAATCATAATATATGATGTTTAAAATATTGTCTAATTTAATCTTATGATTAATCAACCAAATTTGCTTAATTTTGATATTTTGATCATAATGTATGATTGATAGAGATGATATTTGGTTATCCTAAAATTCATCTTACATAAATTGTAATTCATTTTAATTAATTGTATTATATGACTGTTCATTCATATAGGTGATCGTATATTACTAATAGGCAAAATTAAACTGATCATACTGTACGATAGCTTATTCGTACTAATGATCATACAGTTCTAATAGGTTAAATTCTGTACATTTTACTGGATGATCCTGTGATCATACTGTATGATCTTTGGTGGATGAATTGAACATTTAGGGTTTTTTTAAGCCCTCTATTTAAACTTTCTCATAAGACTTTGTAATAGTCTTTTTGTCATTCAATGAGTTATTTTCTTCTAAAGAAAACTTAAAGAGAAAGCCTAGAGCTTGGGAGAGAAAGGGTGAAATTTTTTAAAGATGGAGAAGATCCTTGTGAGTTTCAAGAGAGTGTGAAAAGAAGTTCTGTTGCAAATCTAATTTTTCATGTCTTATGTTTTGATGATTGACAAACATGGTTTCTCTTGGACAGCTTGTTGCTTCTAACTTTTTAGGAATCGAAGATCGGACAATCAAAAAGGAGCCAAGTTCAGGAATGCGTAGGTTTAGGGTTGAGTCAGTCTGTACTTTTATTTTTTACCTTTTGAGTCCACTTGTAATAGTCAAAGAGACTGATGCTTTGTAACCCTTCACACACACACTTGAGAGACTTAGAATTTCTGTTTTTACTCATATCGGTCAGAACGATTTCTTTGATCGGCCTGGACGATCAGCTTAAAACAGAAAGTCTAATTAAGGATTCTTAATTAAGGCAGCCGACGTTAACAGATCGTCCTGGACGATACGTGTATCGGCCAGGACGATAAGCTCAAAACAGAAAGAAGTAGCCGCCATAGACAAGTATGGTATACTGTATCTTTAAATTATCGGCCCGGACGATCCTCGGATCGGCCTGGACGATATTCACAAATTATGCCATAATTGTTCAGGAAATCAAGGGAGTAATTAAGGATGATTGATACGATCAGATCGTCCTGGACGATCTAGTCAAAAACCTTAAGTTACTTCAGGACGATCAATATCGGCCAGCCCGTATCCAGGGCTATTGTCAGGACGATTTTCCTCTGATTTGAACTGATCGGCCAGGATGATCGTGAGATCGGCCTGGATGATCAAGCTAATTTTCAATCGTCCAGTTTTTCATCCAGGGCTATACTCTGGCCGATCTTCATTGATTTGTACTGATCGGCCAGGCCGATGTCCATATCGGCCTGGACGATATTGTCGGCAACTTGCAATTAATGAGCTCTTTTGAAGCTCTTCTATTTAAGAGCTCTTGTTCAACGTTTCTAAAGACCTTTGGCTGCTTCCTTGACCTGAGAAGACCTTAAGGAGAGAAAGAGAGAGATAGGAGAGAGAGAGGATCTTGTGAGGGGGAGCTTGTGAGGGGTTTCACAAGGGTTGCTTCAAGGATCTCTCTGCGTCGTCTTCGTCTAGAGTTTCTCGTCCGTGAAAGGGTCGGTAGAGGTAAGGAGTTTTGCTTTTGGTTCATGTTCTCTGCCAGCTTCAGGAGGAAGCAAAAGGAGATAGGTTCTCTGCCTTGCCGGGGTGCAAAAAAGAGGTTCTTGTGAGGGTTTCTCCACCTAGCCGTGGGGGCTAAAGGAGAGTCACTTTTTGTAGTGCAATACTTGGAGGTTGCCTCCAAGGAGTGGACGTAGGTCGAGTCGACCGAACCACTATAAATTTCTGTATTCTTTTTCTTGCTTCCGCACTTTTAAATTCCGCACTTTTTGTGGTGTGATTTTGTTTATGTGATTTTATTTCTTTCTTTAAAAAGAAGTTTTTAAAATACCAATTCACCCCCCCTCTTGGTTAGTTTGGGACTAAGTTCATAGGGCTTAACATCCCCATCGAACTTTCAAGTGGTATCAGAGCTTGATTCGAAAATTAAAGTTTGAAAACTTTTTGAATTTGATCCATGTCTAACTTTGGGAATCGCAACACTACGGAAGGGTATTCTATTACCCGACCTCCTCTGTTCGATAACCTACCTTTTGATTTTTGGAAAACTCGCATGTCAACTTTTTTACAATCTACTGATTATCGCATGTGGATGCTTATTCAAGAAGGTTATTCTCCACCTTCTCGTGAAATTAACGGTTTTAAAACTGAAGTTGCTTTTACCGAATGGACTTTTGATGAACGAGATTTAGCTCAATTAAATGCGAAATGTTTGAATTGTTTTTTCTGTGCTTTAAAATCTGAGGATTACATACGTGTTTCAACTTGCAAAACTGGTAAAGAAATTTGGGATAAATTGTGCATTACTTATGAAGGCACTAATGAAGTTAAACAATCCCGTTTAAACATTCTCTTGCATGACTACGAACTTTTTCGTATGAAACCTCATGAATCGATTTCTGACATGTACACTAGGTTTACTCAGATTGCTACCTCATTGCATGCACTAGGAAAAGAACTTTCGAACTATGAAAAAGTTAACAAGATTTTGAGATGCTTGCCTTCGTCCTATGATGCAAAAATTACTGCAATCACTGAATCTAAAGATTTGAACACCTATTCTATTGATAACTTGCTTGGCTCACTCATTGCTTACGAGCAAGGGGTGAATCAAAGAAATCTTGATGCAGGTGAGAATAAAAAGGAGAAAATAATTGCATTGAAGGCACACAAATCGGATTCTGAATCTTCCGAGTCTGAAAGCGATGGAGTTGCCTTCATCACAAGGCAATTCAAAAGCTTTCTAAGGAAGAAACAAAAGCATCATCAAAGTTGGAGAAAAGGTAAGGATCATAAACATATTAAAGGATCTTCTGATGTTGTTTGTTTTGAATGCAGAAAGCCTGGACATGTGAGAACTGATTGCCCTAAGCTTAGAGATCAATCAAGCAAAGAAAAAATTGATGAGAAAGCAAAGTCTAAGAAGGACAAGAAAAAACAAAGGAGCTTTTGGGCAGAATCTGGTACTGATTCTTCTGAGACTGAACCAGAGGAAGAAACTACTAACTTGTGTTTCATGGGAAAAGATCAAATTGATCAAGAAGAGGTATGTGAACTTTCATACGATCAACTTCTTGAAGTTTCAGAAAAAATCCATGCATCATATAGGAAATTAAAGAAAACTCATGCTAGTTTGAAATTAGAATTCTTAAATCTACAAAAAGAGCATGAAATTTTGATTAAAGACCATCAAACAATTGATTCAAATCACATGACTTTACTTGATGAATTTGATGAGTTAAATAAAAATCATGATAAGTTAGTTGAAGAGCATGATGCATTGAAAATATCATACACATCTCTTGAATCTGATTTTAAGAAGTCAAAAGAAATAGAAAAAAATTTGAGGATTGAAAATGAAGTTTTAGAAAACACAAACTTGAAGGTTCAAAATGATTTAGAAGCATGTAAGAAATCTAGGATGACTTCTACTTTTAATCAATTGCCAAAACCTAGAGAGAGGCATTATAACTCAAATCACTTAAGAAATCCCTTTCCTGGAGTTAGATGTTTTTCTTGTGGCATGCTAGGACATATCTCACACACTTGCACAATTCACCATAGTTCACATTAGGTGTGGAGACCTAAGGTGCATGATCCACAGCATACCACACATGCATTGCATTCTTCTCTTCATAAGAAGGAACCCAAACCTGCTTGGGTTCCTAAAACTAACATTTGATAATTTTTGCAGGAAGTCTCTCACAAAAGACCTCGTGAGAGTATGTGGTACCTGGACAGTGGATGCTCTCGACATATGACTGGTGATGCTAGCCAGTTTGTTGTACTAGAATCCAGGACTGGAGGCAAGGTTACTCTTGGAGACAACACCACCAGGAAGGTGGTAGGAGCAGGTATAATCGGTAATTCCAAGAACCTTATGATTGAAAATGTTTTGCTTGTAGATGGATTGAAGCACAACTTGCTCAGTATCAGTCAATTCTGTGACAAAGGCTTCATTGTACAATTCTTCACAAATTCATGCATTGTAAGTTTAAGTAACAACACTATTTTGCAATGAAAGAGGGTAAACAACGTCTATATGCTTGATTTAAATAGCATTGAATGTGCTGCTTCTTTTTGCTTAAAAACTGTCATTGATGATTCTTGGTTGTGGCATGGGAGGCTTTGTCATGCAAGTATGAAAACCCTTAGGAAAGTGACCCAAAAGGACCTAGTTAGAGGTGTCCCCAAACTTAAGTTTACAAAAGACCACCTTTGTGATGCCTGTCAACAAGGAAAGCAAATTCACTCCTCTTTTCACCCCATAAAGGACATTAGCACCTCTAGACCTTTAGAAGTCCTTCACATGGATTTGTTTGGACCCATTAGCATAGCAAGTTTGGGAGGGAAAGTCTATGGTTTTGTGATAGTTGATGACTACTCGAGGTTCACTTGGACTAGATTTCTTTCTCATAAAAATGAGTCTTTTAAGGAGTTTAAAACTTTGTCTACTTGGATTCAGAAGAAGGTAGGGTGTGAGATTTTGACCATCCATAGTGATCATGGGGGAGAGTTTGAAAATGAAAGATTTGGAGATTTTTGTGAGAAAAAGGGGATTAGCCACAATTTTTCAGCCCCTAGGACTCCTCAGCAGAATGGAGTAGCTGAAAGGAAGAACCGGACCTTGGTGGAAGCCGCTAGAGCCATGCTTGCTGAGTATTCACTTCCAAAATACTTTTGGGCTGAAGCGGTTAACACAGCTTGTTATGTGTTGAATAGGGTGAATGTTAGAGTCAAATTAGAAAAGACACCCTATGAGATCCTTAAGGGTAGGACACCCAATCTTTCCCACCTTCATGTCTTTGGTTGTAAGGTTTTCATTCACAATAATAGAAAGTCTCACTTGGGAAAATTTGATCCTAAATCTGATGAAGGAGTATTCTTGGGATATTCTAGTGTTGGGAAATCTTTTAGAGTGTTTAACAAGAGAACCTTGATGGTGGAAGAGACAACCCATGTAGTTTTTGATGAGTCTGATCATAAGAAACATGGAGTAGATGATGATGATGTTGGAGAGATTACAAGTGGAGTAGAAAATTTGGGGAAGGGGAGTGAGCACCTAAGCAATGGAGGAGTAGAAGGAGTCACCCAAGGAATAGAAATTTTTTATGAAAGGGGAGAAACTTCACACACTTTGCCTAGAGATTGGAGATACTCTACTAGTCACCCCAAGGATTTGATCTTAGGAGACCTTTCTAGTGGAGTTAAGACTAGACATGGACTTAGGAAGGAGGTGAACCACTCTGCCTTTATCTCTATGACTGAACCCACCACCATTAACCAAGCCCTCTCTGATGAGTTTTGGATGTTAGCAATGCAAGAAGAGTTGAATCAATTTGTTATGAATGATGTTTGGGAACTTATGGAAAGACCTAAGGGACAAAGTGTAGTTGGGACAAAGTGGGTATTTAAGAACAAAGTGAATGATTCAGGAGTGGTGGTGAGGAATAAAGCAAGATTGGTGGCTAAGGGGTACAATCAAATAGAAGGGATAGACTTTGAAGAGACTTTTGCCTCTGTAGCTAGATTGGAAGCCATTAGAGTGCTATTAGCCTTTGCTTGTTATAAAGGATTTAAGCTTTTTCAAATGGATGTCAAGAGTGCCATTTTAAATGGGGAGATAAAAGAAGATGTGTTTGTAGAACAACCTCCAGGTTTTGAGAGTTCTCAATTTCCAAATCATGTGTTTAAATTAAAACATGCTTTGTATGATTTAAAGCAGGCACCTAGAGCTTGGTATGAGAGGCTTAGCACATTCTTACTAGAGAGGGAGTTTGTCAAGGGGAGCGTAGACACCACCCTTTTTCTTAAAAAAGTTGGAGATGATTTACTCATTGTTCAGATTTATGTTGATGATATACTCTTTGGATCTTCTAATAAAAATTTGTGTGATGATTTTTCTAAAACAATGAGTAGAGAGTTTGAGATGAGTTTAATGGGAGAATTGTCTTACTTTTTGGGGTTTAGCATAAAACAATTGGAAGATGGAACTTTTCTAAATCAAACAAAATACATAAAAGACATTTTGAAGAAATATGAGATGGACAAAGCCAAGCAAATTAACACCCCCATGACTTCTAGTGCTCCGTTGGATAAGGACCCAAGTGGTAAGTCTGTTGATCAGAAGAAGTATAGAGGCATGATTGGATCTTTACTTTACTTGACTGCAAGCCGACCTGACATTATGTTTAGTGTTTGCCTTTGTGCTAGGTTTCAAGCTGACCCTAAGGAATCCCATATGACTGCTATTAAAAGGATTTTTAGATACCTTTTGGGGACACAAGGATTAGGGATTTGGTACCCTAGACATAGCACTTCTTTTGAGATTATTGGTTTTTCTGACTCTGATTTTGCAGGATGCAAGGTGGATAGAAAGAACACCTCTGGAACTTGTCAATTCATTGGACAATCCTTGGTCTCTTGGTCTAGTAGAAAGCAAAATTCTATTGCACTTTCCACTGCTGAAGCTGAATACATTGCTCTTGGAAGTTGTGTGGCCCAAGTTCTTTGGTTGAAACAACAGGTATTGGATCTAGGATTACATGTAAGCACCATCTCAATTTTTTGTGACAACACTAGTGCCATATGCATCTCTAAAAATTCTATCCAACATTCAAGAACTAAACACATAGACATTAGCCATCACTTTATTAGAGATCATGTGACTAAGGGAGACATTGAGTTACACCATGTGACAACTAAAAACCAACTGGCAGACATCTTTACTAAACCACTGGCCTTCGACACTTTCAGTTCTTTAAGGACCAGATTGGGTGTGATTGACATAAATGCATAAAATCTTTTTAGCTAAATTTTCTTTTTTTTTTTTTGCTTTCTTTTTACCTTTACGTGTGCTTTATTTTTAGATCATCACTAATATGATATTATATTTCTTGTTCTTGTCTTTAACAATTTGTAGTTAATATGTTTTCATCTACTTAATCTCTTAGATAGTATGAATATTTTGTGATTGTGTCTCTTTCCCTAACTTAGTATTAGTGGCATAGTTTTCTTTTCTAATCAAAAGTCTATCTCAAAATAAAAGATTGTTTATGAAACTAAGATCCTTTCTAAAGCTTGCTTAAGCAAATCTATCTTGTATTTACAATGATTAAAAGTTTTTTTGTCACATCATGATCCCTCGTTACTCTTGTCTTCGATTATTAATCCTGCTTGTGGTAATTCTTCCCTATGTTAGAGAGAGAGCTCCTATTCTCTAATATCTGAGAAGATATATTCACAACTAAGTTTTTTTTTAAAGAGTCTAAAAGGGAATCTAGCTTGCAAAAAAAAAATATATTGGCCAATGATGCCAACAAAAGAAGCGCAAAGACGCCAAAAATTGAAAAATCTATAAAAAGATGCGCAAAGCGCCACAACATTGACAAGAGGCATAAAATGAGCCCACTCAAATGCAAGCTACTCTCTCTTTTTATATCTTTTAGAACTTAGAAGTTTTGATTCTCAAAGGCTTGATCTCGATTATCGTTCGATTATGACAAATCTACCTCATTGTTTTATAGAGATATTTTTCCTTATGACAAGTGGTGGGTAGAATCTTTTTCTCATATCCAATTAATTATTTGAGTTAGGTCATTGATTTCAAAAGACGATTCTACCCTAAGAAAATGTTTTTTGGCTAAGGGTAAACCATGAACGGATATTCTCCTATTCTATGGATTAAATGAGATTGGTAACTCGTTAACTCACAGGTTTTTAAATCAATCACATGGAATACTATATCATTGATGTGCCTTAAAAAAAAAAATGGGGAATCTCTTTTGCTGTGCTTTCTTGTACCCTCCTTTTTGATATGTCAAAAGGGGGAGAAGTTTATGAGGTTCTTTTTTTCATCAATCCTGAATTGTTAACTATTAAATCTTTGTGTAGTGTTTTGCCATCATCAAAAAGGGGGAGATTGTTGCAAATCTATTTTTTCATGTCTTATGTTTTGATGATTGACAAACATGGTTTCTCTTGGACAGCTTGTTGCTTCTAACTTTTCAGGAATCGAAGATCGGACAATCAAAAAGGAGCCAAGTTCAGGAATGCATAGGTTTAGGGTTGAGTAAGTCTGTACTTTTATTTTTTACCTTTTGAGTCCACTTGTAATAGTCAAAGAGACTGATGCTTTGTAACCCTTCACACACACACTTGAGAGACTTAGAATTTCTATTTTTACTCATATCGGCTAGGACGATTTCTTTGATCGGCCTGGACGATCAACTTAAAACAGAAAGTCTAATTAAGGATTCTTAATTAAGGCAGCCGACGTTAACAGATCGTCCTGGACGATACGTGTATCGGCCAGGACGATAAGCTCAAAACAGAAAGAAGTAGCCACCATAGACAAGTATGGTATCCATATCTTTAAATTATCGGCCAGGATGATCCTCGGATCGGCCTGGACGATATTAACAAATTATGCCATAATTGTTCAGGAAATCATGGAAGTAATTAAGGATGATTGATACGATCATATCGTCCTGGACGATCGCAAGATCGGCCAGGCCGATCTAGTCAAAAACCTTAAGTTACTTCAGGACGATCAATATCGGCCAGCCCGTATTCAGGGCTATTGTCAGGATGATTTTCCTCTGATTTGAACTGATCGGCCAGGACGATCGTAAGATCGGCCTGGACGATCAAGCTATTTTTCAATCGTCCAGTTTTTCATCCAGGGCTATGCTCTGGCCGATCTTCATTGATTTGTACTGATCGGCCAGGCCGATGTCCATATCGGCCTGGACGATATTGTCGGCAACTTGCAATTAATGAGCTCTTTTGAAGCTCTTCTATTTAAGAGCTCTTGTTCAACGTTTCTAAAGACCTTTGGCTGCTGCCTTGACCTGAGAAGACCTTGAGGAGAGAAAGAGAGAGAGAGGAGAGAGAGAGAGGATCTTGTGAGGGGGAGCTTGTGAGGGGTTTCACAAGGGTTGCTTCAAGGATCTCTCTGTGTCGTCTTCGTCTAGAGTTTCTCGTCCGTGAAAGGGTCGGTAGAGGTAAGGAGTTTTGCTTTTGGTTCTGGTTCTCTGCCAGCTTCAGGAGGAAGCAAAAGGAGATAGGTTCTCTGCCTTGCCGGGGTGGCAAAAAGGAGGTTCTTGTGAGGGTTTCTCCACCTAGCCGTGGGGGCTAAAGGAGAGTCACTTTTTGTAGTGCAATACTTGGAGGGTGCCTCCAAGGAGTGGACGTAGGTCGAGTCGACCGAACCACTATAAATTTCTGTGTTCTTTTTCTTGCTTCCGCACTTTTAAATTCCGCACTTTTTGTGGTGTGATTTGGTTTATGTGATTTTATTTCTTTCTTTAAAAAGAAGTTTTTAAAATACCAATTCACCCCCCCCCCCTCTTGGTTAGTTTGGGACTAAGTTCATAGGGCTTAACATCCCCATCGAACTTTCAAGTTCCATATAGTTTCTCTAGCAAACTTACATTTGAGTTCCTCTATGTGTTAAGGTTTGTCATGAGGGAAGCTTTGGGAAGAAGATCTCTTTGGCGTCAAAGGACCAGGCTACTCCACTGCACCAGGAAAGGTGAAAGTGATTCTAGGTTCTCTGCCTTCACAAGGAGGGTGAAAAATAATTCAAGGTTTTTTGCCTTCACTAAGAGGGTGAAAAAAGATTCCATGATCTCTACCTTCACTCACTCAGAGGGTGAAAAAGGATTCGAGGTCCTCTACAACACTGAGTTGGTAGAAGAGATTTTGTAGGGGCTTCTCTACCAAGTTGTGGGTGCTAAAGGAGAGACTAAAGGGTTTAGTGCAACATTCAGAGAGAAGGACACCAGGGAGTAGACGTAGGCCATAGTTTGATAAAACCATTACAAAATTCTAGTATCTTTATTATGTTTTTTATTTTTGGATTTTATTTTTTTGCATTTAATTTTTATGATAACTACTTGGTGAAATTTTGTGATTAATATTTTATTATATTAATTAGAATATCATCATCATCATTATAATTATTCTTAATTTTATTAGCTTCTGCATCAAGTGATCAAATTATTTATTTCAAGGTATTGAAAAATTACAAAAAGATTTTTCTTGTGATAAAAAAATTTTAAATAACCAATTCACACCCCCCCCCCCCCCCTCTTGGTGTTCCTTGGTCTAGTTCATTAAAGTCTTATAACCTCCTGAACTTTTAAGTGGTATCAGATTGTGTCTCAAAAGTACTATTTTATAAAACCTTTAGAAAATTGATTTATGGCACAATTTAGAAATAGAAACATTGTAGAGGGTTATTCAATATTCCTTTTAATTTTTAGAAAATCCACATGTTTATGTTTTTATAATCTATTAATTTTAGAATGTGACATAAGATTCAAATTTGTAATTCTATACCATCACGTATCATTAATGGAGTCAAAACTAAAATTACTTTTATTGAATGTAGTAGAGATCAACAAGTATTTACAAAATTGAATGCTAAATACTTAAATTACTTTTTCTGTGCACTTAAGTCTGAAGATTATATGATTATTTCTACATGTACCAGTAGCAAGGAAATTTTGGATAGATTATATATTACATACAAAGGTACTAGTGAACTCAAACAATTTAGGTTGACATATTCTTAAATGATTATGAACTTTTTCTTATAAAATCTTATGAGACTAGCTCAAGTTGCGACCCATGACCCCGAAGTTGAGATTTTGATGATGCCAAATAATGTTGCCTAAACTATTTTTTATTGAATATCATTTAATGTTTGCTATTATCCGTGAGTACTAACATTTCAGAAAGATCACAAGCCACTCAGGACAACGGGAAGACTCAAGACTAGTTGGATTAGGAGTATGAGTCAGACAATGTATTTTGTTATTTATTTTATTTTTTATTTTCTTGAGTATGGCCACAAACTGCAGGTAAGTCTGAGCAATCATGCACACACACTGGAGGAGAGGGTTTTTAAAAGTAAGAAATTCATTCTCTGGTAATCGTACTGTACGAATTTATTTCATACTGTACAATCTACTATTATAACATGTGTTCTGTGAACACATCGTACTGTACAAATACTATCGTACGGTACGATCAGTTTCAAATCCAAAACCCTAGACGTAATGATAAGTCAAGTATGATATTTTGCGTCGTTCGTACTGTACGACTATGTTCGTATGGTATGATCTATTTCAAATACATACTTAATTTAACCCGTGATTAGTTCAAGAAATCAAGGCTTAATTACAAATTGAAAATTGTACTGTACAAACCCCTTCGAATAATACGATGAACAGAGACGGATTCTGATCGTCCCGGAGATTGTCCTGGACGATCCTGTATTTTTTGTCTCATAGTATTGTATAATTACTATCATACCATACGATGAACAGAGATGATATTTGATCGTCATGAAATTCATCCTGGACGATGCCTTGATTTTCACTATTCGTACGGTACGATGTAGATTGTACCTTACGATGAACATAGACGACATTTGATCATCCCGGCCATCGTCCTGTACAAGTAGTGTGTTGTGAATTGTATTGTACGATATAGTATCGTACTATACGATTAGTTTTTGAACTATTCGTACACCTTCATACCGGGATGAAGTTAGTTTGTACATATCATATTGTACGACCAATAATCGTATTGTACGATTGTAACAGCTACTTTTGAAATCTCAGGGATTTTGGAGCCCATTTTTATGTGAAAAACTTGTCATATTTTGTGAGAGAGAGATAGAAAGAGGAAAATATGAGTAGAGAGAAAGTCCTAGAGAGAGCTCTTGAGAAGTTTGAGGGGTTGAGAGAGGAAGGAGAAGGTGAGCTTGGTGAGGGAGAAGAGGTATGAGGGAGTTCACATGATTGCTCCGATCTTGCTGCAACTTGCTCCTCCTGAGGCCCAAGAAGAACTTGTGGGAGGCTTTCTAAGGGGGAGACTCGTCTACATCCAATGACCTCGAAGGTACTCTGCCTTCTCCAGGAGAGAGAAAAACAAGAAGGTTCTCTACCATCACTAGGAGGGTGAAAATAACGCTTGGCACTCCGCCACGCCTAGTTGGTGAAAGGGAGTATTGTAAGGGCTTCTCCGCTTTGCCGAGGGGGGCAAAAGGAGAGCTATTTGTTAGTAGTGAAATTCTCGGAGTGGAGGACTCCAGGGAGTGGACGTAGGTCATGGTTTGACCGAACCACTATAAAAATCTCGGTGCTTTTTCCTTATTGTTTTTTATTCTTGCGTGCATTTTTATTTCATAATATTTGCTTGGAAAAATTATGAAAGAAAAAGATATTATTATTGCCTGTTGCCTTAGAAGTTGTTTTAAAGTTTCATGTTAAAACCTTTAAAAAAATATATCAAAAATATTAGAACTCGTGTTTAGGTTTTATTTATTACTATAAAACTTTCACAATTCATCGCCCCTCTTGTCCATCTAGTAATTTCAGCTCAGACATGTACACTTGGACCACTCAGATAGTGACTTCATTGCATCCTTTAGGTAGAGAATTTTCAAACTCTTAGAAAGTTATTAAAATTTTATGATGTCTACCTCTTAATTTTGACGTCAAAGTGTTACAAATCTATTTTCATGAATTATATTTTGAAGATTAGCAAACACTCTTGTTTCTATATGAATGCCTTTTCTACTGACATTTCAGGGCCACAAGATCGGACAGAAATCAGAACCAGCTCAAGTTTGAGTAGACTAGATCTGAGTCAGTCTGTAATTTTCTTTTTCCCTTTCCTGAGTCAATTGTAACCATTGAAGTGTTATGATGCAAAGTAACCATACACACACACACTTGAGTGATTTTTCTATCTGATTTAGAATTTCTATTTTTACTCACATCATCCCGAATGATATTTATATCGTCCTGGACGATCGGGTTCAAAACAGAAATCCTAATCAGGACATATTCTTAAGGCAACAGTCATTAGTCGATCGGCATGGATGATACATGTATCGGCCAGGACGATAGACTCAAAATAGAAAGAATTAGCCGCCATGATCTATTTAGGCATTCTTTATTTTTGGAAATTGATCAGGACGATAGCGTATCGGCCTGGACAATTTGATATAATTATGCCTAAATTGATCAGGCAATTAAGGAAAGCAATTAAGATGATTGACACGATCACATCGGCCTGGACGATCCGTTCAAAAAACTTAAGTTACTCCTGGACGATCAATATCAGACACCTCATATTCCGGGTGATGGTCTGGACATCAGGATCGGCCAGCTCAAATTTTGAGCGATACTCTGGATGATTTTCCCTAGATTTGAACTAATCATCCGGGACGATTGTGAGATCAGCCTAGACGATCAAGCTATTTTGGAATCGTCCAGAATTCTTTTAACAGTGATTGTCTTGCTGATGGTCTGTGATTTGAACTAATCATATAGGATGATTTATAATCATCCTGGACGATAAAAACACTTTTCTTCTATTAGTCCCAGATCATCCCGGCTGATTAGGCTCAAATTGCACTGATCGTATAGGATGATATTAATATTATCCTAGACGATAATATCGGCAACTTGCAATTAATGAGCTATTTAGAAGCTCTTCTATTTAAGGGCTATTGTTTAACATTTTGAACAATCTTTTGTTACTATCTTGGCCTGAGAAATCCTAGAGGAGAGAGAGAGAGAGAGAGAGAGAGAGAGAGAGAGAGAGAGAGAGAGAGAGAGAGAGAGAGAGAGAGAGAGAGAGAGAGAGAGAGAGAGAGAGAGAGAGAGAGAGAGAGAGAGAGAGAGAGAGAGGGGATCTTGTGAGGGGGAGCTTATGAGGGAGATTCACAAGGGTTTCTCCAAGCATCATTCCACTTCTTCTTCCACTAGAGTCTCTTATCCTTGGAAGGGTTGGGAGAGGTAAACTTCAGTGATTGATCGAGGTTCTCTACCTGCTTCATGAGGAAGCAAAAAGAGTTGGGTTCTCTGCCTTGTTGGGGGTGGCAAAAAGGAGGTTTTTGTAAGGGCTTCTCCGCCTTGCTGTGGAAGAAAAAGAAGAGTCACTTTGGTAGTGCAATACTCGAAGGGCACCTCTGGGGAGTGGACGTAGGTCGAGTTGATCGAACCACTATAAACCCTTGTGTTCCTTTTTCTTGCTTCCACGCTTATTTTTCTGTGGTGCTTTTGGTTTGAGCTTTGTTGGTCGTTGGTTTAAAGATTTTTTAAATACCAATTCACCCCCCCCCCCTCTTGGTTAGCCATGAGCCAGTTCATAAGGGCCTAACATCCCTAACGAACTTTCAAGTGGTATCAGAGCGGGATTCATAAAAACTGAGTTTGAAAACTTTTTGAATTTTGATCCATAGCTAACTTTGGGAATCGTAAGATAACGGAAGGATATTCTATTACACGACCACCTTTGTTTGACAATCTACTTTTTGATTTTTTGAAAACTCGCATGTCTACGTTTTTACAATCAACTGATTATCGCATGTGGATGCTTATTAAAGAAGGATATTCTCCACCTTCTCGTTAACTTAATGGAATTAAAACTAAAGTATCTTTTATTGAATGGACTTTTGATGAAAGATATTTAGCTCAACTTAATGTTAAGTATTTGAATTATTTTTTCTGTGCTTTATAATCTGAAGATTACATGCGTGTTTCTACTTGCTCTACTGGAAAAGAAATTTGGGATATGTTGTGCATTACTTATGAAGGAACCAATGAAGTTAAGAAATCTTGTTTGAATATTCTCTTGCATGATTCTGAACTTTTTCGTATGAAATCTTCTGAATCAATTTTTGATATGTATATAAGGCTTACTCAAATTGTAACTTCTTTTCATTCCTTAGGAAGAGAACTTTCAAATTATGAAAAAGTAAACAAAATTTTGAGATGCTTGCCTTCCTCTTTTGATGCTAAAATCACCGTCATTACTGAATCTAAAAATTTGAATACTTATTCAATTGACAACTTACTTGGCTCACTCATTGCTTACGAGCAAGGAGTGAACCGAAGAAATTTGGATACAGGTGAGAAAAGAAAGGAGAAAACTATGGCATTGCAGGCCAACAACACAAACTCCAACTCTTCCGAGTCTGAAAGTGATGAATTTGCTTTAATCACAAGGAAATTCAAAAGCTTTTTAAGGAAGAAATAAAAGTATCATCAAAAGTGAAACAAAGGCAAGGGAAACAAAAATTTTAAGAGCTCTAATGACATGGTTTGTTTTGAATGCAGG
Organism: Dendrobium huoshanense; assembly: GCA_016618105.1. NCBI lineage: Eukaryota > Viridiplantae > Streptophyta > Magnoliopsida > Asparagales > Orchidaceae > Dendrobium > Dendrobium huoshanense. The sequence continues at coordinate 37,919,806 of CM028358.1, forward strand.
AAACCTGGACATGTAAAAGCTGATTGCCCTACACTCACGGCTCACTCAAGCAAAGAAAAGGGTGAGGAGATACTCAAGTCTAGGAAGGATAAAAAAAATTTCAAAAGGCATTCTGGGCATACTCTACATCCGATTCATCTAAGACTAAACCTGAAGATGAGACAATAAACATGTGCTTAATGGCAGATGATCATCTTGATCAAGAAGAGGTATGTAAACTATCCTACGACCAACTCCTTGAAGTTTTTGAAAAAATTCATGCATCATATAAAAAGCTTAATAAAACTCATGCTGCTTTGAAATTGGAGCTTTTGAATTTATAAAAAGAACATGAAATTTTGATTAAAGATCATTCAACAATTGATTCAAATCATATGGCTCTACTTGATAAATTTGATGATTTAAATAAAAAGTATTCTGAATTAATTGAAGAGCATGAGTCATTGAAAGTTTCACACACTTTAATTGAATCTAATTTTAAGAAATCTAAAGAGATAGAGCATAATTTGAGAATTGATAATGATGCTTTAAAAGATACTAACTTGAGGATTAAAAATGAATTGGATACACTTAAGAGAAATTGGATGACACCTACACTTGATCAAAAGCTAAAACCTGGGAAGAGGCATTACTACCCAAACCATTTAAGAAATTCTTTTCCTGGAGTTAGATGCTTTTCATGTGGCATGCTAGGACACATCTCACACACTTTCACTATTCACTATAGTACACATTGGGTGTGGAGACCCAAATTGCATGAGTCACAACATAGCACACATGCATTGCATTCTACATTTCATAAGAAGGAACCCAAACCTACTTGGGTTCCTAAATCTGACATTTGATGATTTTGTAAGTAAGCTCTCACAAAAGGTCTCGTGAGATTATGTGGTACCTAGACAGCGGATGCTCTCGATATATGACTGGCGATGCTAATTAATTCGTTTTGCTGGAGACCAGGACAGGAGGCAAGGTTACTCTTGGAGACAACACCACCAGGAAGTTGGTAGGTGCATGTATAATTGGTAATTCCAAGAACCTTATGATTGAAAATGTTTTGCTTGTAGATGGATTAAAACACAACTTGCTCAGCATAAGTCAGCTTTGCGACAAGGGCTTCATCATATAATTCTTTGCAAATTCATGCATTATAAGTTTAAATAACAACGCTATTTTATAGGGAAAGAGGATCAACAACGTGTACATTCTTGATTTAAATAACATTGAATGCACTGCATCTTTTTGCTTAAAAACTGCTGTTGATGATTCATGATTGTGGCACAAAAGATTATGTCATGCTAGTATGAAATCCCTTAAAAAAGTGACCCAAAAAGACCTAGTTAGAGGTGTCCCCAAACTAAAATTTTCTAAAGACCACCTTTGTGATGCCTGCCAATTAGGAAAGCATGTCCACTCCTCTTTTCACCCCTTTGAGGACATTAGCACCTCTAGACCTTTAAAAGTCCTTCACATGGATTTGTTTGGACCCATTAGTACTGTCAACTTGGGAGAGAAAGTCTATGGTTTTGTAATTGTTGATGACTACTCGAGTTTCACTTGGATTAGATTTCTTTCACACAAAAATGAGTCTTTGGAGGAGTTTAGAACCTTTTTTACTTGGATTCAGAAAAAGCTAGGTTGTGAGATCTTGAACATCCATAGTGACCATGGGGGAGAGTTTGAAAATGAAAGGTTTGGAGATTTTTGTGAGGATAAGGGGATTAACCACAACTTCTTAGCTCCTAGGACCCCTCAACAGAACGGGGTAGCTGAAAGGAAGAACCAGACCTTAGTGGAAGCTGCTAGAGCCATGCTTGTTGAGTATTCACTTCCAAAATACTTTTGGGCTGAAGCGGTTAACACAACTTGTTATGTATTGAATAGGGTGAATGTTAGAGTCAAACTAGATAAGACACCCTATGAGATCCTTTACGATAGGATACCCAATCTTTCCCACCTTCATGGCTTTGGTTGAAAGGTTTTCATTCACAATAATGGGAAGTCTCACTTAGAAAAATTTTATCCAAAATATGATGGAGTGTTCTTGGGATATTTTAGTATTGGAAAGTCTTTTAGGGTGTTTAACAAGAGAACTTTGATGGTGGAAAAAACTACACATGTAGTGTATGATGAGTCTGATCCTAGAAAGCCTGGACTTGAGGATGATGATGATGTTAGAGAGATTACCACTGTAGTAGAAAATTTGGAGAAGGGAGTAGAACACCAAAACACTAAAGGAGTAGGAGATGTTACCCAAGGAGTAGAAAATGTAGATATGGAGGAAAGGGTTGGACCTTCACACACCTTGCCTAGAGATTGGAGATACTCTACAAGTCACCCCAAATATTTGATCGTAGGAGACCCTTCTATTGGAGTTAGGACAAGATATGGACTTAGGAAGGAGGTGAACCACTCTGCTTTTTTCTCAATGACTGAACCCACCAACATAAACTAAGCCCTTTCTGATGAGTTTTGAATTTTAGCCATGCAGGAGGAATTGAATTAATTTGTTAAGAATGATATTTGGGAGCTTGTAGAAAGACCTAAGGAATAAAGTGTAGTTGGAACCAAGTGGGTCTTTAAGAACAAGGTGAATGATTCTAGAGTGATGGTTAGGAATAAAACAAGATTAGTGGCTAAGGGGTATAACCAAATAGAAGGGATAGATTTTGAAGAGACTTTTACCCCTGTAGCTAGATTGGAAGACATTAGAGTGCTTTTAGCCTTTGCCTGTTATAAAGGATTTAAGCTTTTTCAAATGGATGTTAAAAGTGTCTTTTTAAATGGAGAAATAAAAGAAGATGTGTTTGTAGAACAACCCCTAGGTTTTGAGAATTCACAATTTTGAACTCATGTTTTTAAATTAAAAAAGGCCTTATATGGTTTAAAGCAGGCACCCAAAGCTTGGTATGAGGCTTAGCACATTCTTACTATAAAGGGAGTTTGTTAAGGGGAGCATAGACACCACCCTTTTTCTTAGAAAATTTGGAGATGATTTTCTCATTATTCAGATTTATGTGAATGACATACTTTTTGGATCTTATGATAAGAAACTTTGTGATGAATTCTATAAAATAATGAGTAGAGAGTTTGAGATGAGTATGATGGGAGAGTTGTCCTTCTTTTTGGGGTTTAGCATAAAACAATTAGATGATGGAACCTTTCTAAATCAATCAAAATACATAAAAAACATTTTGAAGAAGTATAAGATGGATAAATCCAAGCCAATTAATACTCTCATGACTTCTCATGTTCTGTTGGATAGGTACCCAAGTAGTAAATCTATTGATCAGAAGAAGTACAAAGGTATAATTGGATCCTTACTTTACTTGACTGCTAGCCGACCTGATATAATGTTTAGTGTTTGCCTTTGTGCTAGATTTCAAGCTAACCCTAAGGAATCCCACCTGACTGCAGTTAAGAGAATTTTTAGATACCTTTTGGGGACCTAAAGCTTAGAAATTTGGTACCCTAGGCACAGCACTTCTTTTGAGATTATTGGATTTTCTAACTCTGATTTTACATGATGTAAGGTGGATAGAAAAAGTACTTCGGAATTTATCAATTCATAGGACAATCTTTGGTCTCATGGTCTAGTAGAAAGCAAAACTCTATTGCACTTTCCACTGTTGAAGCTGAGTGCATTGCCATAGGAAGTTGTGTGGCCCAAGTCCTTTGGTTGAAACTACAAGTATTGGATTTAGGATTACCTGTAAGCACCATCTAAATCTTTTGTGACAACACTAGTGCTATTTTTATTTCTAAGAATCATATCGAACATTCAAGGACTAAGCACATTGACATTAGGCATCACTTTATTAGAGATCATGTGACTAAGATAGACATTGAGTTACACCATGTGATAACTGAGAATCAACTGCCTGACATCTTTACTAAACCACTGTCCTTCGACACTTTCAGCTCTTTAAGGACCAGATTGGGTGTGATTGACATAAATGCATGAACTTGATATTTTACCTTTTTTTCTTTTTGTTCTATTTCTTTTCTTTTTTTATTGCTTTATGTTTTGTTGTTAGGCTTTTTTTTCGCCTTCTTAAATTTCTTTTAAATCATTGTTGAAGTTATATCATATATCTTGTCCTTGCTTTTAAAAATTTGTAGTCAATATTTTACATCTCTTAATCTATTAAAGGGTAAAAATATTTTGTTGATTGTGTCTCTTTCTCTAACATATTTTAGTGGCACAGTCTTCTTTTCTAATCAAAAGTCTATCTCAAATTAACAAATGGAGAATGCAATTAAGATCTTTTCTAACCTTGCTACATCAAATCTATATTGTATGTATAATGATCAAAGTCTTTTATCACATCAAGAATTCCTCGTTACTCTTGTCATTGCATTTATTCATATGATTATTGATTCTATTTTGTGGATTGATCTTCTCTATATTAGAGAGTGAGTTTTTCTTCTCTAATATCTAGAAGATATAATCACAACTAAGATTATTTAAGAGTTTTTTGAAAGACAATGTAGCTTGTAAAAAAAAAAAGTGGTCAATGATGCCAAAATTAAAAGATGGGCAATGACGCCAATTTGAAAACAAATATATACACAAAGTGTATCAAAAAGAAGCGCAAAGTGCCATTCAAATTGACAAGAGGCATAAAATGAGCCCACCAAAAAGCAAGTTCTCCTCTCCTTTCAAAAACTTTTAAATCTTGAAAGAATTCATATATCACTTGATAAAATTAAAGGCTTACTTTTGACTTTTTTGCAATTCTGACATAATTACTTTGATACATTATTCTATGAGATGTTTTTTCTGAAATCAAGAGGTGAACGGATTCTTTTTTTATATCCAATTGAATTCTTTGAGTTAGGTCATTGATTACAAAAGACGATTACCCTAAAAAAAATTGAGCTAAGGGTAACCATGATCGAATATTCTACCATTTTCTAGATTTTTTTATGTTGTTAACTCATTAACTTACAAATTTTTAAAATCAATCACATGGAATACTACATCATGCCTTGGTTCATTAAAAAAAAAAAAGTTTTGCTTACTTTGTGTCTTCGTTCCTCCTCCTTTTTGAGATGTCAAAAGGGGGAGTAGGATGTTTAAGTGTTTTTACTATGTTATGTATTCTGAATTTTTAGAAGTATTCTATTTTTTTTTTCACAGCTGTTTTGGAATTAGTCATCAGAGTGTTTTGCCATCATCAAAAAGGAGAAAATTGTTGCAAATCTGTTTTCATGAATTATGTTTTGATGATTAGCAAACACTCTTGTTTCTCTACGACTGCCTTTTCTACTGACATTTCAGGGCCACAAGATCGGACGGAAATCGAAACCAGCTCAATTTTGGGTAGACTAGGTCTGAGTTAGTCTGTAATTTTCATTTTCCCTTTCTTGAGTCAATTGTAACCATTGAAGTGTTCTGATGCTAAGTAACCCTACACACACACACTTGAGTGATTTTTCTATCTGATTTAGAATTTCTATTTTTACTCACACCGTCCCGGACGATATTTATATCATCCTGGACGATCGGGTTCAAAACAAAAATCCTAATAAGGACATATTGTTAATGCATCCATCATTAGTCGATCGGCGTGGACGATACATGTATTGGCCAGGACTATAGACTCAAAACAGAAAGAATCAGCTGCCATGATCTATTTAGGCATTCTTTATTTTTGGAAATCGGCCAGGACGATAGCGTATCAGCCTGGACAATTTGATACAATTATGCCTAAATTGATCAGGCAATTAAGATGATTGACACGATCACATCAGCCTAGACAATCGAAAGATCGACCGGGATGATCTGTTCAAAAAACTTAAGTTACTCCTGGATAATCAAATCGAACACCTCATATTCCGGGCAATGGTCTGGACGATCAGGATCGGCCAGCTCAAATTCCGGGTGATGATCTAGACGATTTTCCCCTGATTTGAATTAATCATCCGGGACGATCGTGAGGTCGGCCTGGACGATCAACCTATTTTGGAATCATCCCGAACTCTTTTTAGAGCGATTGTTTGGCCGATGGTCTGTGATTTGAACTAATCGTACAGGATGATTAATAATCATCATGGGAGATATGAACACTTTTCTTCTATTCGTCCCAGATCGTCCCGGCTGATTAGGCTCAAATTGCACTGATCGTACAGGTCGATATTAATATCGTCCCGGACGATAATGTCGGCAACTTGCAATTAATGAGGTATTTTGAAGCTCTTCTATTTAAGGGCTATTGTTCAACATTTTGAACAATCTTTTGCTATTATCTTGACCTGAGAAAGCCTAGAGGAGAGAGAGAGAGAGAGAGAGAGAGAGAGAGAGGATCTTATGAGGAGGAGGTTGTGAGGGAGATTCACAAGGGTTGCTCCAAGCATCATTCCACTTCTTCTTCCACTAGAGTGTCTTGTCCTTGGAAGGGTTGAGAGAGGTAAGCTTCAACGATTGATCGAGGTTCTCTATCTGCTTCAGGAGAAAGCAAAAGGAGTTGGGTTTTTTATCTTGTCGGGGGTGACAAAAAGGAAATTTTTGTAAGGGTTTCTCCACCTTGCTATGGGAGCAAAAGAAGAGTCACTTTGGAACTGCAATACTCGGAGGGCGCCTCTGGGGAGTGGACGTAGGTCGTGTTGACCGAACCACTATAAACCCTTGTGTTCATTTTTCTTGCTTCCGCACTTAATTTTTTTGCACTTATTTTTCTGTGGTGTTTTTGGTTTGAGCTTTGTTGGTCTTTGGTTTAAAGATTTTTTAAATACCAATTTACCCCCCCCCCCTCTCAGTTAGCCTTGGGCCAGTTCATAAGGGCCTAACATCCTTAACGAACTTTCACAAAGTCATTGTTATATGTGAATTGAAAGAATTGAATACTTATTCTATTGATAATCTAATTGGCTCACTCATTTCCTATGAGCAAGTGTGAGTCAAGGACTTTTGGATAGAAGTGAGACTATAGTGCTAAAAGCTAAAGACATAGATAAAAATGGCATATGAGATGGTGGGAGTGAGTAGATAGTATTAATAATAAGAAAATTTAAAAGTTTCCAGAAGCGCAAGCACAAGTGTCAACTAAATTAGAGCAAATGTAAAAATGATATATTTTATTCTAATATTATTTGCTTTGGGTATAGGAAATCCAAACATCTAAAGTCTGAATGCCCTAAATTTAAGAGCCATCCAATTAAGGAAAATGATCAGGATAAACCAAATGTATAAAGGAGAACTTAAAAGAAATAAAATATCTCTTGGGCAGACTTAGCCTTTGACTCATCATAATAGGAATAAGAAAAGGAGGTAATGAACTTATGCTTAATAAATAAGGATTCAATTATTAATTTTGATCAGGTATAAGTTTGTTAAGGTTTCTTTGTGTGTTTTATTTATGTGATTGTTTATATGTTTTATGTGATTTTTGTTTATTATGTTTTGAGCATGATTTCATATTTTAGTTCCTTTTTATATGTTGTTATTTTTTCAACATACAGTTTAACTTATGTGTTGCATTCTCCCTCATTTTTTATAATGTCAAAAGGAGGAAAATATATTTGGTTGCATTATTTGCATTTGTTCATCTCCTATTTAGTTTCAAAATTAATTTTTTTCTTTAAAAAATAATTAAAAAAATTTCCCTATTTTTTAATGTAATTTATTTAATGAGGAGGAGATTAGGAAAAAATAATATTAGTTTACAAATTCAACCAATAATATTTATCATCATCAAAAAGGGAGAGATTATTATAACTCAGACTCTTTAGTTTATATTTTTAATGATAATAAATACTATTAATTGCATCTTTATTTCTTCTATTTATAGTGCATATATATTTGTGTTTTGACTAATATTTCATGTACAATATGCAATGTTCTTTGAAGATTAAGGGCTCAAGAATGTGTACAAAAGCTTATGTTGAAAGAAGTCTATAATTTTAATTTATTTATTTTTAATTTCTTAAGTTAAGTCCTTTAAGGATGTATGCTAGCTTGGTGATTGTGCACAGACACACATAAGTGGAGGAGAAATAATTTCAAATGTTTCATTTTTTCTTTGCATCACACTGTACAATTAATATAATACAAGATCTGTTGTTATAAAAATTAATTAAAATATTTTATTTATCTAGGAAAATATTTTTGAAATATAACTAATCATATAGTACGAATACCATATCGTACTGGACGATCTGTTACAATTAGAAACCTCAACATTCATTAAATTTCTCATTCATTAAATTAGACATAATTTTGAATTTGAAATATTATTTTATTCATACTATACAAATTAAATCATATTGTATGATGTTTAAAATATTACCTAATTTAATCATTTGATTAATAAATTGAATCTGCTTAATTTTAATATTTTGTATGATTGACGGAGATAAAATTTGGTCGTCATAGAATACATCCTAGATGAATTATAGTTCAATTATAGTTCAGTTGAACTAATCATATTGTACAACTATTTATATATATTGGTGATCATACAGCACTAACAGGAAAAATTGAACTGATTGTATTATACGACTGGTCATTCGTATTGGTGATCATACAGTACTAATAGATTAAATACTACACATCGTACTGGACAATCTTGTGATCATATTATACGATCTTTTATGGCTAAATTGGATTTTTTTAGTTTATTAAGTCTTCTATTTAAGTTTTCTCACAAGACTTTGTAATAGTCTTTTTGGCATTCATTTAGGTGATTTATTTTGAAGAAAGCTTGAAGAGAGAGAATAGAGCTTGGAAGAGAAAGGGTGAATTTTGTGAGAGAGGGAGAAGATCCTTGTGAGTTTCAAGGGAGTGTGAGAGGGAGTTTCACTCGGTTGCTCCAACGAAGTTGTACTTGAGTTCCTCTATGTGTTAAGGTTTGTCTTGAGGGAAGCTTTGGGATGAAGATCTCTTCGGTGTCAAAGGACCCGGCTACTCTGTCGCAACGGATAAGGTAAAAGTGATTCTAGGTTCTCTACCTTTACCAAGAGTGTGAAAAAAGATTCCAAATTGCCTGCCTTCGCTAGGAGGGTGAAAAAGAATCCAGGTTCTCTACCTTCACCAAGAGGGTAAAATAAGAATCGAGGTCATCTGCCACACCGGATTGGTGGAAGAGATTTTGTAAGAACATCTTCGCCTAATTATGGGAGAAAAATGAGAGTCACTAAAGGGTTTAGTGCAATACTCGGAGAGGACTCTGGAGAGTGAACGTAGGTCATGGTTTTACCGAACCGCTATATAATTCTGGTATGATTGTTCTGATTTGTATTTTTCATATTTTACTTTTTCATAGTTAATTTCTATGATAACTACTTGATGAAAATATGAGAGTAATATTTTGTTGTGTTGATTAGAATATCATCATCATTATTATAATTATTATTACATTTATTAGCTTCCGCATCGGGTGATCAAATTGTTTATTTCAAGGTATTGAAAAATTACAAAAAAGATTTTTCTTGTGATAAATTTTTTTTTAAATAACCAATTCACCTTCCCCCTATTAGTGTTCCTCGGGCTAATTCATTAAGGTTTTACAATCTCTTCGAACTTTCATATGGATCATATGATGGAGTGCTTTGAATTCTTATCAAATTTATCAAAAAATTTCATCTCAAAAACCTAAAAATAGAATCTCCTTCTCTACATAAAGAGGAGGTTTAAGAGCAAAGAGAACCAAAGAATTTTCTTATATTTTCTGACTATCACTGCTAATGGCCAAAAACCATTACATGTAATCGCTACCACCATAGTCAGATTTCTAATAATTTTTAATCCTATTGTTGGATTTTTAACTCTCCACTTGAGAATATCATATTTTTATAATCCATTAAAAATTTTGGGCAATTCTAATATATCAACTCTCATCTTCTTCAATTGTGAAGAAAAGAGGATAATAAATTTTATTTATTACTATTTAATAAAATTTAAATTTTAAAGTTTTAAGCTAATCAAATCAAATTACATCATAGATTAATATTTAATATATATTTATTAATATTAAAGACTTCCCACATATTTCCCTGTCTTTCTTCCTGGTACTCGTCCTCTCCTAATACATCTTCTCGAATCAGCAAGTGATCTTCATCCGAACATCTACTTTCTTCTAGGGCATCAGCCCAACCTCCCTCCCTAGCATTGGGTAGCAACTCAACACTTGGAACCTCTAAAATACTAAATAAACATATATAACCTTTGACATCTCCACCGAGGTCCTGACCATGATCTTTCCCTATCACTTTTCCATCTTAAAAAGATAACTCTCACCTTTCTCTCATGCTTCTCTTTGCTAAATTTTATAAATTATTCAAACTCATAGATTTGGAGTCTGTTTGGAATGACTGTAGTTATGAAGTTATTGTGAAGAAAACAACTTTACTTCTATGGTTGTAAAAAGTAGCTCTCCATAAATTTTTTTTGAAAAATAATGAATAAGTAACAAAAAAGTGAGATAATTCAAATCAAGTCAATCCCCTGTGTCTGTCTTCATAATTACAACCATTCTAAACAAACTCTAAATCTATGAGTTTGAATAATGTATAAAATTTAGGAAAGAGAATCACGAGAGAAAGGTAAGAGTTATCTTCTTGAAGACAGAAAAGGGGTAGGGAAAGATCATGGTTATTATCAGTTTGAATAATGCTAAAATGAATAATATATAAAATTTTGATTGTTGACATTTTATATGCAGTTAGATGGATTCAAAGTTCTAATAAACTGCGAATTAAAAAGAAAAAAATATATTATCCGGCTCAAATTTTTTGTAGAATAAAATTCAAAATCGTTAGATTAATTTTAAGATAAGTGTAATATAAATAATCGTTAGATTATTGCTTGTTCTTGATAAAAATGTTTTACATTATTATATTTTCATTTTTACTCATTTTGAGTTTTAAAATATAATTATTATATTTGATATTTTTTTAATAAAATGTCAAATTTCTTGTTATTCTCATGTTTTGAATTTCATCTCTTTTGAAGACATGATTTCTAATTTGGATCAACCAAATATGCCATTATAAATTTTTTACAAAGCTTTGGTTTTGAATTTCTGATGGGGTTAGACATAACAACAATCAAATTCATTTTAGCAAGTTATGGATAAGATAATCCTTTCATATTTTATATAAAATATTTGTTTCATTAATCATTTTCTGACTAAGCTAATGCTATACTTGCCTTCATCATAATCGTAAAAAATGTGAAAGCATTTGTCTCCGTAATCTCTTTCACATATGAAAGTATAAGTATTAATATGTCTAGGGGCGTCAATTTGAAAGTATAAGTATTAATATGTCTAGGGGCGTCAAAAATTGATGTAACACAAAAATCCGACTCAAATCTCACCCAAATTTTTTAGGCTAGGGTTAAATTGTTAGAAAAATGGATCAGGTTCAGGTCCCCAGTTCTAACACATTTCAAATTTTGGGTCGAGTTCGGGACAACCCAAAAACCTGATTTAGATCCAGATTGACCCGCAGTGCCACGCGATGAGCTGTGAGCGGTTTGATTCAGGTTTTGGCTCTATTTATTTCTACACCTATCATGGCCGTCATCCATTTCTACATGTGTTGTCTCTCAACTCTCGCCTCTTTGTTTTTGGCATTATTTGTTAAGGGTTTCCTCTCCACTCTCTAGTCTCATCCATCTCTACAGCACAGAGCTCTCCTCAGTTCCTCTTAATTTATATTTCATTCAATTTTTTCGTTGTTGTGTTCTAAGTTATAGCTAGTTTTTTTTTTAGTTTTTTCATTTGTTGTTAGTTGTTGCTCCATCAAATGATCTTGTCTCGATTTATTCCTTCCAAAGAAATTCTTATGTTGGACCTTTCAATTTTGGTTTTTGCATTGAACCAGTTAGTGTTGTTAGGGCATCATTTTTCCACCAATTTTTTTTTGGATTTTTTAGGGCTTTGAATTTTTTAGGGTTATTTAGTTCTTCTATTAAAGGATTGTATTCCTGGTCAGCTTGTTATTTGTTTCCTTAATACGGTTACCAGTCTGCAACTATCAATATATTATTCATTATGCTTTATGGATTTATAATTTACTATGTGACATAAGGGATTTAATGTAGTTAGTCCGTGAGACTGACAGTGCTCACTGGTGGATAAATATTGAACTTGAATCATTGATGTGCATTTATTATGTAGTAAATGCTTCATGTATTCTTCTTCTTCACGCTTCAAGTTAGATAAGTTGATTAAATGCAGTGTACTTTCTTAATTGCTTATGTTTTGAATATTTAGTTAAGATGGGGCTGTGGGAGACATTGATATGCATTATGCTAGGACTCAGTAACTTAGATAATAATTGATCTTTGTTTATGAAACCTGCTTATTATATTTCATATGTTGTTCATCTATTTGGCTGTATATTATTTTTAAAAATATCTTATACTAAAATAACTTCTTTATAAAATAGTGACGGATTTCTCATTACTTAAAATAAATTTTTAGTACAAAAATTTTAAAATTTTATCAATTTCTAAAATTGAATTTTGCATGTTTAAATATATAAATTTGCACTTCAACACATGATCTCATAAATCATAGGTCATATGATACATTATGATGAAATGAATAATATTAAGATATTATAGGTGTTACTTATGTTAGTTGGTAAATTTTATTCTTTTGAGTATTCATCATAATATGAATTGACATAAGTATAACAAAATATAAACTAGCTTATGAAACAATAGATAATAGATATATAAAATCAAACTAATAAGCTAAATCATACCTAAAATATACATACCATCATTTAAATTCGAAGTGCTGATTATATGCTACCCATTATCCTCCTTGATGTAAACAACGCCTGGGAAGATACCGTAACAATTTATACAAACATGGCCTCAATGATCTTCATAGATCGTACTCACTGCTGAATCTATATTTGCCGGTAAATAACATCCAACTTTACTAACAATTAATCTTCTAATCTGATCAGACATTGATGAATATGGAGAGAGAGTTTAAAATATAGAAAATATTAACAGAATATCCAAAAATCTAAAATATTTAATAGATTAGATAAGGAACCAAAAGATCATTAATATACCTCCTCGTTCCTTATAAGATTTGGAGGGCTATAAATAACACTATACACAATTAAAAGATAAAGTACAAATAAAATATTTAATAACGACCATTAAAGACTATATATGCATGTGACATGAGCTAGCAAATGCTTGCATGGTTTTTAATATAGCTCTTGGTCACAGGTTGAATCCTCTGGGTATGTTTTTCATCGATGAGTGTGCTGAACAAGTCTTTTGAAAAAAATCATATAGGATAAGTCTGCGTGAATGAGTGCGCTGCGCGGGAAGGCGAGTTCCTAAGGATTATTTTGACAGCCAAATGCAAAGGTCGAGTCCCTCAGAGTGATGATGATTGTAAGCTAAGGACCGTTTGAGTCCAGGGGGTCATAATCATTTATCATTGATCCTTGCTTTGTGCACTTCCTGTAGTTGAATTGAGAGATGTCAATGAGAGCTTAATGGTTCTTTCAAAGACAAATGACCTCAGAATGCTGATCACTGCCAAGATAAGTGCCTCTTTACTGTTTGGAAGATACTATATAGTTTCTCTAATATGTGAGCTCTGGATGACTTCGATTTTGGCAGATTTGGACAAGTCAGGTAAGCAGGCGATATGACTATCTTGGACGAGTCCTCCTGTCTGGATTTGGAACCTGCTAGATACCTATAAAACACTTGCATTGATATTTACGAGTATACACTCACCATTCTTTGATAAAAAATGCTGCAGATGACTACAATAATATAGGATATTAAATTGTGGCAGATGTGAAGTGCTATGTTATTGGATTTCACAGAGTGCCTTCCTTTGTTCCTCTTCCCCTAGAACTCTTGGAATCTTTAATATTCAACAAAACATCCCAAATAATCCATGGAAAGCTAAGAAACTTGTTTGAAGACCAATATTTTGGATGACAGGTTATGTGATACCAAGCAGAGGCCATCTTCAGCGACTCACTCTCACGGCAGCTGCTGAACCAACTCTTGACCTCCTGATGCAAACTCTTTACTGCAATCATAATCCTATCAGCAATATCCCCAAATTTCTTCTTATCCCTCAAAACATATGATGGGCCACCGCTTCGCACATAGCCTGTAAGTATCTCATCTTCATGCACTGCTCCGAAATAATTCATCAAGAAGCTCAACTTTTCGGCGTACTGATTATAGTAATCTTCCGCAGGTTTTAAGAACATTTCAAAGCCTTCAACTTCAAGATCATTGTCATATGAAGCAGCTGCAAGTTCTTCAGACCAGAAAGTATTAGAAGTCTCTTTATTTTGATGAGCTGTGGCAGATCTATAGAGTTTTCCTAGAACACCTTTGGAGGTATACATGGATCTATCCCATCTTTCCATGAAATCAGGAAATTCCTTTGGTCTTAGAATTCTGGGCATCTCAGCTGGAACTCCAGTCTTGGCAAAATCAACAGCCATGGAGTGAAGGTTTGCAAGCTGTAGGCATTTGGGGCTTCGAGCCTTAAGCGGTTCAGAGTCGGCATAAACAAGATGAGCAGTCGATATGGCACCAAGGTTATCATTGATCATATAATCCACAAAGAATTTATGGATTTCCTGTAGTTTTATATCGGAATTTAATCAAGTTATCTCTATCAAGAGAACAACAAAAAGGAAGGCATTAAGTCTGAGTGGAGGAATTATAAGCAAGGAGAAAAAGGACCAAATAGATCCCTTAAGTTTTTTTTAAGTACCAAAATAATCCCCGATTATATACAAATATCAATTTTGTTCTTTGACTTTTAAATAGGGACCAAATTAATCATTTTGTGACATCATTTAAGTCCCTATTTAAAAAATCAAGATACTAAAATGAGATTTTTAAATAATCAGAGATTATTTTTCAACAGAACATTTTCATCTTTAACTCTATAAGCAAGCCAATAAGAAGTCTAGTCCTAAGAATGAAGAGAATTGCATAATAAAAAAGTTCAGAAGTTCACAATTCTAAACGGCTGCGTTGCGATCTTATTGAAATGGCTGGAGTGCAAATAGCATGAGAAGTATTGGATTAAGATGAAAAAGTATTATAAGCAAGCCCCATAAGCTTTAAGATTTATCTTAACCTGATCCTAGAAGCATCAAAACTGGGATGACACAAAAATAAGAAACCCTATGTTGATGTATGAATCCCAAGTAAAAATGGAGAGAAAAGATAAATTTTCTTTTATTATATTTGTATTATTATGATACAAGACGTCATATATTTTAGGGTTTATAATACAAATATAACATGAGATCCCAAAAAAATACAACAAGCATATAAAATTCACGCATAAAAAATTTTTACCTTTACAAGTTATTCATTACCCTTGATGAAAATCGAAATTACAATGGAAATCAATTCAGATGAAAATCTAATGGCCTTGTTATAAAAAGTGATTAGAAATTCAAGATCGTGAAGCCATACATAACTCCTCTCTCTTTGAAATTCTTATATATATTGAAATTCAAATAGTATCAAATTTGATTGAAATCAATATTTTACAAACAAATAATAAAATATAAAAGAATACATAAAAATAAGAGAAAATTAACAAAAAAGAAGACTCCCATTGTGATTTCTCACATAAATTTAGATAAAGAGATGTAAAAAAGTGATAACATTAACTCCCTGTCAAAGATCTAGGCTTAAGGTTAACATCCTTTACTATGATATCATAAGTCCTTACTCTAAGCAATTCCTTAATGGTGATTAATGAATAGTAAGCCCCAACTTTTAATAAGCTAATTAACATTAATGTAGATTTAATTAGTTGATTTTCTTAAAATATTAAACCTAACATAAGAATAAACTATTTGGGTATCTTGAGTCTCTTGAGGTCTTATCCCCCTATTTCATCCTTCAAATTCCACAATAATTCTTTTCAAAATTTGATCTTTTCACACATCGATACTTTAAATATTAAATCCTTCTATCTTTGATATTTCAAGATACAACCATGACTTTTAATCAAGTATTCTTTGACTTTAATCACTCAAGGATGCAATTGGCCAAAGGAACTTGCTTCATGGGAAATTGGAAATCAAAACTAAATAAAACCACCATCTAAAAGAGAAATCTCCAAGATACATACATGCATATATCTTCGAATGCGGGGTGAGTTGTCTTTTGCTTTCAACTTTCAAGATAGAACATCATCTCCAATAAGTATTCAAAAGACAAATATATGAATTCGTCTAACTTCCATTGAACAGAAGAGGGTTTCCTTTTATCATTTGATTAGGTACAATCTCTCTCCTTACGGCACATCTTTCAAAGCTTACAAATATCTGGCAACCTTGCTAGGAATTCTTCACTCTACCTTTAGTCATGCCCAAAGTTATATTATTGTCCCATTTGCTTCCCTAGCAAATATATATATACTATCTTGAGCCGAGTGATATTAACATTGCATTCTTAGAACAGGCATCCAACACCCTTATATTTTTGTACCCACTAGTTATAATATACCAGTCGCTGTCTTCAAACAATTTACAATTTTTAAGATATCAAAACATATCTTCATATCCCTTACATAATTTCCTTATCACTTATTGGTGCAAGTGTTCCCTTGCTACAACATTGGCTAGACTTAGTCGATGAGGTAAATTTTTATTTCTTTTTAGATGTAGTGGCCCTACAAGTATTTTGTGGTTCGATACTTGTTCACTTCAATTAGCATTTATGAACAGTCAATGTTAGTTTTAGATCAATCAGGAGATAATTTCAATATAGATAACAATTGCTTATAAGATCAATGTCGCTAAAAATATGTTGAATTTTGGATTTAAGCAATTAATATCATGGACTTTGATTCAAAAAATTTTGGATTATTTTCATATTAGCAAAAATGGACGGCATAACCACTTTTAGATTGAATGATGGATTTGCTTTATTTTGTTATATTCTTTGATAGAAATATCGACCTTAAGAAGTTTGATTAAGTTTGGTGATGGCTTGGATGGAGTCACACTTGAGTACTTTTCCTCCTCAATTGTCCCATTTGCACATTGGACTCAATTTGTTGTTGTGCCTATGATTTGCCCCTCTTTTGTTCCTATTGTAATGAAGAGGGTGGCTAATCTCATGAACTAGCTACGAAGGTGTTTGTTTTTTTTCACATGTTAGTACCCAATATCCAGAGGACCGATGATCGAGGAAAAGCATACCAATTTCATGCCCCGTTGATTCAATATCCATGTATTCCTTTCTTCCGGGGCACCTATAATGATGTGGTTTCCTCATCCTGATGAAAGCTTTCTTGCTCAAATAATTAGGGATTTAGGGATGAAAGCCCCTATATAAGATGGGAGACTTAGTTTTTACACTAGTTGTGCAAGCTATTGAGGAGGAAGTCTCTCCACATATGTATGAAAGTAAATTTCATATATTCTCTCAAGCTAGTCAGAAAAAAAAAAAAAAAGCAAGAGAGGAACTACTTCTAAGATGACTAGAAGGTCAAGTTCTGAAACCACCAATAGTTTTGTTAACTAGATCCATATTCTAACAAGGAAGGTTTGCAACATCGTCATGGCGGCTGTCAAACATAATGATTTCAGCATAAAAAAAAGTATTAAGTCCATACGCAAGTAAGATCATAGAAAATCATGTGCCAAGTTTCATCATTCAAAGTCTCAACATCATAATAAATGAAGGAAAAGGGCATGTATGTCAAGTTGATTATTATAACTAGGTCCAAAAAGACAGAGTCAGAGAGAATGTAGATATTGTTCTCTTAATCGTAATTTTTGTTGTTAGCAGCTCTCAAAAAGCAAAGGGGGGGTTACCTCCCAACCTGAAGGTTACATAGCGGCCATTTATGCCAATTATGTTTGGCAATCCATTCAAATTCAAAAGACCCACCAAAAATAATTTTCTTTACCTGAATTATCTTCTAGTCCTATACCTACATATTTGAGCAGTAAGGCCATACAATGTTATTTGATGGTTAAGGCCTACAATGTCCATATCTAAAAATTTGGAAAGTTTGGAGGTCTAAGGTAACATTTACACTTGTGACTGCTTTCTCCCATCCTAAAACAAGAAAAGGCAGCACAACCAATGGCGGCTTATTTTCATGAGTAGTATTTGTCAATGTCAGCAAAGGTTGCCCTCATATTGCAACCACCCAACATGGAGTAGATTTTTACACTAGTTTAAGCAAGGGCTACAACATATAGCGAGAATTCTAGGGAGTTATTATGACGACAAAATGCATGGTAGGCACCTATAGGAATGTAGCTCCAGAATTTGATAGACTAATTATGCATAAGCACAAGCATAACTATACTGATGATGATAATTCACCTGATTCATTTCGAGAGTTATCAGTTCAGTTGAAAGATTGAGATTAGTACATTCATTGTTTAGAAATGAGGATGGAATCATGATGAGAAATATGGGAAAATGTTACAGTAGATAACAACCATGCAAAAGGTATCCCATAGGAAACCAACCACGATCTAGATGTCGCTAGGACAGAGTTGAGCCCAACATGTACTCTTAAGGAGAACCTTCCACTTAATAGAGTAGCTTCAACATCTAAGGCAACAAGCATGGATGATCTGAGAGATTGTATAGTACAATATGTAAATAGTCCAATAGTCCATTCCCAAGAGGCAACCCTAATTCCAAGCAATATATCCTACCCAAAAGTGTTTGAAGTCATACAATACCCAAGGTTTTTATGTTACCTCAGTTAAAAGTATTTAATGACATGAGCAACCTACATAAATACTTAGCACACTTTCGTGTTAGTTGCTATAATGTGAGGGAAAACATACACTGTTACTAAGACTATATCAATAGCTTTAGTGGGAAAACTTTGGATTAATATGTCAAGCAGCCCAATGATTCATTTAATATCTTTGCAAGGTTGAAAGACCTATTTGTCAAGAGGTATGTGGGTGTATAGCACCACATCACTATCGAGGACGTAGTCTTCAAGAAACAGAAATCTGGAGGGTCCTTGATTGACTATATTTTGAGATGGAACCTCAATATGAAGTGTGAGCGCAAATTACAAAAGTAGTATGTTGTAGAAATCCTCAAGAACATTCATGGAACTTAATTACATTAGTTTTTCAATCAGGAATATTGAGAGCTCCTAAGCAAATCATCTAATATGAGCTCCTAAGAAAATCATCTAATCTCCATCATGAAGCCCCACTTTTTCTTGTTTAAAGTAGATTTATTGGAAGGTGTGGCATTTAGAAAAAATAGTCTGTCTAAAGGGCCCACATCACAAAGAGATGCCAGATCGTACATTAGCATACACTTACCAAATAAAGGTATGAATGTTCAATCCCGTCAACACATCCTAGAGAATAAAAGGATTGACAAAATAATCATAACCTTGCATATCTCAGAAGCAAGCAATATTCCTTCAAGAGGAAGTGTGCAAAGAAAATCTTCAAATATATGCTAATGAAATATTTACAATTGCCCAGGCAATAAAGATAGAAGCAATTAGCAAAACTCACCCACCAAATTATCATCAATATCATTATATGGTCAGTCATATGATCAAGAATTGTTGCCCCGTCAATGAATGATTAGAGAAAAGTTTTCAATTTGGTGAGATCACCCTTCTTAAGAGTTACTTGGCTGAGCTCAAGCAAGGGTCAACAACTGTTATTTTTGCTTCCTCAAAGATATATAAATCTTATAAGTCCTCCAGTTTGAAGGAGAGTGATAGATTGCCCTATCCTAACATTCAAAGAAGATGTTAAAACAAATTGTACATGCCACACTGGAAATGAAGACCCTTTAACCCCTAAAAGGAGGCTCAAGTGGTGGTCTCCCCTCCTACCTTAATGGAAGGAAGGGTTTTGAACAAAATGAGACTTAAAAGGAGACTAAAGTTTGTGAGAAAAAAAAAAGGAAAAGAAAATTATAAAAATATTATAAATAACTAAGATGTAACTCTATGCACTAACCCTCTATGACTATTTTTTAGCCTCCTAATAAATCATCAATCAATAACTTTGCCTTCAGCCTTAAATGTCTTTGAAGAATTACAAGCTTATTTTTTAATGAAGTAGAAATTGATAATACAATAATCTCTTAAAAAATACTATATGACTACAAGACATTTGAACCTACTAAGAAATTCAAACACATTATAGTTACCTGCCCAAAGTTCTTCAATTGATAATGTAGTTGATATTTATAATTAATGAATGAAAAAATATATATATATTATTCCTTTTAAGTTTATATTTAATAATAGCGCAAGTGAATTTTATTTTAGCAGCAATATTTCGCAAAAACATTTGGGTGAGTCTCATTAATTTTACTTCAACAAACTATGATATTTATTTATTATCTTTTTATGATATTGATTTATTTTTTATCATTTATAATATAATGCTATATTAATTTTTATACCCTATTTGAAAATTAAAATGCAATGTCTACATCGTACATGTGTCCTACATTTTCAATGATAGTTGTGTCCCGTGTTCGTATCGCCTTGTCCATGTAGGTGCATCATAGCTATGGTTTTACTAATATGACGATAAAAATAAAAATCTCTATTTTCATTTAAGATAACTAAATTCAATTGCATTCTCACAATCTTCATTAAAAAACTTATCGAAATACCTCATCCATCTAAGTTGAATATTTTTTTTTTAATAAAAATAATTCTAACACAAAGCAAGATACAAGTGATCCTCTATTCGAGAGGAGGATCGTTCTCTCCCAATCTCTAGACGCAAGGTCTAGAGCCTCAAATCTCAAAAAACTCCAAGAGAAACTCAAATCTAAGCATACCCATCCCTTCCCCCTACCTCTCCTATTTATAAGCTATCCACCGCCCACCCCTTTCCTAAAAAAACAATATTCAAATAAATTTAAATCCAAGGGATCCCACATATAGGCGGCAAGCTCAACTAGGTAGGAGGGAGATGGTTTTAAACCGCCTCCTGTAGTAAATTGCCGGCCCAGGTGGGGCCGTCTGAGGCGGTTCTCTCTGAACCGCCTTAAGAGGCGGTTCCACAGGAACCTCCATATCACATCCCCCATCCAAATCCGAAGCTTCTCCTCCAACGGCCAAATTCTTCATCAACATAGCATCCAACCAGTGGTGAAATTGATTTGTCCGCAGAGTAATCACTTTAGGTTTAATTTCTTATCTTTAAATCATTTTTCATAGCTTTTTTTTTTTTTCTTTGACCATGGAAGACGAGATATCAAATTTATCAAGTACAACATGTGAATTTATGAAAAAAAAATCAATAGAAGAAAAAAGTAACTCTCAGCCCTCATGATGAAAGTGCAATACAACCCTCAATGTCTACTTCGGATGGAAAACAAAATAGAACAACAATTACATCAAAAATTGATGAGCGCAGAAATTTTGAAATGCGATTCAAGATTATTATAGATATTCCACATGAATGACTTCTAAAGGTTGATCGCTTATTTTATTTCAATAATCTATATGGTATGCAGTGCTTTACAATTGCCTCAATGTATATGGATGGTCCAGCATGGCATTACTATCACTGGATTTCTCAAAACAAAATGTTGAGTTCTTGGAATTCTTTCAAGCAAAGCATTCTTTAATGTTTAGGCCCTCCTCATGAGCTCATTGACCCTATTTTTGAGACCAACTATTGTAAAATGTGAACTATAGCAAAGCAAGTTCGCTAGCAGATGAGATTACATAGGAATCGAACAAGCAAATAGCTGTAGCTGAAGCAATACAACCACTAGACAAGCAAATCCACAAGAAGAGTAGGTAGACGGATGGCCCTTACATTCATGAGCATTAACAGATCAACTCAAGAAACACCTTAAGTGCCCAATGGTCAATATTTTCTTTTGCAACTTCTTTGTTGATCCAATGTTGGACCTACTTGAAAGATTGTGGCTGAATGGATAGCCAACTCCAGTCAATTAACTAGGAAGTTATATATTGAAAATAAGAACGTTTTGACTGGGAGGAATGCTGTGAACACTAATTGTAATTAGCGGTAATAGTGAAGCAAGTTTGCTAGCTGATAATATTATAGAGGGAGCAGATGTGCAAACGATTAAAGCAATAAGGCCAGTGAACAAGACTAAACCACAGAAAGATTAGATGTACAAACAGCCATTACATTCATGGGCACCAAGGGATGAACTCAAGAAATTCCTTTATGTGCTTAGTGGACAGTCTTTTCTTTTGCAAGTTCTGTGTTGATCCATAGCAGAAGAAAGACCTGCTTGAGAGATTATGGTTAAATAGATAGCCACCTCCAATCGATCAACTGGGAAGTCTGACCTTGAAAATAAGAATATTATGAGAGCGAGAGTAATGATGTGAACCAAACTTGTAATAAGTTAGTAGTATTAGTAAAAAATAATTATTCTAATGCCTTGTATGTTTATAAATAACCTAATTGGGGAGTATGAGGCAGGGAAAATGATAAATTAAAATATCCTCTTCTATTTTTCGTTGTTCTTTCTTTTGGGAGCTTGGGCATGCTCGAATTGCTCACTTAGGATCAAGGAGCCTATAAATCTTTATGTGAAAGTGTATATGGTGAGTGAGTGAGGGGTAGAGAAAGACATGGGGTCTTCATACATAATTACAACCTTGCAAATCCATCAAGTCAAAACTTTGCTCAAGTGTGTGATAGCTACTAACCGACTATGGTAGAAGTGGATGAACCCATCATGTGGTTTAGTGATAAACTATTTTTATCAGCATGCTAGAAGTTGAGAAAGCCATACTAGAATCAATGGAAATTTGCCTTTTGTTGTCAGAGGAAGCTAAAAACCTTACCTGAATACACAAAAAACTATATATTCCTTTCACAAAAAACTTTAACAAACCTTTGCAATAGACTGCGAACTTTGAGCATGAGAAATATAACACGAGTTTTGCATATTGGAATTGAAATTGGAAGTAAACTTATGCACGGGAGGATATGTTTAGTCAAGCACACCTCCAATGTGACTTCATGATCCTGAAGACGTGGCCTAAGTCCAATATAATCCATTGGCGGATCAGTCTGCAGTGGCACAAGTCTTTCATCCCAAGATACAAAATACAAGTCACCATCTAAATCTCCGCCAGAGCACTCATTTGGATGTGGCCTACACATAAATATCCAACATTGTAAAGAGGTCATAGAAGACATTTACAGGGTATCTTAAATTTTCTTTAAATAGAAATGACTCCTAGCATACAAAAGCTTGCGTATGACATGCCTTGGGCTTCAAAATTATATGAAAGAGATGACATGTTGTAGACCCCAACTATGTGTGCATGATAAGCATTGATTAGAAGAAAATGCCATGAAGCTCGAGGCTGCCAATCAGAACAGTTTTGTCCGTAAAGTTTATAAATCAATAAAAAGCTCTCCTACATAAATAGTGGAATTTAATTCCTTATGAAATGTAAAATATGTCGAGATACTCTTCTGACTAGGCATGATTTTAAAGTAAAAGCCAACAATATGGAGTTGTTTCATGTATTTTTCATACATTCCTAAGACTCTGCTTAACATCTATAAGTATTGTGCAATCAATGAATTTATTAACTAGCACCCCTAAGAATTGTACAAAGATACAGTTGCATGATGTTACAAGAATCATTCATTATTCTTCTTCATTAAACTACATCTATACTACTATTATTAAAGAGGCTTGCGTTTCTTCCCGAAATTCTAGCCCTTCATTCAATCTCCTAATAATAAATGCTAGCCTTTCATTATTATTGTTTTTATATAATAAATTTTAAATGACCCATTGATGTTCACATTTTTTGCATAAAATTTATATATTAGAATTCTAAAAGTTAGAATTCAATCAATAAAGTAGCATTCATAAATGAAATAACTAAGAGCCATAAGAATATCAATGGTTAATCCTGATTTAAATTTAGAACATTGAATAATTTGATAATAACTTGTCATTAATGTTGCATTATATCTAAAAATCACCATAAATCCACATATACCCAAAGGATCATTTTAGAATTATATGTCAAGCTGTTCGAGCTTTAATATTCTTCAAAAAATTATTTTTATTATTCAATTTAGTTTTATTTATCATTTTATTTCCTTAGCTCTATCTTTTCAAATTTTTATATTCTTCTAATATCTAATCTAATTGACGTTCATGTTATATAATTTTCAGGTTCTTAATAGCTTTACTCCGACACTTTGGGAGTTCCTGGAACTTTCGGTACTTGCTAATGCAGTCACATTCCTCTTCTTGTCCATGAGAAAAACGACTGGACTGGGAGGGATTGACGGGCTTTTTCCTTAAATATCTTATGCGAGGAGGATAGTTTGGGTTAGGGGTCTGGCTATCATCTGAGACGATGCAATTTATTTATAGATTAATTTGAAGGAGTGCAGTGGACATCTACGGCTGAATGAGTATTTAGTATTCGGGTTAATTATTCTATGATGGTTTAGGGTTCCTCTTCAAAATGTTTTTTTTTTTTTTTTGGCTTATCTATTTTTATTTGCAACGAACTCCCATGACTCTCTTCAAGCATCGACTTGTCCAAGCATTTTGACTACTTTAACTGATCAAGGAGTGTATTGAACGTCAGCTGTTGAATTAATATTTAATATTCTATATTTTTATCTTTCAATATTCATATTTAATCTCTTAATATTAAACCATAACTTTTTTATTTTTGTTATTTTTATTTGATAATCTATAAAATTTATATTATTATAAAATGGGTATGTATTTCTTTCCATATGAAATCCAAGCCCTTTTATTTAATCTCCTAATAATAAATTTTAGACTTTTATTCATTATTGTATTTATACAATAAATTTTAAATGGCCCACTAAAATTCATATTTTTCTAAGCATTAAATTTATATGTTAGAATTTTAGGAGCTACAATTTAATCTATAAATTTACATGCATAGATGAAATATACAAGGAGTCATAAATATCTAAATGGTTAATCCTGATATAGAATTATCATCATTGAATAATTTGATAAATCCTCATTTAATATTTCATCTAAAAATCTCCTTGGACCCTATATATACCCAAATGATTATTTTAGAATTATAAGCCAAGCTATTTGATCTTTAAAACCAATCACAAATATATTATCTAATTTAATTTTTTATTTATCATTCTATTTCTCCTTAATTTTATCTTTTTAAATTTTCATAATTTTCTAATAAGAAACCTCATTAACATTCACGTTACCAATTTTTATTAAAGTTTAATTTTTCATATTATTTGACTCTTAGGGGCTTTTTGGTTGACTAAAAAAGGAATGCAATATAAGGGCATCTCCAACTAAATGTCATTCGCCCATTTGCAACTCCGACGAGCGTCCACCCGAACAACAAATAAAAAGGCATTTTTATGTTTTATCTCGGCTGTGAACAATGCGACGAATTGCACTATTTAGAAACCCTTTTTTTAATTATAAAATTATCCTAAAATTATTAAATTTTAACATTTTGATCACAAATATATTAGTTTAACTTATTCTATTGATTTTCTAATCTTAATATGTTGAATTTTTATGTGATTAATTTATTTAAAGTAGTTTTTCATTTTAAATAATTAAAAATTCAATAGCTGGAATGTAGTGGAACACCTACTATTATTCTCGAAGTTGTAGCAGATTATAATCTTTGAATATGGCATGCTTATTTGGGTATATTAGGCACAAACAATGATATCAATGTGTTGGAGACTTCTCATCTATTCTCCAATCTCACTCAAGGTATTGCTCTTCCCGCTAATTATATCATTCATGAAAAATATTATAATATGAGTTATTATTTGGTTGATAATACATATCCAAAATGATCCATCATTGTGCAAACTATTCAAGAGCCACGTGGTCTGAAGAAATAATATTTTGCAATGAAACAAAAAGCATGTAAAAAATACGTAAAGCGTGACTTTGGAGCTCTCCAATCACGTTTCATAATTGTTGCAGGACCGGTAACTTTTTGGAGAAAATATGTGCTACATGACATAATAACTACATGCATAATTTTGCATAACATGATAATCGAGGATAAAAATGATCTCAGTGAACTTGTTGAAGTTACGAGAGAAGCATCACGTCCGGAGGCCAAAAAGATGATGGATGATAATACCCGATTTCAATAATTTAAGGCTCTCCATAAACAAATCAGGGATAAAGATGCTCACAC